>CM056999.1:130022908-131222908 GCA_029891345.1 Dryococelus australis
TTAGTTGAATATTGCTCTATAATGACGTCTGCAATCTGCTATTTTATCGCGCACCACCTAAGCGTTTTTATATTGTAACATATCTGACACCTTCTAAGGCGGGGAAACCAGCCTGCATGCCAATGGTGAGACAGGGAAGGTCGTAGCCTCGTATTTCATAACCTGGTCTGCAGAAGATTCTTTCACCGACCGTACCATCCAACTTTCTGACACACTTTGCAGTGATATGTGAGGGCATCAAACTAAATACGTCACGCACCTCCTGGCCTTGTTTGGTTTCGTCTCTGCCTCCGCACGATACAGGTGACTATCTGGCTCCCACGCCTTCTCCTCCCTCTTTCCTGTTTTTGGACCGACAGACAATGCCCTACACCACTCTTAGCATAGCATCTGAAAACTCCCTCTTGTTTCCGCCAATAAAGTGCAGCACAGCACTTCCTACCGACACTCTAGGAGAATACTCTTTGTTCTCCACGAGGCGCAATATTTTCTCAGGTCAAGGCTGCGGTTTCTTGGGGTCTCCCTTCCACCGAGTACGCCATTCCCTTTATCTACTTGCTGTTACTCACTATTGTTCCCTTGAGTTGAGGGACTCCCTGTATCTAGTGATGGGATAATCGGATAATTTTGTAATTCGAATGAATCGATCACGGTTATTTTTAAAATCGAATAAATAATCAGTAAAAATTATCGATTGTCTTGTTCTAAACAATCAATAAAAATTGACGACAAATGCTGTATATTTCTATAAATTTGTTTCACACTATTATAACCAAAAGTGAGGCTGTATATTTATAATAATTTATGCTATTTTAAAAAGTGAGTGAAGCTTTTTACAAATAAAATAGCTCCAAAACGTTGTTTCAAAAACATATCTTGTATGTAGTTTTAAATATGTGGTTATTTGCGATAGCCTATTATTTAAATGGCCTAATTGTTTAGTAGTAACATGTTATTCAGGTAATATGAATAGAAAATATACATTGCATTTGCATTACGTACTTGGAAATTTGAAAATTTGTTTTAAATTATATTTTATAATTTTAATAAATGTGAAACATGTAGGTATCTGCAATGTTTTGGTTTGCGTTTAAACAGCAGAAAAATGTAAATATTCTAAATGTTTAAAAATAATCGATGGATCGATTATAATAGAATAATCGAATAAACGATTATTTTAAAAGTGTTTATCCCATAACTACCTGGAACATTCTTTTGACGTAAAGGTTGGATTTCTCGTGCCTTCTCTTGACTCTCCCGGAATGACACTGCATTGTGTCGCTCCCTGAGGAACACTACATTCTGAAAATAATAGGCATCTTAAGTCTTACAGCGGACCTTTGTCTCCCTTTGCCTACTATTTCTTTGTAAGCTCTCACAAAACATTCGCACTGCCGCTTCCAAAGCGATCTTTTTGTCACAGTCATCCCTTCCTCTCTATCTGTCCTACAACTCCGTCTAGTTCCTGCAATGGCGGCTCCCACGTGGCTGCAGCCACCAGTATGTCATCCACGTGAATTGTGGCATATGACGGTACTTCCGGGCCGAGCCTGGCTTCGAGTACCTTGACGAAATGGCAGTCACTCAGATTTATTCCCAGTGGTAGTCTAAACTTGTATACACCCCCCGCCGACTCGGAGTTCTGTGTACTGCTTAGGTTCCGCAGCCAGAGGAACTTGCTGGACCCACTAAATCACGGCAGTTGCTCTCCTTCCGGCGCTGGAGATAGCCCGCTAGTGTTCGCTAACTACATATATTAACGTGCCTCGCATCCAGGCACAGCCCCACGCAACCCTGTTTCTCTTCGATTATCTCGCACTTACCAAAGACCTCAATGATATCATTTTAAACTGCTCGGCTTTCCTGCAACACAGTCCCATTATAATGCTTAATTCGTCCGCGCATTTTGCATTGGGAGTTCTGTGTTCTATTATCATCATTGGTCCTATCCTCGGCTCGCTGTGGTGTAATTTTCTCAATAATTCCCGAATCTATTGTTACAAAACCAGTATCTGAGTTTTTTTGCTAATTCGTCAGTTTTTTGCTTTTTTTTTTGCTCGTTCATCTCATCCATTTGTCCATTGCCTTTATTGAGTTTTTCTATCACCCTATTGAACTGCTCGTCCAAATGCTTTTCTAACCCATTAATCTGCTTGCCCATGCGCTCGTTGAGCCCATTAATCGCGGCCATTCATTTTTCTAACACCGAACCATAAACTATGGTTCCTCATGCACGTGACCGCTATTTTTTCCTTGGTTGCATTCCTGACAAAGCACTAGCCGAGCATGATAAGTAGTCCCCCGATATACTAGAAACCAGACTCGCACTCGGTTCCCCTAGCATACAATTTGGTTCCCCGTTGGACTCGCCTAATCATTGGTTTTCCTACTGTTACCTTGCATAGCGATCGCCTCTACATTTGTATGGTACAATCCTGTACCTACAAATTCGCCTCCTGATTCACTCGTACCTACTGCACTTTGCACCTGTCCGCTTGAAGAAAGATCCTCTCCTTTCTTACGGCTGGCAAGCTGCCACCTAGTCTCCATTCCTAGAGTTATTATTCTTGCTACAGGTATGTGGCATGCACTACAAATATACGGCTACACGGGTACACGACAATAAGTCGCTCATTGACGCCTCTGGAACTGCTCCTCTGGTCGGAGAACGACTGTCGTAGGATGATTTGTTGCCACTCACCATGTTGACTGGATCTGACCCAGCTTTCCCATCGCCACGTGCTGTGTGAATCGTACCACCGGCTAACCCAGCCAGGAGTCTGCGATGCAGTCTAGTGCCGGGTCGTCGACGCCACTGACTGTCGTGGATAAGCGACCCTCGCCGCCGATGAAGCTTGAGCTGCTCCTCTAAGGATCTTCTTCCTCCACAAAAACTCAGGCCGTGTCCGAACTCACATATATACTTGCGTACTTGCATCCTTTCATACTTCACTTACTCTTAGCACCAAACTTGATGGATTCGGACAGGCAGTCTTGTTGGCTTTGATGCCAGTTATTAGCCAGCTAACCACTTTAAATGTTCGTGTATTCCGACTAAGAATTTGATAAAATTGCAGAAGATTTTAGGGGTTAACTGAAGTATTAAAGAATATTTGAATTTTATTTACATTCACATTTATTGTCTTGCATTATTTTACGTAAGTGCAGTTTGGATTACTTTTTTATCTTAGCTTCTGTAGGTTAAGAACATAGGCCTAATACGAATTTATTGCTTACACATTTTTTAAGGTGAAACTTGCGATAATTATTTACTCAGTTCAAAATTCTATTTGTACGAAGTAGTAATGTTGCCCTATTATACTTTAAATGAAATAATTATGTCGGAAATCAACTGAAACCTACAAATAGCTTCTCAAAATGGCGGCTCATATTCCGCAAATATGCATGAAGTTTACAACTTCGTTCACTTGTATACTTGCATATTTCACTTGCAGTTCGGACAGCACTTGCGATGTCTCTTCCGGGGACATGTACGCACAAGTGTGTACTTCATGCGAATTCGGACACAGCCTCAGTTCTCGGGGTTGTCAGGAGTCCTCCGCGCACCAATAGTAATACGTACGCGTTAGGTCCCACTGCGTTGGACAGCCAATCTGAGACGTTCGCTTTCCCACACTTGCTTGCGGCCTGGGTTTAAGTAAGACGTACATATCTAGGTCGCCACCTAAGTGATTAATTAATTTTCACTGTCTGTGAGAGGAGAGGTTATAAATAAAACACCCGGATTTTTTTTTTATTATCGTGTGCAAGAAGCCGTAAGTCAGTTCGCTATTTTTGGTCTGGCTTTCCTCAACGAGAATATACTTAATATAATTAACCACTGGAGACACCGTTCTCTAGCTAGCCGCCCCTGACCTCGCAGGACGACTATCCACCAGCGGGAAACAACAAAATATCGCGGCCTCGCGAGATATCCCCCCCCCCCCCCCGATCAAGTAGGGCGACCCTCAGACGGCGAGTGTGAGAAATGCAAAGGAATTCCTCATACCGTGGCTCCGAAACGCGGCGAAACGTCTCAGCCAATCAGGTGCTCCCAGTGCAAACAATAGCGAACTTCCTCGTCGGTACCGGGTGCCTCGTTTCTTGCACCTTGATTAAATTTCTACATGTTGTTTACATTCATATACCTATCTACCTACATATCCAGCCGTTTCATTATAACATTAATATTTATCAAATTAATTCTTAAAAATCTCTGTAGGGATCTTGGTTTGCCCCGCCTTCTGGCCGTGTACATTCTCCCCCCACACAACTACGAAATCTGGTCTCCTTTTCTTTTCTGTCCCAAGAAAGTCACAAAAATGGCCCGTTCCAAAAGGTAGTGTATTGGCACCCATGACACCATCAATCATGGCTCCTCTCTGATTTCGGCATCCTCTTTAATATAAAATATTTTAATTAAAACTATTTGCTTATCAGTAGAATGATTATGTATGTTTTGGCGCAAGGGAATAGGTGATCAGAGAGTCGGAGCTGTTCATTCTCTGTTATTTCGTTCACCCGGTGGCCGTATTGGAAGCCAGTGGCCTTGATATTTGACCTTGAAATCTAAAAACTAAGAAAAATTCAAAAGAATTTTTAAAAAAATTAAAAATTCGAGAACTTTTAAAAATCCCCCAAAAAAATCTAAAAGATTAAAAAAAAAATTTCAAAATTCTACAAACATCCGAAAACGTCTACAAAATTTATTGCTAAAAATGTGTTATTGAAATTTTTTTTTTCAAAAACTTAAATTTCCTGAGGTTTCCCCACCATCCTTCGCCTATACTTATTCTGACATATTGTTTTTTTTTTTTTTTTTCATTTATCATTTGTTTGTACATTGATGGAGGCCGCCATCTTGAATTTTTTGCTTGACAGCTCCGATGCTTCGATCCCTATCCCCTTGGCCCAGAACATACTGTACATAATCATTCTACTCTAATTGTTATCACTAATATGCATATCATGCTATGCTAATCATAACAAATAATGAAAATTTGAATCACTTTCCTAGGACAATTCTAACAAAAGTTATTCTTAATTCTATATTTTACTTACTATAACACAGGCACAACTCAAATGGCCTGTCACAGAGTTGGGAAGGGGAGCAACGATCAGAAAATTTGCGCTGCGACTACCCAAGACATTCAATTATCTGAGGACGGGTACTTCATGAATCCCGGTAATCTTATCGCGCCAGGCATTCCTGTCACGCGTCGGACCATTTGTATTGCCTTCTCTCCAACAGTTACCAGTGATAACAAAGGACATCTGGGGCCCGTTCCACAAAACTATGTGTTCATAAGTTATTAGTTACAATTGCTACAATCTGCAAGTATTTGCAAATTCCGTTTCACGAACAGCACTAGTTTCTACAATAACTTGTAATTTGTTTCTTTTGAAAAGTTTCGGTATACTTGTAGTTACTTATTCTTTTCTAGAAGTGAGCTTGTTCGTTTTAAAAGAAAACAAAATACCAAGATTAATGAAAATTTATTAACTGCACTGAAGAATATCAGAGTAGCAGTATCTTGTTCTGTGTTTTTCAGATAAGTTAACGAAGCCCGATCAATTATAAAAATGGGAGAATATTATAAACAGTGTAATGGCTTTTGGCCTTATGTTTTGGGAAAGAGATATAACCTACACAAGAGATACATTTTAGTCAAATTAAAAAAAAAAATACATTAGTAAGAATTGAAATAAATACTATTTTGCAACAACATTAGTGTTTTTTTATTTAGATGCACCAAAAAATAAAACAACTACAATCGTTTTAGCTGCTATGAGTGAGACACACATTTTATGTAGATATTTTTTATTTTTCTTTTGCATCATATTTCTGTCAGTCGATAATAAGCTGAATTTACCAATAACATAAGTTGGAAATATAAAACATAATAAATTTGTACCTAGAGTTTATCTATTTTTAGTGAAGCCATTATATACACTCAAACTTCATAATCACTCTTTACCTAAATGTTCTTCGGCGTCTCTAAATTCGTTAAATGCTTGTTTAATCTTCTTCTCAATCGTTACTAAACATTTATGTTACGAGAAAATAGATTTATATAGAATTTTACGCCAAACAAGCAGTTATTAATAACCTGTTGAGATTTATACTCAGCTGTCCATTCTTGTAATAAACTGATATTTTTTACGAGTGTTTAGGGCACGAATGTAGATTCGCGAAACCGTATCACTCGTAACTATTCAAAAAATCACTTGTAAAAATCGACTTCTAGTTACTAGTAAATGCTTGTAGTTTTTTTAACAGAAATTATTTATATACTCACGAGTTACAAGTTCATTTACTTGTAACTTTTAAACTTGTAGATTTGTGAAATGGGTCCCAGGCGAGGGAAGGGTAGAGAGGCAAACGACCCCTTGGTAACATTGCTAGTTCTTAGTCTCGTGTGCATAAAAAAGTAGTGACTTAAAGAAATAAATCTATGTCCACGAATTTGAATGTCACGCTTTTAATAATACTTTTAACATAGACTAAATATGAGGCAGACCGATCTCGCTGGCTGCGTACAACCAATCTCCGTGTCCCAACATTGAACTGCTTTTCTGCCAACACATCCTGCGAAAATGACGGGTTAGATGTTAAGTTAGAAAACTGATTTTTAAACAAATGTTTTGAGACTTTGTATACTTCATCTAAAAAATTTGTAATGCAGTTTGATTAAATTCAAATTGGTAAATGTATTTTATTCATATAATTGTGCTTATCATCAAATTAAGTTATAAACAAACACTTTTATCACTGTTTACCATTCAACTTTCACAGTTGTGGTATTTTGAGGTAGGTCAATGTTGGGTACATACGCAGAAGACGAATAAGCGTCTATCTCATCTTAAGTCTATGACTTTTAAGACACGGAAGTGATTTTCCTTTAGTGCTGCCAATTTTACAACATGTCTGTTAAAATTAATTTATTTAGGATCAAGGACTTTTTCCGAAGGTTGATTACAAGTTGACTGCGAAGCAGCTTGATAGCCACGTGGCTAGAGCCCCGTATTTAAAGAACGTTTTGGTTTTCCATTCTACAAACAATTCTTTGGAAATCATTTGCCAAAATTTTTCCTTGCCACAATATGAATTTTATACATTACGCAAATCAATTTAACTATACTTATAATTTATAATAGCTACTGTATGCTAGATTAAACACACACATGCAAACGCAAATATATTGTTACCCCAGTCACAATTTTTCTTACTGTGTTCAGTCCAGTACCACGATCTTTCCTCATTAATTATACAAGCTAGCATACATGGTTCCGTGAAATTACCATCTACATCCTTGACGATTTTCTTGTACTTGAATATTGGAAGCGCCGCACATGCCTCGTCAAAAGCATGCTTGTGGAGTTAAGTTGTCAGTGGATACTGACTCCCCCCCCCCACACCAGCGTAAGGATTTTAGCCTACTGTGTATTAATAATTTGCTTCTGTGTTACCTTGATATATTTAGAACAGCAAGCAACGAACTTTCACATACTCTTATCTTCTTTACTTACTTCTTTTATTGTCGGGTGTACAGGTTGTTACATGACAAACTTTAACATATAAACAAGTCCTGCCTTCCTGATAACAAAATCGTCTCTATCTTGGGAACATGTCAAGCATGATAAACCTCTAAACCTCTCAGACAATTTCGGTTTTTATTTCAAGGGGAGTGTGGTAATATACTCTGCTTCCCTCGACTTGTTCCTGACTGGAGATCAGATAAAGTCGTTTCTCTCTCTCTCCCCCCTCTCTCTGCTAACGCGTATCCCTACTCCTACGTACCAACCGTATCTTCACTCTCTCTCTCTCTCTCTCTCAACACTCTCTCTTTATGCGTTCGTCTCTTTACTAGTTACTTTATCTTCTCACGACTCTCTCGCCTCTCACCAAATACGCCAGTTGCCCTCCCTGGCCCACGTACGAAGAAGTGCGACCGTATCCTCATCACCCCTAAAACGTTGGAAAACACAGTAACCAAATATCACAAGCAACATAAAGGGCCATAACACACAAAAAGTGACGAATTTTTCAATACTTAAGTGACGTGTTCGACATGTTATTTAAAGGCAGCCACTTTCTATTAGACACCGCGTTGTTCATGGCGGCAAAGTGCCAGCGCTGACCAAGGAAAGCAACAACGCATTGGCCAACCACTGTCCCTCTAAGGCCCATGACACACTGTCAAATTTCTGCCTTCAACTATATTTAACAATAAAATTGGAAGACAAAATACTGTTATGAGCTGCTGCCCGGCGCTGTGATGGTGGACCCACTTGATTCCTCCCCTCCCCCGGGCTGACACCCTTGGTGCCCCCCGAACCTCTTTTCTGGGAAACCCGTGAATAATAGACAGTGGCTAGCGGGCTGCCGCGCTGCTCGGCGCCTTGCATGCGTCACGGCCCCTCTCCCCTGCTGGAGGTTTCGACGGGTATGGCGACGTCGCAAGAATGTTCTGGTGAGACTGGCTGGCGCCTCGGCCCTCCGCGACGCATCACGAGTGTTGGGGAAGATTATAGGTGGTGGTCTAAGACACTATATATACTGCCGCAACCCAGCGGCCGGCGGTCTTTGACGGAGGCCACCTAGCCGAGTGTGCGCGAGCGAAGTGAGTTGTGGACAACGGCAGGAGATTGCGGGACGACGGTAGGTGAGGTTTTCGTGGTGTGAATGGACGAGAGGGTGTGAAACCGACGAGTGAAGCCTACTGTGCGTGAGGGTGCTTGGAGGACTCTAGAACATTGCGACTGGTGGGACACGGACTGAATGGAAGTGTAATACGGATTTTATTGTAAACATTTGAACTGTCAATTTGGACACATATTTTATAGAATATTTGAATAGGTTGATACACTGTCTATTGGGACTAATCATTACTTATTTGATTTAATTGATATATTTGTGGTAGTTATAAATTGTATGTAATTGGAGTAATTGTGAACAGTAAGTGGTATCAATTTATTGTGAGATTTTGAGTTCAGAGAATTCAGCTGTAATTATTGTAAATAAAATAAGGAAATTATATTTCATTCTTTTATTTAATTAAGACCACCATCCCTTAACGAGCTTGGTATAGCCCACTTAATTTGTAGAGAGAGAAATTGTAACAATACTGCCATCAAATTTTTCCTTCCAAGAAATTTTATCAAATAATCGTGAATGTTGTTTGAAAATCTGCCACACTGTCAAACATTTTTACTGGGAGAATCTAATTTGAATAATTACTTAAAAATTATTTTTCATAGTGTGAAATTTCGTTCGTTTTTCTATGCAGCACAATACAGGAAGAAATGTAAGGAATGTTGTAATTTATTTTCGATGCTTTACTAAATTTAAATTTTATTTCTCGTGCACGATTCAGTTTGGCTCAGACAGTCAAACATCAAAGAAATTTTAGAACAGGTCCAATCATCAAATGTTTGATGGAAACTGAAGCCATCCAACTTTCTCAGACAAATATGGTAAAAAGGCCTAGAGCTGTTGGCGTACACATAATAACAAATATAAAAATAAACAGAATAAAATAAACATAACTGCGTATTCTTTCCTAATTCCGCGATTGCATAGTACTTATTTGTGTTTGTTTTCATAAATGTGTATTCTTTTAATACATTTAATTGTGTTACTTTAAAATATAATATTATTTAAACTATTCATTTGTTTGCTATTCAGGTACGCGACTCTTTATTATCTTGATTATACTGTATAAGAATTCTTGTAAACTTCTTAAATTATAATGTAAGTTTTCAACTTGTACGTAACATGGAAATAATACCGCATATCAGACTGCATATATGGGAATGTCGAGTGTAGCTGCTATATAAGTTGGAAACTTCATCACACATTTGAAGAGCCGCGGTGGTGTAGTGGTTAGACTACTCGACTCACACCTAGGCAAACTGGGTTCGATTCCCGGCGGGTTTGCTCCCGGATTTTCGCATGTGGGAATCGTGCCGGACGATACCACTGGTCGGCGGGTTTTCTCGGGGGTGTTGCATTCCGGCTTACATCGTTTTACCCTCATCGGGTCTCAAGACCTCGCTGTTGAGAGCCGCCCAAATCTCTACACTCCACCCCTTCCCCCTAATGCATTCCAATGTAGGAACTATATTAGTATACACTATACATGTATACTGATATGGTAAATTTGCGAATTATTCCCTACAGTGTGCATTATATGGCCAGCGCATCTGCCTGAGTTTGACACACCTGCTCTATGGCGAGGAGCTCGTTATTTTAACTACAGTTGGTTGGAACGTTGTCATCGTGTTCGCTTGCCCTACACGCACAGAGCAGCTCGTATTTTACTCCAGATCGTGAAGGGGCATGCTGAACGCTGTGAGGGTCCAATCTTCTCCCGCGGCCGAAACTTGCCAACCACGACTAACATATTACAAGGGTCGATGATTTAAATTTTCCAGTCACTACGGGAGAAATATATTGAAGTGCAGCATTAAATAAAGTCGGAAATATATACAGAAAAAAATCTTGTTCGTTGCATATCAACCCTACCTCTTTGTACTAATGAGCTAATCGATTAAATGTATCGCATACCAAACCAACTCGAAACGATGTTTAAAAGAAACACATCCAGCCGTGCCTTGTTCGAGTTAAAGTTCTTCCGAATATGCAATGGAAATGGTTAAAAATAAGTAAAAATAAGTACGTTGCATTGTGTAATGAACATCCGTTATAAATTTTGCTGCAAGTAAAGCAAACTTTCTTATGCGTTTGTCTGCTGATACTACAATTAGTTGCTTGAATAAAGAAAATTGGAAAATGAAAACATAGTGGCTAAGCAAAATCAAACTATGCACTTTAAAATTACTTTATGTACCTGTATCAAAATCACACGGTTATTATGGTTATTGGTCCTTCTAACATGTGCAAATCTTCAGATTTTCGGCAGAACTCTTGGAAAATATAAGCTATTTAGTTATCTCCCATTGTGGAGTCTGTAAAAATCAAACATATATATATATGTTTATGAGTATTTAATGTACACGAATTCGGAATTCGTCCAAACATTTGTTGAATGTAGCATTTAAATTTGGGCGCTCTAACTCCTCCCGAGAATTTCCGAATGTTTCCAAACTGTTGCGAAAAAGCAGACCTTTCATACATTTCGATGAAATTTGCATTGCGATGAAAATATATTTACGGCATTCATATCACTAAATGTCGTGTTGATATTTGGAGTTGATTTCAGCAAGTCTTTTTTCTTTGACGCGAATACGTCTTTAAATTTGCAACCATAGTGGGGGGGGGGGGGGGCAATCCAGAATATCCGACCATAACCAAATCGGAGAATACAGTTTGTCATTGCAGCTCCGAATATATCATATACGTTCAAAATTCAATTAAACCACTCGATTGCCAAAGGATCAAATAATATGTTACGTTGAGAGAGGACTGCGAAGCATCGCGCGGGGGGCCACAGGAGTGTGAAGAGGGTGGGGGTAGAGTTGGCGCCCCAATTTTGAGTTCGTTTCGCCGCGTCTCATAACTTCTGCGTAGAACAACTTCTGACTAGGAGAAACTAAGACGCTCGTTTGAGTTTCAATCGACAGCTCTCGTCAAGATAAATCGACTGCGTGCATAAAAACATTGTGTGGCGTAGTTATGGCGAAATTGTATGCGTTTAATGTAAAAAAATTAAGAAAATTTAACACACGGCCTATACTCGTCAAAAAACCAAGTTGAAATACAGAAATCGTATACGGTTGGAAAGAGCATCTCAAAAGTAATCCAGTGATTCCCGTAAAACCCCATATGATCGAGTGAAGCGGTGCCGGAAACGTAAAATAATCATCGAGGCGTCCGAGCGCGTCGACCTAGACGTATTCACGCAAAACAAATGTCTGTGTCCCCAATACAGCCACACCCCATTTTTTTTTAAGGAACATAGCTTGATACAATACGTGCGTGCTTCGCGGAAAAAGTGCAATTTCTTGTCGACCTTTTTCACCGCGTAGCGGAGAAAATTCGCTTAATGCGTAACTCAGCGGACGTGGACCGGACTTTTCCATTTTTTCATTTATATTTTGCCAGCCTGAGAGTGTGGAGAGAAGTATACTGCCAACCCCACAAAATGAAAATTCCTGTGGTAGAGCGATCATTAAGTTCACCTAGCGCAAATTTTGACATTATTAATGACAGCCATGAATTACATCAGTTAAATTAATTGTACGCTTTGTCATGTGTGATCTGTGAAATGTTTGAAAAGGCAGCTATGTGATGGTATTGGAAGAAATTTTAATCATTAAACAATGAAACTCGTTGAAGTAATCAGGAAAACGAGATAATAATTTTTGAGGTATATGTTATAAACGTCTTGCACATACAAATGATCACTTCGATACAGGGATATGCCAATCAATAAAACGAGTTGCTTACGATTAAGAGAAATACCAGTATTTGTCAGTTAAATATTAATAATTTCAGTCATTCAGTGTTACACATGACAAGGCGACCAACACGGCGAAGTGTTTAATGCACTACAGTCGGGCTGAAAGCTCCCACTTCTGAGGAACTCGATCCAATCTCGGGCGCCATTGGGCGGGTGTTTTTTCGAACCGGTTGAAGGGAGGCGGCTTTCTCACGTACGGGGATGTGACACATGTATTGTGCGGGGTTTTATCGTGGCAATAACGCCCAAACTAATTAACCGAATTCGGTTAAAAAAAGTGTCATGTAATCACAATCACTCCAGTAGCACAATAAATACAAAGATATGCAAATTTGCACACACACTAATGTCACAGATGCAACAAATAACAACCAAACACAGTATAAGACATCCTGTATATTGTATCTTAAATCAAATGTCAAACTACAAACAAAATACACCACAAGGGTGTATTATTTCTAATGAGTTCCCTTCAAGAACTGTTATGTCACTGTCAACTGTCAGTGATGTATGTGTGTATCATTCTTCATGCACTTTTGGTGCAGGGCGTATTGGCAGGTGTGTCTGTATAAAGCATATGTAAGTGCTACAACATATAGGTTTCGTTATACCACCTGTAACACCTAATTACAAACAGATCATTACATCCCTAATAATTACGCATTGTTATTATTTATATCATAATTAATAATAAAATGGAAAAAACCTTCGACAATGACAAAACATAGACCGATTATTACGTATTTGAAAGTATGCTGAGGCTGTTGCTCGTAAGTTAGCTGATGGTACTTTCACTTTGTCAGAAGCATTAGGTTTAAGTGCTAAAATGACTAGCGATGCTGGTTTTGGTGTTGGTTTTGATGCCTCTAGGCCTAATAACAGTGAAAGTAAAGATTACTATGAATTTTTACAAATGGAGTGTAGGGTACGTCTTTATTATTTATGGGTCTGCCCCTCGGGTAAGGGAGTCGGTTAGAACCAGCCTCCTCTAATCCATATACGTGATCCTCCTGCCTTATCAGGCGGGAGCCACGTGAGGATTTTCATTTGCATTGGGACTGAAAGAATCAAGGTTCGTATCGCCGGCGAAGTATGGATATGTGTTGTTTTTGACTAAACTTTAGGCTTAGTTTACGTTAGTGTGTAAGCAGTAGCTGGCTAGCCAAAATGCGTAAAACCACGCGTTGTTAACAGGTATTTCCTGCTCTAAAATAAAGTTTCACTTTTTTCAGTGATTTTTATGGGTTCACTAAATCTCGTTATGCGAAATGAAGATTAAAGAAAAGGGTTCATTTATAAGCAAGTAGCATTTTACTTAAATCCGTTATTCAAGCAATGCGTTATTTAATGCAGGATTTTTAGTGAGAATGATCACGTAGCAATTCTGCGATAATTATATTTAAAATAACAGATTTATTACTTTTGTGAATAGTCAGTAGACATACTACCTCTAACTTAATCATACATAAAAGCAATTTTTTTTGTTTGTTATTTGTGTTGTGCATTAGTAGAAGTCTATGCATTTCTGAACTAAAGTTTAAAATAACTTGCAAATAAATGCAGGTATTGTAACACGAACAAGAACTGATATAATTACTAAAATGCTCGAAGCGAATAAAAAAGAAAAGTAATATGTCATAAATTATTTACGGCGTTGCAATTTTTCAGTGTCTCTGGGCTTTGCCATGTTCTTTAAAAATTGGAGATCTTTTTAAAGAAAAGAGTTGATAACTATCTCCTTATTTATTTGGAAACAATAAAAAAATACTCAAGACTTAATATATCGACAATAAATATATATATCAAATGCTATTTACAACTAATATATACATACTTGTCCGTCACCTTACAAAAATTAACACAGTCAAACAATTGAAACGAGTTTTTATAAGCAATTTTCTAACACCTGCCAAATTACTATTAAAATTATATTTATTTTATATTTGACAGTTGCAGTATTTACAATCAAGTCTGTATCACTCATTCATTATTTCCCGCCTTGTTTCGGTCTATATATCTCCAGTCGTTCCTGTTCGGAGAGTTATAGAGCACCCTGACCCCCAAGCACACATCCGCACTCTACCCGTCGAATACCTCGCCCTCCACAGCACTCGCACGTTCTCTCCGTCGCCACCGCACACTCAACTCGTCCGCCGCAGTTTCTCAAGCCGTAACTCGCCATCGCCAAACTCATCGCCGCATTTCCCCGTTGATGGCTATCACACACTGCCAACCCTCCGGCTGCGGTCTTATTTATAGAGGCAGGCGTCCTGACCCAGAGTGTTCTTCACACTTCGGAGTGCACTGGGGGGGGGGGGGTAGTAGTAGTAGTAGATTACTAGAAAGTTCATGTAGTAGTCCACCGCCTACTCGTCCATAACTTGATTGGGGGGAGGGACGGTGACGCTCACCCGGAGACACAGCGGCAGCTGGGTCCACGTGAGTTACTCCCCACTGCATCGATGTGGGCCACGCGCACCCAGTGTGGACGTCCGCGTGTAACAATATTAAAAGTTTTCTCGAAAGTTTTCGTAAATGACAACGGTTAATTTTTTTTTGTTTTGATTTTGAATTGAGGTAATTCCAGGGTCGTTCAAGGAGTAAATTAAATTTAGCGCCAAACTATGAAAGAATTGCGCAACATTCTGTAATGCAGACATGTAATCGATAGTATATCCGTGTCTGGCGTGGAGAGAATTCGGCAGCTCTTAACATCGAGGTCTCGAGGGCTGATGAGTATGAAGCGAAGTGTGGAATGCCAGGGCAGGGGAAACGGGTGATTCCCGAGAAAAACCGGCTACCAGCGGCCTCGTCCCGGACATATCCCCACATGCGAAACTCTGGGAGTGACCCCAATCGAGCCGGGTACGCCTAGGTGGGAGGCGAGTAGTCAGACCACTCACCATCGCTGCCCCCTATATCCGTGTCTCGCTACTGAATTAGTGTAGACGTCATCGCTCTAGTGTTTTCGTTCGAGAGACGGTTAAAACCGTACGAGAGTGTTTGCGATTACTTAGGGCGAAAATTCTCACTTGTTTTAGAGATTTTTCGTAAAAAAAAACCACACATAAACCAAATACTTAAGAATAGAGAGGCTGTATATCCACTTTTACCACGAAATTCATCTGCACGCGCCAGCAAAATGGAGTCACTTATCTACAAAATTTTGGAACATCGTTAGCCACTCAGCGCCTGCTTACCTACTCGCCAACCGGCAGCGTAGCCAGTAGAGAGCTTTCTGCAGCACGCAGTTTCCAAACAGACACAAGACCCGTTCCCAGAGCCTCATCCAGCCACTCCAAGCATCGTGTTCTCGCCCAGCCGTAGTGAAGTTGTGCCAACATAGTGGGCACGCGCAGTCGTAGTAAAGTGGTGCCAGCGCCGTGGTTACGCCCAGCTGTAGTGAACTGGTGCCAACACTGCGGTCACGCCCAGCCGTAGTGAAGTGATGCCAGCATCGTGTTCTCGCCCAGCCGTAGTGAAGTAGTGCCAGCATCATGACCACGCCCAGCTGTAGTGAAGTCGTGCCAGCATCGTGGCCACGCCCAGCTGTAATGAAGTTGTGCCAACACTACGGTCACGCCCTGCCGTAGTTAATTGGTGCAAACACTGCGTTCATGCCCAGCCGTAGTCTAGTGGTGCCAGTATCGTGGCCACGCCCAGCTGTAGTGAATTGGTTCCAACACTGCGGTCATGCGCAGCCGTAGCGAAGTGGTGCCAGCATCGTGGCCACGCCCAGCTGTATTGAAGTGATGCCAACGCTACAGTCACGACCAGCTGTTGTGAAGTGGTGCCTGCACCATGGTCATGCCCAGCCATAGTGAAGTGGTGCCAGTATCGTGGCGACGCCCAGCTGTGGTGAATTGGTTCCAACACTGCGGTCACGCCCAGCCGTAGTGAAGTGCTGCCAGTATCGTGGCCACTCCCAGCTGTGATGAAGTGGTGCCAATACTGCGGTCACTACCACTCGTAAGAATGTGTTGCTACAGAGCGAACACAGTGGAACACACTCGACTGATTCTGACCGTCAAGAAAGGTCATCAATATCCATCACAGAATAAAACGTGGTGCGGGTGGAGAGACTGATTCACAACAATCGTAAAATGAGAGTTGTAGAAATTGCACAGGATATAGGGGAACTTTGTTTGGCATTGTTTTCATTGTTTATGAAAGCTTTTAGTAGCAAAATATGAACGAGTACAGTGGCTAGCTACTGCTAAATCTGACAATTTCTCCGAAGGGCCAAAAAGAGAAAAACAGGCGTGAAAAGATAATAATAGGATTACACGAATTTCTAATGATGACGTCATATTGTAAAGGCTGTTCACGATAAAGTGAGCACTTTTGAAATCAACCTTAGAAACAAGTCACTGCCCCTGCATGCAAATATTTTAACGGGCGCACTGAGTGACATTCGCCCTGTAAAGTTGGTAATGATGGTTGGAAAATAGTTCAATATCTTAACGTCAAATAAATAATGTTAGGTAACCATTTATGTAAACTGAAAATATTTCTTGACTGACGCATGAATATAGTCATGAGGCCCGGGTAATGTTAATTTTACATAAGGCGGAGGAATACACAGCGTGCTTACTAGTAGATCTTAAGCAGGGCTTTCAAAAGTGATCATTTTACCGTGAGCGGCCTACATCAACTTTTAAAGCACATTCTTCAATGAAAAGTGGTTTTATCTCGAAATATTGGGTGTTCCTCCACACCGATAGAGGCTTTGAATAATTTCTTCCTGGATAACGTCGCTGCACAGATAACGTTCAGAAGACGAGCGGATATTTCTAACGCAACAAGCCGTCACGTCGTACTAGTAGTGTGCCCTACTGTTTTCAGAGGATTTAGCAAATGAGTCGACCATTCCGCTGAACAGCACATTTTACTCGTATGATTATACGGTATGATCTTATAAGTGTGTTGCAATGTTCGTAAGGTTACATCGTATTAAACATCAGTTAGAAGCTGCATGTGCATCTAGAAGCTTGCAACAATTATTATAAACGTCTGAAATGGTGATGGAAAATAATATCCCCAGTCATAAGTAAAACATGGGTTGCTAAACTCTCACATGTCAATAAATATTGAGGACTGGAGTATTAGCAAAAATTACTATACGTTTGTATTATAAACTGTATGTAATCATCACCTTGATTCATCAGATCCAGCAATGTCCTGATGAACAATGTTACGTCATTAGGATGTTCATAAAATATCCTAACAGAGAAATAAACTTGACATTAATGGGACACTTGTACAATTTGATTAGTACCTCTTCGTATTTAGTGAAAAAACGCTATTTTATGTAGCTTTATGACGTAACATACGCTAATCGTTACGAAGATAACTTCAGTTAACCCAGTGGCATGCTCACAAATCACAACACACAAACACATAACTAGAGTTGCTTTTCGACATACAGAAGATAAACATTTTAACATCTATAAAAAATGTTATAGCGATTATGCTAGTAGTCGTTATGAATTTAAAAAAACAGAGTAATGTGCGAATGTGGAAAATATGCTTATAATACATCTCTCAGAAAGCATAAAAATAGTAAATCACACAATACAACATTAGATAATTTAAACGAAAATCATTATAATTATCCAACAAAAACATGTAAAGTGTGTAATGAGAATAAATATATAGAATTATTTTCTCTTAATAAAAATAGTAAGGACAAATATTCAGTCATACGTAAAAAATGTTTTAGTGATAATGTGAAGAATTATCCTCATAACAAGAAGTTAAATACGGTTTCCCAGTAATTTAGCACTTTTTTAAATTTATTCAGTATATCTGTTTTTACATTTTATTTATAAGTTTTTGCTCTTATAAATACAACAATAAAAATTTCGACTTGTTTAACAACTGTGTTGAACGGTGAGGGGGTGAGGATGTTGAAATGTATTGCTAAATAATTTAAAATAAAATATAGAACTAGACTAAGGAAAAACGATCTAATTAGAACTCTTGTACCATTTTTATGCCACTGGTTCATCCAACCATCCAAACGTATTCTTTGGGAAAATTATTACATTTTTTAATACTTTCACCAGATCTAGGAGTTTTTAGAGAAATAATTCTTTCTGGTGTATTTGGTGCTGATTTTGGCCAGGATTTTATATGATGTGCATAAATTCGATCATAAAATGATTTAATCATATTCTCGTACTTCCAGCTTTGATTCACATTTATATGATTAATAGGTTTATGTTTTCGGAATGCAACATTTGTGTCTGACAATATCTTTGTAATTTTCATAGTCATTAATGGTGAAATTATTCTCAAGATATTCTTCTTTTTCTTTTGTTAACAAATTAGAAAGGCCTTCTGTTAATGTATATTCTTTACCATTAACAGATAGTTTATCATAATTTATCTTTACTTGTGTATCTCCAATGTATAAATTACGATTTTTTGCTCGTAAACCATCTAGTGTTTTAAAAGCAATTTTTTCAGAAATTTCTTTTCCGAAATTTATAGTAGAAACACCACGCAGATGATTCGGTTGATGAAACGTATGTTGATCCAGGTAACATTGTTATTGAAAAATTATAAATAATGTGGCCTATTGTTGAATATGAAGCTAACACATCAATTGCAATAAAAAAAATATATATAAATCCCAAAATTCATATTGGTTTTAGAAACAGAAGTTCCTGCTGGGACAACTGTTTCTAACTTTGATATAAAAGATCAGTTTAATAATTTACAATTTGACATGTCTGATATTGTAATTGTGGGTTTCCAAACTAATAGAAAAAAATCGCTCTGAGAAATATGTGCATGCTTCAATGTTTGATCATTGTAATGTGAAAAATATTTTTGTTAAAAATGGTATAAATGAAATTTTTCCACAGGAAAATTGGAATCTAGATATTGAAAATGATATTTGTCTTAATATGTTTCTGACTTTTAATGATTTTAGAAATTAAAGAACAATATTAGATTATATATATAATGAACTTTATTATATGCCAACTATAAATTATCATGGCGATATAAATTATTATTCATTTCGGTAACGAAGACCTTTATATGATATTGACTGCCTATATAACAGCAGTAGTTGAAGATAAAACAAATATAAAAATTAGTGTTGTATTTAAATAAACTGTTGAGGCTGGTACAATTTGTAATGTTGTTTTAAATAGCCAACGAAATTTAACTTATAGTTATTTTAAAGAAAATATCACTGAATATATATAAATTTTGTATTTTATTAAATGGATAATGTAAACGAGTTTACAGAAACAAGAAATTGTTTCGATATTTTAATATAATTCTTTACACTCATAGTTGAGTGGTCGCATTAAAAATTGTTACGATTTTTTAGAAATATAGATGAATTATTTGATCAAATAAAAAATCATTTTTCTAATTAAAATTTTCTCACAGTATCACTTTTTTTATAAAAGATATATAAAATTTTAATATTATGAATGGATCAAGTTATAGAACTTTTAGAAGTTTGGGATATTGGATATGAAATTATAAAAACAGAAACTTTTATCGATAAATAATTGGACATTGTTGATATCAAAATTGTTTTAAAAATCGATAAAAATTATTTTAGATCAAATAAATTTTTCTATTTTAAAGATGATTTTAATTGTTTGGATTGTTGTGATGGTTGGGTTTATGGAAAAAGTAATGTCTATGCTTCAGATATTTTTTTACTTTAAAATTTTTTATTGTTGTTTTACTTTTGTTGAATAAAATGTATGAATTGTAGTAGTTAGTATCTTTTCGTCTGATTTGCCTGTTTTAGCCTTAAATTTGCTCGATTTTTGCATAATCTTGCTTGTTTTACCTGTGTCAAATCGTGTGCGCACATTTTTGAACAACTGCAAAAAAAAATTTTTTTTCTTAAAGTTGCCCTATTTTGAGAACTCCTTTTAAAACAAACTTTTAGGGCTTAAATTTAGCCGTCAAATACCTTGATTTTGGCTTTTTTTTTTTTTTATGATTTTAAAGATTTTTTAATCGAATTTCAGATTTTGAGTTTTTAACTTTTCCTGTACTTTTAGACAAAATAACCCTATTCAGTACGCTGCATTTCTGTTGTAATATTAGAAGAAATAACCCCAAGAAAAGTGCTGCGGCAGGATCCCTATTATACATCTAATTTCGTCACTGCTCTCCGATGGGAAACGGACATCGCTGGGACATTGCCACAGCGTGCTACGTCTCCATTCTCACCTGCCGGCTCGGCTGAATGCGCCCTTTGTAACACAAGTAGCACGAAGCCGTTCAAAGGGAGAGGTGACGTTTGTAGCTAAAACTGAAGCGCCAAGGACAGACACTCTTAGATTCACACGAACGTGTGCACACTCCCGAAAATACCAAAACCTTCGCTTACGTGGTTTAACTTCCAGAAGCAAAGCTTAGGTGACATATTATATTCTGAACCTATAAGGAAACCATATACACGAACAAATTAACATACACTCAAAATGGTAAATTTTCTTGACAAGCTATAGCGGTGTTCTTAAGTTATACAAACTAAGCATCGTGCTTCTTCTGGCGTGTGCATGTTTGTGTGCTACGCTCAAAGAATGCTTATCACATATTTTCAAACAATATTTTCTGTTTCACTTGTCAACGATGTAACAAATAAATTGCTCTCTCTCTCTATTCATATGGCCTTTCCCTTATGTGCTGCAGTCACTCATACTAATATTTGCAATTGTTCAACGACTGTTCGACGACTTGTCACCCACAATACGAATAACTTGATGTCATAACTTTTTTCAAACAATTATAATACTGTAAAAGGGAAAGGTTCTGTCGATATCCTTTAGTTTTAATGTCAATTAAGTTTAAAATCGACATTTTTTTTGGAGCATCACATATCCTTCCATGATTTTTTTAAATTAACATCACTGAAATTATTACCTTGACTGAGATTTGCTTGCGAATATTTCGGCGCTTATGCATTTTATGATGTGATAACTTATTCTCTTCGTGTCTTACTGAAGAGCGCGAAAATTACAGGCGATTCAGAACGGTCGACTTGAATCATGACGTGGCATCTGATTTTGGAATCAGAAAACAAACAAACGTAGAACTAAATAATGTTCAGAGTAGGAACGCCGGGCGCTCTGCATGCATCTTTTGCGGCCAGCGGCCTATTTCTGAAACCCAGGCTCGCGGCAACTTGATGACTTCTCTTCCTGCACAAGTTGGACGCGTTTGGTATCTTGTAAGCTAGCGATGAACATCTTCATTTATTTCGGAATTTCATGTTGCACGATAAACTAGGATGTATTGTGTAGTCCATTCACGGTTTATTCGGCCTTTTTAAATCAAACCCATGTATGACTTGTTTAGTTATTTCTTAAATACGCCATAAGCGTTTTATACTTGTGTTCATGCATTTTACTTCTTTGCCTGTTAAATTGAATTGTTATTCATATTTTATTTATAAATTACGATGCTTAATTTATAAATATATTTGAGTAAAAAAACAGGGAGAGAGAATAGGTATGTTGGTAACGTCTAGTTAGAAATAGTTCCAATACGAAATACTGTTACAATGATTGCGCACGAGTGTGGTGCGTTGTCCCTCTGGTGTAATTATCCAGGCTTAGTTAAGCTTAGTTTGCACGAGGCGAAGGAATATCCTGGAAGTAGAGCCTTATCAGGGCTTCATTAAAATGCTGAAATAACCGCGAATTGATTATACGGGGGCGAGTCCTTTAAAAGAGGCTCCGTGGGGCATGCGTGCAACGGAGCGAAGGAATGAGGAAATACAGACCAGTGTGACAACAACATATAGAGTAAGGTGCTGGTTGAGTGGAGGGCAGAGACGAGGAACGTTGTGAGTGTGTCTCGGTGCATCGGCATGGTGTTGATGGTTCAGCAGCGTATTTTTGTGGTGAAGACATATGCACGCCACGGTTCTTGGAAGCAGTGTGCAGAATTGTTTCAGACGGAGTTTGCGGTGGTTCGGGTTGCAGCGAACCCCCCTGCCAAATCAGTCGTGCAGAAACTGGTTGCAAAATGGCACTCCGTTACACACATGTCCCACGGGGCCTCTTTTAAAGGACCCACCCTGTACATTAGTACGTGTATTCAAATTGTTTTTCACTCGCGTCTCATTCTTGTCCACGAAAGAGCGTTGTGGACATTTTACCTAAAAGTTGGATGTGCGTGTTTAGAACATATGTTAAACATTACTTGCACTAAGATATTCCTCTTTATAAACTTTAATAACATCCGGGATCCCGGTTGTAATGCGTTTCACGGAATGCAGATATTTAGTGGGAAACTGAGTACGTTTTAGAGGCCTGATTACTTTCTTCCTTTAAGCCACTGTTAATAGTTTCGTCACATGCGAAAATTTTCATTGCAAACCGCGTTGAGCGTTGTTTAAGTCGTAACTAAATTGATAGAAATATTAATATTTAAAATTATGCCTCTGGATGTACGCCATTGAAGACATATGTTGTCACAGAAAACCGCACTATCATTACGAACACCCGAACTTCGCGAATAAAAAAAAAAAATCCGCACTAGCTAGATTTCAATACCCTACGAGCTTATACCAGCAGTTTCCTCTTACTTATTCAAGGCGTGTGTCTGTGAGAAAACATTCTCTTAGTTGACTGGCTAATTAGAATTAAGGTACTCCGATGCCCTATGTCTCTGATCCGTGGGACTTTACGCGTAACATCTATAGATCATCCAATCACAAAAAGGCATCTGAGCTAAAGCGTTATGAAATACAACTGGTCGTGAAATATTTTCGCGAAATTCGGGTGTCCGTAACTATGAAATTAAAAACACACACGCCAAAAATAAGACGAGCAGCTTTTGTCAACAGATGTATAAATAATACAAACTTTTTTCCCCTGGAGAAGGCTTTAAGTCAGTAATTTCACATTAAAAAATACATCAATATAAAGGCTGTTCACATATAATTGAGCTCTATTGAAAGCCCTGCTTAAGATATACTTGTATGCACGTTGTGTATTCTTCCGTCTTACGTCAAATTATCATTGCTATGGGCCTCATCACTTTATTCACGAATCGGCCAATTGAAAAAGTAAGATATTTGAAAAGTAAATACTTTACAAATCGTGCTCATTTTTACACTTCGGTGCATTGAAAGAACAGAAAGAGAGAGAAATTATTTAATTTATTGCAAATGATTACCTAACAAAATTTTATTCCATGTTAAGATATCGAACTACATTTTCTCTGTCGTTACCAACTTTAGTGGGCGCACGTCACTCAGTGCGCCCGTTAAAATATATGCAGATAGGAGTAGTGACTTTTGTCTAAGATTGATTTTAAAAGTGCTCAATTTATCGTGAACAGCCTTTAGGAACGAGTTATCAAATTATCTAACAAGGAAAGTTTATCTATAAATATGAAAAGAAGTTTTAACCAACTTGTCATTTGGTCGCTCTTGAAAGATATTCGCTTGGACAATAGACGTATTACAAAGAGATATCGGAATGACAGGTATAGTACCGACATAGTGTATTTTCATCCCATACTTTCTCTTGGACCGTGAGTAACTCTGTACTCCTGGCGGTGGAAAAATTCTTTGAGGTGTGCTTATATGCAATAACCATGAACAAAGCGAACAAGAGAACGAAGTTGACCACCAGTTTTTTTATAATGAAACAATACTCCAGCTGTCAACATAACAGCTATTTACGCTGCACACTGAGTATGTTGTAAAATGCGTATTTACAGGCAGCGATTTTTGATAGGCTATATATAGAAAAAAAATGCTGCTACAGTGGGAGAATCTAGCAGGGGGTGGGGTGGAAATGGGCCCCCCTTTTTTTTACGAAATAGCGAGCCCTCAAATCCTGACACGCCAAAGTTCTCTACGCCCTACGGTATGCATGTTAGTAGCTAAGTTTGGATGGAGAATGTAATACGTCGCATGGCGAGCCTTATATGCCTTAGGTCGGAGACATATACGAAAGGTCGCATGCATCGTGACTAAGCAGGCTTTTCTGATGCCATGGCTGCTTTTATAGCCATGAACACACTCCAAAAGATGAAGGATATAGTTGGTAGGGCACAGAAAACTCACACAATACGGATATGGCGCTGGGGAAATTTCTGAGACAGTCGCGGAGGTTAAAAGTTTATACTTTTCTTGGATTAAAGGACAGGAGAAACTAGGAGTGGTTTGTAAGTACGTGACTATAGACATTTTTGAGTTAATGCAGGGTGATATGACGAGTGGGGCCACTACCGGAATATAACAAGCGTCGCCTCGTAGTCATACGGCCCTGATGGCAGAGAACAGAACTGAGCCACCCGCCGGACAGATGCAAGACATCTCTCTGGAACGCAAAAAATAAACTTTAGCATTCCAGGCAATTCGAATAAAAGGGAAGTATTATTTCACGGCGATTAGTGACGTTACTAGTGATTAAGTCCTATTTTTTGTGTCGTGTAAGTAGGTCGTTTGTTTGTGGAATGAAGTGAAGTGAGCGATTAATGTGCGAGAGAGAGAGAGAGAGAGAGAGAGAGAGAGAGAGAGGTAACCGAAAAGTTGCTGAATGCAGCAGGACCGCAACGTAGTTGGTGCGCGCGCCCGGAGGCTCTGCCCTTCGCCTCGGCCAATCGATAGCCGCGTCGTGCGCTCGTGACGCCTGCTGACGCGTGGCACGCAACCCGCACGACAATACCGGGCCCTTTCGCCCCTCGCAGCTCCCGAACATCCCTTATTCTTTGACGCGTCACTCACCGATAATTCCCGGCTGCCACTGCCCTTGCTGCAGCGACCTCGCGCGCTCTGTGAATCAAAGACGTGGATCACCTTTGGGTATCAGCCCAGGAAGGGTACAAAAACATGCATACACATTTCATATTTTTAACACTTTGCGTGCTGGCGAAGTAATGTTACGTCCGTCGTAGGGATAGGGACATGCAAATTTCGCGTTATTTCACACCAGCAGACCTTACTCCAAGATGTCATATGTCCGCCTGACTTCTACAATTTGCCAACAACTTGTGTGGCACATGCCAAGGTCGCTTTTTAAGCCAGAAGGAAAGGCCCAATCGGTCATATGGAGTAATGGCTCCATATAGAGGCAAGCAGCCAATGAAGTAACGAGTTGCACTTAAGTAGATACAAAGTTCCCGGTGGAACCGGCGCTGGCTTCTCCAAACCTCCCCTTCAGGTGGCCGATACCTAGTAAAAGGTCATACCTGGAGCGCTACTTTCTATCCAAGCTACTTTAGCCCCCACGAACAAAAGCTAAAATCGGCTCTTTTGATCTCAGGTACCACCGGGAACTTTGAAATTTTGACACCGCCATGCTGTCCGAAATTAAAAATTAATACTACACTAATCTACTCACTCACACAAACTAACTACATTCCGCGACTGCGCATATCCTTTCTCGATTGAATTTAAGCATGATGGTATTCCCATAACTGCCATCTCGGCTCAGTGTGCCCGGGTTGTGCAGGACTTAGTTTTGGGGGATGTCCGGTAACCGGTAACATCCCCCTCCACCTCGCCCCCGGACGCAAAGAGCTTGTGTATATACTCAGAACTATTCCACGTTACGGCACTCAAGCGCGCGCACACACACACATTCATGTCCATCGCTGCGCTCATTCGCTTTGCATTATATCCAACAATAATACTTCAATCAGTAATTAAGTAGGTACAGGACATTAAAGTCTTGTATGTGGAATCTGATTCAATATTGCGGCATTAGAATTACTTGAAGACATTAGTGCCGTAGTATTACCTCGCCAGTGGTTTTTATGACGTTCACCGCAACGCAATAACACGTAGGCAGCACTCGAAGTGTAGATGACTCGAATGGACACATTGGATTGTATGCTATGCTATGCTATGCTATGTAGACAGGAACATTTCGCTGGGAAACTGACAAATCTCCATCATATTGACTGACCGCCGGCTAGTATTGAACGTTGCACAATGCTATAGCGTACGGTGTATTGTGGACCAACATGACGACGGTAAGCGAGATCACTGAGAAAAACAGAACTATTGTTCACGCTGCGATGAATACAAGCGTCTTAATTTTATCTTCTCTTGAATGCATGCAAACATATTTGCACTCAAGAGTGTTGAAGTTAGCCCTCCCGAACTTAGTAGGCTCCGCTGAGCGAAACACACGCAAGGGCACGAATCCCTTCTCTAGTGCTACCAGGCATCCGGCTTAACACCTTCTACGTTATTTGAGACCAAGGAATCTCTCCGAACACATGTAATAGGTCGGAGCGCTACCCATTACCTATGATCCTATACTGTCTTCTAAACTGACGTGCAGTGTTCTCGACGCACTGCGTGTATAGGTTGTTCACGGTAAAATTATCACTTTTGAAAGCCCTGCTTATGATCTAATTGTATACACGTTGTGTATTACTCCGCCTTATGTAAAATTAACATTGATATGGGCCTCATCACTTTATTCATCCGCCAGTCAAATTGCACTATGAAATTATTAAGATAGCAAATACTTTACAAATCTGCTCATTTTTACGCTTCGATGCATTAAAAAAAAACAGAAAGCGAAGGAAATAATTTTAAGTTTTCGCAAATGGTTACCTAACACTTTTTATTCGAAGTTTAGGTATGGAACTACTTTCCTTCTGTCGTTAACAACTTTAATGGGTGCCAGTTACAGGCAAGGGCAGTGACTTTTTCTAAGGTTTATTTCGAAAGTGTTCACTTTATCGTGTACATCATTTACCAGCATTACCGTTCATAAACGAGTGCAGCAGAAAATTTCAGATTACACGCAACACCTGACAGGATTACGGCGGCCATAAGTTTCTTTCATGTGCACCATCTTCTCTATCGTCGATACGGTGTCTGAACTGGTTAAGTAACTAAAAGATTCAGATGTTTTCTCACATCGTTTTGCGCAGCGCAGCGACAAGATGCGCCCAGAAAGAAAACGGAAGTACCATTAAAACGGTCAGTTTAAGCCAGCTACCCAAATAAACAACTCTAGGACGACGGGAGTCAAAACAACAGGTAGGTAAATGGCTCTTGTAAGGTACCGCGAAAAGCAAGGCAACATTACGTAAGGTGGTGGAATTTAAAGTTTCTTCACACTTTTTTTTAATCAAACCTTTGAAAAATCACCCGATTTATAGCGTGCTTGGTTGTTTTCTACATAGTGTCGTTTATCACAAGTGTTTTACCCTTCTTTTTACATAAAGGCATCTAATGTTTGGTTAGGTTGAACTTTTATTTACTATTTATAATTTTTAATTTATAAATAATATGGATAAAAACAGAGAGAAAATAGACGTGGCGGTATATTGCTAGTAAAAATATTTCTAATGCAAGTATAACTTTATCAAGGCTTCAGAATGTTGGAAATAACGGTGAATGGACTATAGTTAGCTGTCCTCCAAACATGCAAGGAAGGTCTTTTAGACCCTTAATTCTGGTAACACTACGTCGACTCTTACCGTCTTGTTAGTAGAGCTCCAAGCGTATTTCAAACTGCTTTCAAAATCTGGCAGTTTAAGTACTGCTCTAGCTTTCATTTTGAAGTACTTCTTAAATTGGTATTTTCATATTAATTCCCCAGTTTTATGGCAGTGAGCGGTTCGGGTGAGGCTTAACTGGTTTTAAAGGTACGCCTACATCTAAGAACGGTGGATGGCGATATTTTATCCATATCCTAACACAGAAACCTTGCACCTAAGTCTGTGCTATATATGCCTATATCGGTGAGGTCACCTTTAAATATCCGTAATATATATTTTTTTGTTAGTGTATTCGTGAGTAGAGACCCGGAAATTTTGTGAGCACATTTAAGGAGAAGATGAACTTTATCCGCATGTACCGTGGAGCTTCGCTTCTATTGGAGCACAGTTTGTAAGACACGCCTCGCACGACTTCGACAAATAACGAACCTGCAGGGAAAACAAGGACCCAATACGTGCTACAAGGTCAGTGGTTAAATTGGAACGCCAACCAAATTAACTATTAACTGACGCCCGAGTACACAAAGTATTGTAGAGCCTATCTTGTGGCCGAATGAACCCGGGAGATTGCCGGGATTCACGAGTTTAACGTGATCATAGCATTCAATATTGTGGCTTGCAGTCACAGGGACTTTATAAGAACAGAAAGCCGTAAATGATGATTATATTACCGTCATAAGTTTTTTTTTTTTTTTACTTTGTTCAAGGTCGTAAGAACCGGAGATATTGAAAATGAGATTTCTTACCCTGTGGGGGTGTGGTCAAAATTGGTTGTAGGGACCCATTACATAAGGCTGTAAACCGTCTGCTATTGGCACGCCATTTTATCAAGACGAGACCAGGGTATATATAGTCCAAAGCTTTCCTTTTATTACACGGAGTGTCTTGTAGGAGGGTGGAACCCCCAGGTCTAATCTCATGAAGGAAGAAAGTGAGGACGCAGTTTATGGCATGCTTTTTATCATCATAAGGGAATCATTTCGATTAAAGTGTCATACATTCTCATTCTATTGCTGCCGCAAGCTTTTTTTTTATTGCGTCCAAGGCAGTAAGTAGCTGAGAGGTACGTAGAAACTACCACTTTGTATCCTGCGTGGATTTTTGTACATATTCGTATGACTGAGAGTAGTGTCGGGCCCATGTCATAAGGCTGTATACCGCATGCTAATGGTCAAACCATATTAATAAAATGAGACGAGGAAATATAATACCCCGG
The DNA here is from genome assembly GCA_029891345.1 of Dryococelus australis. Taxonomy (NCBI): domain Eukaryota; kingdom Metazoa; phylum Arthropoda; class Insecta; order Phasmatodea; family Phasmatidae; genus Dryococelus; species Dryococelus australis. The sequence continues at coordinate 130,052,021 of CM056999.1, forward strand.
GCTCCACTTTTCACTTTACGCAATGTTTTCTGTAGGCAGTTTACCGTGTGCTGAAAACTTGTGAAAGCCCTGCTTAAGATATACTTGTATGCACGTTGTATATTCTTCCGACTTATGCAAAATGTATACTGCAGTGGTCCTTCTCACTTTATGTCAAATGAAACGCTTAAATTATTAGAAAAGTAAATATTGTACCAATTTGTCAATTCTTAGAATTTTGTGAGTTAAAAAAAAAAAACGGAAAGCAAAATAAATATTTTTGCTATTCCCAAATATTTGTCTAACGATTTAAATTCAACGTAATGTATTATAATGGTTTTCTCTCTGTTGTTATCAAATTTACTGGACACATGGCAGGCTCGTGCACGTTAAAATATTTGTATGTAGCGGCAGTGACTGTTTTTCAAAGGGTAATCGCGAAAGTGCTCAGTTCACATTAAAAAAAACTTTAGTGTAGTCCATGCATGGTGACTTGCAACTTTTCTGAAGCACTAATTTATCTCTACTTTCAGACTCTTCCTCCTCCTCCTACAGATAACGCTTAACTAAGTCTAAAAAATAATACACCAAAGAGAAACCCGCACCGTATTTGTGCATGCTCAAGTTGATAATATTTTTGCGTGAATACTATTTCTAGGGATAGGAAAATTTCACGAATTCAATTCGAGACAAGATAGGCGCCAAACAAATATACAGTGAAGTTACATTTGCGATTGGATCACAGTTTATTAGACACACTCTGGACGCCTATGGGCCAATAACAGACTTGCTAGGAAACACCTTGCGAATCCCATAACTGCCAGGTGCGGGGCAACAGCCAATGAACACACTGCTGAAGCTCCAGTAGGCAGAGGACTGAGGAGTCTTAGCCTACGGGTCATTGAACTCGCGAAAATTTCCTTTCCCTAACTATTTCTTATAGCATATCCACGGTAAAGTGAGCACTTTCGAAATCCCTCCCGTTTGGAATAGCCAATAAATTTTTATTTTATTTTAAGCCTTATACATTAACTTCTGTGTGTGGTGGAATCTACACACTGTTTTATTTCTTACACGTATATATTTATTTCAAAAGGTGGTTAAAAGGCTAAAAAATACTGAAATGAAAAGTAACTAGGGCCTCTAGGGTGCTTACTTCATCACGAACAGCCTATTCTCGTCATTAACAAAGCACATATGGCCATTTTGTTTTCCCGTGTTAATTTTGAATGGAACAGAGCAATTTATAGACAAAATAGGTACAAGCAAAAGCCCAATTTAGTAAAAATAAAATGCTTTTAGGCCTTTATCCTGATTGGCTCACTCATGTAACAAACTGTCTCCGTACAAAGTCAGCCAACCAAAAACAAAAGGAAAGCTGCAAGTGTGCACGTAAGATATTAAAGTCTAGCCTCCGCGCAAATATTTTCGCGAAAAAACAGGTAATCCTAACTATATAGAATGTTTCGTAACTTATGTTACACACATTGGGAGATGGTAGACGAGTAAAAACAGGCAGAAAAGTTGAGAGAAATATTGTCCATACTCGAGTATTTAAGGAGATACGGCTTCAAAAGTGCAGTACACATGAATCGGCTGAATGCCTAGAAGGTAGGCATCCTGCCATCGTAGTGACCATTGCGCCTGAGTAGACCTACAGTGGAATTACTTCAGTAGGAATTAAACGTAACGTGACTCTCGAGCTTAGAAATATAATTTATTCGAGAGAGAAAAGTATAACACAATTACATGAGTATGGAATTAACGATCTACAACAAAATGTCCCTATAAATTACTTTAATTAAATGAAAATCTTCCTAAACACATTAACAAGTTTACACGTAACAATTTCACATACCTTACACGATTCAGCCTGGTGAATGATATCTTACGGCGAAAAAACTCTGAATACGATGTAAACCAGACACAATCACATACCTGAAATTATATTAAAATAAGTCCGTTCGATGTATGAATGAGTAGCACTTACAACGAGCTGTGAGTAAATACGTGTAGTGCATCCGATAAGCAACTGTGTTTAAATTATGGTAAAAACTCGTAAATGAAGGGGGAAAAAATATGTTTATGAAATTCACTGCGCTTGTTAATACAAAGTGTACTTTTAAACCGCTAGGAATTTTCATAGACCGAGCTGAGAAACGTAATTAAAAAATAATATCGGAATATTGACTTAACACACGAAAGAAAAGATTTCCCAATAAATAAATAAAAAATATTTCACACTATAGTTTACGAATTCTGTAAACGAGATCTGAACCCCGAATCAAATAATATCGCTTAAAGAAAATCGCGGCTAGCACTAGAGATAAAGGTAGGTGCCATGGTCGCCGGTTCATAGTTGCTGTGAACCACGATCGCAACCTCGTCGGCTGCCAACTGTCTACCCGCCCGGTGAAGATGAGAGAGAGCCATCTAGTCCAAGTGTTGATGACCAACTGAAGATGGCGCCGAGTGTCCAGAGAGCTTTATATGTGGACCTGCCTGCTTGTACTCAGCCCCTCCCACCTTCACCACTCGTTTGACTTCTGCCCCGGGCTGCCTGCAATTGTCAATTCTTCGGCAATGTAGCAAGATGGCGTCAACTTCCTAGTTGCGTTCAGATTGGAGGCTGTGCCTGATTGTAGCCACCCCCTCCCATCTCCCCCTTCAGAACCGGCCAGAGCCTAGGATGTCAGCCACCCCCTACACCCCCTCCCCCAAGTTGTGTCTGCGAGCCCCTGAGGGTCATTCACCCGTCTGCTCGTGATTGTCATTTATCACAACTGACTCAAGATAGCAGCAACTGGGTAGATGCCTTCGGATCGGGGCAGCCTGCTTATAGCCACCCTGTCCCACCCCGTCCCACTCCATCCCACCCCTCAGAACCAGCCAGAGTCTAGGATGCCAGCCACCCCTACACACCCTCCCCTCCAAACTGTGTCTGCTAGGTCCACGGAGCTCTTGAGTGGATTACGAGCACCCGACCACCCGCCTACCCGATGTTTACCAGGCAGAGTGGCCTACCTTCCAACCCAACTGACCTGGGTTCGGGTCTCCTTCAACAACCACCATCTTCACTACAAGAGTTTAAGTAGTTGAATAATCTTAAATATAAAAAATTTATGATTTTCTGTATTTTGTTTAAAATTTTCTTTTATTTTCTTTAAACTTTGAGTTAATTGCATGAATTTCTTTTAACTTTTTAACATACTGAATGAAATTTCTTTAAAAATGGTTAAAACTGAATGAAATATCGTTAAAAATCATTACAACTTAATGAAATTTCTTAAAAAATCATTGCAACTAAATGGAATTTCTTTTAAAATCATTACAACGGTGTGTTTAATGATGTTTAAGGGTTTTTATAATTGTTTAATATTGGGTTTTGGCTATGATTGGGTGTGAGTAAGAGTATATGCCTGTGTGAGTGTGAATGCAGGGAAAAGGTGACAAAAATTTAATTCCAGATTACAATTTTTATGTACATTTGAGTTTATTTAGCACAGTTGAGAGGATAGGTGAACCATCAGTAGTATCATGTTGCACTATATTAAATAAGGCTGTGTCAAAAATGCATACTTAAAACCTCGTTACACTGTTTAAATATTTGCAAAGCATGTGAAAAATCATAGAATGTATCACAGAATATTCTAAGAAGTTTTGTTTGAGTAGGTGAATGACTGTGAATATGAGTGCAGGGGCTTGCCCTATGTGTATGAGAGAGAGAGAGAGAGAGAGAGAGTTAGTGAGTGAGAGAGATGTTTCAACTATTTCTAAGTTTTAGACAATTTTGCTTCTAAAATTCAATTATTCAGTTTTATATAATTGTAAAAAGTATTACAAGTTTGAACTTAACTAATTGTCTGGAATGTGTATGTAGGTTTGTATAGTTGTATAAAGTATTACATGTTTAGTTTTATAGCATAAAATATCTGAATTTTTGGCAATTCTTTTTAATGCTTTGAGTGTAACAGAGTAATTCCCCTTGCTAAAACTTTCACTATTAAACATATTTTCGAAGAATTTATAAAAATGTTTTAATGGTGTAAATTAATACATTTTTGGCTATGTCTAACTACTTAAAAATTTTTGACTGTGTACAAATTTGAATTCTTTGATGGTGTAGAAATTTAAATTTTTGCAGTGTAACCTTGAATGTATTTTTAATGGTGTAACTGATTTTACTGTTTAAAATTTTATAAACTTTTTTGGCGGTGTAAATAATTTTACCATATAAAATTTTCCTAATGTTTTGACGATGTAAATTATTTTACTGTATAAAATTTTATTAATGTTTTTGACTGTGTAAATGATTTCACTGTATAAAATTTCATAATTTTTTTGATGGCATAAGATTTAAAAAAAATTTTAAGTTGCATTTTAAAATTTCAAGAATTTCCCTCACAAAATAACACTTGAACTGGGCTTATGAAATGTAATTGTGTGAGTTTAAATTGCACTGTTATATTCTAAACGAAAGCTGCGTACCTGGAGCGAAAACTAAATATTTTGAAAGAAGACCAGGGCGAGGCAGGTCGCAAAACATGGTCAATTCTATACTGGAGACGGGCTGCTTGACAAGAAATTTTGCATTGGAGAGGCACGGAGGAGGGGCGGGGTTGGAGGGGAAGTACTAAGTTTCTCCTTTTCCCATCCCTAGGCACAATGCAGAGATGTCTGCGGGATCTACACGATGAGTCATTGGAGGAGAAAGGGAGAATGCCGAGCCAGTGGTGGTTGTCGGGCGGGCATGGGAGGGGGAGAGCAGCCAGACAGGGGTGTACATGGGTGCTAGCTGCAGCTTAGTGTGCTATATTTCCCATTCTCTTGTAAAGCCAGATCCGTGTATGGACCAGCCTGGCTTGTTCCACGCTTTTATCTTACACTGTTCACTCTCACCGTGCACGCGGCCCGTTGGGCGGGCGAGACCTTGCCCTGTCTATTCCCTATTGTGTTTCGTTTCTCCTTGCCTACTACCTACCTCTCGTCCATGTTTAAAGTATTTTGAACCCACTACCTTTTTACTCACAGCTCTCGGTCCTGTCTTTCCTCAACAAACATAAAATTTAAAATTAAGAAAAACATTTTGCCCTTTTCTCTAGGATGTTAGAAATAAAATTTTATTTCGATTTATATTGTGTATGTGTGTGTTATTAAGATAGTTTTCTTTTTTTTTCAGAATGAATGGGTTACTTAAGTGTAATTTATTGTGGTGTAGCAAATTTTTATATCCTGTAAACTAATGAAAGTTTTTAGCTAGATGAAAATGGGTGAGAATAAGCGATCCAGTATTGACATCTTGCTTGAAGATCTTTACGTAAGTGATTCCGATTCGGAATCGCAGATGGAAAGACAAACAAGCTGTCGAGACAGTGTCCCATCACCTAAGCAGACACGATTTAATCTCTTTGAGGATGATCTCTACTTAAGCAATTCGAGCACAAATTCGCTTATGGAGACATTGTCAAAACCAAAAGGTCAAAACATGCCCACTTCCCCCAAACATGAGAAGGTTGATCTTTTGAATGACGACTTATTTCTATCAGACTCGGAAGATAATTGTGATTCGGAGAATGCTCCAACCATTTAACAAACGACTTTTGGGAGCCAGTAAATAATTCGTTTTCCGATTCGCAAGCCTCCATGGAAGCCTTGCCAGACCTCACGTACTAGCTATTGGCCACTGCGTTTGCGGGAAGACTAAATGACACGCGGACACTTAATGATCAATTGGCATCTGGCACGAATTTTTCTCTTTTTTTCCAGAGGTGTAAAGTCCCTTTGTTAAGTTTAATAATGGCATCACCCCAGTCTATTACATTATCAGTTTCTGTAGCGGGTAAGTACTTGAAATTCCTCATGGTGGATGAAGGTGCTACAGAGACTTTTTATTTTCAAAGCAAAGCACTCCCTGTCCTCTATTCATCCAATGTGGGTTTAATATATGGTGATGATATCGTTCCTTATCCCATTAACATACTTGAGTTTAGTGAGCATGGTTCTGACTTGAGTCTGCAAATGTTGACGTACATGGACGTACATGTTAGTCAATATCGGCGTTTCACTGTCGGTGCTGTGCATACTAAAATGTCCAAGTTTATTTCCAATTGTTTTGCTTGTGTCGATGTACACTGCCTTTAGGGGATGTGTTTCCACTACACCATTGTAGCATCTTTGTTTCCTGCCACATAACATGTTTACAGAACTTCTTCATATCCAAAACCTCATAAGGTTTTGAATATAGAAGGTATGTTGACAACTGTAGTCATACAGGATATTCGCAAGTTTGAGGAGAACAATTCTATGTCTATCAAGGTCTATTGTGTGGTGGACAAAGATAGCAAAATAATTGATGAAACTTGTGAAAAGGGTGGGAATGTAGTTCATATGCATATTTCTCCTGTACGCCATAACAAACTTGTAAATATTTTGGCGATTCACCCAAAACGCTGCTCATTTGCATTTTGTCTGTATTAGAAACTTGTCATGGCTGGTTAGTAGTCAGCTGAGTAAGAAACATCAGAGAAAATGTATTTGCAATCATTGTCTCCAGTTCTTTGTTAGTGAGGAGAAACTCGCAATTCACACTAATCTTTGCCAGCAACAAAAGGCTGTTCGCAGTACTTTTCCAACTGAGAACGATAAGCACTTGGAATATAAAGATTACTGCAAACATCAGAGATTGGGTTTCGTCGCCTATTGCCACTTTGAATGTGGCCTGAAACCCATGTCCACTTGCTTGCCTAATGATGAAACATGTAATACCACAACCATTAACCAACATGTTCCATATGCTTGTAGCATTTTGTTGGTTTGACCATACAATCCAGCTTTATTTCAGTATTTCGAGTTTGTGGCTGCTGATTGTATGTACAAATAAGTTGATAAATTAGTTGAACATACAAAGTGGGTTGCAGGAACTTACAGCTTCATTGTTCCGATGAAGCCAGAAACCACTGTTGATGAAGTGATCCACCACCTCGGGTTATACAAGGTGCAGTAGACCTCGGCAACACATAACCTACAAGACCATAGATGGCAAATTCAAACGGGTGGATCTGGTTGTTCTTACCTATGTTTTGTGAAGAGAAGTTGAAAGCAACTTAGGCCGAGTCTTAAATAAAAGCCTGTCATTACCATGCAATCAATCATATACATAAAACAAATAGTAAAGTAATGTTAATATCATTGTGGAAAACTTTATATTTGAAAAAATGGCTGAATAAAGGGAAATTATATCATGAAAGAACACTGTGCATAAATTCTGTGACCAATGAATATATTTAATGATGACTTCATTATAAAATATGTTTCATGTCAATATGTAAATAAATTACTTAATTCTTTTGTTACATATTTGAGTATTAGCTTTTCCTTTTTGTAATATTGGAATGCATATTGTTTTAGCACAAAAATCAATCATGGAAGGTTATTTTAATTAACATGATGGCAACAAACATAAAGGTAGGCTTAATTGAATACACATGATATCAGGTAAAATTGATTAAAATTGATTAAAAGAGGGGCAACTATTGCAATAGAGGTCCACTTCACAAAACGAGCAGATTCATTAATTTTTAGAATATCATATTTTGATGGGATTACTACAAAGTGTTGTTTTATTCTTGACTTTAATTAGGAAGAAGAATGTTCATGCTAAAGAATCATAATGGGTGGATAGCTACACCTGCATGAATTACTTCATGCTTGCCAAAAAAAAAAGAAATATTTTAGAATAAAAAAGTTTTTCTTTCCTGATTTAGGTAGTGCAGGCACAAGCCATTATTTTGCCTTCTCCAGAAGGTGGTTCACAAAATTACGAACAGGGACGCATCGCCTCTTTCACAAGGTGAACATGACCGAAACTGCATTGCCTCCATGGTGTAAGGCACAACAAATTGCGACCACACATATGCGGAGGGAAATATATTTATTAATGTTAAGGGATAAAATCAGTAGTTAGCAAAAAAACATGTCACATTTTCAAGATACCATAAAGTAGAAGAAAGAACATAGTGTCAGCTCTCCTTTACGTGATACATATCGATAGCAGTATCGATATTTCTGTGGTTATACTTGCTTTCAGAAACAGATATGCCCAAAAAATTAATTATTCAATACATAAAATTTCTAAATAATTAAGTCAGTAAATTTTATGGCAGTAAATATTGAGATTAATAACATTTTAAATGCAAAAATAAAGTGAATTACCAAAAGTGATGCCCTCTATAACATTAAAGATGAATTTAATTATATTTTTAATGACATTACTTAAAAATGGTGCCACCTATAAATAAATGAACAGCAGATATAAAAGTTTAACTAAAATATTCGTTAAATACATTAACAGAAATTAGTGGCATATAATATTTTATATCTGCAGATATTATTCTTTTCTCCCATTAATATCATTTATTATAATAATAAATTTAATGATACAAACACAATTTCAATAACAGTTACTAGAGCACCAAAGGGGATAATTGATTGCAATGGCAAATCATGAAATAGACTTTGCCAAAAAAAAATAGTTTGCCCATAAAGGCAAACGCTCAGACTGTAATAAAAGTAAAACAAACATAAACTAAATGCTTACTGTGCCAGAAAATGGCACACACTCCACCTTCTTAAGCAGGCCATGGCCTGAGAATAATAAAAAAAACACAAGAAAAAAAGCTAAATAATTAACGAATATACTATACTAGGTTATTTCCCCCAAAATACCATCACACAAACCCTATATAAAACCTCTAAAAAAAAGTAATAATCTATCCTCTGGACTCTTGAGAAGTAGCTGGTAGAGTAACCATGAGTGTTCCTTCGGGCGAGGAAGGTGAAGAAATAGTTTGTGGTCAGAGATGGTAGAAAAGAGACCAGACTGTAAACCATAACCACAAACAAAAGGCTATGCAAAGAGTAGCAATGCTACAAGAATCAATAATGGACACAAAGTTAAAATCATAATTACTTGATAAAGTATAAGTTGTACGAAGATGACGAAGCATGTCATCAAAATTGGTACCATGTGGTTGTGGTGCCAGCATAGTATCAAGTTCCTTTAATAAAGAGGCATTCGACTTTAAATTGGGAAATTTGGAAAAGTGAAACGATGTGAAGTTAGATGCAAGTTTGCGAACATGAATCATAGATAGGGTAAGGTTACTATGCATGGCTTAACTAATTGAACCAAATGTTTTGAAGTATTGACTAACTATGTCACAATGGGTAGCATTAGCTAAGTATCCACTACAATTTAATGTGAGAGAAAAGGGACCAGTGGCATGTGTAGTAGATCTACAAAGAAGAGTAATTTCAAGGGAAAACTTTGTACCAAATAACCAAAAGGAAGGTGTTTTTTGGGAAAAAGGAAGTTCAAGATTAACAACAGATTTTTCACGGAAATCCAAATAGGGTTTGCAAGAAAAAAAGGTAAATTCACAACTATCAATGTGACTATTAAAAAAGGGAAAAGAGGCAGGCAAAGGGTGATTCCATGATTCCTACACTGAATTAAAGCATTATGAATTAGTGAAGCAAATAATTTCCTGTCAGGGCTGACAACAATGAATTCGATCACAGTTAGTAGTAAATACTGATTTAGATTTACAAACACCAAAATTCAAAGGGAAAGCATGGTATTTTTCAAAAAGACTGTATTTGTTTGCCAAAGGTACATCTACAATGACATTCAAAGAAGTATTATAAATAACTGCTTGTACTGATCAATGGTCATAAAACATGTACAAGTTTTCAGGTGTGACAGGGGCTATCATATACAAATGTAAAGTAACGAGGTGTTGAATCTTATTAAAAATATTAACAAATGAGATTGGTTTCAGTAAGGTTGAGCTCAAAGAGCCATGAACACTGGTTTCTATTGAGTGTTTCAGATCAATAATTTCTAACCTAGGATTAGACACAGCTTCAGTAACACTTAGCACTGATTAATACAATTTGGTCAAACACTTCATTCAAGGTTCTATTCATCACTATATTAAAAGCATTATAATGTTCAAAATAATTGTTTGCTATCACTTGAATACTCTTAGTAGTATTCAAAATTTGATCTTCCATGTTATGCAAAAAGATAATGTGATTGGCTAAATTAACTGGAATTTAATCTTGATTGTTTGCAAGAGAGTTCAATTGTTTTTCTAAAAGAGCAAGATCTTCACTGTCAAGGGTACGAAACATAGTCTTTATTTTCTTTCCTCCAAAGTCAAATATACCACATTTTGTTCTAAGAGCAGAAGGCAAATGTGAGGTTAGAACTGAAATTTCAGGCTTGAATACTTTGGAATTTTCCTTTAATTGATTCAGAGCAAATTGAAAGTTCTGAACAAAACTTGAATTCTGAGTCACATCTCATATGTCCTTTTCATGTAATAATATTATAGTTTGAAGCATTTCTTCCAACTCAAGAGATCCAGTTTCGAGTTCTAACAAGTTGCAATCCAGTACAATAGAGTAGTAGCTGTTTGTGAATAGAATATCATCTTCCATTTCGAAAACAATTCCAGAATGGAGTTTGTTTACCTTACTGATGATACAGAGAGGCAGTGGGCATTAAGGAATACTATCAGGTACCACCACATGATTCAAGGCAGGAAACAGCAATGCAGTAAATCAGAACAGGTTCACACAGGAACAGAACATCCACTAAAACAAAAATAGAAGGAATATCAACAATAGTGGATTCAATTCAGAAGCTAAGTTCGCAAATTAATAAATTACATAAAATATGCAAATTGTAAATGAACTCAATAAACCTTATGAAAATTCTGTCACAACCAATAACTATACCAACTAATAAACCCAATAGTAAACACACACAATTTGACAATATGAATGAACACTTAAATCTAAGGTACCATGGCTTTTTTATTTTATATTAAGTAGGCCTACTAAAATGTGAAAGCCCGGGAAGACTAAGTCTTGTGGGTGATCAGTCCACAGCCAGAACCAAGCTTGGGGCAAACACAAGAAAATAAATATAGGGCTAGACATCACACAGGCAAAATCTGCAGCTTCTAACACTGTAGAGAACAACAAATTAAGGAGAAGCCCTAGCATGAAAACGTTTAAGATGAGAAATATGCACGCATGTTATATAGGCTCCTGTTTTAGGGTCAGTCAAGCTAGCAGAAACAAGGGTTGAAAAGTTTTGAATCTGGTAAGGACCAACGAAATGACAATTTGGCCATTTGTTTATTTACAGCCCTACTAATAGGATGGGTCTTTAATAGAACTAAATCTCATGTTCTGAGGGATTATCCTTTCTATTCTTGTATTTAACATGACTCCGCTCATGGGACCGCTTAAGTTTCTTGCGGGCTGCTGCCCAAGTTCCTCTGATGTCTCACACATCATTGGGGAGAAGATCACTTAACTGCCGCAAGTTTGAAAGAGGATGATTAGGCATATATGTGAACATCAAACTAAAAGGTGTAGATTTATGACTCTTGTGTTTGGCATAGTTGAATGCCATCTGTAGCCAGGGTAAATTCTTATCCCAGTTGCATGAAAGGCAATTAATGCCAAATGAAGGTTTCTATTGAAATGTTCCGCATGCGAAGGTGGGGTATTATTTGGGGGTAATGTAATGTGTTTGATGATCTTAGAAATAAACTGAGATCCACCATCCGAAACAATACTAGAAGGTATGCCAAAATTTTGGAATATGCCCTTCTGAAGTGCTTGTACTGTAGAAAAAGAATCAGTTTTCCTCACAGGAATTAACAACACAAATTTTGAAAAGGCATCAACACAAACCAAAAGCATGTTATTGCCAGACTTACTCCTAGGAAGTGGGCCTACAAAATCAACAAACAATTTTTTCGTGGGCCTTTCAGCTACTTTTGAAGAGAAAAATAAACAAATTTGTGTGTTCTGGCTAGGTTCGCACATGGCGCATAACTGACAGGGCTTCACACGGTCAGCAATATCGGTATTCATTCCTTTCCAGATGAATTTATGCCTAATAGCATCTATGGTTTTGTAAGTACCAAGGTGAGCTCCAATGGGTAAAGAATGAAAATATACGAAAACCATATTGCATAAATGAGCTGGTACAACACATTTCCTGTTATTTGCTTTACAGTGCAGAACATATTTAGTTAAAATATAGGGCTTTTGTTCAACACCAGATTTAAGATTTCGAATGATAGCTGCCAATTCTGGGTCTTCATTTGGATGATCTTTGATATTTCTGAATGCCAAGGGAAATTCAGTTAAAAACATTGCCATTAGGTAAGTTCTCAGTTGTAACAGAGGAGTTAGAACCCTCAAATATTCTTGAAAAAGTATTAGCCACGACATTTTGAGTACCATTAATATGTCGCACTTTAAATTTTAAGGAAGAAATATGCATTACCCAACAACCAATTTTTCCTAGTTGTCTCTAGGATGTACCAAAAGCCAATACAATGCTGATTATCAGTTTCTAAAAGAAGTTAAGAATGTTCCAGATACTGGCGAAAATTTTCAATACTAAAAACCACAGCTAAGCACTCTAGCTCATAGATTGTAGATGATTTACACTCCTGTGGAGTCAGCATATGGGATGCAAAAGCAATGGGATGCCGAACACCATCGACCTCTTGTGCAAGAACTGCACCCACAGCTAGACTATAGGCATCAGTTTGTAAAATAAAAGGTTTTCAAAAATCTGCCATGCGGAGAACAGGTGGATTAATAATATCTTGTTTTAATATTTCAAAAGCAAGTTGTTGTTCTGGATCCCACTCAAATTTTACAGATTTTTTACACAACTTGTTTAATGGAGCAGCCTTTTCAGCAAGATGGGATATGAATTTTCCAAAAAATTAAACCATTCCTATAAAACGTCTTTTGGAGGTGGAAAATCTCTAATGGCTTGAGTTCTGTCCGTATCTATGGCAATGCCTTGTGAAGATATTTGGTAGCCTAACAAGGAAATTTCCTGAACTGCGAATTTGACTTTGCAGGATTAACGGTAAGACCTGCCTTTTCTAATCTGCTAAGAACTTCTTCAAGATTACATATGCTGATCAAAATCTTCAGCATAAACAACCAAATCATCTAAATACTTGTACACACATTTAAATTTGATAGCATGAAAGATTTGATCCAAAAGTATGGTGAGTACTTGTGCACCAGTGGCAAGGCCAAAAGGTACTTGTGTGAATTGGTGAAGGTTCCATGGTACACAGAAACTAGTGATAGGTTTTGAATCTTTTGCCGAAGGTATTTGAAGATATGTAGCATTGAATTCAATGGTGGTAAAGAATTCTGATTTGCTAAACCAATTAAATACAGAATGGAGGTCTGGCAAAGGTACAGACTCTATTTAAATTTTAGATTAAGTTTCCTATAGTCAATTACCATTCTTTGTTTTCCATTTGGCTTTGGGACCAAAAATGCTGGACTGGTATAGTGAGACGTTGGTTGCTCGACAAATCCTTTATTAATGAGCAATCTCAAAAGCTCCATTTGTTGAGGTATCAATTTATAGGGGCAAGTTCAACTGGTTCATTATATAACAATTTAATTTTGTATTCATGTAATTTGGTTAATCCCAATTCTGAGGTAAGCACTTTAGGGAATTCATGAATTAATGTACACTCCTTTTCACTTAAATGGTCTAAAAGATTAACACCTAGATCTGAATTTAATTCAGCACTTATGTCACCATTTACTTGCTGATCACAGCCAACCAAGAAAACTTTCTGTCCAGGAGCAAATTGAAAGAAAACATATTTTCTAGGAATATCAAGAACAAGATCAGATTTTCTCATGAAGTCGGTGCCTAATATAAAAGTATGACTCGAATTTTCTGCTACTAGGCACTGGATTACCCAAGTAAAATTTGAAATATGCAATTTGACCATTGCACAACATGATTTGGGTAAGGGCTCACAAGATGCAGTGTAGCACTTAAAATCATTATCCTCCACAGATTTTGAAGTTCCTTAAATAACATTTCCGAAATAATGGTTTGTGCCAAACCAGAGTCAACAAGGACCTGAAGAGAGCCCAAGGTTACTTAAATTTCTAGAGTACAAGACCTTTGATACCCTACAAGATTTGTAAAATGCACACGACAAACATTATTTTCAAGCTTTGATTCACTAGGCTTGAAACGGCCATACAGATTTTTAAATCTATGACAATAATTTGCAGCTTTTAAAATGTGAGCATTTACTTGGGAATTAGCTAATTTTACTTTAATGTGAGAACAGTCGCTCACATTCCACTCTTGCATCTGGTGTTTTTTAGATTTCTACAATTGGGAGCAATGTCCCCTACATTCTTACAATAATGGCAGGATGGAACCATGGTTTTTGTTTTTTCTCATCTTTAGCCTGCTAAGATATTACTTGTTCTTAATTTGTAGGTGAAGAAATACCATCAACCACATTAGGTTAAGATTTTGTGCCAAATTAGCCAGAACTAGAACATTTCTTACGATTACCTTCTTCAAAAGCTTTAAAACTAAACAATCCCGTCTTCTGGTCCATGTGCCTGATATTTTGCGAATGTGCACATTCTATCCAGCTCAGCAAAGCTTGTGAGCTTGCTATGAAAATCTATGCATGAATGCTCCTGGGGAGTGAGACCTTCCAAAATATGGTCCACTACTTCACTTTCAGAGGCACCAAGTCTACGAATAATGGAGGCCTCTTTAATGCTACTTATATATATTTGGAAAATGGTTCACTGGGGTTCTGCAAGTGATTACATTGTTTCAACCTTAACTCTGTTAAAAGTCTGGAGGGTATTAAAAAATGCAGAATGTCCTTATGATAATCGTCAAATGTTTGGGTTTAAGCAATGGCAATGTGTGTTCTCTCACTTAGTGGGCCAAAGGTAAATGGGCATATTACTTCCAAAAGATGTGTTTCAGGAACAGTTTTGGTTTGTTGCAATTTTACAATTACCTTTAAGAACTCTACAAATTTAGAGATGTGAAGTCCATCAGTACTAGGAAAATCTTTCAACATTCGCTCCAATGGATGAGGAATTTTACCAAAATGGAAGAAGGTACTTGGGAATTACTTGGGAGGATGCTGGATGTCATGCACACAGGAGGCATAAACATGGCACTAGTAGATGTTGATGCTGAATGTGCAGTGGTGAAAATAGTACTACCAGGAAATTATGTGGAAATAAAAGTATGATTAGTTCCACTAGCACCTGAAGGGTTGGTATCTAGGTTAAGCATAGCGGAAACTGGTGGGATAGATTGGTTCTCAGTGGTATAATTGCCCCCAAGGGTAACATCGAATTGCTCAGTTACTTGAGTTGTGTCAACAATAGTAACGGTGGCCTTGGCTACCCAAGCAATTTCATGCCGATCCATCTCCTCATAAAGTGAGGTGATATGTGAAAGAATATTCTTAAGGGAACCAATTTACACTTCTTTTAGTTCCTTTTCATGAACACTCAATGAATTATTAACACGTCGTTGGAAGAGTGTCAACCTATTTTTAAGTACAGGTAACGAGTGTAGTGTTGGGGCATCCTCAAGGTCAGATACACTCTCAATTAGTACTAATAACTTAGTACCACAGGTACTAAATAGTATTCACTATTTATGTCAATATTTTTCAAGTTGTTTAAATCAGGTGGAACATTTGACTTAAGGGCGTTGCGCAGGAGAGTGTACACGGTGCCACATTTGTATCAGTTGGGATAATGCCCCAAAATTGCAACCTAGAAATTAATTCTTCCTTCAAAAGGAATTCCGAAATTATAACCGGCATTTCGAAGGTTAATACAAACACACACAAAACAAAACAAAAATACCAAGAAGATAAAAAAACTGACTGAACACACTCACTTAACATACAAAATTAATATATTTGCCCTACACCATTCAGATCATGCCCTGAATAAAGGCGAAAGCAAAATATACATCAAAGCATGCCAAAAAATACAAATAAAATACAACTGCAGCCTCTGCTACCAGTTATGATCCACCACCTCAGGTTATACAAGTGATATGTTAGATGGTGTGGTAGACCTCGACAATGCATAACCTACAAGATCGGAGATGGCAAATACAAAAGGGTGTATCTGGTTGCTCTTACCTGTGTTTTGTGAAGAGAAATTGAAAGCGACATAGGCCGAGGCTTAAATAAAAGCCTATCACCATGCAACCAATCATATATATAAAACAAATAGTAAAGTAACATTAATATCATAGTGGAAAACTTCATATAAAAATGGCTGAATAAAGGGAAATTATATCATGAAAGAACAACACTGTACACAAATTCTGGTTTATGGTGGAAGTTGATCTGTCTTTTCCAGAGGAGTGTCATGATAAACTGTCTGATCTGCCTTTGGCCTCAGAAAATAGCGTACCCCCTAACAGCTCACATAAGACGCTTCTTTTAACACTCACACTGCGTAAGAAATATGTTATATACGCGGAAACACTAAGGCAGTACTTGATGTATGGAGCCAAACTTGACTCTGTTCATCGCATTTTACGCTTTGAACAGAAGTGTTAGAATCACTCAGGTACAAGAATTATCGAGATTGCCTCGAAAATTGCAGAATGGTAATGTGGGCCCAATATCAGTTCCGTTCACATGCTCATGAAGTCTGCACCGACCACATAACAAAGGCAGTATTGACAGGTATGGATGGTAAGCGGTACAATGAGGCAGATGGAATATAAAACGTGCCTTGGGGGCACTATCTAATACCGGAGTAAAATTTCGTTTTATTTTCCTCCATATGTTAATTTCAGCACCACAATAAATTTATAAACCTCCCAGCACCACACACCACCAAGGACGTCCATCTGCAGCCGCCACAAGCACCTCCTGTTCCACACTCATCGCAGATGACTACAGCTGTGTACAATCATCAGTGCAGCTGACTTCTCCAACTACAATCATCACAGCTGATTACACCAGCTACAAACATCATCGCAGCTGACTACACCAACTACAAATATCTAGAAATAATTTCATTACTTTTGTTGTATTAAAATCCAATGCTGCTGCTGTCTGTTTGTCTAAGTATAGTATAAAGAATAAATATATCTTCGATATCTTTACCCCTTGTCAAAGAAGAAAATGAAATTCTCAGTGGAAACTGCATGCGTGTGAGTGTGTTGTAAGCAGTCATTTGGCATGTGTGAGTGTCTGATAAATTATACCTGATGCGACACCTTAAAAGGACACTCCACAGTAAGCATCTATTTTAAACTCCTAAAGAGATTGTAAATATTGTTAATAATTTGGAAAGAGGCATTCACCGAAATGCTCTAAAAATTGTTTTTATAATTTTGAAGATTGTTTGTTGTACATAAATCTCTTAAATTGTGTGTTTTAGTGTGTGTAAATATTAACTTGATTTGATGGAAAATGTCTTTTTTTGAAAAAGAGGAAAATGTTAAATGTGTGAACTCAATGTTTGTTGTAAATAGTTGTTTTTCCTTTTTTTTTGTTTATAAATCTGTTAAGTTGGGGTTTTGGATGTGTTTGTGTGTGTGTGTGTAAATAATAATTGATGACAAAATAGTATATTTTTAAATTTTTTTAGTAAGTATCAGTAACTTGTGGCTTATGTCACAGAATAATAATTTTTGTAAAATAATCTTGTTTTTATCCTAAAGTGACTAATTT
Organism: Dryococelus australis; assembly: GCA_029891345.1. Lineage (NCBI taxonomy): Eukaryota > Metazoa > Arthropoda > Insecta > Phasmatodea > Phasmatidae > Dryococelus > Dryococelus australis. The sequence goes on from CM056999.1 coordinate 130,069,621, forward strand.
GTCAATAATGAATAGTTTGTTGTAAAGTAATATATTTTTATGTGATGTAAATATTTAGGTTTAAGGATGAAAATGTATAGCATGTCTCTTGTTATTTATTTTAATACTTCATAACACTAACTTTTTTCAATAGTAATAACTAAACATTGGTGGTACCAGGCTAAGTATATATCACAAAAGTAACCTGCACTGGAATGAATAAGTTTTTATGCAAAGAAACGAGGCAGCAGGTTAAAAGTCTTTGTCCACTCCAGCTATTCAAGTTGTTCAAAGTTGGAGTAGGAGACACTATGTCCTGCTGGCCAACTTTTGTGACATACCAGGGGGATACATTGGAAGCAAGCCTCGAATGCCTTTACAGGGGCAGGCAAAAAAAATACCTCTGTCCCTCCTTGGCATCTATGACTGCACTGAACAGAATCCAGCAAACAATTTAAAATATTACATTTTACATTCATGCACACAAATTACAGCTCTTCAAGATACAACACCGTGCTGCCTGGAGAAGAAGACAAATTCAATATAAAATATTTAATCTAGTTTCATAGTTTTAAAAAAAAATTATAAAATTCAAGTCATGTTATGAAAAAATAGCCATATATTTTCCCTTAAATGTACAAGAGTCTAAACTACCATCATCTCTAGTGCTAGCCGCGATTTTTGTTAAGCAATTATAATTAGCACCGGGTTTCAGATCTCGTTTAGAGTATTTGTAAACTCTGGGGTGAAATATTTTTTTAATTTATCGGGAAACCTTTTTTTCGTGTGTTAAGTCAATATTCCGATATTATTTTCAAATCAAATTTCTGAGCTCATTCTATGAAAATTTCTAGCAGTTTAAAAATACTATTTGTGTTAACAAGTACAGTGAATTTCAAAAATTAAAAAAAAATCCTTTATTTGCAAGTTTTAACTATAATTTAAATACAGTTGCCTTTCGGATGCACTACACGTATCTACTCATAGCTCGACCTAAGTGCTACTCATTCATACATCGAACGGACTTATTTTAATATAATTTCAGGTATGTGATTGTGTCTGGTTTAAATCGTATTCAGAGTTTTTTGCCATAAGATATCATTCACCAGGCTGAATCATGTAAGGCATGTGTAATTTGTATGTGTAAACTTGTTCATGTGTTTAGGAAGACTGTAATTTAATTAAAATAATTTATAGGGACATTTTGTTGTAGATCGTTTATTCCACACTCATGTAATTGTGTTATACTTCTCTCTCGGGTAAATTATATTTCTAAGCTCGAGTGTAACATTATGTTTAATTCCATACTGAAGTAATTCCACATATTATTCATGTAGTAGTGTGAAATTTGTGATTCGATGTGTGAAATTTATTCATACATAGAAATTATGTTGTGTGTTGAATATATTCGTAAAAATCACCTATCTCCCACCAACATCCCTACAAAAACATCAAAATTAAAAAAAAATGACCCTTAACACACTCTTGCACTCAACTCAACACCTATATAACACATTGCAACCCACCACTCTGGTCAGCCGCCTCCAGGACACCACAGTATCATCATCATACAGAGCTTCTGCTACCCCCTCCTCCTACCCAAAAAAAAAAGAAAGAAAATAAACTATACCCATACACAAAATTTAAAAATAAAATCCACCAAAGAAATTTTGTCAAACTTTTTCATCAAATTTATTTGATCAAATTTCTTTGATAAAACACACCCGATTTAATCGGATTAGGATTAATGATTAAGAATTTTTATCGGATTAAAGTCGGATTAAGGATTAGCCCTTTTGATATCAATTTTATATTAAATGGTTAATCCGATTAATCAAAAGTGGCCTGAAACGCCCCCGCCTCTACTACTATAAATAATGTAAATGATCACAAATGGTTACCTAAAACTTTTTTATTCGACGTTAGGATATGGAAACACTTCCCATCCATCGTTACCAACTTTATCGAGCGCATTTCACTCAATGCGCCCGTTGAAGTATATGCAAGCAATGACAGAAACTTTTTTTCGAACGTTGATTTCAAAATTGCTCACTTTATCGTGAACAGCCTTTATAGGGTTGTTTATGTGGAGTGCAAACCGGACCTTATGCCTCGAAATGTCGCAACTTGCAACAGTGTCCGGAACACACCAGGGACGCTGGAGAGTGTGGGACGGTCCATACTCAGGCTGTGTCGTAGCTGTGTGAATGTCGGTGGCTGTCAGTTTGAACATTTATGTAAAGACTGTTCACGGAAAATTGAGCACGTTTAAAAGCCCTGTTCAAGACGTAATAGTATGAACGTTGTGAATCCTTCCACCATATGTAAAATTAACATTACCATGGGCTTGGTCACTTTTTTCGTGCGTCGGTCAAGCGAAACGGCGAAATTATTAGAAACATAAGTATTTTACAAATTTGCTTACTCTCATACTAATGTGCATTGAAAAAAGAAATCAAAAGAAATAAATTGTAGTATTCATATATTTTTACCTAACACTTTCGATGCAATGTAATGATGTGGATCTACTTTTCCTCCGCCATTGCTCACTTTACTGGGCGCTTGCCAATCTGTATGCCCGTTACAATAGATGCACTTAGGGGCAATTATATGTTCAAAGGTTTATTTCAAAAGTGCTACAATAATGGTTAGAGACCAGGAAATTTCGCAGATTCATTCGGCAACAAGGTAGACTCCACAATCCTTTGTATACTCGGCCATCACATACCTGTTCATTAGCTGTTGCTTCAGATTAACCCCAGACCAGGTAGTACGACATTCGGTACTTGTTCCTCTTGGATGTTCGATTATTGGTCGAAAGTCATCGGGGCGTGTCTAATGCACTGTGGTCCAGTGGAAACAGAAATTTAAATGTGCATATGATGAAGTTTTACTTGTCCTCAAATGAATTTGCGAAATTTCCGGGTCTCTAATAATTGTGAATAGCTAGGGTCAGTGATTTTTGTGCGAAAAAAAATATTGGAGCACATATTAGCCACATTAGACTTTATCACTATATACATACCTCAGCTGTTGTCATACCTCCATTGACTGCTGGTGTCGTTTTCGCATTTGACCGCGCCGCTCGGAATTCCGTAACTTCGACATTGAACCTTCGTGATTCGTGCGCAAACAATTAACAAGGACCATAACATGTTTCAACCAATCGAAAAATCCGGACGACCCTACAGTGCTTTGATCTGTATCTTGTCTGGAATATATTTTAGCGAAAAATCACTGCCCCTATGGGTAGCCTATACTGTAAGAATAGTCACGCGATGTGCCTAACATCTAGGCGTTCGTCTCACGTAAGGATAACGTGTATCTAAAATTTTTGTACCTGCTTATACATGTGTAATCATCTTCCAAAGTCAGTATAGTCTGTTCAGGATAAAGTGAGCACTTTTGAAATCAATCTTAGAAAAAAGTCACTGCTCCTATAGACTGTTCACGGTAGCGTGAGCACTTTTTAAGGCCCTTATAGGTTTTTCCTTTCATCCAATTTCCATGTCCCTGCAGCTTTTTTATATAATCATTGCAATGTGACCAATAAACACAGTGTATACACTTAATCACCCTCTAAAATGAATGCCTGAGGCTGCAATAATATATTTATTTATTAGTGGTTAATGCCTGTTGGGAGGGTCTTAAACAGTGCTCACCTTAACGTGAACAGCCTATACCCGCATGCTTTATAACGGGCGCAATGCGACATTCGCCCAGTGAAGTTGGTAACGATGGATGGGAAAGTTGTTCCGTATATTATCGTCCAATTAGAAGTGTTGGGTAACCATTTGCGATAGCTTAAATTATTTCTCTCGATTTGTGTTATTTTTTATGCATCGAAGTGTACAAATGAGCAGATTTGTAAGCTATTTACTTTTCTAACAATTTCACAGTTTCCATTGACCGACGCATGAACAGAGTAATGAGGCCTATGGCAATGATAATTTTTCATCAGGTGGAAGAACACACGACGTGTATACAAATAGATCTCAATCAGGGCTTTCAAAAGTGCTCACTTTACAGTGAACAGCCTATAACGTGTAAGTTAGGAAACATTCTGCAGAGAGGTATCCCCGGCGCAGCGGTCAGGACAAGCCTCATGAAGGAAGAGGGTAAGGTGGTGGGGAGACTGTGGGTCCCGGGCTCATTCGACGGCGACGTGTGTGTGTGTGTGTGTGCGCGCGCGCGGGACTAGCTACTGCGTTATCCGAGCTCGCCGTGCGCTGGTCTCGTAAATGGGACGCAACAGAGGACGGGGGAGCATTCAACCGACACTGCCCGCCCGTCTCATCCTCTCACGACATGCGGGCCAGCAGACACTGTACGCTCGCAGCACGCGGAAACTGGAGCCCCTGCAACACGGGTCTGCTGCGTCAGGAGGTAACTTCCGCGCCTTGCTCCCTCCATATACTTATAGGCTGTTCACGGTAAACTGAGCACTTTTGAAAGCCCCGCTTAAGATCTGCTTGTATACACGTCGTGTCTTCTTCCGCCTTGTGTAAAATTAACATTGCCATGGGCCTCGTCACTTTATTCATTCGTCGGTCAAGTGAAAACGTGAAATTATTTAAAAAGTAAATGCTTTACAAACCTGCTCATTTTACACATCGATGCTTTAAAAAATAAAAAAAAAACTAAAAAAAAATTTATCACAAAAGGTTATGTAACACTTTTTATTCGACGTTCAGATATGGAACTACTTTCCATCCATCGTTACCAACTTTACTGAGAGCATATCACACCGTGCGCCCATTAACATATACACGCATGCAGGTGCAGTGACTTTCTCCTAAGGGTGATTTCTAAAGTACTCACTTTATCGTGAACAGACTTTAAAGACCGGAAAAATTCGCGAGTCTAATGACCTGTAGGCTAGACTGCACAGTGTTGTGTACAACAACGCAGATCAAAAGTACTCATTGGTGTGTTGCTGTTACAGCGGAAGACTACGATTGGGCCTACATTATTTTCGCTTATTTCTTAGTGGTTCAGGGTTCTTCAGGAGATGTTAGATAAAGCGTCGACCCAATTGCAATAGTAACCTGAACAAGAAATAGTTTTTTGATTCTAGCTTGACCCGAAATGAATCCGCGCATTCTTCAGGTCTCTACATATACTATGTTTACAACGTATTCACGCTTCTGGAATCAGACCTTTGAAAAATCACCCCGTCTATGGCATGCTTGGTTATTTACTAAATATGTCATGTAAAGGCTGTTCACGATAAAGTGAGCACTTTAGAAATGGACCCCAGAAAAATTCACGGCCCCTGCATGCATATTTTCTAATAGGCGCACTGAGTGACATTCGCCCAGTTAAGTTGGTAACGATGGATGGAAAGTAGTTCCATAGCTTAACATCGAATAAAAAGAGTTACGTAACCATTTCTGTTAGCTTAAAATTAATTAATTCATTTCTGTTTGATTTAATGCATTGAAGAGTAAAAACTAGCAAATTTTTAAAATATTTACTTACATAATAATTACACATTTTCATTTGACCGACGAATGAATATGAAGATGAGGCCTATGGAAATGTTAATTTTACATAAGGTGGAGGAATACACAAAGTGTATATAAGTAGATCTTAAGCAGGGCTTTCAAAAGTGCTCATTTTATCGTGAGCAGCCTATACCAGTTCTGTTGACCTAAAGATATCTTATTTGTGGTCAATTAAATTTTTAACTGACATGTCCTATATAAATTATAAATAAACATTCACTACACGCTATAGCAGACCCCTTCCCCCCACCTGCTACTCAAAGAAACTTGCTCCATCTCTAATGACATCGCTGTCGACCATTTGAATAATCACACAATGCACGATATGTTTGGTTCTTCCCTAAATATGTCATATAACACACGCGTTATATACTTGCGTTAATGTAAAAGTAGTTTATTTTTGATTGAATTGAACTTTTACTTTTATTATACACATAAATTATATTTCATTTATAATTATTCTCCTTATTAACTCTTTCCTGCCTAGTGTAGACAGTTGTCTACATATTGCAGAATACGAACATATTTGGCCGGTGTTGTACACTGAAATGCCCAGTACCCAATGGGATCTTCTGGGGTGAATGATTAGTATAGCACACATAAAAATTTTTCGTATATATGCCGTACTTGAAACCATAAATTAATGTGGGAATGAAAAGGTTAATTACGGGGTTTTTAGTTTTTTCGTTTGAAAACATAATTTTTACCAAGGGTTTAAATTCGCTAGTGAAACACGCGATTTGTTAGAATTAGGGACAGAAAAAGTTTCATATTTTGAACTAACTGTAGGATAGACTCCACGTCCTTGTGTATTTTCGAGCCCCTACTTTCTGTTCACTGCTTTTGAAATCACTCTCATTTGAAATAATTGTGAGTAAATATATTGTATTTAAGCCTCAGATGTTAACTTACAAGTTTCGTGGAATATACACACTATTTATTACTTATATGTAAATATTTATTTTAAAATGTTGTTAAAGGATAGAAAATGGCTGGAAATAAAACGTAACTGAGGCTTCAAAACTGCTTACTTTACTGTGAACAGCCTATATAACTTTATGCCAACTACGGAAACTTGTACCATCTGCCTAATTAAATTTCAAATGAAAACTTGAATAATCCCTTCGCTTTAATATGTTTTTTTATAGTGTTTAGCCAGTTTCTACCTCAGACCAAGTCGTAAGGGGATTTGGTGTTTCCTTCCTTGCAGGTCTGTCATTGGCTCAGAGTTCACCCCGGTGTGTCTCATAAAAAGTGATATAGCCTGTTCGCGGTAAAATGAGCACTTTCGAAAGCCCTGCTTAAGATCTACTTTCGTACACGTTGTGTGTTATTCCGCCTTATGTAAAATTTACATTCCCACGCCTCATCACTTATTTTCATGCGTCGGTCAAGTGAAACGGTGAAATTATTAGAAAAGTAAATATGGTACACATCTACTCATTTTTACAATTCGGTGCATTAAAAAATACAGAAAGCGAGAGAAATAATTTAGTTTGTCACGAATGATTACCTAACATCTTTTGTTCGACATTAGCGTGGAACTACTTTCCCCACAATCGATACCAACTTGATTGTGCGCCATGTCACTCAGGGCGCCCGTTAAAACACATGAAGGCAGGGGCAAAGGCTTTTTTTTTTTAGGTTGATTTCAAAAGTGCTCACTTTATCGTGAACAGCCTTTACAATTTGCAAACTTAACAGGAATATACATACATATGTTTAAATGGCTTGTACTAAAATCAATTCGCGAAACTGTCCCGTGCGTGTAGTTATAATTTAATGCGGGACAATCAAATGCAGCATTCGTCAACAGTGTCTCGCTTCAATTGCCGCGAGTCTGCAAAGCAGTAGACGAGAGAGAGAGAGAGAGAGAGAGAGAGAGAGAGAGAGAGAAACAACCCGCACTGCGCCCGGCCAGACTGCACGTTCGTTGACGGCGAGGGAAATGCAGGTCCCTCGTGCAGTTTCCCACTCTGGAAACAGCTGAGAGAACTGTTGTCCCGTAGGCGCACCTAACAATGTTCCCTCATGGGAGCGAGCGTGGTTACCACCTCCGTGTTCGCTGGGTCGTCCTCGAGGAATTAAACAAAGCAGCGGAGAACTGGAAAATTCGCGCATTCATTTGGGGGAACACACAAGTGTAGCCATACGTTCTACTTCTATTGTTAGGGACCGGAAAAATTTCGCGAATTTATTTTGGGACAAGCTAGACTTCAAAAACATGTGGATTTCTGCTACGTTTGCAGTTGGACCACACTTCATTAGACGCGCCCAGGTGAACTCTTGAGGTAATAAGAGGCCTGCAAGGTAAGAAAAACACCGAATCCCGTGCCACCTGGTCTGAGGTAAAACTGACTAAAGGCAGTTCACGATAAAGTGAGTACTTTTGAAATCAACCTTAGAAAAAGTCACTGTCCCTACCTGCATATGTTTTAACTGGCGCACCGAGTGACATGCGCCCAGTAAAGTTGGTAACGATGGAAAGTAGTTCCATATCTTAACGTCAAATAAAAAGTGTTAGAGTAACCCCTTATGATAACTTACATTATTTCTTTGATTCTGTTTTTTCTTAACGCATAAAAGTGTAAAAATTAACAGATTTGTAACACATTTACTCCTCTAATAATTCTACAGTTTCGCCTGACCGACGCATGAATAAAGTGATGAGGCCCGTGGTAACGTTAATTCTAAATAAGGCTGAGGAATACACAACGTGCATACAAGTAGATCTTAAGCAGAGCTGTCAATAGTCCTCATTTTACCGTGAACAGCCTATACAAACTGGGACACCAGCCAATGTACAGACAACTAGGGCCCGAATATACATAGCACTGTGGAGTCTAGCCTACTGGTAGTTCAAAACGCGACATTTTCCTGCCCCTGTCTATTGTAATTAGTCCGCGGTTCAATGTACACGTCCTATAAGCATGATGTGTTCGAGACATGCATTTGTTTTCTCGTACTCATGGCATACAGCTCCAAATGCATCGTGCTCGAGGCCTGCAGCTTCAGAAACCATTAGGTCTTCTGTTTCGGCAATCAACTAAACACATTCTATTTCTCCAAAACATTTTTTTTTGCGAATAAAGGAACCACACCTAGACAAATCATTATTATAGACTAGGCTAGGTCATGTTACGTTAGGTTAGGCTATATTGGTTATGTAAGAACTGACTTAAAATACTAGTAAATTGTATCGTTTTAATACCTTAAAAAAATTGTTCTCAACCAAAATGACTTACTCTTGTTTTCCAGCACGCATCTCATTTATAGTGCTATTTGTGCATACTTAAAGATCACTGTAGGCTTGAAGCGCGTAGCCTCTGTTAAGATTATGAATTAATAACAAAAAATGCAGTAAAATTCAAAGTCAATGCTATTCACCCGCAGTGAAAATGCAAGGTCAATGATATTCCCCCGCTGTGAAAATGCAAGGTAAATCATATTCTCCCGCTGTGAAAATGCAACGTCAGTTATATTCCCCCGCTGTGAAAGCAATCAACCGATGAACAATTGACCTGATTTAGCATGCAAAATGACTGAGGACTAACCTATATATAATTTAACTCCCGAATTCTTCATTTCCCTAGAAATAAGGCAAGCAAGACTCCACCCCTTGTGCCATCTTTCCTTCCACCAGCAAAATATGCAAGTTGTAGTCCATTCGGGTATGTATACTACACACTTTTCTGAAGCCCTGATAAAGTTATTCCTTCGCGCTATTCCTCCGCATAATACAAACAAATCTTACCAAAGTCTAGAAAATTACACCAAAGGTACATAAATGCACACAATTTAATAATATTTTGCACGACAACTATTTGTTACTAGACATTATCAACACACCTATTTTCTCACCGTTTTTTTTCACGTTAATAATAAATGAAATATTACAATTTATAGATAAAATATTAATAGACATTCAATTTAACAGAAAATAAGACACATTTATGCTAACGTAAGCAAAGAATGCTTGTAATGTAAGACTAGGAACACGCGCATTTCGCGAAAAGATTTCCTAGGAATGCTGGATTTCAACACCCACGGGCATACCAACAATTTTCTTTTGCTTATTGGCAGCGTGAGAACAACTTCTCCTACTTGACTGGCCAATCAGAAGTAGGTAACATCAGTACTGTGCGCCTGTGGTTTCGCGGGCATACACATAAGACGCGTAACATGGAAATCATCCAATCACGAAAGTGGATCTGAACTAAACTGTTATGAAATACAACAGGTCGCGAAATTCGGATGTCACTTTGTACGACGTAGGATGTGTATTGGAAAGAACGAAACACGTCATGTATTGGACGATTTTCCAAACGTTTGGTTCAAAAAGTGCGAAGAAACTGCGAATTGACTTTACGAGACGAACATTTTCAAATATAGTGGAAAAAAGTTAGTCTTAACGCAATTATTTTAACCCTGAAGAAATATATCAAAATATTTTACAGTATTACAAAATATACGCATTCTTCTTTAATGTATAGGTTGTTCACGGTAAAATGAGCACTTTTCAAAGCCCTACTAAAGATCTACTTGCAAGTATGTTGTGTATTATTCCGCCTCATGTAAGATTAACATTTTCATGGGCGTCGTCACTCTATTCATGCGTGTGAAACCGTGAAATTATTAGATAAGTAAATATTTATAGGCGGTTCGTGGTAAAGTGAGCACTTTTTTAAGGCCCTTCTAAGTTTTTCCTTTCATCCAATTTCCATTTTCCTGTACTTTTTAATGCACATTGCAATGTGACCAATAAACACAGTTTATACATTTCACCACATTCAGATTTTAATGCCCAAGGCTGCAGTAAGATATATTTATTAGCGGTTAATGTATTTTGGGAGAGCCTTAAAAAGTGCCCACTTTACCATGAACAGCCTACAACAAATATTATAATTTTCACACTTCGATGCATTAAAATAACAGAAAGCGAAGTAAATAATTTAAGTTATCACAAATGATTACCTGACACTTTTTACTCGACATTAAGATACGGAACTACTTCCCATCCATTGTTGTCGGCTTTAATGGGCGCATGCCACTCAATGCAGCCGTTAAAATATATGCAGGTAGGGAAGTGATATTTTTCCAAGGTTGATTTCAAAAGTACTCACTTTACCGTGGACAGCCTTTACAACATAAGCCGCACTTTCTGGCATTTTCGGTGTGTCTGTACGACTTTTAAATCAGTTGTGTGGGGTATACAGTACGGCGCAGAGCTGAAAGGAGTGCCACTTCGCTTCAGTCTTAATGGATTACTGCAACGGTATTCACTGCAAACCAGAATAAATCGCCGGTAAAATAGCTGAACCTAGTTACTTAAACAACCAATAAGCTTTCACCGATACCAGTACGGGAAACAGAGAAGCCGTCTGACCGGAAGCGAAATGGCAAGGGGAGCCATTTGATGTTTGATGTACAAGCGTATTCATCCACGTATCAATTTGGATATTGCCCTTTGGAAGTTGGGCTTAGTGTCTGATTGGCTACACGCATTCTGTGGGATGTTTCTATCGAATCAGTTGTCTTTTGCGAAGTCCATCTCAAACAATCGATATGGGAGAATACAAGGTGGAAAAAGCCGGATTTCTGGTGTGGTGTAAACGGGCGGAGGCAGCCTATTTCGTCTTGTTGTTCATAACTGAAAGAGGACAAATTACAAATAAAACTTCATGTATAGTCTGTTCATGGTATACTGAGCATTTTTGTGTATGCACGTTGCGTATTCTTCCGCCTTATGTAAACTTAACGTTGTTAACATCCCTCTTGGCACTTTAATCTTGGCACTTTATTAGACAGTTTCGTCAAGCGGAACTGTCTAATAATTCGTCACAGTAAATATTTTACAAATCGGCAAATTTTTACACTCCGGCGCATTAAAAAAACAGGAAGTAAAAGAAATAAATTAAGATATCACAAACGGTTGCCTAACACTTTTTATTCGAAGATAAGATATGGAACTACTTTCCATCCATCGTTACCAACTTTACTGGGCGAATGTCACTCAGTGCGCCATAAAAATATATGCAGGCAGGGGCAGTGAATATTTTCTAATGTTCGTTTCAAAAGTGCTCACTTTATTGCGAACAGTCTTTTATAAATCATATACAGGTTGTCAGATAATTTGCGGATACGGACTGCATCAGACGAATCTGTGATCAAAACTAAGTAGGAAATACTCTCCAGTTAAAATGCATAAGATCCTTAGTTTACGAGTAAAACTACATGAAATGTCCAAAAACCATAGTATTAAACGTGTGGTATTCAAATTAAATAAATGTGAGGTGATGGGGTAGGCTATAACTAATTTGTCGGTCTTACGGCGTACGGCAAGGGAACGAGCCGAGCTCAGTAGTGCCAGAGAGGTAATTGAGATCACATGGGGCATAGCAATGGCTATGGGTGCATCCGGTGGCCAAGGTCCGTGCATGCTGCTGAGACACTCCTGTGACCTGTATGGTTCAAGTCCATCAATGCTACCTCACTCTTAAACAGCCCTACTTAATATCTACTACAACTTAGGGTACGCGAGCTCTCGTCTTCAACCCCCTTTATTGCTGTAACGCCCCATGAATATTTAATTAATAAATATGTATTTTTTAAGACACTTTCACTAACGCAAAATATCATAAGTTAATTTCTCTGTTATATTTACACGAAATATAACAGGGTATTGCGACACTACCAACGGATACTCAATCATGTTGGTTTTACCGTTCATTTATTGCATTTTATATTGGCTGACATCTGTACACTCATAAATTCGCATTAGATATAATATAGGCAAAGGCCTTAATATTGCACCCAGCGTGCGGAAAAGTGCATTGCTATGGGCATAGCAAACAGTGAACTCCTGCCATGACGTTTCGACGTTTTGTATGCTGTACTTAACATCAAATAAAGTCATTTTATCTACTTTAATGCCGCCTTTCTCGTAAACTAAGGACCTTGAGTTTTTCTTACCAAAGAATATTTTCTACTTAGTTTTGATCACAGATTCGTGTGGTGCAATCCGTATCCGCGAATTACCTGACATGCTGTATACATTATATATATCATATATATAATATCTTATATATGTATTTACAATAGCCCCTGGGTTTCGATGCCCATACCCATTACGGCGAAGTCCTTGGTGTGTGAGCTTTATTTCACATGTATTTTATTGTTTTTGTTTTGTTATAAAACAGACTATATTTTATCTCAAAATGATTTTATGATATACTGCTGGTACTTTTATTACGCCAGTCATATTTAAGAAGTAGTAGATCAGTATACTGTCTCTTACTCTAGGCGGTAAACTGCTAAAAGCACTATATTACTCCCGAGTTACATTTTTTAAACTAGTTCTAAAATTGTTCTTGTCAAAAGGAGTTATATTTGGGTTATTTTTCCACTTTAACTCAAAAACCATTTCTTAATGTTAGTGTAGAAATTAAATGAAATATTATATGACATCACTCCTGCAAAATATAATTTAAGAGACATTAGAGATAAGAGACATTATATATATATACATATATATATAATATATATATACAACGCATTTAGTGGATACCACCTAATCCTACGACTGAGTAGACAGGCGGGAAAATCTGTTAGCTTGCTATAGTATTCTTGTGTTGCCTCGCCTAATTCCGAATGCATACCTTAAAACATGTTCGATGCGTGGCAGAATTACATACATAAACTTAACTCAAAAGCTTTTTTAAGAGATGGGGCCGCGGTGGCTGAGCGGTTAGCCTGCTCGCTTTCCACAAATTGCGAACCGGGCTCAATCCCCGGACAGGTCACTCCCGGATTTTCGTATGTGGGAATCGTGCCGGACGATGCCGCTGGTCGGCGAGTTTTCTCGAGGATCTGCCGTTAGTCCCACCCTTGCATTCTGGCGCTGCTCCTTACTCAGCTTAACCACCCTCATCGGCTATCAAATCTCTTTACTTCACTTTTTCAAGAGATGGTAGGAACGTTACAGGAAACAACAAAACTCGGCATAATATTTGGGGAGCGATGGTAATCGCCATGAATGTATAAGGGTCCTCATTACTCCAGCGTGGGTCTGGAACTCGGCCACCCTCAAGTCTTCTACGCCCACGGCAGAACTGCGTGCCTCCTTTGTCTTTTGTTGTGACAGACGTCGGAGACCGCATGTGTAGGCGACCTAGTGTGTATAGGCTGTTCACGGTAAAGTGAGCACTTTTGAGGTCCTAGTTACTTCTTTTCTTTGTCATTTTTTATAATTCAATCCCTTTTTAAAATAAATATTGCAATGTATGTAATAAACACAGTGATTGTGTTGTACCGTACTCGGAAGTTGATATCTACAGGCTAAAATAAAATGTATTTATTGTCCATCATTCCAAATGAGAGGGCTTTCAAAAGTGCTCACTTTATCGTGAATAGTTTATATACACTCGGAGCGCCCGCACGGCACGTGTGTCAGGGACAACCCGCGCCGCGGCCCCAGTACTGTAGCGGCGGATCTGTATGCCAAAGACTTTCCCTCCCGACGACGACTCTTGTCGCGAGATGTGGGTGGTTAGGAAGAGGGGAGGGAGGAGAGGATCAAAGGGGTCGGAAGTTACGTGACTCGCGAGTGCGGACCAGCCGTCGCGACGCGATCATTTCAGTAGCGCCACCTCTCAACTGCCTGTAACCTCTCTTCGTCCCTCCCCAAACAATCCCTTTGCTCCAAGACAACTTCTTCCTTCCTCCTCTTCAATTACCGCCGCGCCATCTCCTGAATGTTTCATGCGACCACCGCTACCTCGTGCGCTTTAATTCAGGCTTGTCGCCGCACACACGACTAACTTTCCCTCGAGAAATAGTGTTGGAAACCACCCAACTTTATAATACCTTATAACGCAATCCTGGGAGAAACTGTGTATGTTATATCCATTTCTCGTACATTTAATCCCAAATACATTTACACATACTTTAACATTCTGAACATTAGTCATGGATTATAAACCAATTCAACATAACCTAATATTTTCATATTGCTTGTAGTTCCTGGTAACTTCCTGTAGGAATAAATTTGATGACAAACATTGAATTTGATTTTCTTACGCGAATACATAACAGGATTACCAAATGAACTTATAACAGCTGCACTACTTGAAAGACCTTCAATAACTGGAAATGTCTTCCAACAAATAAAGTCTCGTGAATCAATTTCACTAATGCCTTTTGGTTGCGGATCTTTAGAATTATTAGCACGTCTGAAGAAACCGAACTCTAACAAACCACTTCCTGCTTTTGCTGTAACACCTTGAAAAATCGCGAACAATTATTTCAGAATTTGTTTGCCGGTTTAGTTATCTCACATTAATATTTGAATTATTTATTAGTACTATAGGATAGTGTACAGAGCCAATAAACTAAACGGTTTCATTGTAAATTTATATTTAAAACATTAAATACTAAAAAAGTGCCAATCTCAGAGATTTTACAATACTTTTAAGACTGGATCCTGTCCTACTTCCCCAATAAACTTCCGCTGACAATTAAATATTCTTTCAGATAATTTCATTTATTATGTAGCGTGTGTATATTAGATGAAGTAACTATTAAACCTTATCTCATATTTACCCAAAACTAATTACGTATGTTATGTGCGCCCGTCCAAAACCATGAGCTAAGTCTTTACGCCCTTAACGCATGCACTCTCCTGTGCCAAAGGAAAGTTTCATTTCGGGAAATGAATTGTTCATAGAAAAATATTTAACTGTTGAGAAATCAGTCATTTCAATACAGTCGCTGCTAGTGTTGGCGTCGTAAAAAAATTCCCTCGTATCGACTAAGCTGCGCCAGCTCTCGGTGTAAGACTCGCTGTATTCATATAGGATCAAGAAGATACTGCTAACTAATGAGCTTACTTTCCTCCACACGTGTGCAAATAAATTTTAGCGAAGTTCTTAATAGCTTAGAAGGCAGGTAGGAGTTGACGTCTCATTGACAGCAATATCAATAGAGATGAAACCAGAAACCTGCGAAACTGTACCAAGACAATTAAAATAAAATACTCGAGTGACTTACCCGAAATTCGAATTCATAAAAACTCGTAAAGTTAAGCCAGCTTGCAGTCAACTGCATCACGGAGGTAGGATTCGGAGCATCAACTCCGGATCTAATCAGTGTATAGGCTGTTCGCGGTAAAGTGAGCACTTTCGAAGCCTTAGTTACTTTTTCCTTTCAACCATTTCTTATCCTTTTACCACCTTTTTAAATAAATATTGCAATGTAAGTAATGAACACAGTGTGTGTATATTCCACCGCACACGGACGTTAATGTCCAAGACTAAAATAAGATATATTTACCGACTATTATTCCAAATGAGAGGACTTTCAAAAGTGCTCACTTTAGCGTGAACAGCCTATAATGTTTTGAATGATATGTTTTACTAACCTGAAATATTTACACGGCCATCATTTTGAAAATAAGTGTCTGAACCACTAAAACACAAAACTTTAGATGGCTTACCATAACGCTACTTGTGTGAAAAATTAGATGGAAATCGGTTGATTGGTATTAGAGATATAGCATAAAAACCTTATTTTCTTAAACGGGACTATCCTACAACATTGCTTAAAAAGAATCCGTGGACAAGAAGTTTGTAACAGACAATGTCAGCATATAAAGTTTGATTGAAATTTTTTAATTGTTGACTAGAGATGCCAAAAATATCAAAATAATTATATGGCCGCCATTTAAAAATCAATGCCTGACACCAGTTAAATAATATAACTTTACATAGCCTTCTGTAAGGTTAAATTTTGTGGAAATAAGTTGAATTATTCCGGTAATATGACCAAAAGTTCAATTTACTCACCCGACACTACTTTGCGAAAAATCCGGCAAAGGATTATCTCTGTATGCATATCTGTTGATCGGTCCTCGATATATGGCATAAAACCTCCATTAGTCATGTGACGATATTCATAAATGGAGGGAAAAATGTTTATATAATAGCACATTCGATTATTGTGATGGATTAAATATACAAAGTTAAATTCAAATATGTTACGTAGTTTAGTAGATAGAGCACACTAAGCTAAAATATTTATATATACAGCATTCAGAAAATAAGAGATCTAAATGCTTAAAACATATAAATTAATATAGCCTACCACAGTACAACTTCTTCGCCAAATTCGAAATAAATCTGTTTATTGTTTCCCGAGATACGGCATATAAGCTATATATTTCATGTGGGACTATCTTATGAAATATTGGTGAAATAAGGCTTTGCATAGAAAATTTTGATGGATATAACTGATACTGTGAGCATACAAAGTTAAGTTGAAATTTGTTTTGCAGTTTCGGAAATAAAGAATTCACTGCTAAAATTTGTATATGGCCACCATTTTGAAGGTATATGTGCCTGACACTCTCAAAATTTATTATTTTACATAACCTGCCATAGTGCTAATTTTTTGCCGAATTTAGTAGAAATCTGTTGTTTTTCGGAGATCACATAATTTTAATTTGTCAAGGGGACTATTTTACAAAATGGCGGACAAAAGAAATGTTGTGTGTTCACATTTTATTGTTGTAATAAATACAGCCAGCATAATAAGTTTCATTTGTATTTATTACAGGGTTTCGACGATATAACATACAAAACTAAAATAGCTATATGGCCGCCATTTTGAAAATAAGTGTCTGGCATGCCTAAAACATATCAGTTAGCATTACCCACTGCAGTATTTCTTGTTTACCATATTTGGTAGAAATCGATAAAATATTTCCCGAGATATACATAAAAACTTTATTTATTCGTGTGGCAGTATCTTACAAAATGGAGGACAAAAGAGGCTTCGTATAGACACATTTAATATTCTTTATGTATACTCCCAGTCTACAAAGTTAAGTTGGAATTGACTAACTGGTTTCGAAGATATAGCATACTATACTAAAATAACTAGATGGCCGTCATTTTGAAAATAAGTGTCTGATATATTTAAAACACATTTGTACGTATCAATTGCGGCAGTATTACTAGTTTGTCAAATTTGGTAGGAATCTGACAATTGTTTCCCGAGAAATTACACAAAAATTGTATTAATTCGATGAGCGCTATCTTACAAAATGGCTTACAAAGGTATTCGTTGTTTTTCTTATATTATGCTTGTAATAGTTACTGTCAGCGCACCAAATTTGGTTGAAATTAGTCAAGTGGTATATTAGTTACACGAAATAAACCTAAAATACTTATATAGCCACCATTTTGAAAATAAGTGACTAATAAAGTTAATTTACTTATATTCACCTGGCTTATCATAGCATTACCTACATGTAAAATTTGAAGAAAATATGTAGAATAATTTTCGAGATTTAACATAAAAGCTTTATTTTTCCATGTGGTGCTATCTTTTAGAACGGCTGAAAATAGTGGTTGTTGTTTGGCTTATTATGCTCGTAATAGATACTGTCCCCACACAGAATTCGGTTGAAATTGGTCAAACTGTGTGGTAGTCGTACCAAATAAATATAAAATATTTTCATGGCCGCCATTTTGAAAATAATTTTCTGATTACGTTCAATTACTTACATTTACCTGGTCATTCATAGTATCACTTACCTGCCAAATTTAGCAAAAATATGTCCAGTAGTTTTTGAGATATGATTGCACATCTGGAGGTATTATCTAACATCAAGTGATTATGGTGTCGATCACGTTACATCACTCTATTTATCGTTCAGGAACCCTGAGTTACCCCACCACTACACAACTTCCCCTGGAGTACCTGTTAATAACGGATGCAGGTACTGTTTCGATTCTGAAAATTCTATGGTAACATTTAAACATAATAACGGCTGCACATTTGATTATTTCAGTTTATTTATTTCATGACCACTGCAAATATGGTTTGTCAGGCTAAAATAAAGTTAAAATACAGCACCTTACTTACTTCTCGAAGAAATGACCACTTTCCTACAATAACGCACTACCGGTATTTTAAAGGTCTTAAAGTAAAATTGTAAGTACGGGTTTCCAACTTCCGCAGACGAGATCGCTAAGAAACTTATTTGTGTCATGCACGTTTTAAGTGGTGTAAAATTACATTTAAAAACACAGTGTCCTACCGAAAGCACCAATGTACGGTAGAAAAAAAAAATTATTTGTGGAACGACGTTTACATTGTTACATTACTACAGCGTTAATAAGTTTTCAAAACTGTGTACAACCCGCTCAAGTATGGAACCCAAAACTGACTGCCGGTAATACATCGAAGTGGAAAGATCTCTTGGCGATGACGAAAGCTTGCACGATCAGAATATCCGCTCGAAATTAAATTTCCTGTTCGGCAGAGAGAATCGCGTTTTTGCTCACTTGTGTGCAGCGCTTAAGATAACTCCGACGAAGTTTCTTTCCCCAAAAGCACGGAGCGTGAGTGGTAATACGTTAGCGTATCTGGCCCGTATCCCAACAGGTCACGAATTCCGCACTATCTCATGAAATATTGTGGATGTGTTTTCCTTGGCAGCTTTACATCCGCACTGCAGGCAAATTCTGCCACCAAAGTATACTACAGTATATATTTAAAGGAGTACTGGTACGTTAAAAAAAAAAAAAAAACCCTGCCAATTGTTATGTTTAGTATTGTTTTCTCTGGAGCTCAACATTTATGTTTACATTTTAAAAAATGAATGAAACAATTGTTTAAAAAGTTCTTAACTTGGCATTATTCTATGAGATAGTTGAGTTTAATACTTTTTTTTTGTTTGAAACAGTTGTCTTTAATATTAATGAATTGCAAATTAATTTCTTTAACGTTGAGTTCTCGTTTAAACACTGTAGCTCAGGCTTGTTAGACAGGGCCCTTAATTGCTCCACCAGGCTGGCGCGCGAAGTGTGTCGCAGAGGTTTGGTAGAAGACAACGTGATTAACAAACGGTTAGCCATTTTGTAGGTATTTCTGAACACGAAAAGTCTTTAAGGAATTTTTCGTGCCGAAAGACAATTTTCAAGTTTACATTTGAGGCCGTGTCTCAATTTAAAGCATACTCTCGAGAGAGAGCACTGCTTCGCGCTCTCTCGTCCTCTCACTCTGTGAATTGAGACAACCACTCTCTCGTTTCTCTCCGACGTCAGGCAAACAGCTGATTACAAAAGGCGGGAAGTCATGTTAAGCTAAAATCGCGGTCGTAGCTATTGTAAGTAATTTTAATGTGTTCAAAATAATTCACAAATAATTGTAGCACGACCCGAATAATCACTAGCGCATAAAATGATATTATTTTTGTTTTATATTTTACCGCCATATTACAGCAAAGTGACGAAAAAAATACGAGACGTAGTCAGAAATCCGTATTTATATTTTTGTAAATACATGTGTATGCCATTTCGCTGTTTAAAACAGTTGGAATTATTCACTTACCGTTAAAATGCAACGTGGTTTTGGCCCACAAAGCTGTTGTAACATTAATCAAACACGGAAATAATGTAAACAAATATGGCGTCTGCGAGAGAGCGCCAGCTAGTATACAACTTCGTGCTCTCTCTGTGCTCTCGCTCTTTCTCGCGCTCTCCGACGAATTGAGACGGCTAGAGAACGTTCTCGCTGACGTCATAATCACGTCGTCGTGAGAGCGAGAGTACGAGAGAGCGTTCTCTGGGCCAATTGAGACACGTCCTTAGTTACAAGGATTATTTTAACGGGCGGATGGAACGGGTGTTTCCAGAATCAGTTTTTAGTCGCTAAATTTTCTCAGAAACTTCAGAGTTGTCTTTAGACACGCGTCGTAGTGTTTATCTTTATTAGCGTGCCTTAAAATCATACGTCCAGGCACGTCGTCAATGGAAAAACTGCACGCCAGATGAGCGCCTTGCGCGTAGAGGCGATGAGACAAGTAGTGAGTAAGCAAGAGTCGTCCTTACAGCTCATGCATTTCGAGGCCTTGAAGGCGCAACATAGTTGCAGCCAGGCTAAACCCTTCATCTTTCTCAGTGTCTCCTCCACTAGGTAAAGTACGTGGTTAACTTTTTCGCATAAGCGTAAATGTAGAGAATGCCCAACAAGTCCAGAAACAATCCCAAAATTATATGCTGTCTTTTGTAAAGTGTTCTGCCACTCTGCTAATTTTATATGCCGTGTTCACACAATGTATTTAAACTTTCCCACCCCCTTCCTTGTTGCTTCTAAGACACCAAAGAGATATTACTCGTGCGTCCATATACGAGCTAGCATATCAGCAGTAAGTTTGCATGAGTTTAGTCTTGCTTATGCGAAGGGTTGCAATGTTATTAACAGATGCCCTATACACGCAGTCATTGGCATACCGCCCCCATGAAGTATAGTGGTGCGACGTCAGAAGTACATGAGGACCAAACTGGCCCATCTCGGTCCATCCACTGCCCAGGAAACTTGTATTTTAGAAAATCATAACATGCAGGTTCCAATGTGATGGCGCTTCGTCTTGCCGATAGATTATGGAAGGTTGTAACTCCTCCATTTGAGAGATCCGGTGTAAACTCAGCGTGTCATGGTAAATAGGCCACTTGACGGTTTCCCGAGAAAAAAACAGGCATATCAGCTTTCACGTATGAAGCACTATAAACATATCATTTGGGCTATCATAAGAGACCTGCAAGTTTCGTGAATTCATTTGAGGACAAGCAACACTTCAAACACGTATACATTTGCTGGGATTCTAGTACACTACGGATTTTGGCGTCTAGCTGGATGTCAAATGGACCCGCAAAATTTCTGGGGTCTCCAGCTATCATGAATGCTTTTATGGCTGCTGTGCGGATTACAGAATCCCATGTCGAAATGTTATGGTGTTTGACGTGTCCATACACGTGTAGTGTGGCTTCTTCCAGAAATAACACTTCAACAATCGACACCAACATGGGACAGGTGAATACATAAAGTAAGCTTGGGGGGTTTACAATTTGTTGGTGTAGAAATGTTACACCTTATGCAGTACATTCTAGACCATTGGCATCGACATCTGGAATTCAAGTGAAATACGACGAATTGACTTCTGAAGACTTTGTTGGAACGTGTTTTGCGCATTTTCGATAGTATCTTCGAGGGTGTTCTTGAATGCTGTTTGTCTCTTAAAAACTCTATGCGTGGTTTTGAAGAGAAGATACAGACAGGGAACGGCATACAAGTCGACATTTTTTACTGTCTCCTCTCCTGTGGAATCCTCATTTTTATTCCGTTCACCTGAGGTATAGACTAAAAAAAATTCTGTGTGGCAGAAAGTAGTGTGGTCGGGCCGATCCGAGAACGAGGACGTAGGAAGACGGATTTAGATTCTAAGCGGCTGGGTCACTGACCTCTGCGCGCGGGTTCTCCTGCTCTATCATTCCGATCTGGCATTGACAATCTTGAACTTGACCCTGACATTTAATCCTAGCCTTTTTCCGGACGCTTCTTGTTTCCCATCGTCCGACATATTATGTTCGATTTTGCCAACATTTAACATAAATAAAAATCGTAAGAATTTAAACTTTTAATAAAAAATATCGATTAAATACATTTTTATAGCTGGGGTAATACAAACTGAAAGTTTTACAGTATTTTTTTTAGTATCGTACGATTTATTCTACCAGCAATGTAAAAAAAGTCTAAATTAATATGGTCTTAAAAAAAAAATTTAAAACAAAAGTGTAAATTTGAATAATTTTCATAGTTGAAGTAATAGAAACTGAAATATTTTTATAATTCTATAGTGTTTTATGTTCAGTTTCATTGACAATTAAAAAACAAAATTCCTGAAATCGAATGAATTGGAAACTTTTTATATAAAATATAAATTTCATCGATGTTTGAAGCATAGTATTAAAATTAGAATGCCCTGTCTCAAAGAAAGAAACTAATGTAAGGTGATCCATTCATTCGCCCAGTTTTGGCAGGATAACCCACATGCTACCTGAACTGTTAGAAATCAGTTCAAGTGGTAACGATGATTAATTCACATTTAAACTCCTTATTGGCATTTGACACTTTAACTCAGTCGGTCAGGGCAAGTGCCAATAAACATAAGGTTTAGCAGTTCGAGAATCTACCCCTCCAGAGGGTTTTTAAGTTACGTTAAAATTAATGTGTCGAGAGAGACAAATGTCTCATGTATGACAAATGGCACTTTGTTCCTAAATTCAGGATGGGGAAAAAATAATATATATATTTATATGCACTAGCTCTGCTAAGCAGTTGGCAGTCTAACAAAGATTAGTTATTAGGAAACAAATAAGGCGGGTGGAAACGTATAGCTGCCAGAAAACAAATAACAAAATAAAAACACAAGACGGCGAACAATGGGAAATAAGATGGTGGCCGGAAAAAGATATCAGGCATAGGTCAAAGTAAAATCCAAGATGGCCACCGCCCGACCGAAATTATAGAGCAGGGAGAAAACACGTGCGGAGGGAGTCAATGACCCCCACCACCTTGTCCTCATTTGATCACTTTTGTAATCAAACTCTGAAAAATTTCACTGTCCCTGCCTGCATATATTGTAAATGGCACATTGGCTGGCAGGCACTGATTAAATTTGGCAATGACGAAAATAAAGTAGTTCCTGTCGTGACGCAGAAATATATGTGTTAGTTAAACATTTGTAAATAGCATTTTTTTCTGTAATTTTAGTGATGATAGAGTAAAATATGCAAAATACTTACTTTTCTAATACTTTCACAGTCTCGCTTGACTGACGTATGAGTAAAGTGATCATGCGAATGGCAATGTTAACTTTATATATGACGGATGAATACACAACGCGCATGCAAGTGTATCTTAAGCAGAGCTTTCAAGATTGCTCTGTTCACCGTGAACAACCCATATCAAAGAACATGTAAGAGAAGTAAGTTGACCCTCCCAGGTGAGGGTCAACTTTGAACTGTCACTTTTTAATATCAACTTTGCCATCAGACTAATACACACAGTTAATACATTTCACCACTAACAAAAGTTAATATCTGCAGCTGCAGTAAAATATATTTATTATTGGTTAGTGCCTGTTGAAAGGGCCTTAAAAAGTGCTCACTTTACCGTGAACAGCCTATAGTAGGGCATAACTAGAGATAGGAAAATTTCGCGAGTTCAATAACCTGTACGCTACACTGCACAATCCTTTGTATAGTCAAACCTCGGATGTTTATCCATTAGCTGTTGCCCCACAGTTACAGCATGTTTGGCAGTACGGGATTCGCTTCTTGTTCCCTTGCAAGTCGGCTCTTGGCGTGGAGTCGTCCAGGGTTTGTCGTCCAATTGCAAAGGTGACTTCAGTGTACACGATTTTGAAATCTATCTTGTGCTGAAATGAAGTGGCGAATTTTTCCTATTCGTAGGTATAACATAACAATCGAGAAAAAAAAAACAATAATCCAATATGTGGAGGAAAGGTTCCTTTCTCTGTGTAGGGGAGAAGGAAAATGAGGAGGGGGAGAGGAACGCGCTGCTAATGCAGTATGCGTAGGACGGAGGGCGTCGTACCAGGAGGCAATATCGCCGTGCGCTCTCTCCCGCAGACCGCAGTCACCGACGTAATATCCGCGGGGGGGGGGGGGGGAGGCTGCGGAAATCGAACTTCACCAAAGAGCTGCATGAGAGGGAGGGAGGACAGCGTGGTCCCGCGGGGGGTGCGTGGGGCGACCATCCGTGCCGCCGCGCCTCCTCTACGCCATTCACGTGTATAGTCTATTCGCGGTGGCTTCACAAATTTTTAATCAAACCTTCGGAAAAAAAAAACACTATATGTAAGACGTTTTTGACTGCTTCTTAAGAGGAGCGTGAAGTGAAACATTTTTTTTGTGAAATCGTTGTATTCTTGTATCTCGGTAAATATATGTTCTGTAAACACGACCTTTGGCTAGAAAAGGTAAAAAAAAACTATTGTCTATGACTCTTATGTTTTTACTTTTAACATATTAAGTACATTAATGGCGAAAACAATTCGTGAAAATTGTCAAATATCTTTTTTTGAAGCTGGTCTATGCAGTTTCCTTAAGCGGCAAGAGAAAAGTACAAACATACAGACGTAGTTTAATATGTGGCCTTTCATTGCAAGTAATAAAATCCCACTGTTACAGATCTGATTTCCACAGTACAGAACCACGACGGAAACACTGCACGCCTTGCGCGTAGGAGCGATGAGGCACTAGACGTGTGTGTGTGTTCGTGTCACCCATATCGCGTCCTCGCTTCTTGACCTTGGACGCGTAGGTTCACACTCCTCTTATATGTCATGCATCACAAGCTCTATACGTGTACTTACACTCTAAGAAATTATTCGGAAATTTACCATACTAGTATAGGTCTATACGCTTCGGGCCGGTTGCACCATCGCGGTTCGAAACTATCTGAGATCGTATCTAAGACCGACATAGAAAACTGTAGCACCATTTGAGTTCAGAGCTGGACTGGAGATCGGAATCTCGATCCGAGATCAGCAGCCATCGTCGAGAAATGTAGTTTGAAAATACGCCAACAGATTGTACTACGTTCGATTGTTTTCTTGGGAAGTTAAAACAACATTATATCTACTTGAATATTATCCAGTAAAATACGTACAAGGATAATTCACTTAAAAACATCTATTTATATTTATTATGAAATATACGTCTACTTCCATGACGTCATATATTACGAACCAATAGCAAAATTTCTCACATACATAATATCGATCTCTCACTTTGGAACCAAGATCGACGAATCGGAGATCCAGAATCATGAAATTTTGTTGGTGCAACACATCCTGGTTCGAAACTAGCATCATTTGATCTCGGATCGGGGGCGATGTTGGTGCAACCGGCCCTTAGTAGAAAGCAGGAATGGTTAAGTTTTCCCCTATACATTCATTGTAGTGTTCCTACATTTGCTCAGGAAACAGTTAAATACATAGGGAAATTCCCAACTTTGTATAGTAGCGATACTAAACATTCCTATATTTGCAGCTTGATGTGTGGTATTTTTTCCATACGGTGTATAGGTTAAAAACTTCCATTACAGTTAAGGAAGTTCACCAGAAAATTTTTTACTGTGTAGGTTCGTATTAAAGTACGTTATTTGTGGTTAGATTAAACTTTTGCTTATATTATTTTGTCTGCAACTCACAGTATTTCATTTATAAAGGCCGTTCACGATAAAGTGAGCACTTTTGAAATGAACCTTAGGAAAAAGACACTGCCCCTGCATGCATATGTTTTAATGGGCGCACTGAGTGATATTCACCCAGTAAAGTTGGTACCAATGGATGGAAAGTAATTCCATAACTTAACGTTGAATAAAAAGTGTTAGGAAACCAATCTTTAGCTGTCTGTCCTTTTTAATGCACAGTAGTTTAAAAATTGGCATATTTGTAAAGTATTTCCTTTCTAATAATTTTACTGTTTCACTTGACCGATGCGCGAATAAAGTGATGAGTCCCAGGGCAATGTTAATTTTACATAAGGCGGAGGAATACACAACGCTTATACAAGTAGATCTTAAGCAGGGCTTTCAAAAGTGCTCATTTTACCGTGAACAACCTATAATAATTAGGGGAACACGTTCGCTGCATGGATCGGCTCTCAAGACCTCGATGTTAAGAGCCGCCCGGATCTCTTCACTCACTCACCCTTCATAGCATTGTGGAGTCAACACCTTTCCTTGGCCTGCACGGTCTCCAGGCGTGTCACTCATTGTCAGCTGGGACGCGTCTCTACCATCAACGGGCAGAATCTGAAGCGGCAGTGGGAAAAAACTATGGGATGATCTTCCACACGACAGCTTTAGACGTTTCTATTACTCCATGCAGAACTGTATCGTTGCATGCATTCTCGCTATAGGGGCGCAATAATGCAAAGCCTATTCACGGTAAAGTGAGCACTTTTCAAGGCCCTCGCAACAGGCGGTTATTAATCACTAAAAGTATGTTTCACTGCAGCTTCAGACGTTAAATTTTGAAAGTGGTGAAGCACATACACTGCGTTTATTAGTCATGTGGCAATGTTTATATTAAAAAGTAGCGGAAAGACAAGAACTGGCTAAAAGGAAAAATTTAGCAGGGCCTTAGAAAGTGCTCACTTTACCGTAAATAGCCTATACTAAAGTTACTTGCCGACTTACAATTTTGCCCGAATGAAAGGTCCCATTTCTCTTGATGTTGTAATATTATGCTATTTTTATAACTGTTCCCAGAGCCAGTGCCAAGTTCCATTCCATTTCGACGTCTCCTGTGTCCGTCAATTTTCACGGAAAAGCGTAGCTTATGCATTAAAAAGCCATTGATCTTAAGATTCATTAATATTAAACGTATGTATGTACGTTCCCCCGCTTCAGAGATTACATTCAGTAAAAACTATATATTTATGTGTTGCTTTACGATGTTAGCCGTACACACGGAATCCTAATGGAGAAATTATTTTAAACATGATTTTCTCCTTTCTTCTGCCTTACCCTAGAGAAAATCAAAAGTCGCGTTCGCTAATATTATATATATATTTATTCTCGCGTCCCGTTTCACTTTTTGTTTATTACTTTCTTAAAGTTATCAGAAACGCTATTAGACGCGCTGGCCTGAATCCGTAAAACGTACAAACATGAAACACACGACAGTTAACATTTACCGAAAAACTTAGTTTAGGCAGCCTTAACCGCGACTAGAGCCATGGCTACTATTTGTTCTTACAACGTATACTCTGTCAAAGAAGGGAGAGAGAAAAGTCGACACAGACACACAAAAAATTCCCTTCGGCGTAAAAGAGTGCAACCACTCAGCGCTTGCACGCATTAATAATTGAATTTACTGGACACAAAGAAAACTCCAAGCCAAAATTACTTTTTAATTAGTCTGTTGATGAAAGGCTGATGGAGAGAAAGGGCGAGAATTCCTTTACTTTCAGTTTTAAGCTGCGCTGGATGAACCATCTCTGATGGAAATAGTGGAGTTACTGGGACTGAACTTTTCGTACTTGTAGTGGATAAATGAGAAACCTAAAATATTTAAAGATGAGCTCGTCGTATCTTACTTGTGGCCGTGGCTTCGGATGAGAACTGGCGATGTTTATTTTAGAGTCTATAATCAGCAAAGCGGAACGTGTGAGGAATTTTGGCTATGATTCGTGCTCTTTTGGATATTTCAGGGAGTTCTTGAGCCACGCGTGCCCACGTCGTGATCCGTACTGTAATCTAAATAAAGACCGCGGATAGTGACAGCATGCAGTAGCGACACACTGCCAAACACGTGACGATATGTGTGTGTTTTTTTTAACGAAAACGTTGGGGTCTTAGGCAGTTGTAACAAGAAGGCATTTTTGTTAATTAGGTCGTACTTCACAATAAAGAAGTATAAATGCTCATAATTCCTAATGGTAAGATAGTTTAATGCAATACGAAGGTGGCCGCCCCTGTTGTTTTAATACCGAAGTGCGGTATTAATAATGGTTAAAATGGGGAAAATCCAGATAGCATAAAACAACGTTCGGAGAGTTGTAATTTCATTTTACTTCCTTGCCGATATTTTGCAAAAATTCGGTTTAAAATATAGATTTTTAAGGGCTCATACCGTCCTTGATATTCGGTTTAGGTGTAAAGTGTCCCATAAGTTTTCCTTTTACTTTTTCATAAATAATCACCCTCCAAAATGTTGTCGGTCCAATTGAAAACCATCCTGTATAAAATATATACTAATTTTTAATAGTATATTTATTTAAAATTGTGAGAAAATTTCAAGTAGCCGGGCTCGAACAATTCGTCCTGAGTAGGATCCTGTGTCTGAATCCCGAATTACATAGAGTTAAGTGTGTCGCGTTGAGTATAAAAATATAAGCGACGGTAATTTTAATAATAAAGTTCTTCGCCGCCCTTAAATTAATTTGTTTCTTAAGTACAAATTCACTTAAACAATCAGATAATTTAAGAGTGCCAAAGTATTTCCCGAACTGCCAAGTCTTATTTTCTGTTGAAACTGTTTAGAGAGAACGGAGGCACGTGATGGCGGCGGAGGCTCTGTTTTAACACGCGCGGGACATTACAACAATAAAGCCCCCTAACGGTCCGGGGACTCCCACGCCGTAGTGGTAGCCTCCAGCGACTGACCCCTGGGATGAAGTTCCAAGTACCTACTTCAGCGGTCCGGAACTCTCCTGCGTGCGCGCGGCCTCACGTGGCGCGAGAGGATCGATAGATCGCCCTCGAAATGTCAGTTCGCGCCGATAAACTCGCCCTCGTGTTTCACACCTCACAACGACCGCTAAAAATATTCTTTAATTTTGGAATATTACAGGAAGGTAAAATAAAACTACACGAGGGTGCCGTGAATACGCTATGACAGTATCTGAAAGTTTTTGTAAATATTAAAAAGCTATTATTATTACAATCGGTAAGACTATCAAAGCAATTAAGCATTCAGTTAGCCATTATGCTCCATAGAAATATTTCCCAGGACAGATTTAAAATGTGCACTTCTTCCATGAAAACTAGTGAGTGAGTGAAGAGATTTGGGCGGCTCTTAACAGCGAGGTCTTGAGAGCCGAGGAGGGTTATAGAAGTGAATATGGAGCAGCGCCGGAATGAAGGGATGGGGATCACGGGAGATCCCCGAGAAAACCCGCCGACTAACGGCATCGTCCGGCACGATTCCCACTCGCGAAAGTCCGGTGACCCAGCCGGGGATTGAACCCGGTTCATCTTGGTGGGAGGCGAGCGTGCTAATCGCTCAGCCACCGTGGGGTCCACGAAAACTAGTGTTTTATTAACCAAACCTACATATTTCGACTAGAGCCCTGCAAAATTGGTGTTATTATTTGGGGACACGTTAAACTTTAAACACACATACCTTTGCAACACCTATGTCATTGGACCATACTGTTTCTGACACGCCCTGCGTAACGCTGCGCCGATCATTGAACACTTCACAGTTGTGTTCCCCAATCACGTGCGGTTCATTTAGAAAGGGCGTGGCTTGACATCTACGCAGCAGCCAATGGGAAAAACGACGCCGACTCCGGTACTTACAGTACTGTGAAGTGTATCCTGATGCCAAATAACAACGCGAATTTTGCACGTCTCTTAGTAATAACTAATGTCCGTCTAGATGACCAAATTAAACAATTTTGTCGTGTTCAAATCAGTGCAGGGAGGAAATAAAGGAATGAGGGTGCACAATCATCTGGTAGGGGAGTGAAAAGTCGCAGAGCCAACACGGCAATATAATCCGTCGTTGTCCTACGGCACAATATTCCTCTTCATCTAATTCTTTCTGGATTCCAATTAAGCGCAATTCTTACTTGAATTAAGACGACATTTTTTACTTCAGAATCAGAATATGGCTATTTAATTTCGGTTGCTATCCGAAATAGGGTTAGTGAAGGATATAGCTCGCAGGCCGAGCTTAAATTAGGCACGTGTTAAAATTTGGCATTTGCTTCGGCCAAGCAAGCATTACCAGGACTTGAAGAATGTGAAATAACTTGAAATGTTAGCACAGAGTACATATTAACACAGATACGAAATGGCGTGGCGGTTTCTTTGATGAGGGCGTAAAGTCTGCTCACGATACAGTGAGCACTTTCGAAACCAACCTTGGAAAAAGTCACTGCCCCAGCTTGCATATACTTTAACAGGTATACTGAGTGGCATTCACCCGTTAAAGTTGGTAACGATGGTTAAAAAGTAGTTCCATATCTTAACGTCAAATAAAAAGTGATATGTAACCATTTTAGAATAATTTTAATGATTTTTTTTCGCGTTTTGTTTTTAACTGCATCGAAGTGTAAAAATTAGCTGATTTGTAAAATATTAATTTTTCTCGTAACTCTACAGTATCACTTTACCGACGCATTAATAAAGTGATGAGGCTCATGGCAATGTTAATTTTACATAAAGCGTAAGACTACACAACGTGCATACAAGTAGATCTTAAGCAGGGCATTCAGAAGTGCTCATTTTACCGTGAACAGTCTATATCTATCTCTGTTGGTTTCACGAAGCTCAGGTAACGGTCTTTGTATCTGACTGGTTACTGCGTGTTGCGCAAAGATCCCTATTGGCCAGGCTGCTAGCTGGTGAGTAGGTTGCCAGAAACTGACTGGTGAACAGCGTCCCGACATTTTTTTGGCCAGTGACATCTTGCTGGCCAGTGTCTGCGACTGGAGTTCGCGGTTCAAGTGATTGACTGTTTCACATCTGTACAGGCTGTTCACGGTAAAATAAGCACTTTTGAAAGCAGCCCTCCTTATGATCTACTTGTATGCATGTTGTGTATTCTTCCGCCTTATGTAAAATTAACCTTGCCGTAGGCCTCTTCACTTTATTCATGCTTCGGTCAAGTGAAACGGTGAAATTATTAAGAAGGTAAATACTTTACAAATCTGCTTATTCTTACACTTCCATGCATTAAAATAACAGCACGCGAAAGGAATAATTTTAAGTTATCACAAATGGTTTCCTAAAATTTTTCATTCGACGTTTAAATATGGAACTACTTTCCGACTATCGTTACCAACTTTCCTGGGCGAATGTCACTCCGTGCGTCCTTAAAAATATATGCAGGTAGGGGCAGTGACTTTTTTTATAAGGTTGATTCAAGAGTGATCAATTTATCGTGAACAGTCTTTATTTTCTAGTATTCTGTGACGTTACCTAAAAGTTTTTTTGAAATTTATGTTTTCATTACTGGTAGGGAATTGGGGGTAGTAGTTGGCGTACTCAGGCGGTTTTCAACGTTCACTTCAACCCTTCCAGTCTCGGGGACCCCGGGACTTAAACCCGCCTGTTTAAATTAATCAATTCATTTTAAGTAAGGGAGTTTTACCATAAATGACCTAAGCATCGAGAGGCAAAATACACACTTAATGAATAATGAATAAAACACTTTGACCCGTGAACAGAGTGGCTAAGAGAAATATGAAAACAAACAAAAAAATGGAAATACTTAGTTAACACTTTACAAAATTTAAAATCCATTAACTACCTCACATTTCAAATCGGGCTAGAAACTAATAGACATTCGTAGGCCTCAATTCCTCATTGTAATTACATTTAAATTTTATTTCCGTCCCGGGACACCGTGCACTCGTGCTCTAATTTATGAAAGTTCTTATTTAGGCTTTAACTGCAGACATGACGATTTATCAAATTTAGGCGTAAACTTAAAAAGAACAACCGAATAATTAAAGGTATTCTCAAGAGATGCTCCAGCGCCGACTCTAGCAAGCTGATGGTTGGTCAACTCGCTTCTCCAGCGCTGGAAACACTTTCTTGGCCGCGGTGATAACAGCGTCCTCGGCGCACTGATGCAGTGACTCACACTGACTGACTGACTGACTGACTGACTGACTGACTGACTGACTGACTGACCCACCCCAACCACTTCCCTATAACACCTTACGGCCAAGCTTCACCGTGCAGGGGCGTATAGGGAATCAAACGCTAAATTCGGACAAAGATCGCTGTTTTTTTTTGTGGTAGTATTTTCAACTAGAGAATTGTTATTATACATTGAACTCATCTAGAATTCTAAAGCTTCGAATTTTAATTTTTAAATTTCAAATGTACGTTTTCATTATTTATAAAATTGTAACATTTTATAAATAATTAATAGGGATAGGAAAATTTCGCGAGTTCATTTCAGAACATGATAGACGTACAATACGTGTACACTGAAGTTTACTTTGCAATTGGATCGTGGTTTATTAGACACGTCTTGGACGACTCTGAGCCAATAGCAGACTTGTAAGGAAGCAAGTAGCGAATCTCATACTACCGGGTGCGGAGTAACACAGGCTACTTTCTAGGGCAGCAGCCAATAAACAAAGAAGTGAGGTTCGAGTATGCACAGGATTGTGGAGTCTAGCTTACAGGTCATTGAACTCGCGAAATTTTCCTATCCTTAATAATTTAAAAGTGCATTTAAAATTTAAAAATTAAAATCTGAATCGTTTGCAAATGTACATGCGTTCAATCTTAAACCAAAAAACCTTAGTTGAAAATACTATTACAAAAAATGACTGAGAGATCTTTGTCCGAATTTAGCCTTAGATTCCTTATACATTCCATGCATAGTGAAGCCTGGCCTTAATCCCGCGGGAGGCCACTGCCGCCCTCTCCAGAAACCTCAAAAACAGTTCACCGGTCGTCGGAACACGAAACTATTGCGAAAGGCAGGCCGTTGACCCCACCCCCCTCCCGGGCAAGGCGTCGACCGCCGTTTCACGATCTCGTCCATCCCGACAGCCACGGCGAACTGCATTTGCAGAATCAGCCCAGAGGGATCCCAACTCCCGAACACAGGCCACAAGGCCCAAGCGGTAGTCCTCCACCAAATAGAAAAAAATTTATATAATTTATCAAACACGAACGTGTCAGTGTAAACCAGTCTTCGTTAACAGAATTTCGAGAGAAAAAAAAACTTTTTTTTACTTAGAAATACTATTTGCTTAAATTTAAAAAAAAAAATCAAAAAATTAGTTGTTCATGAAGGAACGCATAAGTTATTAGGTTGTAGTAAAGAAAAATGGAGAATTATAACACACAAGAAAGTGTTTACTGACAATAATTTCTGGTTAAGATGACCGCTTCGTATATCTGCCACTACATTTTATTATTTGTAGATTCTCGTTAGTGTTGGTTAATTTTGTAGTAAATATTTTATACTTACAGTTCAACTAATGGCATTAACGTAATATTTACATGCACTCGTATTCTGGAATGAAATATTTATCACCTCCTTTTACATGGGGAATTTTCCTGGAAAGGCTAAAACGAAAAGTTACACGAAGGGATTGTAAATTTCTCGGTTTGGGAAAAGTCATCTGCTCTTTCTTTTGTTTGAATTAAATATAATTATTTGTGGTATGTTTGCTGTAGTACAACCAAAACACTTGCTCATGTTTTTCCAATCCTGGTAGACTCTTGTGCAAATATTGAATATTATAGTGTCACGAGAAGCCCAGTGCTTGAGCTACGTAAACCATTACTGGCATCATATTTTATTCAAAACTCTGACAAAATTTAAACTAATGCCTTCAGCACCACGCAGCTGTCTTCGTGTACGGATGTCGTAGAGATACATTATTTCATAAAGATTGTTATGTATGATGCAATTACAGACTTTTAAAATCCCAGCAAAAAAATACAACTGTCATGAACTAAGCTATAAGCCTAAACGGCTAATTAATGGCGCATATTTACGGGATATTATGTTTAATGACATTCTTAAAAATAAAATATAGTTACACGAAACAAAAATGTAACTTAGCAAGAACTACCGCGACGAACTTTACGCAGCTTTAACCCCCCGGCGCATTATTCCACGTTCATATTAGTTGTTGCATAGTAGCTATGGAACATTTTATTGAATAATTTTCATGCAAAACTGAAATTTATTTGGCTCTCTTCTTGTAGAAACCCGAAACATTTTAATAAATCAAACTCACGAATTTTTGTTTACTAAGTTGATATCTTAAACTGACATTTGGACAGGACATTCGGAGACTGATAATTTGGTGATCACCCAGGGAAAGTGTTTACCTAAAGTTATGTCCCATAAATGGAATAAAAAATATTTTTAACTGGAAATTTTGGCAGCGTACCTCTAAGTTACGAAATAGATGTACGCAGAGTTTGGCTAGAATCGATTTATTTGACCATATCTTTTGAAGGGCAAAACTCGTTTAGAGGACAGATCTCAATACTTAACCATTTCAGACCCACTTTGATATACAGATTCTGGTGTTGTAAACAAAACGTTATATGATGCGTGCTATACTTAAGTTGAAATAACGCTTTTTTCGTTGTCACGAGCAATGAGCTGTAATCTGTATGTTCGGCTACAGTAATATGGACAAATTATGACCTAGATCAGTAAGACGGTTTTCGAATAATTTATCCACAGCTAGGGTAATTGGTAACTGAGCTTCACAGTGTATACAGTACAGGCCAAGAATTACCTACACATGCGTAATGTACATACAGTAATTGCGTACACTAAAGGTCTAAATGGTAGGAAAAAAAAAAATTGCTTCGGGCAGTTGAAAGCAAAGTTTGTGAACTGTTATATAGCTTCATCAGAACCTAAGAAAGAAGAGTTAATAATTTTTTTTAATTGCCACCCGCCCTAAAGTCGACAAATGACGGCGCTGAGCGTGGCTGTTAATGAACTTACATTATGTAACATGCTTTGTAGAGTCGAGCGCATGCAGTCTTTTGTAGGTCGCCTCCCTCCCCATCATACCTCCCGCGCTCGTTAATTATTAAGCATCTCCAACAACAGGGGGCAATCCCTTTCCCCGCGGCAGAACCGCTCTGAACCTGCGACGTGTTCCTAGCCCCTGCCGCATTAGACTCCGACGAGAGAATTATGGTTCCAGTGTGACAGGTGCGCTCTCGCAGTGACGTCTGCTACCGCTCCATTATGTATGTGTTTGCGTTTCGAGTATATTAAGACCGCGTAGCTCATACATTAGTGCCAAACAACCTCAGTTGAACTCTGCATCTTATAAAAATCAGGAAAGGGTTATGTTGGACAAGTTACGCCAATTTTGTAACCGAATATTTTAATAACGTGATGCATTTATTTCTCAATATTTCGTACGCTTAAATTTGTACTGCTGATTGCAATGAAAGATTTGCCGACTAAATAATGTGTAGGGAACGGGCGTCTTCATAAATAAATAAACGTAAAATTTTCATCATTCCTTTTTGAACTAAAACACAATATAAAACTTAAAATAAATTTTAAAATACAGTATAAAATTACCTGTTCGCAACAATGAAGTATCCTGCCTACCACGACGTAATTCGCCTGACTGGTGCAAAAATTCTGGAGCGCTAGGGGCGGGAGATTTGGGACTTTACGTCATATGCTTCATCAGAAACTCCGTGCGCAAAGTATTCATTCTTTCATTTGGCAATTGTCTTTTATGAGGCTTTCAGCAGTGACCCTACTATTTATTGCACAATGCTCTATATAAAGGTGTGCTATGCGTACCCAAGCTGTCCCAGATATCCTACACCAGAGCCTTCGTTTCCAATACTGATTGACTAAGCACCCGGTATAGTCATTTGCACTTTTAAAATCCCACATTTAAAAAAAAAAAGTAAAAAAAGAAAATTCGTATGTTCTGAACGTGAAGTGCGTTTGTTCTATGTTATTCGTAGGCACGCATCTCTTAGATAGAAGTTTATGAATGGAACGTTGGTTTCTAATGAAGCTCCCTTTGGCAGTCCAAGTAGGTTGCAGCATTTAATGTGCTAGCTGCGATGTAGGTAGGGAGGTAAGTATTGACAACTCGACGACATCGAGGTCGTTAAGGAAGGAACTGGTGTTTCAGGCAGGCAGGAATGGGGAAAATAATCGTCGCGGCACTCACCTGAAGTGATGTCGGGGGAAATTTGGAGAGCTGAAGTAAGGATGGCGTGAACGAGAATCGAGTCCGGAATGCAAGCCCAGTGTGCTACTAGTGCGCCAGTTCTCTCGGTAGCTGCGTTTGAAATGAAGACGTTCTTGGGCTTCTCGTAGAATGCGACCTCCGTGACCACGGTCAATATGGCGTCGCCTTCAGGCCATAACATTGTCAGTTCGAATGCCCGTTAATCCGTGTAGAGTGAACTAGCTCTGCGAATAGTGTTTTGAGAACTTAGTTACTAATCTCCTGCCAGCGATCCCGACATGACGTCGAGGAGTTATCAGTCTACGACTGAAGTACCTATAGGCTGTTCACGGTAAAATGAGCATTTTTCGAAGCCCTCTCATTTGAAATAGTAGTCAGTAAATAACTTTTATTGTAGCCTTAGACGCTTACCCTTAGACACTGTGTTTATTACTTCCATTGCAATATTTAAATAATGGGTGGAAGGATAAAAAACGGCTGATAGGATAAAGTATCTAGGGCCTCGAAAATGCTCACTTTACCGTGAACAGCCTATAGTAACTCTACTGAGCGGGATTCTCGTAATATTGTTAGAGACCCGGAAATTTCGCAAATTCATTTGAGGACAAGCTACACTTCAAACACACGTACATATTACTTCCTTTCCAATTCGGTCGTAGTTTGTAACCCACGCGCTGGACGAGTTCGACCCAATAAGTGAACTGGAATATAAAGAGCACCAAATCCCGTGATACCTATTCTGAGGCAAAACTTGAGCATCAGCCATTTAGCAACTAGTTGAGGCTCTAGTAGGACACTAAGGATTATGACGTCTGGCTGGTTGATAAATGAATCTGCAAAATTTCCGGGTCTCTAAATATTGTATATCCGATGTGGTTGACAAATTCGTCGACGAATGTCAGTGAGGAAGAAATGGTTGAACCACATTACCGTCAGACGTTAACAAATCCTTACGTCATTGCTAGGATATGCGCATGCGCCAGCGCAATTCTTCTCTTCGATAGCATTTCGAGTATTAAAGTCGGACGTGCCTAGGAAGTGAAGGTATACTTCCGTTATAACCAAATGACTCTGCACAGACAAAATGTAACTAGTAGATGTAAATTGTTTCTCCGACACACAACGGCTGCCGGCTGTGGTGCAGTGATTGTTTATGACGTCATAATTTAATTCTCCTTGAAAATATGCATCCGTAGACATGTCGCTCGATATACTTATTTTAAAAGTCAAATGAAAATATTTTCATTTAAACACACAACTTTATTTATAAAATTATGTTTGCCCACAATCGATGGTTGCAGTATCATATTATAATCCAAGTTGACGGGTGGTTCTGACACCAGGCTCTTCAATTTAACTGGTTTTCAAGGATTCTGGTGGTTTTGAGGCGCTGAATAATTTTATTGAGGCTTTAGGTGATTTTGCAGCTTTTTTCCGCTATAAATGTAGCAGTTCAACATCGTAGGGATATTTTTTTGGGCGTTGCCAATATGGCGGACGCACAGCTACAGCGGAGGGAAATCGAAAAGTTAATTTACGTGAACCTTCTACCGATACAGAGGGGAATTTTCAGACTTTTCGAGAGGGAAAACAGTGAATTTTAAGGGGGAAACGTAACATTTTGAGGCAAAAATGGGAAATTTGAAAGAAAAAATCGAGAAAACAATATGGCGGATGGAAAACAAAATGGCAGACAGTTCAAGGCCAAGAACATCAAAGATGGCGTGGTGGTGACGTAATCCAAGATGGCGTTGGCACCACGGCACCACGACCGGCAGCCATTGTGCTCGGATGAACTATTTCAATCTTCTGTAACTGAGAGACTCAGCGCTTCTACAAAGGTTGACTGAATTGGGACGACTTCCTCACGGTAGTCGGACCAGAATCGAAATGTTTGAACTTCGTGAACATTTCAATTGAACACTGTCCAATACTAGACGGTTTATCGTGTCTTATATTGCGCCAAGATGAATGTATTACTAATTCATGATACATTTTACAATATATCGCGTCAAACGCAGCCAGCCTGCTTGTAAAGTTTATTCCTTGCGGACATGCAGTTTCACTAAACGTTCCAAAGTAGGAAATACGAATTCCAAATCAGATTCAGAGTAGTTACCTGACAGTATTTAACGTGGATCATGAAGTTTTTCATGATGCATCGGAATATCGTGGGAGTCAAACAATTCTTTGGGACCAGTTGTTACGTTGTAAATACGTCTCAGAAAGATAATGGAGCATGAGCAACCCTTACACCATTACGATCTTTGGCTGTGACACCCCAGCAATCATGTGATCCGTACAGTTTCGAAGACACCTGTGAATCAACAAGAGGACCGTTCGCCACGGATCATGCGCTCTAAACTTGAATCAGTCGGAAATTAGCCAAATAAGTGGAAACGGTGAGAATTGAGCAACTGATAATCAGTGCCAGATAACTAATTAATATAGTTGTTTCATTTCACTGATTTATTTGTGATTTCCCACTGAATTTCAAGAATACCGCTGCTATGAATCACTTGTTCCCAGTTAATTTCTTTGATTCACTGGCCAACAGTAACGTATCAACTGACATTCAGCGAATGTTATTTCACTGATTTATAACACTGTGGACGCCTGCAACTTAATTCTAAACACACCAGAAATGTTGGGAAGAAGGCGGCAATCGTTGTTGTGGGATTGCCAGTTGTGTTCAAGGTAGTCAATTTGAAATATTATTGTAACACGTTCTTTTAAATGAACACAATAACCACATGAATAGTTGCTGTAAGACTAGCATTGGCCGTTCACGGTAAAATGAGCACTTTTGAAAGCCCTGCTTAATATGTACTTGTGTGCACATTGTGTAATCTTCCACCTTATGTAAAATTAACATTTGCATGAACCTCGTCACTCTATTCATGCGTCGGTCAAGAGAAAATGTAAAATTATATTAAAAATAAATATTTTACAGATATTCTTCATTTTACACTTCGATGCATAAAAAAAAAAAAAGAAAGCGAAAGAAATAATTTAAGTTAACACAAATGGTTACCTAGCACATTTTATTCGACGTTATGAGATAGAACTACTTTTCATCCATTGCTACCAACTTTACTGGTTGCATGTCACTCGGTGCACCCGTTAAAATACGTGCAAGCATTTGCAGTGCCTTTTTTCTGCGATTGATTTCAAAAGTGCTCATTTTATCGTGAACATTCTTTAATTATAATCTTGTATGTACTATGTTATTTTGTTATTTTTACAATTGACTTGTTCTTATTATTCCTCAATATTATTTTGCAGCTGTCATTAGCGCACGTGTGATTGAAACGGCATTTAGGGTTTAAAAGCCGACTCGGCAACAGCGCACTGGAGTAGTTAGTTTTGCACTGCGCCCGCGAGTTATAAAAACCGTTTAGCTTAAGTCTCATACGTTGCATAGCTGCAAGGTGTTACACAGTAGCTCAACATTTGAACACAAAGGAATTTCAAAGAGAACGGATGACATGAGAGCGTTAGCGTTACGCCAAGGCATACTTTTTTTGTTAATATGAACACGGTCGTTATTAATCCGTCAAAAAGATCCATTACAATGCATAACTACACCATTTCGAACATTATACCTATGTTAGAGGGATGATATTAGCAAATAAAAATTCACACATTGAACAGCATCTTTCTCTTGAATGCTATACCAAATTTCGCTATTGAATATCGGCCGTGGCCAGTATTCACGTGGAGTGATTCCGGAAAACCATGGAAAACTGAGATCAGGA
Source organism: Dryococelus australis (assembly GCA_029891345.1). Lineage (NCBI taxonomy): Eukaryota > Metazoa > Arthropoda > Insecta > Phasmatodea > Phasmatidae > Dryococelus > Dryococelus australis. The sequence continues at coordinate 130,109,206 of CM056999.1, forward strand.
TGGCGTGACAGTAGACAATGCTCGGAAGAGTACACTACAGCGGAAAATGTCAAAACGAACGAAAGAATAGATTGTAGCCACACGACACCGCCCCCCTCCCCCCCCCCCCCCACACACACACACACACACACACACACACACACACACACATTATTTCAGAATTCATATACCAGACACAAAGGGCTAAGAAGGTGGCACAGAAGGGAGAGAGGAGTGCAGATATTTGAGCGGCTTTTAACACCGCAGTCTTGAGAGCCGATGAGGGTGCAACGAGGTGAGTATGGAGCAGCCCTAGAATGCAAGGACGGAAGAACGGGATATTCCCGAGAAAACTCGCTGAGCAGGGGCATCATCCGACATGATTCCCACGTGCGACCCGGCCGGGGGACTCAACCAGGTTCGCCTTGGTTGGAGGCGAGCAGGCTAACCGCTCAGCCACTGCGGCCTCACAAAACGCGGAGAGAAGTGGCACTTAAGTAGGGCTCTCGGAAGTGATCAGCGTATAACATAGCAACCAATCAGGATCACTGCAGCGCCGTTGACTACGAGCACGTGGAGAAAGGACGCGGGGGTAGCTGTCGGCACCAGCTGACGGCCGCCTCTTCGGCGTCGGACGCCACGATCCACGTCCCCTATGCGGGGGGGGGGAGGCCCTCCTGCGCTAATTCGCAGGCTCTAGGAGGCGGCGGGCGCGGTCCGATCCAATTACCGCCCGGGGTCGCCCACGAGGGCACTTTGCCCCGCACTGTGCGGGGGCGTCTGCCATCGCCGCCAACTTCGCCTCCTGGGCGTCGCCAAGCCTGGCTCTCGTGTGTCGCGTCACGTTCATAGACTAAAGTTGAGGAAGACGGTTTATTCGTCTTCTGCGCATGTATCCAGGGCCGTCAAAAGGGGGAAGAAGGAGCACATTTGTTCCGGGCTCCGAGGCTCAGGGTGGGGTTCCAAAACGTTGCTCCGACAGTAACATATAGGCTGTCCACTGTAAAATGAGCACTTATGAGGCCCTAGTTACTTTTTTTCTTTTAGCCATTTCTTGTCCTTTAGCCAACTTTTTAATTAAATATTGCCATGTAAGTAATAAGCATAGTGTATATATTCCACCGCACTCGGAAGTTTACGTATGAGGCTAAAATAAAATTTACTTATTGACTATTCTTCCAAATGAGAGCGCTTTCAAAAGTGCTCACTTTAAAGAGAATAGCATATAACAGACAGTATTCACTGAGGAAAGCAAAAGTAAAAGTGTTTTGGAACGAGCATGATGTAAATAGCGTTCTGTGTTTACAAATATGTTCTGATCAAGCAATCAGTGTAAATTCCAAAAGATATTTTTCCCTTTCCCCAAATTCTTTCTTTTTCAAAATATTAGTTACATACATAAACAGCTTTACTTGCTATAAATGAATCATAAATATTACGTCTAAAAATATAACCTTTATAAATGTGAACTTTTAAATAACTATGCGAATTTTATCACTCGTCATTTGTAATTTTTCCGGATATGTCTGTAAACAGAATGTCCGCATTTCTTTTCAATTTGTTTAATTCTACTAAACATTCAGTCATTCTCCGTTTACCCTTCTTTACTCGCTGAAATAGAGCGTGTAAAAGTTTTACTTTTGCAAGATGCTCACAGTAATTACTCTGCAATTTTGGGACACTGCCAAGAGAAAGTCAAATATTTACTCAAAGTGTTTTGGGACAGCCAGAGAGAAAATTTTATTCACAGAGTAACGTTTTGGAACGCCACCTAGGAGGGCCGCAGACGTTTGGAGTTACGGGGAGACAAAAAAAAATTGACACCCGTGAAGGGAGTTCCGAAATATTAATATGTGACGGGCCCCGAAATTTCTGTCGACGGCCCTGCAAGTATCCAATACTGTCCTACCCCAAAGGAACACAACTGTCAAGGTCACATGGTCAACACTGATGAACGTGCTTGTTTATATCTTAATTTTCAAATGACAAGCACTTTTGTGTGAATAAAATACTTTAACCAATTTGAATTTAATCAAAATCTTTCACAAATTGGTCAGAGGAAGTAGGTATACAAACATCTTAAAGTACTTGTTTACTAAACAGTACTCTAACCTCAAATTCAGCCCAAGCCGTGTTTGTTAGACGTATTGGTAGAAAAGCAGTTTAATGTTGAGACACACGGAGATTGGTTGTGAGCAGCCAGTGAAATCGATCTACCTCATTTTTAGTCTACAGTCACATTAGTGATGGGTAGTAACAGCAGTAACAGTAACTCTTGGCCTGCCATTGTTCAGTAGCAATCACTGACTGTAATTGGCGTAGACTATAGTAGCTGTTATCGTCAAATCGTTTGCTGTAGTAGTGTCTGTCACTATTCCTCACCAGACTTTTGTTACATCGTGCACGCACACTGTAATTCATAGCAGTCCTTGCCTCGCATAGCAGATTAGCAGTCCTCGTGCACTTTGATTACTAGCGTTCCAGTGGAAGTTGATAATGTTGATAACAGTGAGAAGTAGTATATTGTGTACATTGGTGCGGTGAACTAGATGACATTGTTTTGATTTTAACTAATTGGACTTCTGTTATATTTATGTTCTGCTTTGACATGTAAACCTGCAGTCGCTAAAATTGTGTGCAATATTCTCAAATGAACATATTTATGAAAATTAATGTTTCTTGGGATAATTTAAAAAAATAAATTAACCTTTTAATGCTATCCTGAATAGTCTCATGTTCCGTAAAATATGTTTTCGTTTTGAGTTTCCTTGAGAAAAGTAAAATCAATAACTGTTATTGATTACTGTTACCGACACACTAGGGGTAACAGTTAATCAGTACTAATGAGAAAAACAGCTATTCCCCATCACTACGTCATATCTAACATCTCCGTTTGACGTGAACACGTCTTTAACATCGCTCCGACAGGTGAGGCGGGTACCTGCAAAATAAGCGTTATTTTGTGTCACCAGACTAAAATCCGAGGTGTTGTATACTCACTTGACTTTTTCCATTGGCCGATAACCTGCGTGACACATTTCAAGGACGCTTTTAGCCAATAGTATAGGCTCGTTGGTTGAGCTACCAATCTCCAGTGAAGCACTCACGCAAACATATATTGTCAGTAGCCAACGGAATAACGAATTACGTTCTGGTCGTTACAGGACAGTGACGTATGGCATTTTACTAAATAATGGCGCTAATTTTGCGGGTCTCTAAGTGTAGTCTGTACACAGTAAAGCGAACACTTGTGAAACCAACCTGTGATAAAAGTAACTGTCCTTTAAGTGCATGTATTATACTATATACTGTCTATTTCATATAAAATTGCAAGACTTTGACAGTCAGTGAGTGACAACTTGACGTATACGAAACAAAGTGCCGTTTACAAATCGTTTATCAACTGATGCACGAACGAACAAAAATTAATATTAAGCTGGCTGTTCTGAGTGCACTGGCGACGCACATCAGACAAGCGCAAAATACGAGATAACAAAGGGTTCCTAGATTAATTAACACATTTTATTTTACGTGGTTACAAAACAGCGTTTGTAAGTGTTACAAACTAATCTTCGTGCTAAAGTTGTAAAGTATAGGTGTTCAATATGAACTGCACAATAAGACGATTCATAGCCTAATAAACACAACTTAAAACCTTAGATCTTTTCATGTCGTATTCCATATGTGCTTGAATTTAATTCCAAAAGCCTACAGAAATATTGCATGATAATATTGAATTATTTTTTCAAATAATTTGACGAAATATATTTCCAATTCGTGTCGTTTCGAGACAGTAATAGGAGAAAAGTCAAGTTTTAAAAAGCATGATCTAGAGGCGGCGAACCTGCTGCTATCTGTTGGTACCGCGCGCGGCTCACACGCCATACCATGTCGTGCGCGCTATCTGTCAATCGTTTCTCAAACCTAACCAGCTATAGAGCTGAAATGAATATGTTTCGTTTGTAAAATAACAATTTTAAGAACAGATACCCATAGTTTTATTTTTTCCGCGAGCTCTGCATAATTTTTAAAGTAACATATATTTCATGAACAGCGATTTTGATTAATATATTTTGATTTAAAGTAACATATATTTCATGTACAGCGATTTTGATTAATAGTAATCGTCAGTCTATGTCTTAATCACGCCATTTTTTTCCCTTGTTTTCGTGTAGTCTCGCAACTGACGCACCAGCTGGTGACGAAAGGATACATAAACTAAAAGTAAACATTCGTTAAACTGTCGAAATCTTGCCATCTTATATGAAATAGACAGTAAACACCGGCATGCAGGCTTCCAGGTAGGTCTGGAAGTGAATATAGTTAAGGTTAGTTCTACTCAGGTTTGGAACGAAACGAGTTTCCTTATGCGAGAGTTTGACATAGTTAATATTTTCGCCACTAGGTGCCCAGTGTTTCAAAGAGGTAACTTTTAATAAAAAACTTAAGCTACATAAATAATGTAAGAGAAAGATGCTACTTAGTTACGTAGTTATTTTTTATTTGATTTATGAGCATTGCAATTATTTCGTTTTACAACACAGAAACTAGAGAAAATCCGATACATATGCGACACTAGCGCTTATCTAGTGGCGAAAAGTTTTAGCTGCCAAACTAAAAGCATTAATCTTACCAACCTGAGTAAAAGTGGCCTTAATCTAATTAAATACTCTTGAGGTTCTATATTACAGTACGAAGTGTAAAGGTTTATCAACACATTTAGGTTCCTAACAATTTCACGTTTCCGCTCGAATGATGCTTGAATAAAGTTATTAGGCTCATCGCAATGTAAATGTTACGTATTTCGGAAGGGTACCACACGAGGCAGAAAGCATATAATAAGCAGGGCTCGATTAACTGTGAACAGCCTATACCATGCCGGAAAAAGGCGATGTCACGTTTACAGGCACTATAACGTTGTGACTAATAACACGGCTAAAATTAATGTGGCTCGTGCGATCGGGTATAGGCTGTTCACAGAAAACTGAGCACTTTTGAATTCCCTGCTTAAGATCTACTTGTATACACGTTGCGTATTCCTCCGCCTTATGTGCAATAGAAATTGCCAAGGGCCTCATCGCTTTATTCATGCGTCGGTTAAATGAAACTGCGAAATTATTAAGAAAGTAAATACTTTACAGACGTATTCATTTTTATACTTAGATGCATTAAAAAACAGAAAGGGAAAGAAATAATTTTATGTTATCATAAATGGTTACGAAAATTTTTTATTCGACGTTAAGATCTAGAACCACTTTTTATCCATCGTTACCAACTTTACTGGTGAATTTCACTCAGTGCACCCGTTAAAATATATATAGGCAGGGACAGTGAAATTTTTAGTTTGATTTCAAAATTGCTCACTTTATCGTGAACAGCCTTTGCATTAATTTAATTCCCTTATCTCAAAGAAAAAATTACTTGCCAAAGCATACTATTTTATGTGGGGAAGAAATGTTTACTTTACCCTATAAATACATTCCAAACACTGAGTAACAAATATTTATGTGTCCGTCACTTTAATATAAGTCAGTAACATACGTCAGGTTTGGTTTTAATGTATATATTTGAGATATATGTTGATCTAGTCCAGGACAACTTGCCTCCAAGACGATCGAACAAACTAAATTTGTAGGGCAACTCTCTTATACACTCAAATCAATGTTTTATTTTACTTATTCTCTTATACATATTTTTACTAACTAATTGAAGGTAAGAACAAAAGAAATTTAAAAAAAAACTCGTCACACAAGAGAAAACGAAAACCAGAATATTGACAAAAAATACTTTTAATGTCTTTTTTTTATGTAATATCAATCAGCTTAAATACTCAAAGTAATATCAATCAGCTCAAAGTATTTGTCGACGTACTTATAATTCCCGTCTAAAAACAAATTTACAGGAAAATGGAGAACTCCACGATTTTATCACAGCTTAAAAAATAATTGTTAGCGGTTGTTAATTGTTTAGAGATTTTGGCGTTTGGCCCTGTTATATTCACATACATCACACCTCACTGCCACACATCGTGGCTTGAATTAATGGAAGTTAGCAATGCGTGGTAATCTGGATGAATTTAAGCAGTATTATTCCTGTACACTGTTATGAAGTGATCAGGCCTTAGGTGGAAGGCCTGCCTGATCACACTTTCAAACATTGAACCAGGGCACGAACGCGATTCTAGTAATCCTCTACGAAAGGCAGTTGCAGAAACCCTCTCCACCGGCCAGTAAACAGGGCCGAAATTATTAAACAACACGCCAGATATAGACCAACGTAACACTGTGAGCGGCGTGTTTTGTCGTCGGGCCAATGGAACGAGAAAACTAGCGTACTGAAGATGGGTATGTCCGGCCGTCGTTAACCGCCTCCTAGAATCAGCCTCTGGCAACATGAACAAGGTGTGGACTTTCCACTTAGATTGTAATAATAATGGCATGCGGTAAATAATCTTACCATAATAAATCAGAATCTTTAAATTACATTTAAGCTGACCCGATCAGTATTCACGTAAATAGTTATTGTATAATCCCTATGTTCAATAAACTTCATCTTGTAATGTTGTGCTCTACCTAATCATGACTCTTTGTTTAGCTACGTCATTAGCACCTTTCAGGTATGAACTGACCAACAAGTCAGTTTATAACAACTTGTAATTTCAGATTTCATATCATCTACTTCTTTACTGCATCTGCAATGTCTACAGAACTACTTCCTGTGTCAGTTCTGTCACAGTTGCAGTTGAAATTTCTCGTGGAAGATTTGCGCTGATAGGTGAATAGTTCGCCTGTTTCGCAGAATCGAGGAACTATTTACTTCCGTGACGTATTCCTCGTTTACATTTCAGGATCTTGTTAAATAATTCACCTATCATTATTGTGACTTTCGAGTAGCCTGCGGCTCACAGAGAGAAATTGAATTACTAATTTTGAACGCGCGATTAATTCGTTTACGTGTCAATGCTTCTGAGAAGACACGCAGCATACGTTTTTTTTTTTTTTTTTCCGGTCAACATTTGAAATAAGTTGGTTCGTGAGTCAGAGCTTAACGTATGGAAGGGGTTGCATCTATGTCTCTGTGTCTGTCACGATCGGCTGACAAGAAACGAACGCAGCGCCCACTTATGAAGTAAGCTGATAGCGCGTCACAAAGGGAGATGTCTGCGGCGGCCATCACAACCGAACGACGTGAACCATTCGCTCGCAACGTTTCCCCCCCCCCCCCCCCCGCCACTTGTCAGCGCCGTGACTGGAAGCAGGTGACTGAAGCGGGCCGAAACATGCTGTTATCTCGGCTTGGCAGCGGAGCCGCGCACTCTAGGATTGTTCCGCATGGAACAATGGCCCACGTCTCAGTGTTCCGGTACCGGAAATGAAATCCTCCGGGTGACAACCCGCCCCCCCCCCTCCTCAACAACCCCTCTTCCAACCCGTAAACGCTGTCATCCCCCTGATACCCGCTCCCGCATTCACCTGACCTCTTCGCCGTGCTTTGTTCTTCAAAACGGCCGGTAACAAAAGCCACAAGAGAAATCTCCAGGTTTCTTCACCGCGACATTTAATTGGCACTGTTCTTTTAAAAGGGATTAAAAAAAGGTGGACGAGGAAGTAAGGTAATTCCGTTTTAAAACCTAACTGAAATAATCCGTGGTCCGAACACGAAAAGCTGCGGATCTGCCGTGACGTCAGCATCGATTTTTTTTTTTTTTTTTACTATTGGTCACTCATTTTAAAGATTGGCTGTTTGATGAGCGTTTTAATTGGATTCCTGCACAAATCGTCCCCCATTCGTGCGCTATTCAGAATCGCGAACCTGGATGGCATGAAAAAAAAATTATTCGTTCAATTAACTATCGAGATATACATTCAGTATTTATTTTATTGAAAGTGTGCACACAGGTACACGGGCGTCGAACGAGCTGTCGAACAATTTGATAAACCTTTTGTTGGGTTTTCGAATGCAATGTCTGTGACGGCCAGTTGCTGAAAATTTCACACAGCTGTTTTACCACTCCCGATATTTCATTGACGATTGCGTTGAAAATAATGGCGAACAGAATCTACAAAAAAATAAAAATTACGTAAATTTTTCTATACGAGTTTAATCTTGTTACATGCATAAGTGGCCGTTCAGCCGAAAAATAAAGGTCCGATACATTTTTATATAACGATATCAGAGTAAAATATTTTATATATTCGGAACGATATGCAGTATTAATGATGACGGGGAAGAGATTAAATTTTCACACATAAAAGTTATATCATTGGTTTTGAAAAGAATTTTTTTTTTGTGGTAGCCACACAAGCTGATATCCCGTCAAATGTTCTGAACCACAAAGAAAATAATTTTGCCGGCATCTTTTTTTTAAATGCAGGAACCATTACGCAATATATTGCAATAATATTCAAAACATTCACTTTGATGTATAACTTCAAAGAGTTTATTTTCACACATATACAATTCTGTTCATTTAAGTCGTGCTGTACTAACTATAGGTAGTACAGAAATCAGTACGCTGCGAAAGCCGTGCAGTTGGTAGGTCTATTACGCACACGTTTACCTGTTACACATTTAGGGTATTACAAAAAAATGGTAAAAGGGCATTTTCACGAGTAATTAAAGATTACTCGTTTCTTAGGGCAAAGGTTTTCAGTGGCGTATGAAATCTTTTGCAATCGCGAAATGCGGAGGCATCTCACGATTATGAGATTTTGCTGATGAAAAATCGGCTGTCAAGTTCAGTTAAATAAGTCCAGTTGGTAGTATTTTAGATAAATATATCTGAAAATAAGTTCAAAATAAAGTACGCAGTTTTAATATGAGTTTCAAGCTGCTCACTCCCAAAATATCTTCTGAATGCAGACTGTGACCACGAGGTAATCAACTACAAACAAAAAGTATTTCACATACCAAGTGTGAGGTACTCTGAGAAGGACCCGTCTATAATTTGACTTTTATTCCAAAATATATTTTTTTTTGTGAATGTATCTCTAGCAAGGTGCGTTGCATATTTCATTGCACTTTTTTGAAGATTGGCTTTTGTTACTATTATAACGTCAACAGCTATCCCTATAAGTTGTTCATGGTAAAGTGAGCACTTTTGAAATCACCCTTTGATAAATGTCATTGCTCCTGTCAGCATACGTTTTAACGGGCACACATAGTGACATGCGAACCTGTAACGTTGGTAACGACAGAGAGAACGTAGTTCCACGTCTTAACGTGCAATTAAAAGTGTTTGGTACACATGTGCGAATTTTAAAGTAATATGCCGGTTTTCTGTTTTTAATGCATAAAATGCAAAAATTAGGAAATGTGTGGAATATTTACTTTTATCATAATTTTACAGTTTCACTTGTCAGACGCATGTATAAAGTGGCAAGGTCCATGCCAATGTTTATTTTACATAGGTTGGAGAAATACACAATACGAATATAAAGAGATCTTAAGCAGAGCTTTTGGAAGTGCTCAGTTTTGCGTGAATAGCCTATAGAAAGCGTTGAGGTTAGTTATTTCCGATCATTTTTAATGTGAACATGGTAGGAGTACACCCCATTTTATTTCACACGCCAAGTTCCTTTGGCTAAACGACGTGTTTTGGCAATGCGTAGTTATCAAGGGAAACATTATTAAACGGTGTGCGCACAAACGAGGTACGTTGTTTCTTTGGTGTAATTCTCTAGACTGGTTTAAGCTTTGTTTGCTTGAGGCGGAAGAATATCCTGAATGTAGAACCACAGCAGGGCTTCAGGAAAGTCGTAAGTAACCGTGGATGGAGTGTAGCTGTAAGTTATGTTGGCTGCCGTACCAGTGAGTGGCTAGGTTGCGCGTCGCTCGGTTCTCGTTTCCTTGCAAGTTTGTTACTGAGCGACGATTATCCAGGGCGTGTCAGAAAAATCGTCATCCAACGGAAAAATAAATAAGATGTACGCAAATTTGAAGTTCACGCTTTATTTATTTATTTTTTTTTTTTTTGCGATCTGTTCGCGAAATATTTACTCGGGCCCAACTTATTAGCCTGGATGAATACTGGGGCTGAGTTGTGCTGAGTAAATCGCTAAAGCTTAAATATAAATTGCTTTTATAGCCCAGAAGCTACTAATGTACACGAACGTTTACTTTATTTCTTGACAGTGGTAATTTTCCTTATTATATATATTTTTTAATTTTTAGGTGGCAGTTTTTTATTTTCCGCAAGAATTATTTTAAAAGAAGTTTTTACCAACTTAAAAATACACACACACACTACGATACAGACGGAAAGATAAACGCAAGTATAATAAAGAAAGTCGGTGCCACATCATACTAAATCCATTTACCGAAATGTGTTGTGATTCTGTTCAGCGGATATCTTAGGTCGCTATAATAATTTCGTTCCTTAGTTACGTACGTGTGCATTGTGTCTACGTCTTACGTGGGCACGTACTTATCTTAGCAGTTGTGATATTTCTCGTGTCGTCAAAAACACGTCTGTCCCTTAAATGTTTCTTTATGTCACATTTACGATTTTTGGGCGAATATCAGGTATTCAGCGTAAACCTAGGTCTCACAACGGGATCACTCCAGCATAACAATAGGATTATAGGATATGCACGGATAACAAACGTCTTAAAGGAAAGATTTACTAGCGCCTCAAAAGTGCTTACTTTACCGTGAACAGCCTATAACGGACAAACCACGTGGGCAGTGAGTGAAGATCCGGTATTGAGCGCGCATGAACATTTACAAAGAGCGAAAATGTATTCGCGGTTTAGACACTCATTTGGCTTCTCACATGTCGGCTAGTATTTGGGAATACCAAGGTTACGAACTGGTGTTCACGAAATTCTTATTCTAATGATTGCAGCGTGTAAAAATACTTTTCAGGTTTGCACCATTCATAAGAATTTTTCGAGCTACAAGGTCAAATATCTCATGGAAGTGTAATGCTTACTGAAGCTTACGAAATTCTTGTACATGCTGTTCACGGTAAAATGAGCACTTTTGAACGCCCTGCTTAAGATCTACTTATATGAACGTTGTGTGTTCTTCCGCCTTATGTAAAATTAACATTGCCACGGGCCTCATCACTTTATTCATGCGTCGGTCAAGTGAAGCATTGAAATTATTTGAAAAGTAAATATTGTACAAATCTGCTCATTTCTACACATCGGTGCATTAAAAAAAAACAGAAAGTGGGATAAAAAGTTTAAGTTGTCACAAATGGCAACATAACAATTTTTGTACGACTTTAATATATGGAACTACTTTCCCCTCCATCGTTACCGACTTTACAGGACACATGTCACTCACTTCACCCGTTAAAATATAAGCAGGTAGGAGCAGTGACTGTTTTCTAATGTTGATTTTAAAAGTGCTCACTTTATCGTGAACAGTCTTTAGCAAAATACACACTGAAATCATTAAAAATATTTTTCCAGGTAAAAAAAAAAATTTCAATAATAGAATTATTTACATTTTCTGCAAAAAAAAGTGTGAACACGAAAATTTGTGGTAAACTTTCGAACGAATACGCAGACACGCCAAAAAAAAAAAAAAAGATTTAATGAGTTTAGCACCGCCCGTGGTGTTACTGTAAACGTAGCACGTTGAGGAAGCATATTTCTGCAGCGCAGCTGAAAAATTGCTCGTAAAATAGTTTCGAGCTTGGTGGAATGCTCCCAGTGTGACATCTTAATGGGACCTCTGTAAATAAAGAGAAGCGAAATTATTTAAGTAACAATACCAACATCTGCGGGTTTCTCGTGAGTTAAGACCCTGAAGAGGAATTTAAGCAAACGCAAAGGGTTTGCTCAGTAAATCACGGTTACGCAAAACGCAGGAGAAGAGAAATGTAAATGGTTCTCCTACTTATCAAGGCGGTCGATTAAAAATGTTAAAATTTTTCCCCGACTATATAGTTGTACTACCTTGAAATTTTTGGCAACTTTTTAAAACTTTAACGTGCCTCATTTATCGCTATAGACTGTTCACGCTAAACTGAGCAATATTGAAGGCCCTGTTTAAAATCTGCTTGTCGGTAAGTTGTGTATTTTTTCCGCCATATGTAAAATTAACGTTTCCACGAGACTCATGACTATTCGTGCGCCGATCATGTGAAAAATTGAAATTATCATAAGAGTAAATATTCCACAAAAATGTTAATCTTAACACCGGTATTTAAAAAAAATATATAAAGCAGAAGAAATAATGCCAGTATTCACAAATTTGATCTTGCACATTTAACGCAACGTTAAGACATTAAACTACTTTCCCTACGTCGTAAAGGCTGTTCATGATGAAGCGAACACTTTTGAAATCAACCTTATAAAAAAGTCACTGCCCCTGTCTGTATATATTTTAACAGGCGCACTGAGTGACATGCGCCGAGTAAAGTTGGTAACGATGGATGAGAAATTGTTCCACATCTTAACGTCAAATAAATAGTGTTAGGTAACCATTTGTGCAGACTGAAAACATATATTTTCCTATTTGTTTTTTTAATGCGTCTAATTATAAGAATGAGCAGATTTGTAACATATTTACTTTTCTAATAACTCAACAGTTTCACTTGACCGACGCATGAATAAAGTGATGGTGCACTGGCAGTGTTAGTTTTGCATAAGGCGGAGGAATACACAACGTGCGTACAAGAAGGGCTTTCAAAAGTGCTCATTTTACAGTGAACAGCTTATACCAACTTTACTGGAAGCATGCAAATCCGTGTGCATGTTTAAATATATGCAGGTATATATGCAGGTAGGTTCAGCGACAGATTTCAAGCGTGGGCGATAGCGCTCAACTATGCGTTTGCGACCGCGGTGGTGTAATGGTTAGACTACTCGCCTCCCACCTATACGAAATGGTGTTCGACTCCCGGCGCGGTCGTTCGCAGTTTTCCACATGTGGTAATCGTGCTGGGCGATGCCGCTGGTCGGTGGGTTTTCTCGGGGATATCTCAATTCCCCCGCCCTTACATTCCGGTGCTGCTCCATCCTCCCATCACTTTACCAACTTCGGCTCTCAAGACTTCGATGTTAAGAGCCGCCCAAATCTCTCTACTCACTCAATTATCCGTGAACAGCCTATATATATATATATATATATATATATATATATATATATTTATTGAAATTCAACGAGCGTTAGGGGGCTTTGAAGAGCCCGCTTTCAGTGTACACTTTTAAAATCAACGTCTTAAAAAAATGATGTGCCCGAAACTGCTTAGGGGGCCTATATTAAAACAGAGAACTAGAAAAAAAGCTATATAGGCCGCGGTTACACGAGTGCTGTTAAACACATTCAACTAAATTCATTCGGTAGCCATGTCTGGACAAGTTTAAAAACAGAACGTGTTTTCGCGGTTACACACCCAAAGCAGAATGAAATCAATGGAGATTCTAACCTCAAAAAACATGGAACTTAAAATGTATGATATTTAATTATAATCGCCTCCAACATTTATCACTATTGAACTTTTTAATTCTTATGAAATCTACAATTTTACTCTAATGACATAATAGGTGGGTATTTTTACATTCAACCTTAAACTTAAGTTAATCCAGCAAGTGCAGAAATTCCCGCCAAATTCAGTAATATTTAATATACTGCTTGTTTACGACGGAGCAGCCAATAGGAGCGCAGCATAGAAGAGAAGTCGTTCGAAACGACTTGTGAAAACGGTTCACTTGGAACGAGAAGCAACTGCAATCGGAAGTCGTTGGAAGGTAATATAACCTCTTCAATAGCTGAACTTGCTTAAAGTGAAGTAGTTCTGCATCCCGTGCAACCGCAGCCATATTTTCCAAACATCTTTTCTCGAGAATATGTTTTCCGTTGATAGATTTTGAAGTTCGTTTCATTTTTTAAAACACATATTAGGGCAAGTCTTTGGCTTTTTAAAGGGCTTCACCTCGCTGGCATATGAAGTGAGTTGCGGATGTTTGGAAGAAAACACTCGATTAAAAAACGGTTGTATATTTTGCAGTGTCGTCTAAACACGAAACATATTTAAGAAACGTTGCGTGCCAAAACACAAGTTTCAAGCTCTCATTTCAACTCCAAGGCGTGAAAATCGTTAGAACGGGGTTTCCTCGGAATCATTTTTAGCTGCTATATTTTTTACGAAGAAACGTCAGAGCTTTCTCCAAACATGCGTTATACTTTCATCTTCATTGGCGATCCATAGAAATATAGGGTGGCCAATTGAAGTCGTGCTCATTACAGTTGTGCTCAGGCGAATGTGCTACGGGAAGACTGCACGCCATTTGCGGGCGCCTTGCGCGTAAAGGCGATGAATCAATGGCGTCGCGTCGAGCATCACCCAATCAAAGTCTTGAGGTTAGTTTCCGGCGTCGAACATTCGTTTTGACGCTCGTCGCCAGCGCCGGGAAATAATAAGAATAAAATTTCTACTTCATATTAAATAAACTGGCAAAAAGCTGAGATAAAGAAGAAAAAAAAAATATACATAACAAACGGTTTGCGGAGATGCTAATTGGAGTCCAAATTTATATAAATTTTTGCTACTTTTAGGAAAACAAAAGTATGTTTTCCAATGCCTGGAAATCGTTCATGTTCTACAATATCATTTCAAATTTTAATATAATAATTTTACTAAAGAAAAGTGTATATCACTAAAAAATAACAATTTTACTAACTAAGTGGCAAGAAACTTCACTGCATTTCGTTCGTTTTTAATAGCATTTCATTGCGAACTTCCTTGCAGGATAACAGATGGCAGTACGGTCTGTGTCGCTGGCGACCGGCGTCGGAACATCGCTCTATTGTGACGATGCAAATAACGCTCGTCGCTTGCGGCCAGCGTCAGACGCGACGCTCTATTGTGAATACCGATTTAAGCTCACGCGTTTCGAGACCTTGAACTCGCAAAATAGCTGCAGCCAGGCAAGACCCTTAATGATACATCTACATTTTTTTTTTAACAACTTGAAAATGTTACTTCATCGAATCATGGATTCTTGGTAGCTTGGTAAATGTAAATTCCAGTTTTAAAACGCCGTGGAAAGATGGACGATCAGCAGAGATAACTGGTTCAAAAATATTCTACTTAATGAGGACTAAATACATCAGTTTTATCTTTGCGATGTGGACTGTGTCAGCCGTAAATACGATAAGATTTATGACTTCCGTTTTTTTTTCTTCTGTTCTGTTTGGCCCCGCCCTTCGTGGCTGGTGGTTTGTTCCTCTCGACGGTAAATCACGTTTTATTTCGAGAAGATTTCTCTTTTGTCCGCTTTTATTCGCCTCCAGGGCATCTCGTCTCCCGAAAGATGCAATCTCGCCTGTGATCGAAGATATAAGCAGGTTACGGTTGGGTATTAAGGTCGCCGGGGAGAATGAGCAGCACAGAAGCCATTTCCCAGACGCCTGTTGTAATTACTTAACTTCCTACGCTTTCACGTAGCTACTTTAGAGATATTAAAATATTCGGCTTTGGAAAATAAATATTTTAGCGCATCGAGTTTAAGTATCCCCACAGATATCTACAGAAGTTAAGGCCTATCGTAGTTTTACCTGTCGCATGGTACTTCTGTCCCTTGTCCATATTTCTCGTATGATTTCAGCTTTTCAATTTTCAAGGAAAATACCCAAAATTAAAAAAAAATATATCAGTCGAATCAGAGACTTAAACATAGAAATAGCTTAAGCACTGAGAATTTTATGAAAATTAGTAAACAGTGTAAAGCTCTTGTTTGTTCAGCAATACTTTGTAATATCCGACCAATAAGTTATTCTTAAAACACATACTTTTTATAACGACGACTGTAATGTGAGCTATTGTAGACCCGAAGTAACTTGCTATCTTGTTTACTGTTGAAAATTAAATTATCGTGCGTTATTTTATAAACAAGGGCATCACGGTTTCATCCGATGTTCACACGTAGGATCTGTAACTACCGAGAATGATGTGGCGTGGTTGTTTTATTATTGTTCGCGCTTGACAGAGTTTTGGAACCTTTGAACTTCTAAACTCTCTGGTCTTCGAGAGTAAACTAATTTGGCTTGCCTACCACCTCTGATTCACTTCTGGTTCCATACTCCGCCACCTCCTGCTAATGACTCTGTGGCGTCAGCTATATCCAAGGCTGGAATCGATCCGGCTCCGGCTGCCTTTGTTCCCAGCGAAGCCTAACCCACAGCTAGCGACTTATCAATTTACGATGTACGGCGTGACAAACTTTAAATATAATCCGCAGGCAAAAACTGACAAGTCCAAGATAGCGGGTCCACGCTAAAATAATTCCTTTCGTGACAAAATAATACGGTATTGTGGCCTGTCGTGGGTACACACAAATTAAAGAAAAAAATTATTATTATTTTTTTCGTTTTCGTGAATAGATATAATGCTTTATAGGCTGTTCATGGTATAATGAGCACTTTTGAAAGCCACGCTCATGATCTGCTTGTATACAAGTTGTGTATTCCTCCGCCTTATGTAAAACTAACATTGACATAGGCCTCATCACTTTATTCATGCGTCGGTCAAATGAAACTGTGAAATTATTAACAAAGTAAATACTTTATATATCTGATCATTTTTACACTTCATTGCATTAAAAAAATTCAGAAAGCGAAAGAAATAATTTAAGTTATCAAAAATGGTTACCTAATATTTTTTATTCGACATTAAGGTATGGAACTATTTCCATCCTTCGTTACCAACTTTACTGGGCGAATGTCACTCAGTGCGCCCATTAAAATATATGCATGCAGGGGCAGTGACTTTATTTCTGAGGCTAATTCCAAAAGTGCTCATTTTATCGTGAACAGCCTTTAGCACTACAGTGTTATGGCAAATGTAGGTAGCGGCAAAGTGGCTGAGACAACTCCAAGCTCGCACTCATTCTGCACTGACCAATCGGACACAGCAGGCCGGGGCCGTGTGATATCCATCTGAAATGTAGGTGAGGACATTAGAAATTACCTTGAACTTTACATAGTTAGTAGAGAGGTAAAGATTTGGTGGGGTTCTTGTTACCCCACGTCTCTGGTCGAAGGTTCATGCTCGGTATTCATTCGCGATATTGAATGTTACTATAACCTATTCACCGTAAAATGAGCACTTTCGAAAACTCCGCTTAAGATCTACTTGTATACACGTTGTGTATTCCACTGCCTTATGTAAAATTAACATTGACGTAGGCCTCGTCACTTTATTCTTGCTTTGGTCAAATGAAACTGTGGAATTATTAACAAATATATACTCATCTGGTAATTTTTACAGTTCAGTGCATAAAAAAAAAAAACAGAAAGCGAAAGCGAAATAAATAATATTAAGTTATCAGAATAGGTTACCCAACACTTTTTATTCGACATTAAGAAATGAACTATTTCCATCCGTCGGTACAAACTTTACTGGGGGCATGTCACTTAGGGGCCCGTTAAAATATATGCAGATAAGGGCAGTGACTTTTTATAAGGTTGATTTCAAAAGTGCTCACTTTATTGTGAAAAGCCTTTAGTAATTTTATTTTAGAAAGAATCTTTTCACTGGCGATATTGGAAGTTGTTAATGGTAAACTGAACACTATTGAAAATTGTGTGCACATTGTGTATTCTTCCACCATGCGTAAAATCAATTTAGGCATATTATTGCGTCGGTCAAGAGAAATTGAGAAATTATTATAATAGTAAATGTTTTAGAAGTTTGGTCATACAAGCATTAAAAATAACTATAAGAAAAAATTTTTTGTACTCACAGATATTTGTCTAGTAATTATAATTTAATGTCCGTGCCCTTTAAAGTATATGCAGGTAGTTGCAGAGACATTTTTCAAAGGTTGATTTCAAAACTGATGATTTAACTGGAAAAAGCGTGCATAGTCTTTATCTATATACCTCCCCTGCAGCAGAGACATGACATATTAATTATTTTAGGTTAAAATAAGCATAGCACTTTAAGTTTTGTTGCACTGCAGACATGTATCCAGGTATTTAGTATGGGGAAGGTCAGTACGAGCGTTGGCGTTGCGGACCGGGGGATGAGGCAGAGCTGGAGTTAACTTGTCTTTACTCAGCGTAGAAGAAATAGTAGCACAACGGGGATTGTAAATCAAAGGAATTTGCTAGAAACATACTCAGCATTTCACTAAAAAAATGTTTACTGTGTGAAAATTAATTAATTTAATAAAACAAATATATATAAAAATTTCTAATTTCCCTTAAAACTTAATGATTATCGTCTGTATTGACTGGAATTCAGCTTTTATTAAAATTATGTAATCTTTCATTAAACTTCTTCCGTGGCCACAGCAATTTCATATTACTTTACACATTAAAACACTACTCGAGAGCATGCAATTTAAAAACAAAAATCATATTTTTAATAAAAGGGGCAACGGTGGCTGAGCGGTTAGACTGCTCGCCTCCCATCAAGGCAAACCGGGTTCAATTCCCAGCCGAGACATTCCCGGATTCTCGCAAGGGGGAATAGAGCCGGGTGATGCCACTGGTCGCCGGGTTTTCTCGGGGATCTCCCGTTTTCCCCGCCCTTGCATTCTGGCACTGCTCCATTCTCACTTCATTTCATCCTCATTATCTCTCAATACCTGAACTTAACTCATATTTTGACGGGAATACGTCATTAAATTTGCAACCATAAAGGGAGGCGATCCAGGAAAGCCGATGATAAAATCGGGGGATACAGTTTGGCATTGCAGCTCCGAATCTATTGTCTACATTCAAAATTCAATTACACTACTCGATTGCCGAAGGATCAAAGAATATGTTAAGTTGGATGAGGACTGCGAAACATCACTCGTGGCCGAGGCGTGAAAAAATATGGGGGGGGGGGGGCATTTTGAGTTCGTTTCGTCGCGTCTCATAACTTCCGCATAGTAACTTTTGACTAGGAGAAGCTAGGACGCTCGTTTAAGTTTCAATCGACAGCTCTCGCCAAGATCAATCGATTACGCGTATTAAAGCATTTGTGTGGCGTGGTTATGGTGAAATTGTATGCGCATAATATAAAAATAAGAAAACTTAACCCAATGTCGGCCTATGCTCGTCAGAAAGCCAAGTATAAATACAGAAATCGTATACGGTTGGAAAAAGCATCTCAAAAGCAATCCAGCGATACCCATAAAACTCCATATGATCGAGTGAAGCGGTGCCGGGAACGTAAAAAAGACACCAAGACGTCCGAGCGCGTCAACGTAGACGTATTCACGCAAAACAAACGGCCGTGTCCCCAACACAGTCGACCCCCGTTTTTTGTTAACATTTCAGATTATAAAAATATTAACAAAGACTATTCGGAAGTAAAAGGGAGCTTAAGGATGTGCTATAAGGATGACCACCTTAGCTACTAATCCATAAACAATGCAATGGTCTTCACCTCAAAAAATTTTAATCGTACAACTTTCATTTCTCGTTGATACTATTTCTTGCAGTCTACCGAAGAAGAATGTTTTTACGTTTGCAAGAGGGTTCGGGCCCCCTGGAAAGTCCCTCTGCCTCCTTATACATGGGTCTGTGTGCTGGAGCCACGTTACAATGTTTTTTATCACGAGAGTTTATGTTCTCTCGGCAAGATCATAACCAAGAACATTTTTAGTTAACAGAATAATTTAAATGACCCTTCTTGGCTGGTAGGACAAGTTGGTTTTGTGCAGCGAGCAGTGGGAATCTAGAAGACGCCCGCCGGCCACCGCACTCTCGACGCCAGCGCACACAAGCGGCGGCCGGTCGCAACTGCGCGGCCGGCTCCCTCGGCGCAAAGGAACACACGCGAACGCGCCATTACGACCTCCCCGGTGTTTATCGCTTAAAACAGTTTCCCTTTCGTTTTTCGCTCGCTGGGAAAACACGTCAAGGCGGCGCGAGCACGTCATATTTCTCCATGAATGCGTCCTCGGGAAAGCCGTCCGTAACAGATTCCCGAGATCGCAGGCACTAACAACGTAGACGGGAAGCATTTTCCGTTCGTTTAAGGTGGTGAAGCATCCTCCCAGCCGACTTTTCAGGAAGAAGAAACCTCGTTGGAAAATCTGGCCCGTCGAAAGTCACGTTTTAATTTCGTAACATACTCGGTCCTCAGGACCCATCACTTCAGTGTTAGGGCACTCGTTTAAATAATTTTACCCTGCAGGACTACGTGAGTGAGTGAAGAGATTTAGGTGGCTCTAAACATCGGCGTCTTTAGAGTCGATGAGGATGAAGCGAGGCGAGTATGGAGCAGCACCGGAATTCAAGCGCTGGGGAAACGGCAGATCCCTGAGAAAACCCGACGACCAGCGGTATCGTCCAGGACGATTCCCACATGCGAAAATCCGGGGCCACCGCCGGGAATAGAACCCGGTTCACCTTGGTAAGTGAGAGTAGCCTAACCATTAAGCCACCGCGGCCCCTTACAGGACAACGTCTAAAAAAGGGGGGGGGGGCGAAAGTTGCAATACCTTAAAGTTTCGCATTCCTGAGGGCCATTTTTTGCAGAAATATAAGAATTTTTTAATTCGACAACAATATCTGTTCTTCACGTATCGTCAAGAAGGGTAAATGAATACTAAATAACCTGCACTAGTAGAGTATGTTTAAGAATAGCAAATCAGATATTACGGTGTTTTAAAGGCATTTTGGGGTTGCTGTTGCCTCGAGTACCATACTTCCTAATGGCAACGCTTTTTATGTGGTTAACTAAATATTTTCTACACTCACGTCCCACCTTTCCAATCCTACCCCATCTGATCTTCAGATCCACCAGTTCCATCCTGGGCCTCAGCATGAGATAAGCACACAATTTATATTGTTAACGCCTCCTTTGATCAGGACGAAAGAAAGGGCACTTTGCGAGTCTCTTAGTAGAAGTAGAAACTTACGACTTTCCATTTCAGAACTCTGAATAGAGTTTGTGTGTTATGAAAAGGCTGTTTAACTTTAAAACTATTGCAATATTATCAGTCTTGGTAAATGTTAATTAATGAAATTCAATGATTCGATGGCTCCCTCGCGTATGCAGGACAGCCGGGCGCAGTTGGCTGCATTCGCTTGCAGTATTCAACTGTCGTGTCTTAGGCGAAAAAACAAACACAGGTTTTCAACTTAGATATCCTAAGTTTTTGATTCTTCCGAAGATGGGTCTCTAATCCTTTGATTACAAGGCTAGCCCGATACGCTGTCCTACCGGTTGGTAGGCGATGATAAACTCCATTCTTGGTTCTTCACTCATTATTACTGCGGCGCATACGAAAAAAAAAAAAAATTACAACAGCATAAGTGTCTTTTGTACGCCCATTTTTATTTTTGCTTCAAAGTTTTACAAAAACTTGATAATTTCGACATTTTTCTTCATTTGGTACCCGGTGAAGCGAGACTAAGGAAAAACAGGAATCGACGTAGCAATAGGTTTTGAGTGAATGTTCTTTTGACTCTTCTGGCTCGCACTTGTGAATTACGCGGAGGAAAATGATTACGAACAACCCCTGTAGTAGGCCTAAGTGAATTATCTCCGCCTTGAACACAGACTGCGTGAGGTGATCACACGGGAAAAATAAGTAAGTTGCGTTAAGTAGATATCTCATTCTGTCTAGTCAAATACTGAATGGTGCGAATGTTATTTTTGGACGAACGCCGGTTTTGGACACGTGAACGAGGATGCTACTGGGCGAACATAACCAAAACTTTCGTACTGCACACTTACCTTCAGAGCTTGAAAATGGTCTAAATGTCGAGTGACATGTTTAAATGAACCTAATATTCATGATCATGAGCATATGTCCGGTGAAGTTATGCAAGGTATTTGCCAAGGTTACAATACGGGAAACAGTTTGAGTACACGGCCGTAGAAGAAAGGTCCTGACACTCGCATATCTAACATAGTTCAAGAATTGGCCGCAAAAGCGCTGTACCAAAACAGGGCTATTAGCATTGCTGGTACGAACGTCATTTTCCCCATTTGAAGAAAAATTTGTAATTCCCCTCCCTATGCTTGGCCATGTCGAACATCACTGGTTTGGTATCAGTGCTCTGTGTTTGGGTTCATGAACTAAATTTGTCAACAAGGGCGTAAACTTTTCAAGCTAGTGTCGATACCTGTATCTTACGCCCGTTTTCGGGTACAACCACGGGCGTGAATAATAATTTATGACCATAGAGTCGCTAATCTTGTAGTTGGGAGGGAGTCTTCTTTAATAAGAACTTCTTAACATCTTTGGCCTTCGTGGGGATAATTGTGTCACGTCATGAAAAACGTTCAGTTTTAACCACGATAGAATAACTATCCCTTTACTTGGTTAATAAATGGGGCCTCGGTGGTCTAGTGGTTAGACTACTCGCCTCCCACCAAAGCAAATCAGGCTCGATTCCCAGCGGGGTCGCTCCCGGATTTTCGCATGTGGAAATAGTTACCGGGCGATGCTAATAGTCGATGGTTTTCTCGGGGATCTCCCGTTTCCCCTGCCCCCTTCATTCCGGCGCTGCTCCATTCTCACCTCGCTTCACCCTACTTCGGCTCTTAAGACTCGATGCTAAGAGCCACCCAAATCACGCCACTCCACTATATTAATAAATCTCGTTCATAAATATTACAATTGCATGTGACAGAACAGAGCAGAACATATTAAAATGGTGCCAGTACCCAGTCGAAGGTCATAACTGATCTCAGTTACTTGAATTTAAAACCAATTTATAAAATAGTCGAAATATAAAATTTGCCGCGTTATAATATTTAAAAAACAAGTTAAGTTTCAAAACAGAGGCTTAAAATTATTTTGTTAAATTTTAAAAGAAAAAGTTACGTTTAATTTTAAAATGTCAAAAGTTAAAATTCCTCTGTTTCCACCCTTGAACCCTTACCCCGCCATACTCTCTGGAGACAGAGGAGCCGACGGTTGTTAATTGCATTTGACACAAAATATTTAATAAAATTGGTTTTCATAGATATGAAAAATTTCGCGACGAACATCCCCGTCGTATTTGTCCAAGCTGCAGGTAGCGGAACCTCACTGCCCGCGGTTGCTGGCACAGGCCACCGCACAATATTGGCGACGGGGTTCGTCGCTGGGATTCCAGTCACGTGGCCAACTAATTATATCTTATTCTCAGATGAGAGACACATCAGGCAGGAATCGCGCTCCTCGGCCGGGCCAGTTGATGCAGGCGTGCGTGCCGTCCGGAAAACATCGACTGCCATTAGCTCAATCGATTTTCTCCTACGTTACTTTGGTCCTGTACGTATAGGCTGCTGAAGGTGAACAAAGCACCTTTGGAAGCCCTGCTAAGGATCTACTTTTCCTCTCGTTTGGTATCCTTCCGCCATAATTAAAATTAACATCGCCATGGGACTCATAATTCATGCGCCGTTCCCAAGTGAAACAATGGAATTGTAAGGAGTATATGATGTATTACTAACCTGCGAATTCCTACTCCAATGTCTATATAGCAAAAATACTAACCTCACTGGCCATAAATTAATTAAACACTACACTCGCTATACAACTTCAGGTTTTAAAACTATTTCTTTGAATTCGCTGCAAATTCACATAGGAGCCGGCTTGCCGTTGCCTACGGTACTTATGAAGTGATTTTTTTTCTAAGATTTATTTCATAAGTGTTTACTTTACCGTGGATAGCCTTTAATATCTATTTCACGAGAGCACTGACTCGTTGTGCCAACAGATCTGTAAGTCGGCAAATTGTTCGCACAGCGTAGCAGATTCTTTTGTCGTGCTTCTACAAACAGCTGTGCTTGTACTGCGTTTCAGCAGACCTGCCCACGAATAGCAATTTAGCATAGACGCCAGTATACACAGTAAGATTTCCTTTTTCATTTAAAAGCGATTGATTTTTTTTTTTTCGTGCGGAAATACCCGAACATAAAGTGTAAGTACTTGAGGAGAACAGATCCATCGCTTTTTTTTTACCAATACCAATACATTATTATCGTGCTACAAAATGCTATGGTCGCCTCCTACAGTCTGATGTCCCTCGCTGCGCTGAAACAACACTTCACCCGTGTGAGGTGCTTCGCGCGTATAGATGCCTGCCACTGTTGTCGTCAGTGCTCAAACAAACTAAATCACTTCAGTCTCGAATTAGCCTTGGTTGTTCTGCTAAATACAAAGAATATTAAGTTTACCAGTATTATTTGCTGGATTTTTTACAGTGGCTTTTATGATAAGTTAAATATAACGAAAGCACTGAGACGGGGTGTCTCAATTTTACCCTACTTCCCCCCCCCCCTCCACCTCCTCAATTTTTGCTGACACGATCAAATTGGATATGAAAATGTTGAATTTTTTTGGAAAACGAACTAAATTTACCGTTTTTCGTTGCTCTGATGTTACGAGTAAAACGTTACCCTACCTTTGACACGAAGTTTTTAGCATCGAGTTTATGTGATACGTACAGAAAACGTAATCCTGATATTCGTTCTCTATTTGAAATTGTTATTTTCATTGTGAAATATTGGTATAAATACATTTCTGAGGAAATTACTATCAAAATGCGACTGCCCCGTTGGACAGGGTTGACGCGGGCTGCGTAGACTGATGTTTCGTTCATCATTTGGCTTACTACGCCACGTCGATTTGTCTCACATACTTGCATTTTGGTGGAATCAGATTGATTTCTGCGAGGAGTCTCGGCGAAAGAAGCGTGAAAATCAGCTGAAGATTCCGTTGACCGTAATGTCGGCTGGCTTGTTCACAGCGGCGTGGAGTCGGCGTCCGGCAGGCCTCGCGGGGCCGTACTGAAAGGGAATTAATTAAATTCTAAGTTTTTTATTTTATTTTTAATTTTAAAAAATGTGAGACGTTTTTATATGTCCACCCTATTGTGTCTTCACTAACCATATATAAGGAAGAAATGCTGTTTTTACATCTTTGATCTGAAAATTCCAAGGACAAAACGAGGCATTGCCTCAGGAAGTTTTATTACTAGTATATGTACAGTATCGTGACGTAGTATCGTTAACAAATCAGTGATATACTGACCCCTAGATAATATCGGTTTGTAACTCTAAGTAATACTCAAGGCTACACTCAGAGCTTAATTATATTTTTAACATTTATAAAGTTTTTATTTACTACATACAATAGTTATTTCTAACAGCTAACCCTCTTTTACGTATATGGCTGTAATTGTTGATCTTGAAATTAAAGGGTTTGTATATAAATGCTAAATAATAGGGATTACGAATTGGAAATTTATTAAAAAAATATATGACCGTTCTTAACTGATGATGAAATGATGTGACACACCGATATGTTATTTGCACATTTTAGAGCTGGGATTTAAACAAATGACAGTGCACTTTTATTGCCATGCTACAGATCTATATAACATGCAAATATGTATAGCATTAATATAATCTAGCTACGAGAAAGTTTAGACATTCAGCTATACATCATCCGTAAAAATATTATTTACAGAGTCCTCGTTGGAAGTGTAACAGTAGCAGTGAGTCCTTAAGTTTCTTTTTGTATTCGTAAATACTAAATTGTAGTTTTTAAGGTAAATACGAAGTCATTACGCTATAGAGTCTGTTCGTGGTTTCTTCACACGTTTTGAATCAAACCTTTTAAAAAAAATCGCCTGATGTATGACATGATTGGTTGTTCCATAGATATGCCATGTATCACAATCTTAATCTTAATATTATAATATAAATGCGAAAGTTTGTATGTTTGTTTGTTACTCAATCACGTCGTAACGGCTCGGTGGATTTGGATGAAATTTGGTACAGGGGTAGATTATATTCTGGATTAGCAAACAGGATACGTTTCATCTCGGAAAAAGGAAAAGTTCATTAGGGAATATATAAAATATGCCACGAACCATTTGAGTAGGCGCTGCTTGTTGGTCATCTGTTCTTCATATTTTGCACGCGGGTGGATATGTGGTAGTTTTATACTTGTGTTAACACAAAATGTACTTTTGTTAGATTGAGTTTTTACTTTTTTATCTCTAAGTTATTATATTTAATTTATAATTTATATGAATACAAACAGAGAAAATATAGGCGTGTGGGTAATGCCTAGTACAAAATAGTTCTTATGCAAAAAATGATTACACTGAGCGTGCACCGAATTCGGTGCGTTGTCCCTTTGTTGTAAATTTCTAGACACGGTTAAGCTTTGTTTAATAGAGGCAGAGGAATATCATGGAAGTAGAACTTAAACAGTGCTTTATGAAAGTCGGAAGTAATCGTGAATGGAGTTTACAGCCATGGAATGAATTATTAGAGCTAAAATGCATGTTTTTTTTTAGAGGGTATTGTATTTTCTGGCATTGTTAGCCATGTCGACCTGTAAAGCTTTGATATAAATACATAATGTATTTGCTGTGTACTCTGTCTACTGTACGTATGTCTGTTGTAGCGAAAATCGTGGTTTATGTATTTCAGTAATGCGTTAGAACATTCGCAGATAAAAAAAAAAAAAAAACATTCTGGTATTCTGTTTTGTGCTACCTGAAGTTGATGCATCACCGTTCTCGTAGCAGTTCCCGTAACTAATGTAATACATTGAACATATTGGGAATTAATTAAACTAATAGAACAATATATTAAAGTCCTATCTTAATAGAAACTGAGAGTAGTAGCGTTGTGCAATAATTTAGGTCTAAAACAATGAGATCACATAAGTTTATCGCAATATGTCTTGTTTTAACAGTCTCTGTATAACAGGCGCGATTTAAATTGACGGGGATACTTTCATTTAAAGCTTATACAACTATAATATTTACTGCAATTAAAGAAAAAAACCTTTATGGATATCTTCCGAAACGTTAAATTTGCCTGGGACCGCGGGGGTGTAGTGGTTAGACTACTCACCTCCCACCTAAGCGAACCGAGTTCGTTCCCGGATTTTCGCATGTGGGAATCGTGCCGGACGATGCTGGTCAGCCGGTTTTTCTCGGTGATCTCCCGTTTATCCCCGCCCTTGCATTCCGGTACTGCTCCATACTCACCTCACTTCAACCTAATCGGCTCTCAAGACCTCGAAGTTAAGAGCCGTCCAGATCTCTTCACTCCACTTGCATTTGCTCACGCTGTGTGAATCAAGTGAAATTGTTACGTATTGGCATGCTGTAATATAGAATACTTGTAGACGAACAAATAGAGTAAGTAGTTACACGAGGTCACCAGGGAAAAACGGATTTATTATTGCAAGGGAGGGTGCTGGCTTTCACTCACCAGTTCATACTTTAGTATGGGATAAAAAAAATTAAATGGTCATATGTTTAAAACAAATTCACTGTAGTGATATACTATTATGATATCCTTCGTAAACTAACAAAAACCTCACTTCTCCCGTCGAATGAGAAAAAAATATTACTTGTGTTGCGCGCAGTCAGTGTGCTTACAGTGTTCTTCGGGCTGCGGGATCTGTTTAAAATTACTACATACCTCGAAAAGTACTACGACTGACAAATAAATAATTCACTTGATCTCGATGACAGCGCTTCTGTCATATGTCGATCATTCGAGAGATCTAAGTTCCGTCAAACTCGATCCTGTATAACGTGTGGAGGCTCAATGTTTAGTTTTTCATTTCCAGGGCCGATAATTTTTGTCACAATTCCTCTGACGTTACCGTCCACACGTTCGTCTGTTACGATATGTAGACAAAACAAAATTTACTTCTTTCTGCAGAAACATAGAAATTGTGCATTCTAACTATTTCTATATGTTTTCATTAATCATTAATTATATAATGTTGATGAATAGGAAACTGATAGACACCAATAGCTAGGGCCACTGATTTTTCGCGAATAAATCGGTAGTATACAGTAGACTTCGATACAATATATACACCTCGGCTGTTGTCATGCCTCCATTAGCTACTGGTGTCGTTTCCGTATTTGACCGAGCCACTCACGATTCCGTAACTCTGACACCTTACCTTCGTGATTCGTGCGCAAAGTTAACACGGACCAGAACGTGATTCGACCAATCACAAAAGATGGACGACCCTATAGTGCTTTTAACTGTATCTTGTCTCGAAATATCACTGCCCCTACCAATAGCGAATATAATTGGCTTCAAACGATTGCAATTAAAGCTAAATCTACCGTTATGACACTTATATGATTACACCAGTGAATACATAAGAAATATGAATCTCATGATATTACATATTATTTTCAATGCATTGAATAGTGCCCAAAAATTAAGTTTTGTATTGAAAGTCACCACAGCACCTTGAATAAAATGTCCCTTCATATATGTGTAAAAACTCTCAAAGGAACTTTGCACGCTTTAATGTTCCAAATTATCAACTGGCTCTACAATGGGATTTGTACCCAGTCTCTGATGCTTATACATAGAGAGCTGCAAATTTCGCATTATTTTATGGCTACACGACATATATATATATATATATATATATATATATATATATATATATATATAAACATAGTGAAGTTCATCATATATACAGGATGGTGAAATTCATCGTGTGTATGTATGTGTATATATATAATATATATATATATATATATATATATATATATATATATATATATATATATATATATTATATTCGAGTTAGGTCATTTGTTTATTGACTTCCGCAGAAGTTAGGTGCCATTTTCCCTTTCGACCTGGTTGGACGTAATTTGACCATGCTGTCGTTAATTGTTTATTAATGATTGAAATTCGTCCGGGACGTGCAAGATAAACTATAAAACCACTATAAATATATCACATTTCGGAGTCTATTCTGTCCTCGAATAATTACACGAATTTTGCAGGTCTCTGATGCCTGTACAGTAACACAGGCGTGGTGTCGCAGCTGCAACCAACAAGTTCTGCTGCTGGTACGGAGAGGATTATGTTTTCTGGTCGCAGTGCAATGCTATTGGGCAATCTTCCATTAAAGAAGCGCGCCAGGAAGTGAGTATACATAGGATGGAGGTCGATCATAATTTCGCAACATCTTTATTCTTGTGCTGGTTTTTTCTACCCGATTTGACGTGGTAGACACTTTTTAAATGTCTGTTGGGTGTATGTACTGTGGGTGATTGTATAGAGGAACAGATTTGTGTAGCCTGGATGAATTATGTATCCTACTACTTTGGTTGCGCCAAATATATATGTGATTATAAAGTAGTGTGTGACTTTCATTCAATAAGCTTACTTCATGTAATAGGGTGTGAACGAGTGAGACACAAGAAATATTTGCTCATGCATATCACACATTAACCTTACGTAGAATACCTCGTAGAAACTGAAACTCTGAAATATTATCATGCACAAAGCACTGGATAAATGCAGTTAAATTAAAGACACACCAATGTGATTAGCTGATTTTAGTAAAATTAAAATAAATAAAAATTACCATTGATCATTTAAATGAACTTGTCTAAAAATAAACTTTAACAAGATGAAATTTTGTCTTTCTTTCAATATTAGATCAGATGTGATAAAATAAATAAAATATGACTGCAAGTACGGTTGCTGTAAATTAGAATTCATGCCACCATACTCTCGAGATAAGATTTACAGAAAATTTAAGAAGATATTTAAAAATTGTATATTTAAAAACTGCCACAAAATCAATTAAACTTGAAAATAAAATTAATTTATAACATTATTTCCCAGAAGTAGTTTCCAATCAGTGTTTTCTCTCCTGAAATGAGTTTACTGAGCCCCAGATTAAATTAGTGCAACTCACTGTCTCAACTCTCATATTAACTTTAACTTCAAACTTCCTTATCAACAAAACAATAAATCTCAAATGAATATTAATTATATCGAAAGTTTACTACTATTAAAAATTGGGTTATTCAATAAATTTCTGCGCCGGTGATTAGCTCGTCAGTAGAGCGGGACTACTGGTTTATACTTTTCAAAAACATGTTAAATACAAGAGAAATGTTCTGCCAATATCTCATCCTGAAAGTAGGATTACTTGAGTCTCTGGAGATCACTTTACATTAGAAATAAATAAACAGTTGACTTCAAAATGACGAAAGCGTCACCTGGATATAGGCCAGACCCTTAGCCTGTAACATGGCGTCGTTTAAGTTCATCGGCGTCTCTTCTAAGGCCGGAATACACTAATAAAACAGCTAATAATTAAAGAGACTCAGCCCTCTTCTTAACTTGGCTGGCTCTAACAAATCTAACTGTAACCTCTGGGGTCAAAAACTAAACTATCCTTACGAAGATGATGGGGATTTTCCTACCGAAAATCCCAGCAAATAATCACGCTACTGGACCCTTCAAAGGTCCCTCCCCAGAAGCAATAACTTCCGGCAACCATCTCAAAACTTGGTGTGATAGGAGAGAAGCTATTTCCGGTAGCATAAACGGAAATAATAAATTAAACATTAATTCTCCCTCAAAACAGCAAATAGAAGAAATGATTACTTTCTAAATTAGCGAAAATAATTGTACAAACATAAAAATTAACCAATAAATTGAAATTAACATATGTAGGTGATCACCTCTTATCTCAGAGTAAATATCAACATGTCATAGAGTATCACAAATAAGAATAAAAATATAAAAAAATTTGGAATGGTGGTTTACAATAAAAATATTACGTGTTTTATATGAAATAATCATAAATCTAGGACAGGTTAAAATAATTTACAATACTCAAAATAATATGTAACTAGACGTGTGCTAGGGTCCAAGATACATATGTAAAAAAATTACCATAACTGTCAACAAATATAATTACGTGTTCAACTTGAAACCATCATAGTATCGTGACTTCACTCGGCGACCCTATAATTTCAAGTGTGCAGCAATGTTTAATGCAGGCTCCTGGCTTCGCTATAGTCAATTCACGGTTTCTTCACACTGTTTGAATCAAACCTTTGAAAAATCACCGCAAGTATGACGTGTTTAGTTATTTCCTAATACGCCATGTATCACAACCGTTTTATACCTCTGTTAACGTAAAACTTCTTATTTTTCGTTTATTTGAATTTACCCATATCTTATTTATACATTATAAGATATCAGTTATAATATCCATAAACAAAAACATTGAGAAAAAGTGTCTATTGGCAACGCCTGTAATAAATAGTTCTCATGCTAAATACTATTACAACTAGGTGCGTGCGAAGTCGGTGCGATGTCCTTTGGTGTAATTTCATAGACAAGCTTAGTTTGCACGAGGCGGAGGAATATCTTGAAAGTAGTAGAACTTGAGTAGGGCTTCAGAATACTATGAAGTAATCGTGAATGGATTATAGTGTTCAGGTGGCATATTCTAAGGCACAAGAGTAAGAAAAATCATTTTCTAGTTATGTCGGAGAGCTCCAAAAGTAATATTGATAGCCTGCGTAATATCTTGAAAGTTAGATTGTCTCCTCGTGTGGGGTTTATTTTGTTTTCAAAGGTGAACATATTTCGGACATGTCATGTAGAAGACCGCCTTAAATGTGGAGTGGAGTAGATAAATCTGGACCGCTCTTAACACTGAGGTCTTCAGAGCCGATGTCTTTAACGTGGAGTTCTTTAAGTCATCGCGGCACAAATCAATGGCGCTTTTCATTTCGCTTTCTTGCTAAGATTCGGCCCGTGTCCCTAATGAAAATTTCCGTATTTTGTAATTGGTCATTTCGTAAGTTTCCGTCCAAACTTTGTCAGCAGTCAATTGTTTACCACTCGCGGCCACGTATTTTCACATTAACAGTGAAAATTATTTTTATCTAAATTTAATAGTATAAAAGGACGTAGTATTTCTACAATCATCACTGGAATCCTGCTAAAATGTTAATAAATAAGAAAATAATTATTTATGCTAGAGCGACTTAAAAAAAAATTACGAAATTTATAAACAACGCACAATACTTACTTGCTTTTTAAAACATGTCTAGAATAATTTATGAACACTTGTTTGTTTTAAAAAAACGTTTTAATTACTCATTCGCTTATATTTTTTGAAGATCGAAACCAACATGGCGCTGATTTTGTCATTTTGTATATTTGCTAGCATCCGCTAGCTATAAAATACGAAATACCAAATACGTCACCATTTTTGTATTTAAAAAATCGGTTCACGTGATCATTTTATCAACAAAATCTGCAATTTCGGACACGGCCTCGGTTTCCAAGATAGAAAGTGCGCTCGCTACGATGCACTTAAATTCAGCAGAGCGCGCCAGTGCTTTGGTTCTTCGGTGGTTCCCAATAAATGTGCGCTGACTACAGAGTACGTCGCGAGTTTGTTAAAATGGCCTACGGTACTTGATTTTTTATGTTAATGGACGATATACAAAGAAACAGAGATGGTCCCAAACATTCAACTGGAGTTATATATATATATATATATATATATATATATATATATAGAGAGAGAGAGAGAGAGAGAGAGAGAGAGAGAGAGAGAGAATGTGAACTTACAATGTGGAAATCAAGAGTATGTATATAGTACAATCATGGTTTCTTCGGATGTTTTGAAACAAACATTTGAAAAATCATCCTGGGAGTAATATTGTAACCTGATTTTTTTAATAACTTGTACACCACAAGTATATAACAATGATTAACTTTAATTTTTGACAAATTAAACTTTACCTCAGTATCTTCTATAACCTGTAATTTTTATTTATTATTCAATACGAACTAATACAGTGAGAGCAGTGATGATTTGGCAACGGCTAGTAAGAAATAGCTTACAGTTAAAATATTGTTTTAACCAAATTTTCGGTATGTTATTTGTAAATTAGAAGTTGCTTATTTAAATATTTAAAGTTTTAGGTAGCTCTGATGGAGACATATTTTATTGTCACGATTAAAAACGTTAAAATCCAATTACGGTGCGTAGGCCCTAGGGACAGGGTGTTCTTTTTTCGACCGAGCAAGGAACTGTCAGCGGTGCGAATCTAGTCACACACTCTCTCTATCTCTCTCTCTCTCTCTCTCTCTCTCTCTCTCTCTCTCTGTCTCTCTCACACACTCTCGGGAAGTTTCGTACCGCTAGTAGAAACAGGGGAATTGTACGTGTTTTCAATTCTAGCATATTTCAAACTTATTACAGCAGAAATAATAATTACTGAATCCGATTTACAACTGAAAAGAGATTTCAATGTTTCAGTAGATGTGATGACGGGAGGGTTACAAATCCGACGTTGGCAGAAGTGGCGAGTGGCGACATGACACGATGACATGACGTATTGCAGTTGCGAAACGAAACTTTTTTTTTGCAGCGAAAAATACTTCAAATTACCACATCAAGTTTGTACCCATTGTGTTTGTTTATACCTACTTGTGATACATCTGTTTTTCCATTGCAGTAATAATATACTGTAAATTACCACATCAAGTTTGTACCCATTGTGTTTGTTTAGACCTACTTGTGATAAATCTGTGTTTCCATTGCAGTAATAATATACTGTAACGTGTGTCGTTAACCGCTGTGTGTGAAAGGGCGTGGCTGTTTCGTGGTCCTTACGTTGGACCTGGGTATGTGCGTGATTGCAAATATTGGACGTGCGAAATTTATACGTGCTAACCGTGAATTGTTTTCACGACAAAGTTAATTACACGTCTGTTTATTTATCACAACGTAACTTCGCCCTAGGTGTTTGAAACACAGTCGTGTAACGCGCTTACGCTATTGTGTTCTGATTGTTTGGCACGATCCAAACAAATGAATAAGCGCAGCCAGAAAATGTAAAATAAATAATTAAATAAACCTAATAAAAGCTAAGTGCCTGTGCAAAGAAATGTGAGCAGAATAAAAGTTACGATAGGCCTATTTGTGTGCATGTTCGCCACTATCTTTTAAGTTTGTCGCTGCTACGTACAAAAAATTTGCGACACGAGTTGCAGGTTTGAATTTCCTGTCTTTTTAGTTGGGCTGGTTGCTAAGTCGTTTTAATATTTATCCAACTAAGGCCGTCCTTTTAACAAAATAACTCAAAAACACATTAATAACAAGAGGCTAAATATTACAGTTCTTTCGCACAGTAGCGGCAGAATATTAACATGTAAATGTGCTATATCATGTGTAACAAATATTTTAACAATGTAAAATAACAACCGTAAGAACTATCGTCAATACAGATATTGTTTAAAAGTCATAAAGCTAACCTGAATATCGTTATAAGCCTAAATTGTTAATATTCGTGTTTAATATTAATTTTTAAATATTACAGAATTCTTAGAACAGCTGTAAACAGTAAACAGTGCATTTGGTAGTTAAAACGCAGACCTCACATTACAGTGTTTGTTGTTTATGTTTACGTGTAGCTGAATGATACGTAATTTGTAACCAAAAGTAGAAATTTAGCAGGGCTTCAAAAAGTGTGAAGTAACCGTGAATGTACTTATAACAAACACAAGTATAAACATTCAGGCTGTATTTTCGTAGGTGTCAAGAGGGTTGCTGAAAAAAAAAAAGTTTTTTTCGAGAGTATTTGGCCAAACAAGCACATTAGCGTTATGATAACCCATCAACGTGAATAGTTTTTTGCTTAAGCGCCCTTGCGTCTGAATTTCATAAGTAACTCTAGGTCACGGTATCTCATGCAGGGATATTTAATTTTCTTGTTATGCAAAGTTCGTTACAACAATGGATGAGTGAATGGATCACACAAAAATACCCACTCCCTCGTTTAGGTTAATGGATCACACAAAAATACCCACTCCCTCGTTTAGGTTATGTTCGTGCGTCCAGCTGAGCTACTGCGTTGACACGGCAAACAGCTGGCGCATGCGTAGAGAGATCTTGAGAGCCTATTCTCAGTTTGGAGTGAGCACCTGCCAAAGTAGTTAACACACTTCCTAGAAACCGAGAATAGAGAAGAAGACGGAACTACGTATTTCGGCGGCTACCTGTCTGGTGACTTGGGTCTGATCGTAATTCTTGCGTCAAAATCGTGGAGGAATTTTGCAATGTCTTCGCCCATTCTGCAGTGCTCGTGTAAAGTTAACGGCATGACATACTCATAAGACTGTTTTCCTGTCAAACGCACCCGGTACACATGCGACGTTTTGCACGGTCCAGATGCGTCCCCTATCATCTATACTTGTTGCGTGTAAAAACTAAACTGATTTCCTACCGACTGATTTATTCTCACCCTGACTTCAAATTTTCATGAGGCTGTCGATGGATGTTCCGCACCTCAGTGCAAGCTTCGTCGGGATCGGTTATGGCTACGCTGAGTTGGAACTTCCGTGGTTAAAGGAACGCTGTAGTCGGGACACAGAGCACTGAAGAATACAGAGGAGAAACGGCAGCTTGCATACCGTCGAAATTGCGTCATTGGCCAACAAAATGTCGGAAACCCGTTCGCCAATCACCGCCTGGTAACTACTCGCCCAGCCGACAACTCAGCCAATAGTGATCATTTCCCAGCGTGCCGTAGCAAATAAGGCCTGTTCCCAGGACCTCACGCAGCCATTCAGAGAATGGGCACGTCCTTATCAAAGGAACCGCAAACCAATTTTTCTCCGTGTACTTATCTACTCGGTTGTCAAGAGTTCATGTCCTGCGCACAATCTGAATTATGAACTTAAAGCTCGGCCTCACACATCATGTTGAATTATTGGTTCCAGCTTATTTCAGTTGTAAATCGACACTTATTACGAAACTGCTACTATACAAGCATGACAATTTACGTTACACTGAAGTACAAACATAAATTCAGAAAATTCGTTTCGAGAATTATGAACAGATTTATGCCATTTTACAATCACCATATTACATGTGGATGGAGTTTGGCGACTAAATTTGCAGGGGATTGTCAATTGTGATAATGCTACAGTAGCAAATATTTGGTTATTTCACTGAAAAGGAAGTTATGACAAAATGAATGGAAAATTCAACATGGTGGGTCAGGCCGAGCCTTAAGAGAATGATCGTACACAAAACACAACACCACCGCGGCTGTGAACGCGCGCAGACGACCATCCAAGTCAATGAACGTTATAAAATTAAAACAATTCGTTCCGGCAAGAAGCGAGGGTACCCAGCCGCTCTATTACTTACCGTAATGAAGGCACGCTCTTCGCAGGGTTGTTATCTCTCGTCGCACTCTGGCTAATGCACCCCTTTGAAGTTATTCTCGACGTCCGCCTTGCTGCAGCAGTTTCGGTACGCGCCGCCGGAATCCACTCAAGAAGGGCGAATGAGAGATGGCGGGACACAGCCTTCCTCGGCCACAGCAGCCTCTTTCAGAAACAAATGAAACTCGGTGTAGCTAAAGCTGACGAGGGAAATTAAAACTTTATTAGCGTGCGTGGTAACTCGCTGGACTCGCATTCGGGAGGACCCGGGTTTCGATTCCCGGTCCGGCCATCCTGATCTCGATTTCCCATGTTTTTTTCCGAGATCACTCGAAGCGAATGTTGGGATGGGTCCCAAAGGCCGAGTCCTTTCCCAATCCTTCCCCAATCCCTCTTCCCTGTGCAACTTGCGCCGTCTCTAATGACCTCGCTGTCGACGAGACGTTAAGCCCACTTACCTTTACCACTTTATTAGTATGCCGTGTAGGCGAGAGTTTAAAAAGAATGCTCACACTGTAAAAAATTTCCGTATACTTACGGAATGTTTTACGGAAATGTACAGTGTATATACGGAAAGGTAATTCGTAATGACGAAAAACGGAGTCAAATCCGTAAATACAAAATACGGAAAGTCTCCGTATTCCCTTTGGCTTCGAGTTACGGGGACGAACAATGCCGATTCTACACGAAGCTTTCTTCGTCACTGTAACAAAAAAATTATCGTTTCTGCGGCAGTTAGGTTATCCACGCGACTATGACCTATTCTTTCAATTTTTAAAAAATGCCATCAGGCGTCTGTAACATTTGGCAACAGTAAAAATACACTAAAGTTAGTAGAAACTGAATTTTTGCTATTCTGTTTTAATATAAATATGTAAGTTATACCACAATTTTCAAGTGTGAGTTGAAGGTAAATGGTGGCCCTGCCCTCATAGTTCAGGGGTAGGGTGACCTACTTGTAGTCGGAGGGTCGCGGGTTCGCGCCCCGGTGCCTCCGACGTGGCGGATGCTCAGTTCGATTGTCGCACTGGGAATTCGTCAAAAAGTCGGTCTTACTAGAGCTTCGTCAAAGTCAAAAATGTCACAACAACGTCAAATGAAGGTTAAAAAAAAAATGGTTAGAATCGTGGGTTGGAATTTTTTTGACTCCGGTTCAAACCTCGCTTATGTACAAAAATTTTAACTTTTTTAATATCATTTTTTATATACGGTAGAACATCCACATGACGAAAATTTTCACTATCTCTTTTTATTTTAAACGGAAAGTACAGAAAACTAAGTTGGAAATTAACCGAGAGGTTGCGTGAAATTTACGGAAAATCCGTTTCTGAAAATCACTGTGTCCGTAATTTTACGGAGAGTTTACGGACACTTCTGGATAAATTTTTACCAGCACTTTTCCGTAAAATGGAAGACATTTTTTTTTCAAACAGTGGCGCCAAAATTTTACATTTCTTTTTCCTTTGTGGGACCGTGGTGGTGTAGTCACCAGACTACACGCCTCCCACCTAGGTGAACCGAGTTCGATTATCGGCGAGGTAATTCCCCGGATTTTCGTATGTTGGAATCGTGCCGGACTATGCCGCTGTTTGATGGGCTTTCTCGGGAATCTCCCGTTTCCCCTGCCTTTGCGTTCCGGTGCTGCTCCATACTCACCTCGCTTCACCCTCATCAGCTCTCAGGACCTCGATTTTAAGAACAGCCCAAATCTCTCCACTTCCCTTTTTTTAGCCTGCTTTTCGAAGGAAAGAAATGCTTATGAGATCGCTTTCCTGTCTGTGTGTCGGTGTGTGTGTGTGTGTGTGTGTGTGTTATGTGGATGCGTGTGTTGTCCCTTGGCAATTTTTTGAACGCGCAAACAGAATTTCACCAAACTTGGTACGCATATAATACTTAGTAAGGACACCTGACTTTTATAGTTTTTGACCACGCCGGGCATTTAGTTTCAATATGGTGGCCATTTAAAAATTTTGGATGATATGTTATATCTCGGGAACTATTCAACACATTTAAACTAAATTTTGTACGCTGACAGAGCATCACGTAGGGTTTAAACTTTGAGGTAAATATTGTTGTTGGTCCACCATTTTGTAAAATATCATCAATTAAAAAATAAATACTTTACATTATATATCGAAAACTATTCAACTAATTCTCACCCAATTTGGCACGTGAAAATTGTGGTAAGCCATGTAAATAAGAGTGATTGAAATTGATTAGTTACTTATATTCAAAATGGTTGTCATACAAAGGTTTTAGGTTTATTTGTTTTTTCTGTCATACCATTTAACCAATTTCATCTCAATTTTGTATACTGAATGTACATATTACAAGCATGATATATACCAACAAATAACCACTTTTTGGCCATTTTTTATGATAGCGCCAACGAATTAATAAAGTTATTATGTCATCGGTAAATAACTAGCCGATTCCTACCGAACTAGGTGAACAAGTAGCAATGATGCAGATAATGTTAAGTATATATATTTTTAAGTATGTCAGGCACTTATTTTCACTATGGTGGCCATGATGCCATTTTAGCTTAGAATGCTATATCATCGAAACTATGTAATAAATACCAACATAACTTTGTATGCTGTCATGAGACATAATAATCAACTGTATCTACATGGAGCATCCTTTGTCCGCCATTTTGTAAGATAGCATCATGCGAATAAAATAGTTTTTTTTTGTCATATCTCGGGAAATAACTGACTAGTTATTATCAAACTTTTCAAACAAGTAGTAATGAGGCAGATGATGTCAAGTGGTATGTTTTAAGCATGCCAGACGTTTGTTTTCAACTAAACTTTGTATGCTGGCAGTAAATACTACAGCTATAAACTGTATGTACATAGAGCAATTTTGTCCTCCATTTTTTAAGATAGTTCCATGCGAGTAAATAATGTTTTTTCGTCATATCTCGGAAACAATTAACCTATTACTTCCAAATTTGCCAAACAAATAGTACTGCAGCAGGTGGTGTAAACTGGTATGTTTTATTTAGGTAAGGCACTTATTTTCAAAATGGTGACTATATAAATATTTTAGCTCAGTGTATTTTATTAATGAGGCAATTTCCAACTTAATTTTGTATGCTGGCAGCACCTATTACAACCATTAAATCTGTCTATGCAGAGCCTAATTT
Source organism: Dryococelus australis (assembly GCA_029891345.1). Classification (NCBI taxonomy): domain Eukaryota; kingdom Metazoa; phylum Arthropoda; class Insecta; order Phasmatodea; family Phasmatidae; genus Dryococelus; species Dryococelus australis. The sequence continues at coordinate 130,148,250 of CM056999.1, forward strand.
CTCTGCCATTTTGTAAGATATCCCTACCAATAAAAATAGTGATTTTCTCTCATCTCGGGAAACAATCAACCCATTTTTACAAAATTTGGTAAAGATGATGGTGTATGGTGGTAAGCCATAATAATAATAAACGGTTTTTTTTTTTATTTTATTTTTTAAGTAGGGCACGCCTATTTTCAGAATGGTGGCTATAAAATTGTTTTAGCTTTGTGGGCGATATCTACGTAACTATGTAATCTATTTTAAATTAACTTTTTTTATTGGCAGTACACAAACATCGAAATTCCTTATACATTACTTTTTCGTCCTCCATTTATGAAGATCGCCACATAAAAATTGTGGAGGTTTTATGCCATGTCTCGAGGATCACTCAACCGCCAAATGTTACACTGGAACATTTAAAATAAATTTTTACCAACTAGTGCGTGCCATAAATGGTACAGAAGGCCATACAAACTTTCATGATTAAAATAGGTCGGACAACGATGTTCAAAACGGCAGTTCCATAAATCGTTTAGATAAGTTTGACATACATATTAAATAATTAAACCAAATTTAATCAAAATTTGTATGTAGACAGTATATTATAGAATCATCGTATATAGAGACACTTTTTCTGGCGATTTTGTACGATAGCATCAAATAAGAAAATAAAGTTTTTTATGTCATATCTCTTGGACCAAACAACCGATTTCCATCAACTTCTCCACGCAAGTAGCGCTACGGTAGGCCATACAAACTTAGATGAATTATGAAGCTTAGTCACTTATTTTCAAAATAAAGGCCCTGTAGATATTTTATGTTTGCAAATCCTATCATTCGAAACGTTAGACTGTTTCATTCCGAAGTTGATGCTCCAAATCCGACCTCCGCAATGTAACCTACGAGGGTTTCTGGGTTCAAGTACCGGGTAAGGTATGCGTGTATTTGTAATTGTCTCACTACTGTTGCGTAAGTTTCTAGTTTTATTTCTAAATTTATTGCTTTCAAAGAGAAGTCAAGTCCTTACTAATAACTCAGCTTTTAATAAATTATTTCAAAATTAGTTGCACCCATGTTGAGGAATGTAAGCTCATTAGTTACAGCAGTAACTACTTGTTTCCCTTGCAGCCCTTATTTTAAAATAATATTCTTGGTATCACCCTTCATAAACAACTAAATAATATGACGAGATGATCAAAATTATAATTTAAGTGAAATGTGTCATCAACATCTCCCACTTAATGCTTTTACAGTGTATTAATAATAATATATCTTAATAATTTAATAATATGACATTTTAGAGGAGATATTTAGCTCTCTAAACCCAAACCTACTTATCTGTGGCCACAAAAAGAGCCGAAATCACCCATACACTACCAGGGAGTATTTACAAAAACTTACAATTAACGTGTAAATATTATATACTAGGGGACCCAGCCCGTGACCTTTCTTTTTTGTATTGCCACGGGGCTAGAACAATTACCATGTTAAAAAATCTGGTTATCATACAAAGACTAAAAAAAAAAACAAATATTCCATATATATGTAGGTAATAATGAAATGATATGAAATTAACTCAACATTGAAGCGACTGCGGTCCCATTTAATATTTCTCTATCCACTTGGTGACTGCGGCCCCACTTAACATATATTATTTCCTAACAGAATGCAGAAAATATTCGCCAAAGTTTTACCGCGATTCGTAATGACAGATTGACTTCGACGTTATAGCTCGATTGTAAATTCCGTCTGCAAATTGAACTAAGCGCTTACTCCGCCATACCTATACAACATACAACGCTGATCATCGTATCGACAACAGCTCTGGCATCGAATCACTTACAGTAGTTCTATGTTTCATCGTCTTGTTAAAAATGTAATGTTTAGAGTGATGGCCATTTCAATTGGTTTCTTTTGGCTTCATAATTTTTCGCCTCATATAAACAGGTTTGTGTTTCTAAATATTTTGAAGTGGTATTTGTCCAGTGCACGAATTCCGGGTGTTGGGTAGATGGCAACGTTAATATTCATAGTTGATGGAAAGACTACACGATGAGAAAAAATTAATACTTCCATACGGTGCTTAATTAACAGCGAACAAATAATACTACATAGATTGTCGGTTTTTAATTGGTTGAGACTACCTTAGAGGGGAGGTTGTATGGGGTCTACACCATGTGTTTCAATAAACAGTGTGTGCAAGTTTTTTGCACTGCAAGATAAAAAAAGAATACAGCCTTATTGGATAAGGCTGTATAGTCATAAAGAATATGACTGTTAATAAATGTGAAGTTTGTAAACGACAACGGTGCTGTATAAGCTCTTACTGTCTCCTCCATTTAAGTACGGTTGCGGTGGCGATTTAATAAGGAAGATAATACCCTCCTCCAGTTTGTCTCCGTATCGCATCCGAGGTTTTTCGATGGCCGCAGAAGTTCGTGGGATCTGGTAACAATAGCACAACGCATGCATACAGTTGTACTGACCACCGTGCTTATGAGGAGAGCCGGTCTACCACTACGAAGCGGTACATGCATTATGTCTAGCGACCCGAGAAATTCGCGAGTGCAATGACCTGTAGGCTAGACCTCACAGTCTTATATACTCCAATACTGTTTATTGGTTCAATGTAGTGGTAGTAAAAGGCGGTGGTTGGGCGCACACTTTGTTGCATGTTTGTTATTTGCTCATTTATCTCCAGGAGGTGTCACATATACAACACGTCGACCAATTACAAAAGTAACATGAACGTACAAGTTGTGAATTCCAGCTTGTCTAGAAATGAACTTGCGAAATTTTCGGGTCTCTATTTAATTTATATTTTTATACAAATTATTTTTTAAAGAAAATATATTTACAAACCTGTCCTTTCGTAAAAGAAGGCACAACAGAACAGTTAATCAAAAGTATATCATGTTTAGATGCTGTCAATCATATCATATCTCTGAACACCATCAAAAGTTAGTATTAATTGATCATAGATCACTAAGATGTTAAACATAATCTCATTTTACTAAATTCAGAAATTGTATTAACTAGTACCATATAATAAAATAAACTTTCGTTTCTAATAATTTTTTTAAATATTACATACGAATATATATAAATAACCCAAGATGGAGGTTTAGCAGCCAGAGGTACTTTGCCCATCGCATTCAGGTTTATAGTATCTATTCCATAAATGGTGCCAAAATGATAAAGGTAAGAGAGGACTCTATGATGAGTATTTCGACACGTGAGACGTATGCTTGAAGATGCTTACTGACGGCTCCGCGACAACGAAACTCTCAGGTGTAGCGTGACGTAATAAGAGTGAGGAGCCTTTCTACCGCCTGCTTACGAACTGGCGTAACATTTCACGAATATTTAAAATAAACGTAAGTTATTTGTTTCCTCTGCTTACAGTAAGTTCTTACTCAAATTCGCTCTAGTGTTCTAAGGGGCTTTTGTAGGTGCTGGCTGAACATTGCGTTAAAGTTTGTTATAGTACGCGCGTTACTGATGCCATTCACAAGTGATTTGCAAAGCAAAATACCGACACGGCTCAGTAGGGAAGTGGATGAAACGTAGACGTCAGCCACGCCGAAGTCTCGCCTTAGATGCGACGTTATACTTAGTTGAAAATACGTTTGTCCTATGTTGCCTCTACAACTTTTCACAATACCTCTGCGCTATGAGAAACCAAAGACGTGTATCTGAAATTTCACCGATAGTGTCGGTTAAAATAGCCAGGTCATGTCTCTCCTGTGGCTGTGACGAAAGCAATGAGGAGCAGTTCACTGAGCCCTGGATAGCGACCCATGTAAATATATAGGCGACATCTTGCGGGCAGGAAACTTGAAACGAGAAAGTAAAAGGTTATCTAAATATGATGCATCCTGATATTCACCAGCCCCACATAAATAATTCAAATAGATTGCAGCAAACAATTTCGTTGGTGCTGGAGTATTTTAGTCTCATAATGTCTCACATCCTGTGATTATTATGAAGTAAAATTGCTTACTGATATTTGCTAATTTAGTTTTGAAAATTATTTTACACTCCATGGAGACATAGACCATGACAAAGCATTGATTCAAACAAATATTTCAGGTATATCGAAAGCTTACGACATGTTTGATTTACAGCACTGATTAAAGTAAATTAATTACTCAGCTCTGTCGCGAGCTAAATTATGTGTTTGGTTTGAATAGGTTGAGAACGCTCCCACTTTTATCCTGAAAGATGTTGTACTTACCTAAAATAACATCTAACAGTTTGCCAGGAGTTCGAACGCCCAATCTTAGGAATTGAAGTTTACGCCTTCACGACTTCAGCCACAAAGATCGCCAGGGACTTCAAGCCATGCATAAATGATAACATATTACGAACTCAGATTTTCTAGCCTTATATTATTGAATTACTGACTCTAAATGAACACTACAATTTTCATAAATAAGATTATAAAAATGGCGTGTATAGAAATAAAAAATTCAGCTAAGGCTAAGGTGTGGCGAACGCATAAATTCTGATAATTATTCATTTATACAAGCCACGCATAGCAGTAATGCAGAAATCAACGCCGGAAGTTAAAAATACCAACTGGAACGGATTGAAAGTCGTGAGAAATACATAATATGTCTATCTGTTTTGTTGTAAATTCTAAAACCAATTTTTTGTGAAGTTGTAACATTCCTACAAATCAAGTCGATGATCTAAAACTCATCTAACAAAATCATGCTTGTTCCCCTTTGCTGTGCTATAGTAAACATTATGCGTGCCATGAATAAGAAGCCGAAATAATAAAGATTTGTATAATTGATAATAACATAGGACCAAATCAAGATTTATTAGACAACATTAATGTTTAGTGATAGAGATGGTTAATCAATACAGTATCATGTTTACAATAAAAGTTTACGAAACTCATTAACGTTATTTTTTATTAAATATCTGGGGAAAGATCATTTTTCTGGGGCACTTCATCTGTTGGTCTTTGTAATGAACACGACTTTCTGTAAACATAATAAAAACACGGTTTACCGAAAATATGTTAAACTCGAAGCATGAGCGTAGGTACAAAAATTCAAGTACTTATTTTAATATAGACTGAGTTCGTCCAGAGCAGATATTAGTGATCACAGGGATTACTGTAGGATAAAAGTAGGCGTATACAGGATAATACAGCAGAGGCCATTATCACTTCAGAGCAGACAAGTATAAAATACTCATAAACCATCAGAAAGTAGTGCTTTTTAAGTTTTCTAGTAGATGCAGTTCTTTTCACAAAATTTCCACGAAATTGTGGTTTCAAAACGTTTAATTTTGGCATATTGACGTTACCTATAGGCAGACAACATAGAAAAAAAGTGTTCTATTAATTTATACTTTTGGTTTTCTGACGTATCTCAATTACCTACCGAGATAGAGCAAACCATGTTATACAAACAGAAATACGATGAGTACACATGAGTAATTTAGTAGTAGTGGTAGTAGTAGTAAGTGACAGTATTGGTGCCAAGTAAAGTAAGAATCTGTATATGTATGTGTATATATATATATATATATATATATATATATATATATATATATAAAGTAGTGTAGACTATGCAAATAATTATTAACTGGTGTTTTCTTCAACAACCAGATTTGGTAAACCACTTATCTCTTTGTACATAATTCACAGGACGTAAGTCTATAAAACTGGTAACTTTCAAAAAAATTACATTTATTTTAAATTAAGTGTTTGAATAGAAAAACTTCATAGAAATATTTCTATTGATTTTTCAATCTCGAGATATTGCATAATGGATACGTTTATACTATGATGTAATGTAACTATAACACCAATTACGAATAAAACTGAAGAGACCTTTTAGGTTTATGGGAAGACAACCTAGTGCGAAACCGGTACTTTTTTTTTAATTTGTTTCCGATGTAAGTTAACCTGTGCTAAATACACGTAGAATAAAAACCAGAAGTACATCCAAGAGCTCTATACGAACCGAAATGCTGAACACTTTGTTAAGGACGTCGTACCGTATTCTGCCGAAACCAGCGTCGCTAGCGTGAGAGGGTGCTTATGCAAATCACCTAGAGTAAAAGCACTTGCCGCAGCACTTCCGCCGGGGAAGTAAACTTTCACGTTCAATCCGTGCTTGAGCTGGGTGTCAGCACGTACACACCGCGAGTGTTAAGTCACGCGGCCTTTACGGTGGCACGACAACAACCAACTCGCCATTCTCAACTTCTGCAATGTCAAACTTCCACCTTGTAACTGGGCTCCCTGGCATAGATTCTCGCAAAGTGCTTCGTGACTATAGTCTATTTGCGGTTACTTCACACTTTTAGAATCAAACCTTTGATGAAAAACCACCCATTCATTGAGTGCTTCGTTGTTTCCTAAATACGTCGTCTATCACAAGCGTTTTATACTTCTGTTAACATTAAAGTACCTTATTTTTGGAAAAATGGAACTCCTGCTTATATTTTATCTATAAATTGTAACACTTTTTAATCTATACTAAATATAAAAAATATGGAGAAAATATGTGTGTAATAAATCGATCGTATGCAAAATATTATTACCATGAGTGCACACGAATTATGTTCATTTTCCCATTGGTGCAATTTCCCTAACTCGGTTAAGCTTTGTTTGCAAGAGGCGGAGGAATATCCTGGAAGTAGAATTTGAGCAGGGCTTCAGAAAAGTTGGGGACTACAGCAGCGAACCTGTTGCCCATTTAATCGGCGGTCAACTCATGCTGTCACTGTGTCGATAGGGCGCTGTCTGTATGGGAACCACTGATGGCAGAGCGCCTCTCTGCACGGTAGCTATTTACGTTCAGCTGCCGGCCAGACCAGGCGAGAATGTCTGCAAGGTCCGCAAAGTTTATACTGGAGGACCGCTGTCTTCGTGCGAAAGTGCCCGCGGGGTGTATTCCCTGTGCACGCCGCTACCTGTAATCATGTACTTGATTCCGTACATGATTAAACCCTAGACTAAAGATAAGGAAGGCGGAACTTCATCTTCTGTGCACGCCCCCAACTTTGACTCGCCCCATCGCCAATACAGATGTCTTATTCCCATGTTCAAGAATGATAACAAACGTGTTTGTTTACGTTGGATTTTAAACAGACCCATCCCTTGAAAAAAAATACTTTGGCTTACTTTAAATATACAATCAGTTGAATATAACTTAAGTAGTGTAGGTGATAGCATATGATAAAGTGGCCATTCTTTGGTAAAATAATATTCGCATCGTCTACTGTAAGTAAAACAAAAATTTAAAATTGTCCTAAGTACAACTATACAAACAACTAAAAATATAAATCTTTTTAAAAATCACTAAATATTATTTTTTGCTTAATTTTATAAACGTGTTTATCAAATGGCGTCTCTGTACTGTTATGTTGGGTAAAGTGCCCACTGACTGACCACCAACGTTCTTCGCATATTTAACACTTTTTCCCCTTTCATATAGAAACCTTGATCCATTAGCTGACGGCAGAATTAAACACTAGTAAGTCATAAAAATCAATACAAACACGTTTCGGCCATGGGGATGCGGTGGTGTAGTGGCTAGACTACTCGCCTCTCATCTAGGCGAAAAGGGTTCTATTTCCGGCGGGGTCGCTCCCGGATTTTGGCATGTGGGAATCGTGCCGGACTCTGCCGCTGGTCGGCGACGTGAGTATGGAGCAGCGCCGGAATGCAAATGCGGTGAACCAGCGGCATCGTCCGGCACGTTTCCCACGTGCGAAAATACTCGAGCGACCCCGCCGGGGATCGAATCCAGTTCACCTTGGTGAGAAGCGAGTATTCTGATCACTACACCACTGCGGACTCTTCGTTTAGTATGGAATTCGGTATATTGTTACCAGACTACATATTCAGTTAGAGGTCGACAAAGTTCTATAACGATTACTTTCGCGTGTGCTGCTGAACTTAGTTTGTTGTTCAAGTCAATATAAACAATGAATTCATATTATCTTTATTTATTTTGGTTGTAAATAAACATTACATGTAACTAAGAGTAAACTTATCTGAAAACAATAGGCATTTTTGTTGAATTAGCATTTTATTTGACACGGCACTAGGCGATTAATCAAGTCGTTGACACAAAAATGTATATCAAGTTTAATGGTTTAGCAGTTGAGGTGATGGTGTTGCAGTTGTGGTGTGGTTGGTGGTGTAGATGCGTTGGTGTTGAAGATGCGTTGGTGTTGAAGATGCGTTGGTGTTGAAGATGCGTTGGTGTTGAAGATGCGTTAGTGGTATAGATGCGTTGGTGGTGTAGATGCGATGGTGGTGCATATGCGTTGGTGTTGTTGCAGGTTTGTTGGGTATGGTGTTTTAGAGGCATAGGTGGTGTTGCAGGTTTGGTGATGATGTTGTAGATATGCTGTAGGCATTGCAGATGTGGTAATAGTGTTGTTGTATATGTTCTGGCAGTGTTGCAGGTGTGCAGTGTGTGTTGTAAATGCGATGGCGTTGTTGAGCATGTGATGAAAGTGGTGTTGTAAGTGCATTGGTGGTGTTATACACATGGTGATGGTGGTGTATATGTGCTGGCGGTTTTTTTAGTTGTAACGGTTATGGGTGTGCTGAAGGTGGTTTTGTATGTGTTGGCGGTGTTTGCAGGTGTGGTGATGGTATTGTAGATGTGTTGAGGCTGATATAATATGTGTTGATGGTGTTACATGTGTGTTGAGTGTGGTGTTTTAGAAGTGTTGGTTCTTTAGGAGGTGTGGTGATGGTTTTGTAGGTGTGTCGAAGCTGATATGTATTACATATGTGTTGTGTGTGGTGTTTTAGATATTCTGGTGCTGTGTGAGATGTGTGTTGATGATGTTGTAGATGTGTCGAGGCTGATATATGTATATATATATATATATATATATATATATATATATATATATATATATATATATATATATATATAATATATATATATACACACATATATAATATATATATAATATGTGTGTGTGTGTGTTGGTGTATTACACGTGTGATGAGTGTGGCGTCGTAAAAGTGTTGGTGCTGTGGGAGTTGTGATTATGGTGTTGTGGATGTGTCGAAGCTGATATATATGTGTTGGTGGAGTTGAGTGTGGTGTTGTAGATGTGTTGGTGAGGTGTGTAGATGGCAGTGCTGCAGGGGTGTGTTGGTGTGTGTCGCAGGCGTGGTGAACCGCGGCGACTCGTTCCGGCGGCGACGGTCGCGCAGCAACAGTCTGGTGCCGCCGGTGCTGCAGCAGTCCGCCTCTCCAGACGGCGGAGGCAGCACGGCGCCATCCCCCGCCAAGGACGACACCGAGCGGCAAGACTCGCAGATCATCACCTACCGCGTCGCTATGATCGGCGCCTCCGGGGTCGGCAAGACGGCGCTCGTCAGCCAGTTCATGACCTCCGAGTGCATCAACGCCTACGACAGGCAGAGGGGTAAGTCCCAGCTCTCTTGCTCGTCCACGCCAAATTACGCATACTATTTTCCCACGCAAGTATGGACGAAGTTGGCCCCAGTTACACTTTTTTACTCTTATTATAAGCTGTTCACGGTAAAATGAGCATTTTTGAAAGACCTGCTTAAGGTTGAAGCAAAGCAACATTTTGCAACATTATAAAATATTTGACTAAAATATACTTTTTAAATGTAAAAATTAATCGATTAAAATAGTCTGTATTTTTAACAAAATTTAAGCGCATTTCCATTCTGGATTCTTCAGAAAGCAGAATTGATAAGAAAATCTTCTTCGAGAAAGAAGGTCATTATATTTACTATGACTCCATGTAAGAAAATTCTAATTATAATGTAGGAAATAATTTTTGTAATTGAATTTATGTGCATCTATTTGTCGCAAACATTTGTAGGAGAAAATGACGTAAATGACGTAAAATGACGTAAGATTGATACGATACGTTACTATCACAATTTTCTTACATGCAATCATAGTAAATATTATGACGATCTTTCTTGACGAAGATTTTCTTGTAAATTCTGCCTTCCGAACTATCCAGAATGGGAATGCGCTTAAATTTGGTTTAAAAAAATACAGTCTATTTGAATCGATTAATTTTTTTTACATTTAAAAACTATATGTTAGTAAAATATTTTATAATGTTAAAAAATATACATTCTTCTTTCATATACAGCATAAATGGCACTTTTCTGACAATTTTCATGGTGTCTGTACTAGCTTCTTACGAGTTCTTCATGTGTATAGTCGGGTGCAGTGCTCCATGGGCAGTTGCTTTACTTCAACCTTAAACAGGGCTTTCAAAAGTGCTCATTTTACGGTGAACAACCTATAACCATTAAGATTGCTCCAGTTTAAAACGCGTGGTACAATATTTCCGTTAACATGTACAAAGATACCCCAAATGACTGTACTTGGAGAATGGATGATGTAAGATAGATAAGACTTATAGGTAGCAGTAGCATAAAAATAATACTCCTGCTTCCCACACTAAGATTGTCAGCATTAAATAAGAATTCTCGCCACGAAATAAATTAAACGAACGTGCGAGGATATTACTTGATTTGTTTTGTATATTAGATTACACTTGTGAAAGTACTCGGGTGTAGACGGCTTCAACAGCTTCAGCAGACGTCGAGAGCTGTGATAAATGTAGATCACGTAGGACGGATAATTTGAGTGGTTCGCTGCCGATTAAAAACATCTACAACTCCTATCTAGTTTATTATTTCTGCCTGTTGTGTATATTTCAGAAAATATAATTGTTAAGAATGCTATGTGTTTAATGTCTTAGCATGATGAAGCGACACTGAAAGTGTGTGTTGTGCTTCTTAGACGCATGAAATAAAAAATTTTCTGTGACCACCAGTGCCAGAATTAATTTTTAAACCAGACACTTGGACTTGTGCAGTATTTTATTCTGCGTCGGTGCCATTTCTGTTGTTAATTTCTGATAACTGATACATTTACACGCAAGGATTTTCTTAACAGACTGGCGAGACAACTTTAGACAGCTTTTGGAAATTCGCACCGCTAAATGAAGCTAAATATAAACTCTATGGACTCATTAAAGCTGTTCATGGTTAGGTACCCGAACAATTCGCGAGTGCAATGACATGTAGGCTAGACTTCACAGTCTTATACACCTCATCATACAGATATCACCTCTTTATTGGCTGAATGTTGTGGTAGTAAAAGGTGGTGGTTGGGCGCACAATTTATTGCATGTTTGTTATTGGCTCATTTATCGCCAGGAGTTGTCAAACAACACGTTGACCAATTACAAAAGTAACATCAACGTACAAGTGTGTGAATTCCAACTTGTCTAGAAATGAGCCCGCGAAATTCTCGGCTCTCTATTCATGGTAAAGTGCGCACTTTTGAAATCAACTCTGTCCATATCTACATACATGCTGTCGTACCCACTTGCATGTATGTCTCCAGTTAAGTGGCAGAATGATAGTAAAAATAGTTCCAAGACTGTACGTTCTATTGCGAGTGCAATATTTAAATTTACGGCTACTGAATTTAGTGTTCCTTGACGTTGGTAAAACGAGTACAGTCCTAAAAACGTCGAGCTTTCATTCGCATGGCGCATTAATAAAGTGATCAGGACGTGACAGATTTTACAGATGGGAGGATATAAAATTATAGGCTGTTCACTGTAAAATGAGAACTTTTGAAAGCCCTGCTCAAAATATACTTGTATGCGCATTTTATAACCTTCCGCCACATGTGAAATTAACATTGACATGGACCTGATCACTTTATTTATGCACCTGTCAGGTAAAACCGTGAAATTATTAATAAAGTAAATATTTGACAAGTTTGCTAAATATGAAACTTGTATATGCACATAATTAAGCGTAAAGCAAAATAAGTAACTTCCGTGTTCACAAATGTTAACGTAACATTTTGAATTCAACGTTGTGATGTAAAACTACTCTCCTTCCTTCGTTACCAACTTTACTAGGCGCCACGCTAGTCTGTGTGAAAGTTAAAATGCTTGCAGGTAGGGGGAATTACATTTTTCAAAGGTTGATTTCAAAAGTGCTCATTTAAGCGTGAACAGCCTATAGCTTTCGACAATGGTTCACCTCATTAATCAAAAACGACACATTTTCGCAGCCCCCCCCCCCCTTTTTTTCCCACTCACAACTTTCCCCCTCGAGGGATAGCGGGGTGGTGCCAAGAACCTGCACACCGTTAGACCTTTCGTTATCGAACCCCCCACCCCCCTCTCCATTAACCCTTCTTCACTCCAGACGAAGAGGTACGATAACCGGAGGGTTTTTTTTTTACCACCATTTCAGCCAAGAAGGCGCATTTTTCAACCGATTTTCTTGGGATTCGAGGATGGTTGTCTTTCTGTACCCCACAATCCCGCGATGGCAAGTTATGCTCTTCGAATCTACACCCAAGTCTTAAGTCTTGCGTGTTAAGTCTTAAGTCTTGCAAGTTAAGTCTTAAGTATTAAGTTTCTAACTGCAGGACGGGATGTGCGAGCGAGCATGTGCCGGAGATCCCAGACACTATTGTACTATGTCGTACTATTGCATGCTTCTCCGACGGTGGCTTAGGCTGCGGATTCCGCGGGCCCGTTTCCTCGTGTTTAGTATAACAGAAACAGCTGCTATTACGACAGATTTCAAACCATCGCAGCTTCACTGAAATTATTTTCGTTCATTGTACGGGAACGAACACCAGAGCTCCATTAACTGCAATCCAAGAAGCTACATTAACGGCCCAGGTATCGATCACGTTATAGTTGGTGATAATGTTCCCAACTCTCCAATATTCAGTGAAGTGCTTAATAAACGAAAATTAGATCTTGCCACTCGGGTTGAAAACTGTGTATGCCTCTCCTCGAATAACAGATGATCATCGAATGTTTGGTTATTTATTCATGACACCATGCTTCTGAGGTCACCAGTTAAATAAAACAAATTCAGGTGACATGGTGTTATTTTTTTCATTATTTACTGTGTATGAAACTTTGTTACGGGCATTACAATTATTACTCGCTCGCGTATTTCGTTTATTTTTTCTCAGTCCACGTACACAGAAGTGCGTGTTCGTGCGTATTTGCACGCTTTGAAACATTCGTTTGCATATAATCAACAAAAAGGGCTGTCGGAAAGTTGTTTCCATATCAAATAATGTAATTATGTTGTACCTCTACGCACCGTAAAAAATTTGCTGCTCTGTTTCTACGTGAAAAATTACCATTGAAATGTATTTATTTTGAAATTTAGAGTGCGCTGTGTACATTTGTGATAGCACCAGTTAATATTTGAGTACAATTTGAACAATTTGAAATTTCATGAACTTTTTGAAATAATTTTCTTCTGACGAAAATGTTGTAGTTACCACTTACAATTATTTTGGGCCATGGTAGGTGAGGGGGAGAGGGGGTAAGATGATATTTGCATGGGAACGCTAATCATAATCGCCCTATCTGCTTATAAATAGGCATAATTTTTTTAAAATTAATCTCTCTCTCAATATTCCTAAGGTTGATGGCGAAATGAAAATCACGCCTAAAACTAGCCATAATGATCAAAAAAAAATCTTCATTGGGTAATGTTTGCTATTGTTAATGAGTGTTTACTGAGGATAGCAGCTAATCGGAAGACTAACGGATTACGTTGAGTTAACTAACGTTATATATACATATGTATATGTCGCTAATGAAACGCCTTATCAGACAGAAAATTTATCGAATAATTAAGTACAAATATACGCAGTTTAATTTCTAATTGCTTGTTTTTATTTTGGCGTTGAGGGATACTTTCTTAACAGGAAATGCTGCGATTTCAGTGAATACAAATGTCCCTTGCGTATTTTAAGCTGTGCCGTGTCACATAGACTGCAAGGTAGCACGACCATTTCTCTCGGAAGAGGCGTGTTATTTCTGACAATTCCGAGAGTAGAGCCATTACATCAACAGAATACTGGACCACTTTGCAGTAACTGCCGTGTTATGGAAAGCCCTTTGGAAACACTGGGAATAGCGGTTTGGATCACCGTTGTTACCGTAGCATATTTAAGGGGAAAAATTATTGCTTTGCCAATAAACAGATGCGAAACACTCGTATATTATTTCTCTTTTCCTTTCATACCGAAAAGAAATATCTGGACAAATATGTACGCGGGCATGAATAATATTCAAAGTTGAAAGTCGTAACAAATTTATAGCTATACTCCAAAAATGTCTTTTAAGATTTATTGCAGAACATAATTTCCTCTCCAGATTTTTTATTTAAGAAAAAAAAAAAAACCATTATCCGCCTATTCGGCAATAACGTAAATGTGTAAATTATAGGCAAATGTCGTAATTTATCTTAGCTTCATCAATACTCTTAGTTATTTTGTAAATAAAAATTCTAAATGATATAAGAGGAGTTTTCTTCCAGCATGAAGTAGGATTTGTGGTGCAGCTAGTTGGAACGGAAGACAACGTTACGAAGGTTCTGCTTTCGAATCCGGGTCAAGTGTGAACTAAGATTACGAATTACCTTTAGTTTATTAGCATTTGTCATTAAGTGGGACCTTTAAATAACCCTGTTTGGAAAAATTACATTTGACTTAGAAAACGAAGTTGTATTAGCTTTAATTTTAATGTAGACATCAGCATGTTGTCAACATGAATGCGATAGAATGAGAATGACTGTGAAGCACAGTTTACACTATTCACATATTCCATTTAATAACGTACTGATGATATATCTACGTAACGTACGACGAAATTTTAATCAAGGAATTTTACAACAAAAATACTATGGCGGATACACACGACAGCCGTTCGCATACTTTGTTCAGGGCAGAAATCACAAAAATGGCTACCATAACACAGGAAAATATTCGACAAAATAATCGAACTTAAAAATCGAAAGTGAATAACTTATCGAAAAGCGAGAATGTTCTGGGTTATTGATGCGGCCTCTCTCAGTGCGAATCGGGGCGCGGGGAAACTTCCAGATCAGAGTGACTGAGAGTATTTAAGCACGACGGGCCTCCGAGCCGACAGTTTTTGAGAGTCGGGAGTTCGGGCGATAGACGACGAGCCAGCAGAACGACGACTGGCGACGGAAGTGTCTAGCGGGAGTGAAGTCTGTGGACTGCGAGCATCGGTAAAGTGAAGAGTGCGACTGGTGGGCGGGACTACTGAACTGTAGGCGTGAGTGTAGGACATTTGGAATGATGGGAATAGACAGATTGGATATATGTAAATAATTACAGTGTAAATAGAGTCGGCTATAAGGACTTTAAATAGAAATGAGATATACATTAAATATTGCGTTCAATGTGAATAACAAGAGCAATAGTGGGGTTAAGTAACTTAACATTTTAAATAATAGATATGTGAATAAATTAAAACTCAAATTTACTTTGTTTATTTTTACTAAGAACTCCATCCTTCATGAACACCAATACACCTCTCTGGCGTCTTGTAACTATATGTCCAGAGAAAATGTTTATTTATGTATAGAGCGGACTATTTATTTTTACACATTATGTGTATATATATAAGTACATATAATTTTTAAAATTGTGCTTTTTTAAATAATAATTTTCTTTGAAGATTTAATTGGAATCGGCTATATTCTGTCGAGTTTTCGTTAAGTATCCCTTGTGTCAAATTTGAAAATATTGACAACTCTATTCTGTGGTACGGTAGCAGTTCTAAGTGGGCGCGGGAAAGCGGCGCAGGAGGGGAGGAAACGGCAACAATGCAAGGAAAATGTCACGCCACCCACGCGAAGGCTCTCCGTGCGGAAAATTGCCCCACTCACTCGCTGAGGCCTCGGTCGAACGAGAACGTGGGAGACTAGCAAACAACCTGCGAGGCAACAGGTGCTCCAAATACAAGAGAGCGATTTGCGGCTGTTCGAAAGAAGGTTAAATCTAACGGCGGCGAATCATGTATTCCAGTGATATACGTACAGAGGTAATAAAAAAGGCCAACTCACAGAGAAATATTTCTAAGACCTCGACGACGCAGACCTGGCACATTAGTACGACATTTCTTGATAATGATCTGTGTTAGGCACACTAAATATAAATAAACGTTAGGCTATCCTATAAATCAAGCCAGTCATTACGTTTAGGGCAAGAGTCAAGTCTCTGTGTTATATGTGGCCCATGGGTAGTTAAAATTGTTCGAAACCCTGGTTGGTTTATTATCTGACCATTGCGTTACCTTCTTCTTCTTCCGAAAATTTCTCCTTGAACCTGTTGACTGGTACCCATTCGAATGGAATATGACACTACGTAGTTGTCTTATCATTAAAACAATTTTTACTCTCGTAAGACCAAATAAAAGAATCATAAGAGGCCAACAATTTTTACACCGCAGGTTTTGTGAAACTTTAACACGTAGAATTTATTTTTCTATATTCGCTGCCGATTTTTTTAAGATATTGCAGTATTAACGACAATATACAGGTTGTTAGGAAACTTACCCGAAATATTTTGGGAAGTTGTTTCCCTGTGGAAAATGGAGATACCTATGTATTGCAACTTATAGCCCAGCCCAACTCTTAACGGAGATATCCGCCCTTGAAAGTCGAGTTTCTAATTCGCATTTTCGCAACGTATCGAAAACGGCGGTGAATGAAACCACAATTTTCTGAACTGTGTTTAGTGTTATCAAGATCTTCAACATAATTATGTGAAGACCAGTGTGAAGATCGTCTGCCTACAAACAAATGATAGGGGTGGCCACCCTCTAATTGCATACAACTGTTTTGCCATCATGGGATATAGCGGTTTGATGTAGCCGTCTGAACCAGTACGTCCTACTTAACGAAAAAGGTTGTCTTGTTGCAAGTACCCAGGACCCACCGTTTCCTTATAAAACGTGCCCAAAGATGTCACCGGCGACGTTATAATGCCGTGTCACGTGGATATTGATGGACCGCGCAGGACCTCTAACCACTATAGAAGGACCTCATCGGGTGAATTGTGACCGCCATTGGTGATGTAAAGAATAGTCTTCGTATGTTAGTCGCTGCGCGCCAGTCTATGTACCCTCTGCACAGAACATTCAGGTGGACATTTGAACACCTTCTGTAGACACCGTGTACCTTAAAGTCACAAACCAGCTGTAACAAAGCTATATAGTGTGCAGCTGACATGTTATGTTTCTGAAGTAAAGTACGTTGATGTTGCTCTAGTTTATGACTGGTTAATGTTACTGTCGCCCAACACGAAGCCTACAGCTCATTCGTTTTCATAAATAAATAGGCACTGTGTCAGCCATAGACTAAACATCGTAGAAAAAAATTTGTCATTTTTACTGAGAAATTGTTTCTAGTTTTACAAATGCTTGTAACAGTGCAAAGATTTCTCTTGCATAACTACTCGTTTGTAAAACTACAGGGGCCGTGATGAAATATACGTCAAGAAATGTTTGTACTGTATTGGCCCGTTTCCAGGAGCTTCAGCTAAATGACGGGCACTCAACAACGTAAAACCGTAAATAGCTGTTATCGCAAAAACTATGAGTGATGTAAAGTGTAGCTGCGTGTAGAAATAAATGCATTCCAAGTTTGAATATCAGAGAACACTTAAAACAACTCAAATAATCATAATAAAATGACAATTTCAATAAAACGTGACTATTATTCATTAACTGTCAAAGTATCCTAGCTACACAGAACTCTTAAAGCGGCTCTTAATATCATGTTGTTAAGAGCCGTCCAAATTTCTTAACTCGGCAACAGAACTCTTAAAATAAAATTAATGTGCCTATTCTTCTTAACCAAGTAGGCTAACTTTAATATTATTCTGTAGGTACTTGCAGCTATATTTACTGTAAAAATAAGGTTTTTAAGTTCGTTATTCAAGGTGGTCTTGTACTAGTTAAGGGTGCCGACTAATAATATAAGGAATGTTTAAGTCTCCGTGCTGGCAGAGTAATGTTTTTTTTCCTTCCGTAAATTATATTCTGAGGTTTTGTTTAGTTCTTTTCTGTTATTAATTTATCCCATTAGTTAAAAAAAATAAAAAAAAAAATTATGTACACTTCTCAATAATGTCAGTTATAATACAAGGCTATAATTTGTAATATTACAAATAAATACTCTGCAGATTTTACAAGAAAACTCTTTGTAGTTTTAAAGAGGATTTTCTTGGCAACTGGGTTTCAAGGATTTTTCTTGTAAAAGAACAAAAAGCTTTTAGAGTGAATATGAGGTATACCAATAATCCGTCTTCTGCGCAAGTGCCCAATATTGACCTACTACAAAAGAACAAAACTATAAAAATTACATAGTCAAAAGTGATAAAATCGTTTGTTTATATCTCAATTTTCAAAAATAAGCACTTATATATGAATAAAATACTTTCACCAATTTAAATTTGATCGAACTGCATTACAATTGATTAGAGGAAGGATACATACATCTCAAAGCATTTTTTTTTTATACTAAAGAGTGTTCTAATCTCCACGCCGTTTTTGCTAGTCGTGTTTGCAGAAAAGCAGTCCAACGTCGGGACACAGGGGCGTTGTGCGCAGCCAGCGAGTTCGGTATACATCATCATTAGTGTATGTTGTAAGCGCCCTTCAGCACGTGCCAAAGAGTTCTTATTTGCAACCCATGAAATTAGATATTGAGGGTTCTGGCCAAGAAAATGTATTATTTTATATTTGTAAAGAATACCATTCAACCTGTAGACATTATTTGTAAGTACTCTTTCTTCGCATAAAAATATTTTAGATCGCATACTTTTTGCATTATTGCATGTAAAACTCTAGATTTTAGTAAATAGTAGAGAAATGGCGTGTCTGGCACAGTGAAATCCGGGATAGAAGACAGGTGCCGAACGCCGCCATCATGAATTTCCTTTTTTTTTTCTTTTCCCTCAAAATTTCTCTTTTTCCCTAGAAATTTCATGATTATTCTTTAAAAAGCACAGATCCCCTCATTTTCAAAAACTTTCCCTTCATTTTGAAAAACGATCCCCTTATTTGTAAAAACGATCCATTGGAAGGATTAGGAGGGAACGCTTTTTACCTTCGACCTTGACCTCTGACCTTCACCTTTGATGACCTTAAACCCAGAAATTCCTAAAAATTCCCAAAATAATTGCAAAAATTTTAAAAACTAGCAACGCATTTCATTGATGACTTCGACCACCATGTTGGATGCTAGTGACCTTGTCCCCAATGATCTTAGAAACGAAAACTCGAGAAAAATGGTAAAAATTGAGTAACATCATAAAAGACGGCGAACTTATTATGTAAGTGAGTACGACCATAATTTTGGATACAAATAACTTTGACCTTGACTCTTGATCTTGGCACAGCGACAATGACCTTCAATGACCTTGAACACAAAAAATTCGAAAAACAAAAAAAAAAAATTAAAAACCGACATAAAAATTGCGCTGACATAACCCAACTGCCATCTTGGATCCAGGTGACTTTGACCCAATACCTTGATCTTTAAAGAGTTTGAACCCAAAATAATCGTAAAATTGTTTTAAAAATATATATAAAGTTACAAAACTGCTAAAAAAAAGTTTTAATAAACATTTTTACTTAAAATATTTATTCAAACACTTAACAAAATAAAAATAAATCGGATGTTCTAACTTAGAGGGGACAGGGGACTAGAACCGACCAGACACCATGGTATGATATAACCCAACCGTCATATTGAATCCAAGTGACTTCGAACTTGATATTTGACCTTGAACCTGTGACCTTGCATAACATTAAATCCAAAAATCACAAAATTCTCTAAAAAATAGAAAATTACAAAATTACAAGAAAATTTATAAACAAAATGATTAAAATATTGTTATTAAAAATGTATTAAAATACTCTTATTTCTGAAAGTTTCTTCAGCACCATGTCCAGCAGGCGACTGACCCTCGCCAATGTTTCTCATTTGCTAAATAGTCGGTTCCCCTCTACTCACTCTACCAATGTACCTCATTGGTTTATTTACTTGTGCTCACTTCACCCCAAAAGTGTTTTTTTATTGGGTCATTACTCACACTCGTTCGACACATGGCCAATGTTTCTCTCGGCTCTCAAAGCCTCGCTGTTAAGAGCCGCCCAAATCCTTCACTCACTCAACAATGTTTCTCATTGATAAATTAGTCTACAGGCCTCCACCCCTCTCGCCATTTTTCATTCTGTCAAATGTACTCCATCCAAAATATTCATTTCTTTGTTTGTCAGTCATTTTCATTTTGATCACCTAGGTGATACTAGTGTATTAATTATCGATTTCGTCACCAGAAGAATTGCCGATTTAGCCACCATGTTGATTATCGATCGTGACCTTGATCCTAGAAGACCTTTAACTCAAAACATCTAAAAAAAAATCACAAAATCGAAAAAAAAATCCCAAAAATCGAGGGCGAAATTACATTATTGACATCGACTACCATCTTAGATTCCATTTTGCTAAATCACCTTTCATTAATGTCATAATTTTTCTTCAAAATCCAACCTGCTAGTTCAAGACGATCCTGTAATTCAGAATGATAATAAAAATATATGAAATAACGTAGCAAAATAGGATGATTTTAAAGTTAGTATTTCAAGATTTCTTGTGTATGTCAATAACTGGATGTGCATAAACCATGATAATGTATCAAAGGTATATGCTGATGCACAAAAATGTATTAATACTGTAATACATCCTAAGCAGGTTGGATTTTGTGGCCTTAGAAGTATACTGTTGAAGAATTATAAATTTTACCCTGAGATATAGAGAGTGGGGAGGGCGAAGGCAGAGTCGAACCTGGCCATACCTGCTTCAGTGCAGTATATGGCGAAGAGAGGACCTACATAAATATATACATGTATGGTCCTGCTCTAATACACCATAGTTATTTTCCTAGTAAACACAGGTTACGAAATAAATTGAATATATCGAATGTTAAAGGACAAGACCTTATGTTATAATCAAATATTGTAGAAGTGAAGTATCGAATATGGAGGTTCGAGGCGACCGAGTAGTCAGTAGGCTACTAAATCGAGGTGGAATGGTAGAGCATGAATAAGATCTAATATGATTGCCTGTGACTAAATCAAGTAGGAATGACAGGTAATAAAAGGAAGGTAACTAAGAAAACACGAAATTAAAGAAGGTGAACATGTCATGACAGAGGATGAGAGAATGCTTAATTCTTCGGCTCTCCTGGTAGCTAAAACAAATGAAATCATAGAGGGCTGACATACAATGATGAAGCATAAGTATGTGGGAAATATGGTGATTATATTATGTAATATGGTAGTAGTGATGGGAACTGTGATGGCTGACATGGAATAACAAAGAATGGATAAAATACAAGGTGGTGGATGGATCATAGATGAGAAATAATTACTGTGCATTAGGGAAAGGTGACTAAGCAAAATGGAATCCATGATGGTAGTCGGTGTCAATAATATAACTTCTCCCTTGATTTTTAGAATTTTTCTAGACGTTTTGAGTTAAAGGTCACCTAGGGTTAAGGTCAAAGTCGACAACCAATATGGTGGCTAAATCGACAACTCGTTTGGTGGTGAAATCGATCATTATTACACTAGCATCACCTAGGTGAAGCAAATGAAAACGAATCACAAACAAAAATTGAATAATGTGGGTGGAGTGCATTTGACTGAATGAGAAATGGTGAGGGGGTGAACGCCTGTCAACTAATTTAATAATGAGACACATTGGGGATGGGTGGAACCAGGACGAGTAATAAACACTTGTGGGGTGAAGCGAGCACAAGTAATCAATGAATGAGGTACATTGGTAAAGGGAGTGGAGGGGAGCCGACTAATTAACCAATGAGAAACATTGGCGAGGGTCAGTCGTCTGCTGGAAGTGGTGCTGAGGGAACCCCCGGAAATGTAAGTTTTTAAATAATTCTTAATAACAATATTTTAATAATTTTAATTACAATATTTTAATAATTTAGTTTCTAAATCTTTGAATGGTTTTAATTTTTGTTGTTATTGGATAGTTTTGTAATTTGTTGGGTTCAACATCATACAAAGTTACAGCATAAAGGCCAAAGGTCAAGTTCAAGGTCACTTGGATTCAATATGGTGGTTGATGACGTCATATCATAGTGGCTATTCGATTCCAGTCCCTCGGCCCTTTTAGCCAAAACGTTCGAAATATTCATTTTTATACATTTTTAAATAAAATTTTTAAATTGCATTTTGTATTTTATTTATTTTTTGCAGTTTTTATAATTTTTTTGGGAAATCTTTAAAACAATTTTTCGAATTTTTTGGGTTCAAAGTCATACAAGGTCAAAATCTTTGGTCAAAGTCAAGTTCACTTGGATCCAAGGGTGCAGTCGTATTACACCAGTGTAATTTTTACCTCGTTTTATTTATCTTTTTTTTTTTTTTTTAACTTTTTGGGTTTAAAGTTATTGAAGGTCATGGGCACAGGGTCAAGGTAAAGGTTAATTAGGTAATGTGCTCACCTACTTTTATGAATATACTCGATTTTTACCATTTTCTCTCGAGTTTTTGTTTTCAAATTCATCGAGATTAAGGTCACTGGCATCCAACATGGTGATCGGAGTCATCAATGTAATGTTTTCCTCGATTTTAAACTTTTTTTAGATTTTTCCAATTTTTTTGGGATTTTTTGGAGTTTTTTGTTTTCAAGTTGACCATTATCAAGGTCGAAGGTAAAAACTGATCGCACCAAACTAGCCAATGGATTGCTTTTGCAAATAAGGGGATCGTTTTTAAAAATTAGGAGTTTGGTGCTTTTTGAGGGATAAATGGGAAATTTTAAAGAAAGAAGGGAAATTTTGAAGGGGAAAGGGAAATTTTAAGCGATGATGGTCCATTTCGAAGGTAAAAGGGACATTTTAAGAGAAAAAAAGGCAAAAATGAGAAATTCAAGTTGGCGGTGGTCGGTGCCTGGCTTCTATCCCGGATCCCGTTGTGCCAGACTCGCTATTTCCCTACTACTTTCGTGTTTCTGAAACACACAAATAAAATAAAAGAAATAGTTTACAGAGAATTTAAGAAGTATGACTGAAAGATCATGTCTTAATTCAATTTAAGGAATGCTTATCAATACATATTTTAGAAAAAAATCATAGACTGCTACAAATATAAAATACGCAAAAATGTCCTTTTTTAAAGCAATTGTTAAAAATTGCGAAAACATTTCATAGTGCGATTTTATATATTTCTTGTAGCAACTCTTGCTATCGTATTTCAAAGTGAATGGTCCTATTTCGGAAAGTCATTTTACTTATACGTTCCAAGAACACTAAGATTTTCATTGTGACATACCAATACACAAAAAAAAATATGAAGTCTAAAATGTTTTCTGAAAGGATTAGTTGAACCGTTTTGGTAACAATTTAAAATAATTAATTACACAATTTTGTCACCAGCGCCCTTTATGTGGGTCTGGAAGAGTTAATTTTAATTCGTAATGATTTACTACGCGAATTTTTCAAACACAAAATAACCCATGTGTCTTTCTATACGTGCATTTTACAATTAAGTGTTATAGTGGCGACTCGTCGTGAATCTTCGCAGATGATATACATGCAGGTCTCATGTCTCATACAGAACTAATACAGCAGGCATCGTAACTTTGCACAATTATATCTTCCACTTTTTGCCGCAATTTTGGCCACAATTAAGAGAAGCGCGATGATCGATATAACTTTTCTCCCAACGAACTTTATTTCTTTTTTTTTTCTGACGCCCCCTTTCACAAGTTCTTCGTGTTAGTGAACAAACTTTTTTTTCCCCGATTCTTTTGGGCGAAGAAGCCAAGTCGCTCGTTAGCGAAAAAGCCATTCACTCCCAATTAAGGACGACAGGTGTTGCAAATAGAATACTTTGCGGTGACGCGCGAACCTCTAGAAAAACAACACTGGACGCGCAATGCAGTTTTCTTTTCAAATAGTAGCTTTGTGAACTTACGTCGCGCAGGAAACGTAAAGCTGCTTCCAATAAATTAGGTCAAATAAAGTTGGACAGTTATGACGTCATTGAATCGTCATAAACACCACCACACTTGTCTGAGGAAGTTGGATTGCTTCAGTTTCCATCAATCATTTGAAAATTGGACCGGTTCTAGGATTTATTCGATGTTTTACGGTCTCAGCAAATAAGAATCGTGCACGACATAAATGGACGTCAAGAAACTTAAAAATAACGAACAACTGCTGGAAAGGAAATAAGTTATGAGATAATTAATTTATGTAGAAGCTGTCTGGGCAAGAATTCTATTTTAAGTGAATGTTGCACATAATATTACGAACTCAGAGGCATTAAATTTCACTGTGCAGGAAACATATCTTATAAATAAAACTTTAATTTAGTAAAGAAAGGAAAATAATTATAAATACTATTCACATTTCTTCCTGTAATTGACCGCATGGAAAAACAACAGCAATATCTCGCTATGAAAATAATTTTTAAATAATAGTACAAATTAGATTCTCCCAATAAAAGAAATTCACAGTGTGGCACATTTTCAAACACATTCAAGATTATTTGATCAAATTGTTGGAAGGAAAAATTTGATGGCCGTATTTTGTCGTAAACTGTTATTGTCCAATATATTTGAAGGTAAAAATTTGACAGTGTGACAGTGGCTTAACAGCTAGCTATGGCTACAGTAATTACGATATATTATTTTGACATTTACTTCACACGGCAATGTATCGAAATTCGAAAGGTGAATGGTACCTCTTTATTATAGAGCGCTTAAAATTAACTGGATGTCGAAAAAGTTCTTAAATTGTGAGTTAAGCTGAAGAGTTGTTTCTAGCCATCGCCATTTCATTATTCGTGGTACATAAGCATGATTAACGAAATGTAGAATTTCCGAAGAAAAAAAAAGCGTGTTTTCCTCGAGACGTCAACGTCGGGTTGAAACTTTCAGTTTCTGTTGAAAGGAAGTAGACGACAGGCTGTAGTCTAAGTGGCACGTATGCCAGTTACAGCAGAGAAAATTAACGTAATAGCACGTGCAGTACTGCTGCCTAACGCGCACTCTTATCCCTGACTTAAAGACGTCAGTCATAATGATAAAACCAGTAATTATTGCATATATATTTGTAAAATGTCACATGGAGATAAAGGATATATTATTGTAGAATAGGTTCCACAAAAATTAATAACTTTTTCAGTGTACGGCGTATTACTAAATACCCGTACCGCCCTCTTCCAATTACTAAAGGATTTTACTTTTGCACACGAAGAAAATAATATTAAACTAAGGGTTCTTAGCAGTTTGAAGAACACAATGATTGGGCAACAAAAATATCAAGTCACTAATGATGTTGTTATTAGTCTACTTCCTCCTCCTTTATTATTTTTCAGTAATTTTACTTAGATGTTCGGTGGCTCGCTAAGTAGGTCGATATAATCCATGAATGTTTGTAAATCCTTGTCTGCATAGAGTATTTATTGCGTATTAAATTATAATGTTGAGTGAGCAAAATACTTTATTTGTTAACTTTTTCCCACGGAATTTACATTTTTCGAAAATATATAACAACGTTATTTTAAGCGTATTTCATAACATGTTTTTTAAGCGTATTTCATAACATGTTGTTCAAGGAAATAAGTTAGATATTCATTATACTCATTAAAGTCAGATTAACATTTAACACGATTGCAAAAAAAAATAAAAAATTTCTCTCATATAGGCTACTTTAGATAATCAAAAGTTAAACTTGTTTATGATGTATGATTTTTATAAGGGCTTTAAAGTTCCCAAATAGTTAGCATTACGAAAAACCTTTTTAATTCAACTTCGCTATGTTAGAACAGAATTGTTAAGTTGGGGAGTTGGACGTCATCTTGGAGGATTTAATTTTTTTTTTTTTTTTTTTTTTTTTTGCCATTACGTAGGTTTGAGAATAATGTGACTTTGTGAGGGCTTCTTGTACTGCCATTCTCAGAAGGTAATCAATATCTTGTTACGGACAGACTTAAAATTCAGAGAGCCCGATGCAATGTAGAACGATGTTATAGTGTTTGAAGAATACAAACACGATTATCAATGCGACAGCTTTATAAAGCGATTGTGTGAAGGAACGTCTGTTCGACTTCCAGTAAAGAATGTAATTGATACTGTTATTGCACGGAAGAAACCTATATCGTTTGTTTCAAATGATCCCCCTCCAGAGAAAGATTGGTTCCTCAACCATGTTATTGTCGTTGAGGCGAATCGTCCATATTGGGAATGTAAAATGAGGCCTATAATTAAGGGCGAACGTTTTGATAAACCAGAAGTCGTAAGTATTTCATCTGAGAGTTCGCATTCCTCGATAAGCTTAACTGAATTACTAGAGGAGTCCGCACCTAGAGTGTTCGTAGATGAGGCTGGGTCTTCTGGGTTGCCATGCCCTTTGGCTTCCCCAATATCTGCCGCCAGTCCAAGATATGTGTGTTCTGAAAGAGCTTTATGTATAATGATGTATATAATAGTAGGGCCTGCATCAGTACACATGGTAAACAAATACAAGTCTCCAATGATAGTTATTTGAGTATCTGATGTATATGCTATGTTTCTTTCAAAGAACAAATTTCAATAATGAATAGTGAATACATGTTATAGCTCCGAAAACTGGCAACGCCACCATTATTTCCGCGGACTATGTAGCTGCGCGTCCAAGGTCAAGAAGCGAGGGAGCGATACGGGCGACAGTTACACGCACGCCTAGCTCATCGTCGCTCGTACGCGCGAGGCTTGCAGTGTTTCCGCCGTGACGTTGTACTGTGCAAATTAGATCTGTAACCGTGGGGCTTTATTACGCGTGATGAAAGCCCACAGATTAAACTATGTCCGTATGTTTGTACTTTTCTCATGGAGCTTGAGAAAACTGCATAGGCAAGTTTTTAAAATGCGAATTTTAACCATTTTCACAAATGTTATTCTCCAAGAATACAGTTAATATATATATATATATATATATATATATATATATATATATATATATATATATATATATATATATATATAAAATTGGGCCAAAGGTAATTGTTTTTTTTTTCTTTTCTGACAAAATGTATTTCCAGAACTTTTATTTACCGAGATACGCGTTTACGCGCAAACGACTTCACAGAAAACGTTTCAGTACATAGGACGGTGCGGGAGGTTCTGGGTTCGAATCCCGGGTAAATCATAGGTGGTAATTTAAGTTAGGTCATAAGTTAGCATGTAAGCCGTCCCCTGCCAGGCTTTCCAGCATAAAACCGGGGGACGTTAAAAAGTCCTACATAGGACTCTTAAAAAACCACACACACACACACACACACACACACACACACACACACACACACCACACACACACACACACACACACACACACACACACACACACACACACACACACACACACACACACACACACACACACACACACACACACACACACACACACACACACACACACACACACACACACACACACACACACACACACACACACACACACACACACACACACACACACACACACACACACACACACACACACACACACACACACACACACACACACACACACACACACACACACACACACACACACACACCACACACACACACACACACACACACACACACACACACACACACACACACACACACACACACACACACACACACACACACACACACACACACACACACACACACACACACACACACACACACACACACACACACACACACACACACACACACACACACACACACACACACACCACACCACACACACACACACCACACACACACACACACACACACACACACACACACACACACGTGATCTCGCAAGCCCCGTCTTACAGAGAAATGCACTTGAAAGGAATTTAATACAATAATATAGGCTATTCACGGTAAAGTGAGAACTTTTTAAGGATCTCCCAACAGGCATTAACCGCTAATAAATATATCTTATTGCAGCCTCAGGTATTAACTTTTGAGAGTGGTGAATTGTATGAACTGTGTTTATTGGTCACAGTGCAATGTTTATATTAAAAAGCAGCAGGGAGATAGAAAATGGGTTAAAGGAAAAATTCAGAAGGGCCTTCAAAAGTGCTCACTTTACCGTGAACAGCCTGTAACTACGCTGCCTTAGCAGGGACATTGCTCCTAGAGTGAGTGGGTGGCGAAGACTGCAGAGGTTGTCGAGAGGGTGCAGTCAGATCTGCCGTCAAGTATTCTTGACGTGCGACGTCACAGACGGCGACGGCTCGCGACGACGCACGCTCCAACACAAACAATCGGGGTTCGTTTCCCTCGATCTCTGTCAACGCCATTCCGCCGTTCCTTGTCCAACTGGGCTCGCTGCCAGCCGCAGAAGCAGCGAACTGCTCCTTTGTTCGCATCCTCCGTCAGAGACAATCGTTTCAACTGCTTTTCAGATGGATACTTTGTTTAGTGTATTTTTCCCCCCGCAGTGATGACTATCAAGTCATCCAGCCAACGAAACGTAAATATTTATGTGTTTGCGTGTCCATTAACGTAGAAAATCTGTCGTTGATTGGGGGCCACGGTGGTGTAATGGTTAGACTACACGCGTCTCATCTAGATTAATCGGGTTCGATTCCCGGTGGGGGTTGCTCCCGGATTTTTGCGTCTGGGAATCGTGCCGGACGATGCCGCTGGTCAGCGTGTTTTCTCGGGGATCTCCCGTTTTCCCCGCGCTGCTCCATACTCACCTCGCTTCATCCTCATCGGCTCTCAATACCACGATGTTAAGAGCCGCCCAAATCTCTTCACTCACTCACTCACTGTCGTTGATTGACGGTTAATAATGACATTATTTAGCAGAGATTGCCTGCAGGGAAATAATGCATTTCATGTTTTTCACAAAACTTTAAAAACATTGAAAATATTAATATTACATTACTGAATTAAATCCATGTGTTCATGATGTGTGCAACTAGATACACGTTTATGGACATAGAGGTATTTTATAAAGTTATCGGCCTTCCCTTATACGTAAGAATACCAACACGCACCAGGGGCCGTGGTGACTGAGCAGTAAGACTACTCGCCTCTCACCAAGGCGAGCCGGGTTCAATCCCCGGCCGGATCATTCTCACATTTTCGTAAGTGAGAATCGTGTCGGACAGTACTGCTGGTCGACAGGTTTTCTCAGGGATCTCCCGTTTCCCACAAGCCCTTTCATTCCGGTGCTGCTCCATTCTCGCCTCATTTAACTCTCATCGGCTCTCAAGACCTCGTTGTTAAGAGCCGCTCGAATATCTCAACAACTTTCAACTAAGACGCGTCACATTTATGGGTAGGCTTAGCAGTCGTTTCATTGGTAGTTTAGGATAGTCGGATTACAAGAGCATTAACACTTTAAAATTTTAATTGAGAAATATTAACCCTGTTTTGGAATAAAAGAGAAACATTTATACCTAAAGTTGGTTCAGACTTATTGTTAATTGTAAGCATTTCTCATCTACACTTTTACGAGGGTTTAACTCTTGTAGGAACTCTGTTAAACACAAGACGCACGTATTTTTAGACTACTGTCCGAAAGAAAGAAGGGCTTATGTGATCACCTTCTGTAGCGTGTCACTGCATTTTCCAGTGCCCCCCCTACTCCCCCCCCCCCCCCCCACACACACACAAATATATCGAGCGTTTTGGTACATCTATGTACTTAGTAACAATCTGTGAATTTTACAATTTACAACTTGTGATTATTAAATAATTTTGATGCTTTATGGTATATCAACATATGTAATTCATGCTGCCGAAATTTAATTTAAAAAAATCTCCTTTTTTAATCGGTCCGCCATGTTAGATTATAAAAACATATGAAATATAAAACTACTTAAAACACCATATCACGGGAAAAATTATCCCACCGAATTTGACATGCAAGTAGATCCTTCGCAGTGAACCTTGAACATAAATTATATTAATACCTTATGTTTTTTTTTATTTTCAGAGGGCGGTCGTATAAATATTTTATGTTAGACTGCCTCATATACGAAACCATTTGATCAATTCTCACGATATCTGGTATATTACTTGATATTATTCTGAGTATTAAATACAGTAATTCACATGCTATTTTGCCCGTAATTTTGGAAGATACTCGACACCTGAATAATTAAATCTCTTATGGCATATCCCGGGAATCACTAAATCTATTCCCTATAAACTTAGGGTTTATATGGTGCGTTTGTAAGCCACCACAAAATTTTAAGATGCCGTTAGATCAAACACTTTCGTAATGATGGGCATGTTAACACTTTAGGTTAAAAGGCTATGTCTTTCAGGCCATACAACCGATTTCAACCGAGTTTGGAACGCAGATTGTATTTATTGAAAGTATGAAATACGACAATCTAGAGCCTTTTCAACGGCCATCTTATAATATCGTAATTTGACATGTTACTGCCTGATATCTCAGATCGAATCAACCAATTGCCTTCGAATTTTGCACACAATAATGTAGTGCTATGGTACGTCACACAAACGCTTATTTAAAAAATTGTGGCCATATAAATATTTTAATTTAATACGCCGTGTATTTTGACCCGTTAAATATATTATAAAATCAGATATTATGCACATATTATGGATATTAAATTTACTAATTCATACTTATTTTGTCTATAATTTGTAAGATACTACCACATGAAAGAAGCATTCATCCATTATATCTCAGGAATTACTTCATTTATTACTATCAGATCTAGTGGAAAACTCCTGATTATAATAACGTATTTCAATACGCATAATCTTACAGTCTAAGTCTTTAGTACCACATCCTAATACTTGCATATATATGTAGGGGAACGTAGGATTATTAATTTTTTTTTTCTATAAAATGACTTATTTTAGTTTGTTGGTCTAGTTCATATTCATTATATATACTTCCTGAACTTCGTTGCCAAAAATATTATGTGATATTTCACACATAACTTTAGTTGGTTTTAATAAAGTAGCCTAAAGCTTGAAGCATAATATGTATTTTCAAAAGATACACGATGAAAAGTGTTTACAGAAAAGTTGTAGTTGTAATAAAGTTTCATAGAGGCAAACAAAACTTTAATGAAAGGTGATATTTTACGTCTATTGAAATGCTTCACAATTTTTTTTTACTACATACACAGTTAACTAAAGTATTTACACTATTACGAACAAACCAAAGCCCAAAGCTGCATACACTTACGGAGTTTAAAATTTTTCGTAATTTCAATCATGCACAGATTGCTCATATTGACGTTACTCAACCATTTATAGTTACTTTTAAATATATTTTCTTTTGAAATTATTGACAGAAATATACATTAACATCATTTAATATGTTTAAGATAAACTGCATGAATTAGAGGGAATATTCATAAAGTTTAGAATTGTTAGCCCTGAACTGGCGCTTGTAAGTTTTCCTCTTCATAAAAATTTAAAACTTTGTAAGTGGAACAGAATAAATTTATTTTACATAACAAATGCCTTCAAAGACAAATTCAGCAGAGTAAGACTACAAAACGGTAAAAAAGCACTTTGAATATGTATGAGAGAAAATTAATTAAAAACTTCCTTTTTAAGTACTAGAAATCATTGTCGTCTCATTTAAAAGCCATTGCTTTTTTTTTTTTTAAGGAGTAAAAGCAATTTTGTTCTTGTCTAACGAAAGCTTTATTCTCAAACCCACTTATCGTAAAAAATACTGTAAGGAAAAATTACAATTTGCCTGTGCCCAAGGACGGATAATTTAGTAGCGTCTTTAGTGACAATTAAGGGATCCTTCAAAAAACTTGTTTCGCCATAATTCTATTGAAAACTCTGGCTTTGATACAAAACCAGTAAACTGCCTGTATGTCAACAAAAATCCACTGACATATAGCTAGATTTCTTTAAAACTATACAGAGTAATATACAGTAGGCCCTACCTCTCCTCTTCACATGAAAAATGTAAATGGTTTCATGTTAAGCCATCCTTCACCGGGTTACTGATACGCTACTCAGTTTCTGAATGCCATCGTGATTGTGCACCTATTTTTTTTTTGTTACCATAACGCAGCTTTCCGGAATGATTTCGTTTACAAGCGAACTGTTGGAGTTGTGCTAAAAATGGGTCAAACTAATACCTTCTACAGCTGCTAGCAATTGCTCTGCAAAGGCCTGTACCATTTTAATGTGAATTATTACTAAAAATTTTTTAATCACGGAGCAGAAAAGAAAACATTTCTCAAAGAGCATTCACATAAGTAAAGAGGGTATATAGATATCCTTGTCCAGCAGCGTACGTGTATACTTTACTGTATTTGTAAGTTGTTCCTGAATTTATGTGAAGTTATTGTTAGCAAAGGAAAATGTTACAAACAAGTTTTATGCAGTAAACATTATGTATCACGACATATTGTACTGGAAATCGAGTAAATAATTACGTAGATGTGAACTTCGTATAATTTGAGAAGCCGGCATTTTGAAATGAAGGATTCCGTACGCATAATTATGTGAGGTGTGTATGATGAAATTCCACGGCGCAAAAAAAAGAGCACGTCACGATATTATAACCTCAAAATGGCGAAATACCCCAAAGAGTATAATGACGAGCCGATGGAGAAACAGGAACAGTTCAGATTGTACTACATAGGGTAGCACGTAACGGAACATTGGAATTAGCGCCGGGAAGGTTTGGAAGTCGTAAATGAGCGATATGTGTCCCCATTTTCACGGGGTCGAGTCCAATAGGGAAGCAGGTGGAGGAAATTGTTGCTTACACAGAATTTTAAATTGGGCAATGAAGCGCATCCCTGCAGAAGTTTGGGCCAGGTACGTCGAACAGTGTAGAATTATATAAAGAACAAACTTATATACGTGCACACACTCTAAACCCGTATAAGCGATCTCAGTGAGTGAAATAACATTCACTGAAAGCCAGTTGATAAGCTACTGCCGACTGGCAAATCAAGGAAACGAACTGGGAACAAGTGGCTTATGGCAGTGTAATTCTTGACATTCAGTGGGAATCACAAATACATGAGTGAAATTAACCCATAATATTAATAAATTACTAGGCAATGATTATCAGTAGCTCAAATTTTCACTATTTTCGCTGATTTGGCTCAATTCTCACTGTTTCAGATATTGATATTTATTGTATACTAGCTGTTATCTGCGGTTCCACCCGCATGCAGAATACAAACCAACAAGCAGTGCCTACTCAAATTGTTTGTGGCATATTTTATATGTTCCTTAAGAAAGTGTTCATTTTTCCGGGATGAATAGTACCCTATGTGCTAATCCAAAATATATTCTAACCCTGTACGAAATTTCATCCAAATCCGTCGAGCCGTTATGGCGTGATTGAGTAACAAACAAACATACAACCTTTCGCAATTATAATACTATTAAGTTAGATGGTGCATGCAATAACGTGTAATTGGTACGAAATGATTGTAGGGAATAGACTTAAAATATTAAGCAATATTTAATAAAATAGTTTGCTGTCGCCACAAATTTCCCTACGGGTGCAGATGTCCGGTGATACGAGGCGTGGCGAACGTATCATACGTGGAGCAGTGAGTTGCAGGAAGGGATGGTGTTGGAGGGGGGGGGGGGTGACACGAGGGATGTCTGGCAAGCCGCCGCGGGGAGACCAAGACGTAGCCAGCTTCTGTCCCGGAAGGTCGGTGGGGCGATGACATTTGAGATACCGCTCGTCACCAGCGGGCTAAGCAACCATCACACTGCCAAATTTCTCCGTCGAATCGCTTCCCAATACGTTTGGTCAAATAAAGTTGGACAGTTATGACGTCATCGAAACGTCATAAACGCCGCCGTATTCGTCAGAGGAAGTTGTATGGCTTCAGTTTACATCAAACATTCGATGGTTGGACCGGTTCTAAAATTTATTTCACGTTTGACGGTTTCAGCCAGTCAGAATCGTGCAGGACAAAAATAGACGTCAAGAAACTATAAAATAACGAACAATTGCTGGAAACTAAGTGGGTTATGAAGATAATTAATTTATGTATAAGGTGTTTGGGCGAATAATTCAGAGGAATTAAATTTCATTGTACAGGAAATGTTTCTGATAAATAAAATTAAATAAATAACCGAAAATAAATTACAACGTTCCTTACATTTCTTCCTGTAATTAACTGCATGGAAAACCAAAAGCAATATCTTACTATGAAAATAATGTTTGAATAACAATTTAATTTTATTCTTCCAGTAAGAAAATTAAAGTGTGTGGCACATTTTCGAACACATTCAAGATTATTCGATAAAATTTGTTGGAAGGAAAAATTTGATTGCCGTATTTACTCTAAAATTTTACTGTCAAATATTGTTCAAGTTGTAAATTTTACTGTCAAATATTGTTCAAGTTGTAAATTTTAAAGTGTGATAGGGGCTTAAGGTTTATTCCACTCAGGTTATGGTAAAGTTTCACATACAGAACATTTCCGCCACTAGGTTCGCAGTGTTTCAAAACGTAGCTTGCATTTACTTTTGATTACAATAGTTCCGTGAATATTAAAAAAGAAATATTTTACTTAGTTGCGAAGTTATTTTATATTTGATTTACGATAATTTCAATTATACGGTTTTTTAAACGTAGAAAATAGAAAAATCTGGCACCTTGCCGACACTAGCGCTTACCTAGTAGCGAAAATTTACCTTTAACAAACTTTTAGTATTGATCTTCCAAACTTGTGGTAGAAGTGACCTTACTAGCGACCCATCTCTCTGTTCACACACACATAACCCCCCTCCCCCTCACACACACACACACAAACACACACTTAAATGCTGTTTCTATACTGACACCGCTCATTTGAGTTCTGTCTAAATAAAACACCCGACTCCATTCCCTAAATACTTACTGCAGTACGTCGCTTCGTGGTCTAGTTATGCGGCCTCTTTGTTATAAGCCACAAAACAAACTTTTTAAAGGCTGTTCATGGTATACTGGCACTTCTGAAAGCCCTGCTTAAGATCTACTTACGTTCACTTTATGTATTCTTTCACCATGTCTAAAATTAACATCGCGTCTGTTTGATAACTTTATTCATGCGTCGGTCAAGACAAACAGTTAAATTATTTAGAAAGTCAATATTTCAAACCAATGCATTAATTCTTACAATCATGTGCATTACAAAAGACAAAGAAATAAATAACTTCAGTATTCACGAATGTTCACATAACACGTTTAATTCGACCTTAAATCCCCTGTCACACTGTCAAATTTTTCCGTCAAATCGCTTCCCAATAAGTTTGGTCAAATAAAGTTGGACAGTTATGAATTCATCGAGACGTCATAAGTAGTATAAAAATGCCGATTCGAGCACAGCCCCCAGTTATCAGAAAAACTACGGTAAATTAATTGCTCGAGCCATCAGAAAACCATCAGAAAAAATTACTCTTAATTTTATGATCCAAAATATCAAATGACGATTCGGGCACAACTGCAAAAAAAGTGGCTCAAACTAAAACATGGCTTACATCCAGTGTGTTCAGTAAATGGCGAACCGTGTCCGACTTAATAACACTACCAAAGATCAGTTTACTTCGCGTCTTGGGTCTCCTAGTAATTTTGATGCCCACGACTGGAAATCGGCCAACCGCTGGCCGTTAATAGAAAAGACAACGTGCATCGTGCCAAGTTGTTTTCTTGGAGTTATTCCGATCACTACACTTAGCCTAGTTTTTTAAACAGCACACACACATAGTTTTCACACAGTTATCAAAGGACGACTACAAGTTTGAGGTAAGATGGACCTATTTACATTCTGGGAGCGAGTCTCCATTAACGCTGAAGCGAAGCAGGTTTTGTGTTGGCTGGGGCGGTAGTACCAGATCTTTGCGGTTGGTGCTTAGCCAATCAGCTGTTACAGGCATCATCCTCGCGCGTGTATCACTTTCGTAGTAGCCATTCCATTCAAATATACAGCTCCTTGAACTGCGTTTTCTGGCAACCATAAAGAGGCGCACCTGTTCTTCGTAGAATAGATTCCACGACTATATTTACCCCAAAAATCTTTAGTTCAAACCCATTTTCGTGATTGGATGAATTTAATTGCCATTCTTCTTACGGGCCTATCCGCGAATCACAGACTGTCAGTGTCGGAGTAAATCAATTCTGATTGGCTTAGTTAGGTAAGAAAATATCATCTCATAAAGACAGGCGTCCAGTAACCAAAGGAAAGTCCCAAGTTTGCATGTGGTATGTTTAAATATAGCCTGCGTGTATGACGTGTTGCGGTAAACTGGTGACTCTGACCATATACTATAAAAAGGGGGGGGGGGGGGGGGGGTGCCGAATTTGACCGAGAAACTTAGTGAGGTATAAAATTAAGTATAAGATACACTGGACACCTTCTATCTAACTAGAATATTAAAGGAGATATGAGCCCCTGAAAATGGAAATCAGAACTCTCGGAACAGTATTTTATGTTCTCGAGGTCTTCAACTCTCATTGATACCTCAGACCGTAACGAACGTGACAATGACAAGGGTAGCCACCTTCTCATTTCAGACAACTTTAGTGCCGTCGGAAATTATGAACGTTTGATACCGGTTTATTGAGAAGAATTAATTAACAAACCTGGCCCCCTTGTTGCAACTGCCCAGGGTTCACCGTTGTCGTGTAAAACGCGCACAAAAATTCCCGCGGCAGTGATATTGTTCCAGGAACGTCAGCAATACATACTAACTGATGACAAAAAAAACTTCAGCTTCAGTATTGTAAGCTTATTAATGCATGGTACA
Source organism: Dryococelus australis (assembly GCA_029891345.1). Lineage (NCBI taxonomy): Eukaryota > Metazoa > Arthropoda > Insecta > Phasmatodea > Phasmatidae > Dryococelus > Dryococelus australis. The sequence goes on from CM056999.1 coordinate 130,184,905, forward strand.
TGTTGTTTACACTAAGTGTTAATAATGTCCGCAATCGCCTGTAATGTGGGCACAGCGTCATCCTATAGCATTGCGTAAGTGCTAGGCACTGCATCGCTGCAGCTGAAGCTTTTTAAAATAAACCACCATCAAACGCTCCAAATTTCAAACGGTAAAAACTTCGTCCGTAATAAGAGGGAAAATTTCTCCCTTAATATTTAATTTCGGTAAGATGGGTCTTGTATATTTCCCACTCGCAGAACTTGCAGGCTCCGTGATCGATGTCATGCGCAAGGAAGCAGTGAGCCGCGACTCTCTTCAAGGCTACCAACTGACATATTCCCTTGCTGGTGGCACAGGCTACGGCATGTGCACCCTGCTCATCTCGAAGATCAGAGAAGAGTATACTGACCGCAATATGTACACCTATTCGGCTATCCCTCGCCCAAATACCTAACGCTGACATAAGGAATCACCTCACCAAGTTTGTCGGTCCGATTCCGCGCGAGCCTGTAAAAAACAACTTTCAGATTTATATTCAGGCGCATGCACACACAATAAATAAAGATTGATTGCAGACATTTCTCGACGGGCATTAAACTTTATTTTTGGTTTTTTTTACAGACTCTTGTCATTCTCTATTTAAACCTCCTGTAGGCTTGTTTAGGGGCAGCTAACATATTAAACATAAGCTAAACTTACACCCGAAATTGGAGCATGCGTATCTCGAACTCAGGACCCTTTACAGATAGACTGAAGTCGTTCCGGCGATCAACTATTCTACCAGATTCCACAAATTCTACGCTGTCTATAAAACACGCTGCGTCATAATTCGTTAGATGTAGTGCAGTTGCGTAGTATAAAATGCTCATCTCTTTAACCATTAAATTAGGATTCTGGTTAGCCTCAATACTGAGTGAATAAAGATTACTATTAAAATAAACTAAAATGTGGAAGAGGACGCCAGCTTACAAGCATTAACTTTAAACGTAATTTGGACCATTAGACAGTTTACCTAATGGTACTTCACGATCACTTAAAATAGTTGGTGGCCTGGCCTCCGTTTACTATGGATGTCACTCTCTGTCTAACCTAAGTGTAAAACTATGGTGTTAATTTCAACTTGTGACCATGTTGTATTAAAGTTTTAACATATGTTTTTATTTGTAAAGGCGGTATAACGATAAAGTAAACACTTTTGAAATCAACCTTAGAAAAATGTCACTATCCCTACCTGCATATATTTTAACAGACGAAAGGCACATGCGCCCAGTAAAGTTGCTAATTATGAATGGAAAGTAGTTCCATATTTTAACGTCGAATAAAGAGTGTCAGGTAACCATTTTTGATATCTAAATTATTTCTTTCACATTCTTTTTTTTTAATGCATCGAAGTGTAAAATTGGGCATGCAGATTTGCAAAACATTATCCTTTGTAATAATTTCACAGTTGTACTTGACGGACGCATGAATAAAGTGACAAGGCCCATGCAATGTTAATTTTACATAAGGCGAAAGAATACGCAATCTGCATAAGTAGATCTTAAGCAGGGCATTCGAAAGTGTTCATTTTACCATGAACAGCCTATGCCGAAGGTACTGAGACGACTTTGCCGTTACAATACTTTCAAAATGTCATTATAAATAGAAAATATAATATTTAAATTTGTATCTTTAAAAACATTTAATTGGGAAAGTAATTATTCAAAACAATTTGACAATAAAACCGAATGATTTAAAGCGCTTTTATGGAAAAACCTGGCTCAAATACCATTTCGTGATAAAACAAGGGCTTTCTTGAGGGGGAAGTATTCCTGCCATCTTGGATTTACGTATCACGGTAAACCGAGGACTTTTGAAAGTCGTGCTGAATATATACTTGTATGCACGTTGTGTATTCTTCCACCATACTGTTCTGCTTGAGCTTATTGGACTACACATTAACAAACGAGAGAAAACGTAACTCTGATCTAGAACACAATATTAATTCATTCCGTCATTTAATTAAAACCTTTAAGAGTTGTCCTGTTACATTATAAATTATCAAACACTACATTGTAACTCGAATACCTTAAATTGCGCCGGGGGAGCGTGTTACGTTACGTTACTGCAATCCTGCATTTATTTATATATTACCCAACAAAATATTGCTACGTCTGTGGCTAACAATTCATCTGTCCTCTGCTGGAACGGCATTGCCTCAGCGCTGCCGAAGGCTGATTGGTAGCACGACTACGTCGGACGAAACCCCATCTTGCCGCGTCGTCTGCTTGATGTGGTAAGACTCGACTCGAACTTCTTCGCTTCCTTTTATACTTGTCAGTTTATAAATTACTCCGTTTGTTGGCAAACTGCTCGTGCGGCTCGTGTCCTGACTGTCGCAGCGGCACTTCGCTTCAATCACCTCGCTCTCGTTGGACGTGTGCTGGTGCGTTCAGGCGAGGGCCGCAGCAAGGGCTTGCCCACACCGCAACGATACGTACAATTAAAATTGCCATGGTTTGTTCATCGGTTGGTCAAGCGAAACTGTGACATTATTAGAAAAGTATAAATATTTTACCAATTCGATTATTCTTACACTTGTCAGCCATAAAAAAAAAACGAGCAAGAGAAATCATTCAAGTATTCACAAATGTTTTACCGAACGCTTTTAATTAAACGTTAAAACACGAAACTATTTTCGCTCCGCCGTTACCAATTTTACAGGACGCATGTCAATCAGTCTGCCCGTTCAGATGCGTGCAGGTAGGGGCAGTAGTGTTGTTCAACGGCTGTTTTCAAAAAGTTCTCGATTAGCCGTGAACAAACTATATCACAATATATGTCTCCTATTTCAAAAAGCGCCGTATGAATGCGTCTCCGGGGTCTTCCAGAAGGAGAAGTGGGGCCACGTTCGGCCATCTTAAGGACGATTCATATTGGCGTTAAAGGGGCGATCTTTTGCGTTAACCTCGTGCTGTCGTTATTTTCAGGTATGGGCTGTTCACGGTAAAATGAGCACTTTTGAAAGCCCTGCTTAGGATCTATCTGTATGCACGTTGTGTGTTCTTCGGCCTTATGTAAAATTAACATTGCCGTGTGCCTCATCACTTTATTCATACGTCAGTCAAGTGAAACTGTGAAATTATTAGAAAATACATATTTTTCAAATCTGCTCATTTTTACACTTTAACGAATTTAAAAAAAAATCAGAAAGGAAAAGAAATAATTTATGTTAGTACTAATGGTTACCTGACACTTTTTATTCGACGTTAAGATATGGAACTACTTTCTCTCCATCGCTACCAACTTTACTGGGCGCATGTCACTCACTGAGCCCGTTAAAATATATGCCACTCAAGAGCAGTTATATTTTTCTGAGGTTCATTTTAAAAGTGCTCATTTGATCGTGAACAGCCTTTATAGATCACGAAACAGCGTATTCGCATTGAATTGAGATCGACGAGAAGGTAAATTTCCAGAGCAGGAACTTGACCCAACTTCAACATATCGCCGAGATAACGTAGTATTGGCCGAACAGATTCAGTGAACGATTCTTTTATTTTGTTTCTAAATTCACTTTTATCTTTCCAACTTCCGATTGGATTGTCCGTTATGTATTACGACACGATTGCAACATAAGTTAAAGTCAACAGTTTCGTCTGGGTGTATTTGGAAATCTCTGGAATTAAAGAAAAATATTTCGGTGCAAATTAGCATCAATTTACGTGAGAGGTGGGGTTATTGCTGGAACTTACTGTAAAATGTTTTAAATATTATAACAATTGTCCATATGTAAATTTAGCTGCAAATGCGAACTTGAAGGCTACGCACTCGCATAGATCACAGATACAGCGCATACGGAAGTAGCGAGTGAGTGAAGAGTGAAGAGATTTGGGCGGCTCGTAACAATGAGGTTTTGAGAGCCGATAAGGGACGGTAGTGGTGAATTACAACTTATCGAATACGAACCTTTCTTAACTCCACTGTGAACAGAAGAACGAAATTATTTCTAAAAAAAATACACACAGGCATCGTTAACGTACCATAACAAGTCCCATATTAACTTAATTGTAAAATTAGCCTTTAGAGAGGACAAGGTTCAAGGAAAGCAAAGAAAATTTACAATATGATTTCGCTTATTCTTATGTCATTCTTTAAAATCATGCAGCACAAAGAGGCCCCCCCCCCGAGGGGGTGGTCTGGGGGGAGGTCATAATGGATGTTACCCCCCCCCCCCCTTCCCCTAGCAAACCACCCACATTGACATTAAATTGTCTTGCGGATGTTTTATTTTAAAACTGAAATGAAATTATATCAGAACTGTTTAAAAGACTGATGTTTGATTAATTTAAAATTGTTTCCAAAAATTGTGATGTGAGACAGTGCTCCCCTTCCATGACTTGGTTCTGTACCTGCACAATGGAAAATGACCACCCCCTTTCCACCACCAGCAATTAATTCTAACCAAAGACAATTTTAATTGATAACAACGGACGCGTAGGTTCTGAAGAAAAGTGATTTGTAACAATTTATTAAATATTATCCATTCACTGTTACTTCACACTTTTCTGTAGCCCTGCTAAAGTTCTACTTCCAGGATATCCATCCGCCTCGTGCAAACTAAGCTTAACTAAGACTAGAAAATTACAGCAAAGGACAGCGCACCGGAATCGTGCGCACTCAGTTGTATGGTATTTTGCATGAGATCTATTTCTTACTACACTCTAAATTCGAATCAGTGGGAAACCACTGGTTCGCAGTGAAATAAAACTACTCTAATCAGTGAAAATGGCTCCACTTAGAATCAGGGGAAAACAACTGATTGTCTCAGTGAAAAAAATTTCGCTGATTAAATTAGTCACGTGAAACTATTTCACTGATTAAATAAGTGACGGCCGACTGCTGAGGCGAATTAAATATTGTTTTTTTCAAATGCAGCCGAATAATTACGTGAAATAAACATATTCACGATAGTTTACTATTTATACTGTGCAATTTACCGTAATTTAAAAAAGTAAAAAAAATTTGCACGTGGCAGGGATTGAACTCGCGCACCTTTCGACTCTGTCGTTACCTTGAGCCAGAAAGCCAAGTTAAAATGACGGAAGTAAAATAAATGTCTTATAATTCAGTTACGCAATTGTGTAGTTTGAAGTTGGATGCTCATACTTTTCGTGCTTGGTTAGATTGATGCCGTTAGGATTGTTAAAACGAATAGTATGTATAAGAATACTCTCTTACCCACATTAAATACAGATTAAAACTTCAAACAGAGCGCTGTGACGATTACATAGAATCGAAATGGAAGACGTACAACGGAATGACAGGCTTTGTGTTCATGTTCACTCGTAAAATGGCGTTTTGAAAGACGAAACACATTTCAGAAAGTATTTTGAATTAATTTAAATCGTTTATTCGTTGTTACTAAGTTACACGTTATTTGAAGACGATTTTTAAACGATGTTCGAGGGCCATTTTTCCACGAAGTTTCACTGGTACATCAGTCAAAAAATAAACCACTGAGTAAACAGTGAAAAAAAAAGACTGACGAATCAGTGGGAAATGTCACTGAATCAATCAGTCAATGAAATATGGCTTTTTTCACTGCTTCATCAGACTGATGTATCAGTCAGATAGGTTTGACTGATTGAAACAGTGAAATTCTCACTGATTCTGATTTAGAGTGTAGGCGCTACCAACTCACGTGTGTTTTTACTGTTTTTTTATTCATATTTATTATAAATGAAATATTATAATTTATAAATAACATATTGGTAAAACTAATATAACGAAAAATAAGGTGTTTCTATGTTAAGATAAGTATAAAACGCTTGTGATACATGGAATATTAAGGGAATAACAAAACACTTCATACATGGGGTGATTTTTTCAAAGGTTTGATTGAAAAGGTGTGAAGAAACCGCGATTAGACCATAATCTATATCCGCTGTTGTTGCCAAACCTTTAAGGGCGTGGTTTGCGTAGCGGCTACATCTCTCTAGGCAATCCGGTTTCGATTCCCTGCAGGAGCAACACCCGGATTTTCGCACGAGGCAATCGTGTCGGGTGAAGCTGTTGGTCGGCGCATTTTCCCGTTTTCCCCCGCTCTTTGCATTCTGAACGCTGCTCCATATCCACGTCATCTCACCCACATCGAATGTCAAGACCCCGGTGTTGAGAGCCGCCCATCAAAACTCTCCACCTCCGCGTCTTTAAATTTTAACCGAAGAAGCCAAGTATAGGCTGCTCACGCTTAATTATAGGCCCGTTCAGGGTAAACTGAGCACCTTTGAAATACCTTCTTATATACACAGTGTGCATTCCCTCCGCATTATGTAAAATTAACATTTTCATTGGCTTGATCACTTAATTCATGCGTTGATCAAACTTTAAAATTATAGTTTCCATTCACGCTTTCTTCGGCCTTTTGGAATCAAACCTTTGAAAAATCAGACAAGGCGTAACATGTCAACCTGTTGTGTTCAATCATTTGTATTCCACAATTCTATAACGCTGTTATTAACGTTAAAGTACTGTGTTCTTGAACAGAATAATAATCTACTTTGTATCTTCTATAATCTTGTAATATTCATTTCGTATTTAATACGAATTAACAACAGCGAGAGCAGCGACGTGTTGGCAACGGCCGGAAGAAATAGTTCACAGTTACAATTTTTTTAACCTCGTTTTCTGTATACTATTTGTAAATTAAACGTTGCCAATTTATATATATATATATATATATATATATATATTGTTATGTAGCACTGGCGGAAACACATTTCATTGCTGCAGTTAAAAATGTCAGCGCAAATTACCGTGCCTAGAGTGACACTGTGTTTTTTTTTTCGTCCAAGGTTCAATAAGCGAAGCAGAGCGTGTCGTTCTCTCTCTCTCGTTCTCGTTCTCTCTCTTTCTCTCTCTTTCTCTCTCTTTCTCTCTCTTTCTCTCTCTTTCTCTCTCTTTCTCTCTCTTTCTCTCTCTTTCTCTCTCTTTCTCTCTCTCTCTCTTCTGTCTCTCTCTTGGGAAATTCGTACCACCTGTGGAGCATGTAAGGTACACATTTTGCTATTTTTAATTTCAGCACATTTCATATTAATTACAGCAACAATAATGATGTTTGAAATAGCAATTTACAACTGAAACGACATTCTATTGTTTAAATACCTATTATATGTTATTTAGATGCGATGGCGTGATGCTTACAAATCCAACAGGTTGGCAGATGTGGTGTGGAAAGGAGAATCTATAATTTGATCGGGAAGAGGAGAATCTAGAATTTGATCAGTTTTCCCGTAGCCTAGCCGCCTACTTCCACGTGCTTATCTTGTCCCAATATGGCGGGCGATTATACCGAATGCCTTACGACTGGCAGTTATGTGGCGACATGTCAATGACACGGCGTGTTTCTGAACGAAGCATCAAGTTCGTACTCATGTTTTTTAAACTTCCTAGGCAAGTTACGATGTTGTGATAAATGTGTGTTTCCACAGCAGTAATAAATATACTGTTACGTGTGTTTCGTTAACCACTGCGCGTGAAATCGGAGTGCGTGGCGTTGATGCATGGTGGTCGTTTGGCTGGCCCTGTGTGTGTGTGTGCATGATTTTAAATATTTCATGTGCACTATTTATACATTTTAACTGTGAACTGTCTTTATTACGAAGTTAATTATTTACAGTCACGTCAGTTTATTTATCACAATGTTGTACCTTTTCCCCAGGTGTTTGAAACACAGTTGTGTAACGAGCTTAAGTTTCTGTGATTTGAATGTCTGCCACAATCCCTACAAAATACTAAGCCCAATCAGAAAAATTTCAATAAATATTAAAATAAACCTAAAAACCAGTAAGTGCCAATGAATGTAAATATTAGCAGAATAAATGTTACGGTGGGCCTATATGTTTGCATGTTCACCACTATATTTTATTTTGTCGATGTCACAAACAATAAATACGCGACACGAATTGCATGCTTGAATTTACTGCGTCGCTTCGTTGGACTGGTTGTCCCTTCGTTTTAATTTTTATTCCAAATAAGACCGTCCATTTAACGAAATAATTCAACATATATTAATAACAACAGGTTAAATACTACTGTTGTTTCCACCACAGTTGTAACAAACACCGTCGTGGCTAAATATTAATGTGTATTGTGTGTAACATGCTATATCGTGTGTAACAAATAGTTATAATGCTGACCTAAATATTTTTATGGGCCTAAATTGTGAACATTCGTAGGAAATATGGCAGCATTCTTTGAACAGCTGTAAATAGCAACCAACGCAATTGACAGTTATAAAAGTAGAAGTCACATGGCAGTGTTTATGTTTACGTGTAGCGGAAGGATACGCAATCAGTAACCAAAAGTAGATATTTAGCAGGGCTTCAGGAAAGGCCGAAGTTATCGTGAATCAACTATATTATAAAACTAAATATTTCTCAAATCTGGACATTTGTACATTACGATCGATTTAAAAAACCAGACCGAAATAAATAATTTAAGTCTTTACAAAAGGTTACCTAACACTTTTCATTCTACGTTAAGCTATAAAACTACTTTTACTCCATCGTTACCAACTTCACTGGGCTCATGTCACTCAGCGCGCCCATTAAAATGAATGAAGGCAGGATCAGTGATATTTCTGTAAGTTTTATTTTTAAAATGCTCACTTTATCGTGAACAGCCTTCAAACTTTTTTGAAATAAACCTTTAAAAAATGTCACTGGATCTATCTGCATATATTTTAACGGACACGATGGCATTTTAGCGCCCAGTGAAGTTGATAACGACGAATGGAGAGAAATTCCATGTCATAACGTTGAATTAAAAGTGTTAGATAAGGATGTGTGTATACTCAATTTTTTTTTCTTCCCTTTTTTTCATGCTTATAATGTAAATCATTTTCCTTTATAATAATCTCACAGATTAATTCAACCGATGCACGAATAAGGTGATCTGGCCCATGGCAATAATTATTTTACATATATTGGAGAAATCCACAACGTGCACGCAAGCTAGATCTTAATCAGGGCTTCCGAAAGTGCTCAGTTTACCGTAAACCGCCTATAGACGTATTACGTGCTCAGGAGGTGAATTTTCCGTCCTCTGCACTTTCTACGGATGCCACGTCTCTCATCTGCTTCGTAGTTGAGTGGAACTCAAGAGCGTTGGCAGAGAGAGAGAGAGATTGATTGAGAGAGGGTGAGTGGGAGGGGGGTGGGGGAGCTGTCCCTCTTGCAAGGAGCAATATCGGGTGGTAGTGACTGGGCGCTGTAACCCCCGCACCCCCCCCCCCCGGCCTCACCACCCAACGGAGACGTTCTATTACCGGCAGCCAGTAGGCCGTCGTGGGCGCCTGCGAAATTCGAGCACGCGTGAGACGGGCCCGCCCCCACCAGAGGCCCTCTCGCAGGGGGCTTTGATGTCGACGCTAGTAAGGCACGCGTGTCGACAATTTGCCTGAAGGCGCGTCGCTGCATGGGGCAACAACCACACAAGTGCCCTGAGTAAATTAAACATAGGGTAGTAGAGTGCGCGTGCAAGCTACGCAGTTAACCAAACTCCGTGTTCCACCACAGTCCTGGTTTCTAACCAATAGCATAATAGGCTGTTTGCCGTCAATCGAGCACTTTTGAAATAGACCTCTGAAAAATGACACTGCCCTTACCTGAACATACTTTAACGGGAAAAATTGATAGGCGTGCACCCAGTAAAGTTGGTATAGGCTATTTCACTGTTAAATTATCACTTTTCACAGCCTTGCTTAAGATGTCCGTGTATGCACGTTGTATTTTCTTCCGCATCATGTAAAATTAATATTGCTAGGGCCTCATAACTTTATTCATGCGTCGGTAAAGTGAAACTGAGAAATTATTAGAAAAGTAAACATGTTTCAAACTTACTAATTTTTACACTTGGATGCATTAAAAAAACTTAAAGCGAAAAAAATAATTTAAGTTATAACAAACGGTTAGCTAACTATTTTTATTTGACGTTAAGATATAGAACTACTTTCCCTCCATCGTTGCCAATTTTACTGGGCGCAGGTCACTCAGTGAGCCCGTTAAAATATGTAGGTAGAGGCTGTGACTTTTTTCTAAGGTTGATTTCGAAAGTGTTCACTTTATCATGAACAGCCTTTATCAAAACAAATGCGAATGGTTTTTTTTTTTTTTTGTTTTTATTGTTTCTGCTTTAGCGGCACATTAAAAATACATGAAGTGCAATAAGCACGTTTTAACTAAAGCTCATGTATGTGATGGCTCATGTATTTACATTTTCGGCAACTTTGTTGAATTACTCTTTGGTTGAATGGTGAAACTACTGGATCTGATTGCACCAACGTAACTTTGTTTTAATCCCTTAACATTATTATCTCGCTCGTACTCGTTCACGTTTGATGTGTTGCAGAATAAGTGAAATCTTGGTGGGTGCTGTACAGGTCCAGAAGAAAGAGCTATTGCGGACAGTGATTTTCTCTCGGGAATGCTATTGTTTATTGCTGACATATAAACTATTTTATAATTGGTTGTAGCTTGTGTAATTGATATACGAAAACCCTTTCCATAGGTTTCAAAGTGTCAGGTATTTCAAGGAATGTGTAAGTACTTCTGAAACCAAAATAGTCATTCTTTTGCAACACCTGAAGGTAAAAAATGATGTGTACGTTATGGGGTTAATTTTTATACCCAATTACATAAAAGTATATTGTTTAGCGGGAAACAAAGGAAGAGCTCTTAAAAACCCTAGAATTTAATGTAAACTGTTCAAATGTTTATAGTGACACCTATAGATGCTGGCCAGCCATACGCTACACAGAAATTATGGGAATCAATTTGGAGGTATACTGTGAGTACAAAACTCTGTACTTATAGAACCACTTACGTTTCGCATTTATTACGGAAATAGTAATTATTTGTAATTGGATTTATTAGTATGAAGTGCCACGATTGTGGTCCGCGTATTCAGGAGACTTTGATGTAAGCCCCACATTCTAGACAACTCACAAATTCTCCCACTTTTAAGAAACTATCATGATACAACAATTTTTAATTAATTGCGCATTTAATCTTTATTATTTTTAAAAGTCGCATATCGATGGCCTAATTAGCAAACATCGTAACTCCACTTTTGGTCAGTTTTTATATTTTGGTGCCATCTGGTGACAATTATTGGTATTGACACGCACAGCAAAGCTCACAACTTCAGTTAAAATACAACAATGAAGAAAATGTGGTTTTGTATTCCTCGTAACTCCACATATAAATATTTTAGTTGGCAAACCTGGTAACTCCTCAGTACCTACATGGCTATTGAAGCATTGTGGCAGTATGATTGCATTGTTTGTGGTAATTATGTAGCGAAACACTCAACAGGAACTTTATTCAAGCAAGTAAGTTTTATAGTTCATTTTACGGCTTGATATTATACTATAAAATAATTTTTATGTGAACATTTTGTTATGTTATGAACGGATTGGAGTTGAGAGGTTTGCTACAAACAGGGTTGTCTCTGTTATATTGTATATTGTCGAGTTAAAAGGTTTTCTTTGGAGTATTATTCTTGCAGTTACCAAATTCCCCAACACATTTAATATAGAGGTACTACGAATTCTGTTTTATATTATTTTCTCAAATTTCATTTGGGATTCAAAATTCGACGTTTACTTTTCCTGGAGAAACACCAAGTGAAAAATAATCCAGTTTTAAAATACTAAAATAAGTGGTTCTACTTCCATGGTGTCGACAGCACAGAAAATTGTAGCAATGACATTATAGCCACCAGAACAGAGCAATTTACAAGAATGTGGAGTATTTATAGTTAATAGTGACGGGACTTTGTCCCCATTGAGTGCAAATTCAAACTCTGGTGCTTTGAAGTATGGTGAAACGGAGACATCAAATTTTGCAAGAAAAAATACAGTTAGATACTGACATAGACAATGTTTGTACAAACATGTCACAGTAGCAAACTATGGACAATGGCCCTGAAATTCCAGTTTCGATGCTGAATACTTCAACAGTGGAGTTGGAAATTCAGAAAATTATCAGCACTTCAATTATTTTGGAAAGTGACGTAGCTATGCATCGTGAAAGTTCCTTTTCTTTAACACCTGTAGGTGTCGCTACAAATTATATCTGTAATCCCGTTTTCCTTTCATCATCGACGGATAAAGCAATGTCCGATACTGAATGTGTTTCAGAAAATTTAATCAGGGACTTGGGTGTTACTACAGAAGAACTAAACATAGGGAGCCAAGTAATGGTGGAACGTAATGTAGAGTTAAATAACGACGAAAGTACCAAGAATTCACCAGAGAAAGAAGTTAATGACAAAGTTGAAGGAGTATTGGGGCTTCATAGTGTCAACTAGTTCCAGACTTGAAGATAGTGATACTGTAGATACAGATTACATGCCACTGCCAACGGAAGAAGTTTCTGATAATGAAGAAAAGCTTACATTAACTGTACGGAGAAGGAAGCATCATCAAGTGAAAAGCAGTTCATGGATATCCAAAAGTCGAAAATTGCACGTGAGTTTGGCCAACGATACAAGGGGAAACGCAAATTAGATGGCCAATGGCGTCACGATGTTCAACGGAATGAAAAAAAAAAAAAAAAAAAAAAAAAAAGACATTAAACCTAGTTGCAACTGCATGAGAAAAGAAAACAGCATCATCATGTGATTTTCGTTGACTGATGCTGACGGGGAATACAATTTTAAAGAGTGCTGGAAGTTGGAATGAGGTGAGAAGAAATACTTTATTAGGTCATTAACTGAAATGAACCCAACTAAAAGACACAGGGGCAGGAAAAATGAAACCACATCCAGACGAACATTTTCTTGCAAATATTTTTTGAAGAAAAGAACAGAAAAAATAAGAGTATGTACAAGAATGTTCCTGAACACACTGAGTATTGGAAAATGGGCAGTTTTAAATTGGCAAAAAGGTTCTGAAAATGAGGAAGAAACACAAGAAAATGACGAGAAGAACGTCCAACTTCACAGCTTCCGCAAACCAGAACAAAGAAAATCACTAGAGGAATTTTTTCAAAAATAAGCAACGTTGAATCTCATTATTGCCGTGCATTATCCCATAAACAATATTTGGAGCCAATGTGGATATCGACAGTGCAGTTGTACAAGTTTTACAAAGACGATTGGTGTACAAACAGAGGAGTTGAGCCACTCTCATCTTGCACTTTCTCACAAGTGTTTGAAGAACAGAATTTAAGTCTGTACAGGCCGAAGCATGATGAATGTGATCTTTGTGCTGCATTTAAGTTTGGTAATTTGTCACAAGACCAGTATGATATCCATCAGCAGAAAAAATAGAGGCAAGTGAGGAAAAGGATTCTGATAAAGTTAGTGAAGAGTGTGTCTACAAAATGGACTTATAGGCTGTTCATGGTAAAGTGAGCACTTTTTAAGGCCCTCCCAACAGGTATTAACCACTAATAAATATATATTATTTCAGCCTCTGGCATTAAAATTTGAGGGCGGTGAAGTATACACTCTATTTATTGGTCACATTGCAATGTTTACATTAAAAAGCAGCAGGAAGATGGAAATTGGATGAAAAGAAATATTTAGAAGGGCCTTAAAAAGAGCTCACTTTACCGTGAACAGCCTATACAGTCATTATTAATTTGCCCTCGTTCAAATTTTTCCAGTTTATATTACAAAACCAAACTGGCTGTCCACAATTTCACAATATTTGATCTAAAGTCACATGATGGTTATTGTTTCTTATGGAATGAGACTGAAGGGGGCCTAACAGTCAATAAATTCTTTACAATTATTACAAGCTTTGTGAGATCGCAGTTGCCTTTACCATGCAAATAAATTGATTTTGTACAGCGATGGATGCTGCTATCAAAATAGGAACACTACATTGTCAAATGCTCTTTTGCACGCCGCAATGACAAACAATGTTGTCATTGAACAAACATATTTGGAGAAGGGACACACTCAAATGGAGGCGGACTCGATGCATGCTACACTTGAGCTACAACTAAAACATAAGTCTATTAATGTTCCAGCAGATTATGCACGTGCTTGCAGAAGTGCAAGAAACAATCCACGTCCTTATGTGGCCAAGTATGTAAACCACGAGTACTTCAAACAATTCGACCAACATCACTTGTGCACTACCATTAGACCCGGACGAAAAGCTGGAGAACCAACTGTGACTGATTTGAGAGCTTTGAGGTATTGTTCAGACGGAAATATTTTCTGCAAGCTGCGGTTCTCAGAAAACTGGACTATTCTACCAAACCGGATGAAGAGAAACCAATCTGCAATGGCATTTGAAAAATTCCCTAGGCTGCACGAAGAAAGACTTAAAGTGAAGAAATTGAAATTTTAACATCTGTAATCACTTAAAGAAACTATGGAGGTAGATTTTCATAGTTTTTATAATAGCATTTCACTTGAGAAATAGTGGGGTACAAATAGCATTACTAGGTCCTAAATACGTACACTAAAACTTAAATGGCTGTTTTTATTGAAAAAAAAAAAAAAAAAAAAACACCGTAAGGTGTCCATACAGGTGCGTCATTTTAAAGCGTAATTATTGCCATAAAATAATTTTTGTGTGTTATAAAATTAAAATATTGTTACAACTATGCATTTTCTTATTCATAAAAAGCAATAAAAATTATTCAAATCAAATTACTAGCTTAATTTCAGTGAAAACTATTGTTTAAAGTGTTTGCATGTTAAAACTCGTATCTCCGTGGAAATAACGTTGCTAAACACTTAACTGCATTAAATTATGTAAAACCCTTAAAAAAAATTTTAATTTTGACTAAATTTCTGATAATGTATACATTTAAATGTGCTGAAAGAGGTTATTTACGAACATTTTCTAAGTAGAAATACTTTAGACAGTTTTTCATTCCTCCTGACAAATTTCATTTTTGTGAGATACGAGGTTTGCTAATTAGACCATCGATATATGCTCTTGTTAGTTCCAATTTTTACTGAACACTTTTCCTCTGCACTAAAATACAGAGGTAAAGTTAGGACAAAGGTAATTACAATCCGTAAACAAACTATGAATGTTTCGATATCTCATTCATTTTACTGGCGCTATTGCCCGACCAACATTAATAACTCTTACGTAGAAACAGGTGTTTTTCGCAAAAATATTTCAGGACCAGTTGTACTCCAAAACACTTTAGTTCATATGCTCTTTCGTGGTTGGATGATTTTAAATGTCACATGCCTCAAGTGTCTGCCCGCGAATCACGGACGTTCAATATCGGAGTACTTTATTACGATTGGCCCAGTCAAATAGGAACATGTCTTCTCACGTAGACACGCGGGCAATAACTAAAGGAAGTTGTGGTTGGAGATGTACGATATTGAGGTCTACCCTTACATAATTAAACCCGAACTGCCAACTTCACTCAGTTGTAGAAATTACATCTCCAAGTGAACAAATGGATCCAGATATTTTAAACTTCAGCATATTCATAATACTATAATAATATTGCGGAAGTAAGCTGCACTTCACTTTAGTTGATTTAGTATGGGGTCACTGTTACTAGTTTCTGTACTACAACCGTATTTAACCCATTAAAACAAGTTACGTTCACTTATGCTAAAAATGGGTTTACTGGAATTATGCATGCAAACCGGAGGTTATCGTTCGGTAGAATTGTGACGTACATTAAAAATAATATAGCAATATAAATCCAGCATTCAGATCTCGTTATACACGCGTATTTAAATACATTTTATATAGCAGTGAATCGAGACTTAATTTTATATTTTGAGGAAACATAAAGTATGGAAATGTTTAATATTACGTTAATTTTAGTAAGTAGAATTATTGAAATTCGTAAGAAAGCATATCTCAGATAACGTTAAAAACTCAGCGTTAGGCGAGGCAATGTACGTGTCAAAGTGACAGGGCAGAATTTTAAAGTGTTGTCTTGGAATATGTAAATCCTCTTAGCTGTAAAATTTGAAAATTATAACATTTCGTTCGGAATAAAATGTAGAAACCTTATTTGGGTGCGATAGCGAATTAAATTTAACAGACGTGAAACTGTGTATGTAAGCGACTAGAATATGATGGTTAAAGAGCGACTTGAAACGTCTTCCTCGGACATTATTCTACCTTTGTGTGTGTGTGTGTATTCTGTTGTTTTGGGCTATGTGAAATCGTTGTATGTGGCATTTGTGGTCCTATCAGTAGACCCATTGTTACGGTGTGTTACGGTGCCTCGTGTTTCACGCATATGTAAGACAAGTTACACAGCTGAGACTATCGATATTAGTTCACTACTCCGCCGACGTTCGGTATCAATTCCCCTGATGCTCCTTTCTCCTTCCCTGTTCTTTACATCCCCCACCTTTCCGTGCATGCGCGGTAAACTGCTTATGCCCTATTGGCTAGTGATGTTAAGGTTGAAGCACTGCACCTGACCGTACAATGTGAGGAACTCATCAAAAATTAGTACAGAACCTAAAAAAAATTGCCAGAAAAGTGTGATTTATGCTGTATATGAAAGAAGAATGTATATATATATATATATATATATATATATATATATATATATATATATATATATATATATATATATATATAGCAACATTATAAAGTATTTTACTAAAATATACTTTCTGAACGTAAAAAAAAAAAATAATCGATCAACACAGTCTGTATTTTTTAGCAATATTTAAGTGCATTTCTATTTTGGACGCTTCGGAAAGCAGAATTTACAAGGCAATCTTCGTCAAGAAATATCGTCATAATATTTACTGTGATAAAATGTAATAGAATCACAATAATAATACATCATATCAATTTTATAATTAACCTAATTTATGTCTGTTTCAACCATATATGTTTGTGACAAATTAACGCACATAAAATCAATTATATAAATTATTTCCTACAATATTATTACAATTTTCTTACACACATTCACAGTAAAAGTAATGACGATATTCCACGAAGATTTTTTTTTTTTTTTTTTTTTTCCTTCCTTCCTTCCGAAGTATCCAGAACGGAAATAAGCTTACATTTGGTTAAAAATACAGACTAGTTTAATCGATTAACTTTTTACATTTAAAAAGTATATTTTAGTAAAATACTTTATAATTTTGTATAATATACACATTATTCTTTCATATACAGCATAAATCACACTTTTCTGACAATTTGTTTAGTGCCTGTAATACTTTTTTTTATGAGTTCTTCACGTTGTATTGTCGGGTGCAATGCTCCATAGGCAGTTACTTTACTTCAACCTTAAGCTGGTGCTCGCCTTCTGCTGGGCTCTTGGCTCTGTCTAATGAACTTTGCTCCTGTTCCTGTTCGGTTACTTATTGCTCCTAACCGCATCGACGGTTGGACGTCGTCGACTTGGGTCATCGCCACGTCTGTCAGCTCTGTGGCAATCATCATAATAACTTACATTTTCCACGATTGCCGCAGGGCAATTCTCAGGTGGGTTGCAGTTTCGGTGATTTAATGTGTTTATTGAGTGGTATTATGTTGGACTAGTTCACTGTGAATAGGGTTGTGCTCTTTCCGTTTGCATTCTAAGTTTGGTTTTGATCGCCCAGTCGAAATTCGGTTTGGTATAATATTGTACGGTACATGTGTGTGGATCCCAGTAGCGTAATATGTCTGTATTTAGCATATTTTGATATTTTATCGATGTTAATTTGGCCGTGACTAGTTGTGTGCAAGTTACCAGAAATTTTCCCGTTTGAATATTGGCAAATGAGACAACACCTGGCAATTTAGTTGTCAACGTTTGTGGTAGCCCACCTGAAAATACTTTTGGATTTTTGCTCACATAGCCTACGTTTATTTTTAAGAGCCTTTGATTTTTGCTATTAATGTTCTAACGTGTTTGCTTATTTTTACGTCCGTGAGGCTTTCATAAACTTCATCCTAGTGCCCTCACGGGTTTTCAATATATATTTTTATTCATTTTGGGTTTTGAATGAGATGTAATATTACGATTTTGGTCTCAGTTTGTACTTGTACGGCAAGCCTGTTGATACTATTGGTATTTTATAAGGTACGTTTCAAGTATATTTTAAAAAGATATGTTTTTCATTCGATTTTAGGTTTCGTGAAATGACTCAGATCTCATATGAATGTTTTTGGCGCAGGTTGAATTCTTTGTAACTTTATTCCAAGTTGAATCAAATGTTTAAAACGGTTCTGTCTTCGTTCACGACTAGGGTTGTAACCCCACACAGTCGCAGTGCTGCTAATTCGTTACAAAATTGATTGGCCTACCTCAGATGTACTAACTGCGTTAGTTATTTGTAAATTACGTGCATTTAATTAACAGAATTTTCCCTAGTAAGCACACTGTTTCTTTAATTGAAACATGAATAATGAGACATTTCAGTTTTTCAGTTAGTTATTTAGTGCAATTTTCCTAGAACAAATGCAATTATATTTCTACCTAAGAGTTAATTCTGCTTTATTCTTGAACATACACACAGACCTCGAAATATTGAAGTACTTCTGAATAGCTAAATAAGTTTACTACGTCATCACAGAGCCTTGTTTTGCTCGCTGAGGTGAGTTTGTTTCTAGGGCATGTTTCATATGAGACTTCTTGACGGCTTTATGGTATGTAAGCTTCACACTGCTACTGTCAAGAAATACAGCGTTTTCTTTTACTGTTCGACACGTTTGGTCATGCATTAATTTGTGAGCTGATGTGTTGCAATTGTGTAGTATTTCGATGTACGTTGCACTTGGGTCTAGTTTACATTTTTGAAACCAATGAGCAACGTGTTGCATGCTCAAAGACGTTGCCGCCAGCCATTCATAAATGAGAGGAGCGGTGTATTTCACAAATCAGAATATCCACCGGGAAGACACTCATGGTATTGGGTACCGATGCCTCGATGTGTACAGCACTGGTCATAAATATCCTCCCAACCTCCTCACTTAGCCAGCTCCACACTCTGCCTTTCTCCAGCCGCCGACGAGTGAACATTCCCCCCCCCCCCCCCTTCTTTTCCAGTTCCCAAACCTCGTCATTGCTCGCCGACCACCAAAGGGTGAACATCTGTACTCCCAAACGTCGCTTGTGGCAGTTTTACTAACTCAACCAACAGCCAATCACAGCATACCTCGCAGGAGAAGGAAGGGTATCCCATTAGGGGTAACCCCACCATCAGCCAACAGCCAATCACAGCATAACTCTCAGCACCACTCACGAATTTTATGGAATTTTCATTTGTGCCACTCTTGCCCCTTGATCGTCAAAGTAACGAGCTGCCATCTCCACGATCGTGGACAAGGTAACTGAACAGGTTAATAGCGAAGTGCATAAGTCAGACTATGGGTTATACGATCCAGTAAGAGCACGCGGAGTCGTCATTCAGATTCAAGGCAGCCATCTGCAGATAGCGAGACTGGACATCGAACCATCGGCCTTCGGGAGGAAAAGTCACTATGGAGGCATTATAAACAGCATTACAGAGCCATCGCTATGATATCGTGAAGACACAGTTACATGCAACTGTCACGTAGAACACTAATGAGGTTGTTAAGAGGTATAAAAAATACCTGTTACAACAATGCATGGACATTTTAAAACACGTTACTTCTCTGAAAAACTGCACGAATATGAACGTCACATGTTCAGGTATTCACAGTTTCCATTTATTGTCTACTAATGCGTGCAGTAATTTTGGGGCTGGTCTTTCTTCCCCAACATAATGACTTTCTGTTCTTATCTCTTGAAAAGTTTAATTTTACTGGCGATGCAATGTGTTCAACCATTCTTTTGCAACACGTCTTACGGCGTAAAATGCGTATCACCAACGTATATAGCTGTAACATTTCTGTGCTTATTTTATTTATTTATGTTAATTTTGAATTTAATTTTCCGTCGAGAGTCGTGTAGTATTCCAATTTCCGTTCGTGATAATTTAGGCTTTTATTTTTATAGTCATCAGACATTGTGGGAAATACGTTAAGGGTAAAATATTCTAAAATGCACATTTTGGATAACTGAACTTGGTAGATAAGTTTCAGCGGTGCTACGAAGAAAATTTCATGTGTGGCATCAGAGCTGGAAACCTCGCGTCTCAAGTCTAAGACGTTAAAACACACATCCCGCGAGCACAAAATCAATAAACACCAGTCATTTAACGAAACGTTTTGCAAAACATTTTCAACACTACCTTGGATCATCTAATATTAATGTCGAGTAACAAGTGCAAACACGAGCGTGTACACACGCGTCCAACGGGCGACAAAGAGGGCGCGGACAGCTACAGACAAGAAGACATCTACTCGCGGCGACATTATAAACAACCGGGCGCGTTCCAAAACAAACAAGACCCGTCGAAATTTTTTTTATCTGCCCGGGACTCTTTTAGAACTAGCTGTTTCCGGTGACGAGGGCCATTTCCTGTAGCAGGAGCCTACCGCAGAGGACAACTGGCTTCAACTAGAACGTGAAGCCTAATTTTGGGAGCCGGAGAACACAAGATACTGCACCCGCGACGTATTCTTAACATTTCTACGCGTGATGAACGGATACTGATTGGTATGCAATTTTTATTTTCGTACTACCGAGGAAGGTAGTACAGTGGCAAACCTTCGGGCTCGCATACTGGAATACCTGGGTTCGATCCCCGGTTCAGCTATCCTGAGTTCTGTTTTTCGTGTTTTCCCGAAATCACTCCTAGCGACCGTTCGGAATGCTTCCATATTACAGACCATGATCGATTTCTTTCCCCGTTACTGCTTCTCTGAACAATGGGCTGATCCATCTGTAACTATCTCGCTGTCAACAAGACGTTATACCCTACCGTACTCAAATCTGCCAAACTTGATTGAATAACTTCTGAAGATATTTCAGCCAGTCAACTACCAATGACGATAACGGTGAGTTTTTTAAGGTTTGTCTTTTAAATAAATATTAATTAATATACTAATTATTATAAAGAATATATAATTCCACATTAATTAATTATAAATTAATAAAATTAAAGTAAAGAATGTTATGTTTTTTTTTTCTCAATATATGGCTTATATAGGGACTATTTACTTTACTTAAATGTAACAGTGTAATTGAAAAATTCATTTTCATGTCAATGACTGTAAAATAAATGTTAAAACATGAACTGCTCTTTGTCAGACAGCAGGATGGCTGAGTGGCTAGCTCGTCATCTTGCCATCACGGCAGTCCGTATTTGATTCCCAAAAATTGTGAGCGGACGTTTCCTTTGGTTGGCGACGTCTCTCATTCTTCCGCTGCTATTCTACAGTTAGGTTTATTACACTCATGGTTAGGAACGAAACGAGATTCCTTAAGAGGGAAATCGGTATAAGGAAAATTTCCACCGCAAGGCGTGCTGATGTTCCTAATAGATTGCTTTTAAGCTGGCGGTAAATGTAGAAATGCTATATATTTGTGTATAAAAGTTTGTGCTTCATCCCAATTGTCATGTATGCTTGCTCCAGCCAAAATATTAAGTAACATCTTAATTTTGGAACTGTTATTCATGACCTGCAATGTTGTACACAAGAGTAGACAGTACAAATACAAAAGCGTTTTGCATTGAGCGGTCATAAACAAGCTAATTTTAGTGAAGGAAAGTTACGAATTTGTTAAGAATTTAAAACCGAAATAAATATGTCAAATCATTATCAGTAAGCTTACAAACCAGATTAGGCACGAAATTTGATAGGGAAAATGCTCGTCAGATTTTCATTAAAAAAAAAAACCCCCAACAACTCGAACTACTGGATTATAAAGTGGCCAGAAATACCTCCAATTAGTTATCTGTGAAGACTGGATATCTGTCATGGATTGGCTTCAATTCCGCTGTGGGAGAAATGGTTATCAAACAGATTATAAGTTACTGTTTTACGTTGCACGGTTATGCACGGAGGCTCAAAAACAGTTACGAAATAAAACTGTTATTTAATATTTCGGGTGGAGCAAGTATACATCACAATATGGATAAAACACAACATTTTATACACAAATATATTGAATTTATCCATTTACATCCAGATTAAACGCGTGCTTTTGAGAACAACAGTGAACCTTGCAATTAAAATTTTCTTTATGACAATTTCTCCCGTAAGGAATCTCGTTTCGTTCCTAACCATGACTGTATTAAAACTAACTGCTGCACATCAACGGAAGAACGAGAGAGGCTACTGACCAAAGGAAACGTCCGTCACATTTCTTCGGGAATCGAATATGGACTGTCGAAGTGACAAAGAGCAGTTCACGTTTTAACTTTTATTTTACAGTAATTGTTTTAAGAACAGTAGGACTTGGAAAACACCACACCCAGAATGAGTCGTCAATTTGAAATACAATGAAGACCACATACAGTATTAACTGCGCAATGTAAATCGTTAAATTGTCGTCGGAGGAAGATCTCCGCAACGCGTGATATAGGGGGCGCTTGTAGCCAATGCCCACAGTGCTTGGAAGAGCTATACAACAGGCTGGAGAGGTACAGACATCTGCGTGTTAAGAGACAGGTCAGCATGCTCCGTCATCGTGATCACGAAGAATATCGCCACCCAGAGCCATCTGCACGGTGTCTTATGTTTGTACTGCGCTGCGCAGGATGGTCGGCTTGTCGTGTAGCCATTCATCTTGGCATCTGACACGATGTGTGCAGGCGTGGGTATGTGAAGGTAATACGTCACGTAGAGCAAGTACTGGTCCTGCCAGACGCACTACGGGTAGAGAAGACCTATCCTCCGACACGTGTAGTAGCAGGACATGACACCACATACTGAGAAATCATGCAGTCTGCGGCGCCTGCAGTGCATTTGCCGGTCTCAACAAGAACTATTCGTCGCCATTTGAATGAGGCCGGCCTACAGGCACAGTTTCCACTTTGATCCCTCGGCTTCATGCGGGACGTCGTCAATGGCTCTAGGAACGTCAACATTGGACAGACGCATTGCGTTCTCCGATGAGTCCAGCTTCAGTCTTAATGCAGATGACGGTCGCAGCAGGGTTTGGGGCCGCAGTGGTAACGCGACGATTCTGCACTGATTTGTGAACGCCATGCGCCCCGGACACCACGTGTTATGACATGGGGTGCCATCGGCTATGACTCCTGGTCACGTCTCCTGGTTGTTGAAGGCACGGAGGCAGCACAGCGATATGTCAATGAGTTTATGGGGCTCCATTTTGTTTCATTTGTACGCAGCGTACCAGCACTATCATGTAGCAAGATAAAGCTCGTTCCCGTACAGTTCGCATCACAGAACAAGCTCTACAAGATGTGGTTACTATTTCTTGGCTTGCCAGGTCTCCAGATTTGTCCCCGATTAAACACGTACACACTGAATTTTTTTTTGTACTTTAACAAAAAAAACCTTGGTAACCCAGTTGCCAAGAAAATCCTTTGTAAAACTACAATCAGTTTTCTTGTAAAATATACAAAACATAGGTATATTAATTGTAATAATACAAATGATAACTTACGTTATTGAAAAATATACATTTTATTCTACACGACAAATGTGATGCATTAATAATAGAGAGTAACTGAGAACAAAATATTTTAAAATATAATTTACGAAAACAAAAGTTACACTTTGCCAGCTTGAGGACTGGAGCCCATATCCCAGATGTTATTAGCCCACACCTTTAACCACAAGACCAACTTAACTTACGAACTTAGCAATTATTTTTATATTAAATATAGCTGCAAGTGCCTACAATATAATATGACATTATTTTATTAAGAAAAACATATTTGTTTCATTTTAAGAGTTCTGTTGTTGAGTTGAGAGATTTGGACGTCTCTTAACAACGTGGTCTTGAGTGCCGATCTAAGAGTTCTGTGTAGCTGGGAAGCAGTTAATGAAAAATACGATTACGTCTTATTGAAATAATCGTTTAATTATGAATATTTTAGTCTTACGTGTTTTACGTTATTCAAAATTGCGATACATTAATTTTTACACGCAACTACGCCTTGCATCACCCATAGTTTTCGCACAAACAGCTATATATATTTTTACGTTGTTGAGTGTCCGCCATTTTCCTGAAGCTCGTAGATACGGTTCAGTATAGTAAAAGCATACATTTAGGTCTATTGCAAACACGGCCCTTGTAGTTCTACAAACGGGTCGTTTTACAAGAGATATCTTTGTACTGTTACAAGCCTTTGTAAAATTACAAACTATTTCTCAGCAAAAATTACAAATTTTTTTTTACAGTGTATGGAGTGTTATGGGGCGACGTCTGCACGACCATCAACCGCCTGTATAAACACTGGCTGGTCTACGCGTGCAATTGCAGAAAGCATAGTTGTGTGGGCCGCAGGACTTTAACTGCCACCTGTATGGTGGAATGGAGGCATCGTTGCGTGTATAGTCGTGAGAGAAGACTATACCAATGTCGAAAGCGGGCTTTGCGGATGCCGAACAACGCACCCTCTATGGGCGAAAGACTCATTTGTACTATCACCCTGTCAGCCTGTGATGGTTTAATAAAGTTTCTCATAATTAAAGAGGGTGTAAAAGTTTCCATGTTCAACAGGTTTTTTTTTTTTTTTTTAACTGTAATTTGTCCCTGAATTTATCGGAAGATGTTTATAGCAAAGGAAAACAGATTTACGCAACAAATATTATGGTTCAAGCCATTGTATTCTTCTGGAAATGAAGTAGATTATTACGGGGATACTAACATCCTATAATTTTAGAAGCCTGCATTTTGAAATACGTCAAACTGTTTATTTTTCTTTTTAAAGAACTGATCCTATGTCTCGAAACGTGTACAAAATTTTCTGAAGAAAGATCGTTATTTGTTAACGTGGTTTCAATGAAAAAAAAATATTTTGCAGATGTCTTGGTTTGATTCGGATCCAGATTGCAAAATTTTTACATCTCAAATTATGAAACAATTCGCATGTCTTGTCAGTGTTTCTTGTTTGGAGAAATACAATTGGAATTGATTTTTATCTATTAGGTACGTAAATATTAGAACCGTTTTCTGAATTTTTTTTTTTTATGTAACGTGTGATTTAAAAAATATATGGCATGCATTGCACCCGTTGTCCGCTTATAATGAAGATAATTTGCTCATTGCGGAAGCTCTGCGGACCGTCTATTATGTTTGTGTTCTGAAGCATTGACCCCCCATTCTGTCGTATTCTGTAAAAGAAACGGCGAAACGCCTCGCCCAACATATTTTTTTACACGAAAAACTGAAACTGCTTTAACTCGCTCACTTTGATATTCCCTCATTGCGATATCGCCGCATCCGAGATATTAAATTCAGGATTTTTGTGATCTGGCTTTGAAGCGTGGCGGGATGGAAGTCGCTCCGTCCGTTCATGTGCGCCACTTTCCAGAACACTCTTGTATAAGAGGGGAAAAAAGGGGGGGGGGCGACGCTTCTGATGAGTAAGTAGAGGGAAGAGAGGAGATCTGCAACACTCGACACTGACGAGCTGACTAAGTGCGCGGCTAATGACGAAAATTCCCTCTAGCTTTTTTTTTAATTATTATATGAGAGTGAGATGGAGAGTACCAGCGAAAATAGGAAACGTGATTTTCTCGATGTTGGAAGGAGGAAGTTCTTTTTTAAATTATTCCAAATGGAACTCTCGCCTTTAATGTTTAATGACACGGAAAAAAATGTCTATCCTGGTTTTGAAGTTCGTACGCATTTGAAAACGTTTCCGTGCTCGAAACTCTCGTTTTCGTCAGAAAAATTTTCAGTTAAATTAGCTGTTTGTTGATAAAGTATAAATTTTTAGTTTTATGAGCCGAGTTACAAGAGGTACACTTTTTTATTTATATTGACGCACAGCACTTATGAGGCAAAGCGTTTCCAGGTATTTAACTGATGAACTGAAGCTAAATTTTGGTTTCTGAAAAACGCAATACATCATACACCAGTGAGTAAGCGAAAGTGTGTTAAAATAATGTAAGTAAATGTTTAAATTTTGTCTGGGGATGCTTTGAATTTATATTTATGGATTTTTGTGGACTTGGGTGATTTATACCATAAATTTGTATAGGTGGTTTCAGTTAGTGAAGTGTTCTTAAATGAAAATTGAGCTAATTACTGGAATACACAGGAAACTAGCGTCTTAGAAATTTTATTCCTTCTAAATAAGCATAAATTACTGTTATGATAGTATTTGAACTCTGAAATAATTCCAGTTGTTCCGCTTGTCCCAATGGAGTAATTTCCACTGTTTTAATAAAATATTGCATCGCAGTGCACTCCAGTATGTTCCGCGAACTTTGCGGTTTGAGATTCGTTGATCTAGATCCAGATAGCAAGGCAAGGCAAACATAATTAGTCGCCTTATTTTCCGCCTACTTTTTTCGTGCGAACTGCTGTTTGATTGTTCAAATATTGAAGGACGCGCAGAACCGTGATACGGGTGCGGAGAGCTGTTGGAACAGCGACTTTGCCGTGAATACTGAGCACCTGCACATAGTAGAGCAATGCTAGGTAAACACGCTCGCATCTCCTTCCCTTTCCGCTTTCTGTGTGACGTCAGAGTGGTAGACAGCTCGCTCCTTACGTCTACCCGCGTTGCATAAGGTTTGTTCACGATAAAGTAAGCACTTTAGAAATGAACCTTTGAAAATAGTCACTTCCCCTGAATGCATATATTTTAACCGACGCACTGAGTGACATTCGCGCAGTAAAGTTGGTAACGATGGCTGGAAAAGTAGTTCCGTATTCTTACGTCATATAAAGAGTGTTAGGTAACCATTTGTGATAATTTAAAATCATTTCTTTCGTTTTCTGTTTTTTTTAATGCATCGAAGTGTAAAAATAAGCAGATTTGTAAAGTACTTACTTTCGTAATAATTTCACAGTTTCACTTGACTGACGCATGAATAAAGTAAAGAAGCCAATGGAAATATTAATTTTACATAACGCAGAGGAATACACAACGTACAAACAAGTAGATCGTAGGCAGGGCTTTCAAAAGTGCTAATTTTACCGTGAACAATCTATACAAAGATTTACAAGGTTTAATATAGCATTCATTATTTTCAATTATATTACGTACTCAATGTGGCTCGCTATAAAGGAGTTGCAGTAGCTTACAGAAACACCCTTTCTGTTCCAAGTTGGCAGCCTCTTTAGTACGGTTTTCAACAAGTTGTAAGCTTTACCCTCCATAGGTCATATAATTGTTTTAAAAGTGTTTGAAGGATACGAAATTAATATATATGTTCAAGCATATCCGTTTAAGACATACCTGACGTTAAAGCTGCACAGAAAATATGTACACCTCACGCTATGTTTTATTTGTCACTTTTCGCTTTAAAAAAAAAATGGCTTTATTCATAAAAACGTACGCATTTTAACAAACGTAAATAAATGTTAACAAGCTGTGTGCGGAAATAGAATGTATATTTGAGTTTATGAAATATGGCGCCGAAGAGAAGTTTTCGGCTACCAGAGACTCGGCAGGCATCATCGTCGCCAAGAGACAGGAAACTAGCACGCACATCTGCAGCGCCCGAGATAACCTCCGCACTTCTTAAGCCCCTGTCACACTGGCAACTTTTCGCCTTATTTGACAGTAAAATTTGAGAATTAAATACGCCCATCGAATTTTTCTTTGCAACATATTCCATCAAATAATTCTGAATGTGTTTGAAACTCCCTGTAAAATTTTCTAATTGGGAGGATCTAGCCTGAATTTTTATTTAAGAATTATTTTCAAAGCAAGATACTGCTTTTGTGTTACATGCAACCGACTACAGGAATAAATGTAACGAATGTTGTAATTTAATTTGGCATACAAAATTTAAATTTAAATTTAAATTTTTTCCTGCATAAAACTTCGGTTTCTTAACATTATGTAAGATTGACTTGAAATAATATTCATGCTCAGACAGCTTCTACATAAATGAATTATCTTCTTAACTTTATATCGCTTCCAGAAATTTTTCGCCGTTTTAATGTTTCGTGATTTTGTAAACAGTCATTTTTGTCATTCACGATTCTGGTTGGCTGAACCCGTCAAACATTGAAGAAATTTTAGAGCCGTTCCAATAACCAAATTTTTTATGGAAACTGGAGCCATACAACTTTTTCAGACAAATATGGCAGCGTTTATGACGTTTAGGTGACTTCACAACTATCAAACTTTATTTTATAAAATGACGGTTAATTCTACTCAGGTTAGGAATAAAACTAGTTTTCGTATGAGTGTGTTTGGCACATTGAAAATTTCCGCCACTAGGAGCGTTGTGTTCACTTTTAATTCAATTTTTAAGCTAAATTAATAATAAAATAGAAATATTTTACTTAGATAAGTAGTTACTTTATATTTTATTTATGATTATTGCAATTATTTTTTTAACGTATAAAATAGAGAAAATCCGATAAACGTGCGACATTAGCGCTTACTTAATGGCGAAAGTTTTAGTTGACAAACTAAAAGCATTGAGCTTTCCAACTTAAGGGGGCCGCCTACCTGACGCGACATGGCACAAGAGCGAGCGATCGCTAAGGGCGACAGTGGCACGTGCATCAAGTGCCGCATCGCCACTATGCGCGAAGCACTAAACTAGCGCGCAAGCTTTTCGTCGAACCGTTATTTCTATGGGACTTTTAGCGGTGACTTTATAATTTTAATGATGGAAAGTCTAATGCAAAGTTCAATGCAGAATTGTATCTGAGTGTCACGTAGATCCGGTCAGCACATTTTGACATACGGCAGTCTAAAAATGCTGTTATCGGCTATGTTGGAGGGCTTGGAAATAGTGGTTCCAACGTGCGTAATGTCATGAAAGCGACATTCCGTCATCACCTGGAGGTTGTTTTTTTTTCTTCGTAAATTAGCACATTGGGCGCACAGGGAATAGTTTCGTTAAAAAAAAAAAACGGATTCCCAACACACTGCAGCACATTTATAGCGCGTAGTAGACGGCCCCTTAATCAAACGTATTGGAGTAGTTGGACGAGAAAATCTGAAAGTGTGACAGGGGCTTAAGAGCATGCTGTTCACATAGCAAATTCACAGTTTGGCCACCCGCTTCTCGGCGGCCGAATGTAACTCATAGACTAAAGTTAAGAGTACACCAATTTTCGTCTTCTGCTCATACCTCCAACACTGACTTGCCCATTGCCAACAGTTCTGTGAAAATCTCGTGGTCAGACATTGACAGGGGCGTTTCTTCACATCCAACTTTTCGACAGGCTATGTTTTCATATAATTCCGCATTACTTAGATATGTCTTAGTTACAACAAAATAAGGTTAGAATAAGCCTACTGCTACTTAAAACCACGTATAAATATAGTTCTAACATTGTTTGAAAATTTCTTCTTACAGCCACGTTCTAATATACAAGTTTTGATCAAAGTTGTCGCCAGATATATGCTTCTCGCTGTTACTAGGCATAATTATTTATAACTTAAATTTTTCATTTTCTAACAGTTACTCGTTAGCAGTTAAAGTACTCATGTCTTCACTGCAGTGTAATATCAAAGGCCACTCAACAAACATGTGTTTTGATAAACTATATTTATGGCATATACAAGTCTGTTAAGCTGAAAGTTTGGCTTTCATTAAGTCCTTTCAGGGATCGTTTCATACACAGCGCATATTTTGGATGTGAGAAGTTTGCTACGGTCTATAAAACAATTAACTGAATGGATCAATACAATAAATACTGTCAGCAAAAAAAAAAGGATTTAATTGTAACCTTCCTTGTAGAACTATCCAAAAACGTACCAGCAGGTACCATCTGCGAAACGATATTATGGTTTACCTTAAGCAATTAAATTAGGTATAAAACTTTTTAACCCCAAACTGTATATTGTCAACACTTAACAAATTTATATTTTAAGAATTGTCTTTGTAATAAATGATAAACGTAAGCAAAAGTTAGCTAAATTTAATTTTTTTCCGCTATATAACTGAAGTCCTATAGAAAAAATCCAGGGGGCCCGACTGTCTAAGCAAACACATATATGAAATATATCATTAAATAAAACTAATTATTCCGAATTATGAATTTTATTTATAAATAATTTTTGTTGCTCGTAAATTCCACAGTGTTTATGAGAGTTGCTCCGAAAATTATTGGAAGGCGGCTTGTGAGTGATATCAGATATGATTCTGTGCAAGTGATTTAATAATTTCGTAATAACAAAAAAAAAATACCTTGAATTTGTGATTGACTGGTGACAGTCTCAAATTTTCAAATATTTAACACACAAAAAAAAGTTTCCGAACTATTTAGAAGGAATGTTTTAAACTATTGCACTGTAGACCAGTGAATACTTATAAATGTATAAATATGCCTTGGTCCCTTAAAATAGTATCATAATTTAATATAATCAATAAAGTATTTGGATTATATATAACTAACATTTGAGTGTACTCTTTGCTGGTATTATATGGAAAGTGGTGCATATTGCTTCGAAAATTAGGGCCGGTTAGCGTCTATGCCTAAGACGCAAGTAAAACATTGAGAAAACTGTGCGAAACGTTGATATATATTTTATTATTCACTTGAACTGGAGGAAACGAAAAGATTTTAAGTTATTCTCTCCTTTAGGTTGGAACACAATGGCCTGAAGTTATGCACCGTCTACAATGTAGACTACAATATTGCCAAACAATATTTGTGATATTTGTGTTATTTATAAATGAAACCTACATCGGCACACTAACTAGCCTCTTGCCTACATCACTAAAACCTGTCAGATATCACGACACTACATCGCGCCCGTGAGCTTCTTGACTAGTGGGAGAGCTCCACTCCCTCGCAGGTACACACACACACGTAAATTAATTTGGATATAGGCTGTTCACGGTAAAATGAACACTTTTGAAAGCCCTGTGTAAGATCTACTTGTATGCACGTTATCTATTCTTCCACCTCATGTAACATTGGTATTGTCGCGGGCCTCATCACTTTATTCATGCGTCGTTCAAGTGAAACTGTGAAAATAGTATAAAAGTAAATATTTAAAAAATCTGGTAATTTTTACACTTCGATTAAACAAAAAAAAACAGAAAGGGAAATGTAATGTAAGTTATCAGAAATGGTTGCCTAACACTTTTTTTTTTGACGTTAAAATACGGAACTACTTCCCATCGATCGTTACCAACTTTACTGGGCGAATGGCACTTAGCTCTCCCGTTAAAACATACCCATATAGGGGCAGTGACTTTTTTCTGAGGTTCTACGTCACTACCTAGCCAGTTATAAGAATTTTAGCCCCCGGTCTCGTGACAGTATGGCCACCGGTAACTTAAGATAATTTGGTTTCGGAATGCCTACATCTCTTGGGTTTTTATTTTGCAGTTCACGTACGTGTGCACTGTGAAGGCTTTTGTTAGCAAAATATGCTTATTCCTTCGAGTAAATATTCCATGTTTTTTACCACAACCGATAACGAAACACAGCATGAATCACCAAAGAGATTCTCTTTCTGAATAAGCCCCGTGATCATTATCGGATTCATGCCTCCTTATTTTAACAAAAATACTAGGAGATCTACAAGATAGGGAAGAACCAAATGTGAACACCTCCACAAGTATATACATTTTCCTTGAATTACAAAATGAGCAATGCAGAAATTATGTTTATAAACACGCACATTTGGTTTCATTGTTAATCACGTACTGTCTCCCTTTCTTTCTTTTGGTGACTACGTCTTCTTGAGAAAAACGCGGTTTTTGTGTGTCCAGGGAGCTAAGTTATAGTATAGTGCGATTATATTAAAATTTGCATTAAAACGTGCTTTAAACCGTTTTGACTCAAGCCGGCTTTAAAATATTTCCCCTTAGTAATTTTCCTTTCAATTTGCAATGATCAGCTGAATCGTAAAATGGGGAAGTAATACCTCACTTTCTATTTAAAAAAATCAGCTAACAATACGATTTCAACTATGACATGGTAGAGTACCCTGCTGTAGTATGCTACCAGCCGAACACCTGTCTGTCGAAGACCCTTGCGTGTAACACAGATCCTTAATTTCTCAATTCCCCAATTCTGGTCCATTCTTCCAGTAGTAAAGGAACATTTTCGTGGGTTCACTTTTTTGAACCGGTTGGGATATTCTCCCGCCGATGCATCTCAAAAATATTCAGCCTCTTGGTCCAATAAGTCGTGTCCTAATGTTCGTCTTAGTATCTCAGAGCCTGAGACACTGCCTCAACCATTCTCTCAGACATGCGGGCATTCTCTTTTCTCCTTCTCGATAGTTTCACCATGAATTAACCCTGGATACCCCGAGCACCCAGCACCAGGCTCAAGTCCGTGGAGCGTTCGTCGAACCTCCCCGTCACAATTCTGGAGCTGCGGACTTGTGCAATGTCCTGCTGTGGGTGCAGGTTTCCAGCAGGGTGCTGCCGGCACAGTATGATCTACCAGCAGGTCCTTGCATCGTTCGCCGGCGAGGGACGATGGTAGGTGTACCAAGGACCGTTTTCACTCCACCTGGAGATGGTCATGGATGGCGTGGCTGCTCACAGGTCGTCGTGGTCCAGCACTGCATTGACGGCTTGACTATCCGCTGCTACAAACCGAGATAGCCGACGGCGAACCCTGTCATAGATATGTTGTACGCCAAGGCAGTTATCCCTGGCGTCAGAGGTAGTTTTACCCGATTCCATGAACTCACGGTACGCTCTCGACACGGTGCCTGCACGACGTTGGAGATGGAATGCTCCACACGTCTGGCCCCCAAACTACCTGGCCACGATCTAATGCGCTGAGAAATTGTTTCTTCCCCATCTGTGCTCTACTACTGTAGTTTCGAAAATAGTTAAAACAAAAATCACCGGTGCCAGGACGAACAGCTGCCTTCCTGAGCTCACAATATCAGAGTTCAGGACCCTTTAGAATTCCATACAAACGATAGTATCCCATTTATATGTTAATAATCAATCATCATCCCAATACCCTCTGTAGTAATGTGCTATTGACAGTGATTTCTCAACCATTTGAATTATATCAAAAATTTATTTTCTTTCATATCACTTAAAAATTTTATTTTCATAAACGGTAGATAGGTTTAAATTAATAATAAATTATTTAATAACTTCCTTCTAAATTAACACCCCTCCCCCAAATAAAACAAAATTTTATTTTAATTTAATTTAACTGATTATGTAACAGAGTTTGCGACTTTTAATTGGGGTCAATATGGGTAGGGGGATCGAAAATATATCCAACGATCCCCTTATCGGCTACTACCCGATAAGAAAAATGAATAACGTTATATAGGAAGTATATTAACTGACTTTAATTTAAAAAATATATATATAATAGAGTTCAGTTATGGCCAATGGCCGAGCACTGATAAAATCTGTAATTTCTTTGTTGTTGTTGTTGTGCTCGACTATTACTCACACGATCAGTACATGGCCTGACCACATCCCAATCACGTGTGGCTGGTCATTATTCCATGCGACAAGTGTGTCTAATTAAACAGCTCACTAGTGTATACCCGCTGCGAGCGCTTCTTATAGTCTTTGAACCTCCCAGGCGGTGAGGGATCTAAGCCTACATAAAAATCCGGGTTTCTCGCAACGTTTAAATACGTTGCGGGTGGCGTCCTCACAGGCGTAAGGAATCCATATACAGGGGGCACTTATATCGCGAACTCAAAACACGCGCCAGCAAATTGTTAGAACGCCGTTTGTCAATCAGCACCAGCCGGCATCCCAGCTAATAGGGATCCTTTCACAGTATGCAACAGCGAATCAGAGGTGAGGCCCATTCCCAGAGCCTCGCGCAGCCAAGCGGAGAATTGGTACGATATCACATCAAAGGAACTGTCACGCCATTTCGTCTCTGTGCACTTCTCTTCTCTGTAACATAACCTCCTGGAATGCGCGCGGCAACGATTCTTGCTTCCCTTCGACGACGCCACGTAAAGGAAGAGAGAGAGAGAATGAGAGAAGGGGGGGGGGGTGGCAGGTACCGCTCGCTTCACGTCATTGCATGTTCGTGAGTGATGATCCCGTGTATAATCCACTCACGGTTACTTCGCACTTTTCTGAAGCCCTGCAGAATTTCTACTTCCAGTATATTCCTACCACTCTTGCAAACCAAGCTTACCTAAGTCTAGAAAATTACACAAGAGGACAACGCACCGAACTCGTGCGCACTCAGTTGTAATAATATTTTGCAAGAGAAATATTTCTAACTAAGCGCTACTAACACACGTGTTTTCGCCCTGTTTTATTCATATTTATGTAAAATATATGCGAAACTTCATTTTAACGAAAACTAATATACTTTTATGTTAACAGAGGTATAAAACACTTCTGATACATGACATATTTAGAAAATAAGAAAACACGTAATATATGAGGTGGTTTTTCAAAGGTTTGATTCAAAAAGTGTGAAGAAACCGCGGATAGACTTTAGTCTGATGACCGTTTATTGCTGTCGACGATTCCCAGTCTGGGACATGAATAAGACGTAGGAAACCGCGTTCTTGCTCCTATTGGAATGTTACATCCGTCGCTGAGTTACGTGGTGCAGAAAACGGGAATTAGTTTGCGGCTGTTATTGCTTCGACCTGCACGTTAACAGGCTTGCGGTAATTGTTCATGACGATAGTTTCCAGCACGATATTTTTGCAGTACCTTTGCAATCTGATCGAGTTCTCTGTTTGTATAGAAATCTACCCCGTTAAAGAACATTTTGTGAAAGTTCGCATCTAGTTCTAATTATCTCAAATGTAGAGGCCTCAAACATGACAATGTATCACAGAAAATATAGCAAATGACCTAGGAGCCATCACATTCCTGCCAGTGACCCACTGTACGTGTATATTTTCACCAAGGAAATAGCATACGGAATTAGTTTTAAAGACAAAAACCTCGCGGAAAAAATAACAGCCACCAAAAAAAAAAAACTAAATTCGCGAGTATCGCTTTTGTTGAAAATAAAATAAAATTAAAAGTCACTGTGCAATGAGAACCAAAATGGAACTGGCTTAAATGTAACAGTATCAGCAGAATTATGTACTGTGCCCATTACCTACATTTTGAAAACTATGAAATTAAAAAAAAACTTCTCCTAGGAGCACTAGAAGAGAACGATTTGCGCACACAAAATTAATACGAATAGGTTTGTTTATATATTCCCAGAACATGGAAAGGTGTCCTATCGGAATGTAACTGCTTGTCTTGGATATACACAAAAACTATCCCTTTTTTTTTTTTTAGGAGCATACATAGTGAAGCAGTGATGAAACGTGATGGGCGGACGTGCATATTTAAAAAACACATTCACTAAGTTATTACCATAAAACTTTTGTCCCTGGCTGCAATAAATGTATTAAAGAATTGATTGATTTGTTAAGATCATAATCATGACATTCTGAAGTAATACGAAACTTTTAGCTAGAGTTCGTTTCAAATCAATAATTTTGGTGAAAAATATTGCGAAGAATGAAGGAAAATTATTCTCACTATCTCTTTTTGGCGGAATCGTAATGAGTTTGTTAATATTGTCAATTAAAAGTTTCGCACGAGGATTGAGATGGAAGTGCGGTGATTTATTTTTGCATTTTGTTGTGTCACAACTGGAAGAATCAATCACGTCTGAAGTTAAAGCACTGTATTAGAGAGAAATGTTTTCTTACCGTGCAACCCACACATTAAAGTTGAAATATGATTGCATTTTCTTTAACAAATGTGTACTTATTCGTTACCGCCAGTGCTGTGTGTACGAACTTTATTCTTGCCAACGGCAGCTCTCCCAAAACAGCGAATTTTGACGAAAGTAATAGAATTCAGAACTTCCACACAGTAGTCGAGTAACCTGAAAAAACTCTTCGCAGTTGACGGAGCAACAATACAAAATTCAATATTCCGTAGTGTCCCCTCCCCCGGCGCAAAAAAAAAAAAAAAAAAAACGAATACATCACACAGTCAAATAAATGGAATGAAAATATTATTCGTATACAAAATGCAGAAGTCAACTCAGGAAATCGAATGAAAACACACTGTTATTTTGAATACGTTCCGTTTTATATCCATACGGGAGTTCAACTTGAATAAACAACAATAAACGTATTTATTCGAAATATAAGATTTATTGTTATTTTATTCTCATACTTAAGCATAAATCCAGACGTAGTTGGTTTTCTCGAACATATACAAGTGGGTTGGTTTTCTCGTGAAGTATTTCTCCCAATTCCAGACAAGTACACGCCTTAATAAGGCCGGATTGATAAACTACGTGGCAAACGTAAGATCGCAACGACGCAACACAAGAAAATATATGATCGTTTATAAACACCGCACAACGCAATACATCGCCAACATTGTAAAATGAAAATACCAAAAAAAAAAAGTACCAAAAAAAAATTGATTTCCTTAATGCTTTTTGATGAGCATGTTGTCGCTTTTTCCAAACATATTTGTTTCGTATAAATATTGTTTAAGGTTTTGAGCTTCGTGAAGTTACTGGTATATAGATTTTAAATGCCAAAATAACGTATTTCTAAGAACACTATTGAATTTTCTCAGTAAGGGGGCGATACTAGAATATTTAACACGCAATTACAGTATACTCTTATTTTATGATTCAACGCAAGAAAAAGTAGGAATGAATTCATTGCAAAAGCAAATAATAATAATAATAGAAAATCACAGCCTTCTGTACGAGTAAAAAATGATTTCGCAATCAATCACGACAAATTTAGGAGGCTCAAAACGTAAGCAAATATGCATGAAGTTGAAAATCAACCAACTCTTGCGCTGCGTTATTGCATCTTGCGTGGTTTATAAACTGTAGTTTTGAAATACGTACGTTCGACTGTTTGCATATTTGCATTTCTTGCATGCTTGCGTTTCTTGCATAGTTTATAAACCTGGCCTAAAAGTTTCGTTCCATAGGGATTTCTGAGTTACTCGGTAGCTCACGGCCTAACAGATAGTGTGGGATGAAAGTGTACTGTCTGTACAGAACACCGTGCCACTTGAAGAATGTATTTTTGTAATGCGCTTATTGTCTCAGTGAACACCCTTATGTGTAAAACTTTTTTTTGAGATGTGTACCTTTGCAGTTTCTCGCCGTGTGTCGACGTTATTCATGCCGATTTTGATTCCTCTACTGCGCCTGTTCTTCTGAATATATGCAACCTAAAGATAATGCTGAGCATATGTGGTTGCATTTGTGAATACAAGAAGGCGCAGTAAACTCACCAGTTATAGTGTTCTCTGTGAGATGATGAGATTTGACGTTTCCTGCACAAGGTTTTCCTACGATTTTTTTTTAAAACTGATCTCACTCATTAATCAAAAAATTAAATGTTACTTTCTCCCTGCCGCCTCTTTATTTCAAGGCGAACAAGGTTTCCGAACATACCAACCGCTTATTCTACAGTGGCTTAATTAATACATCTTCTTTAGTTCACCAAGAGGTTATATTTTAACAAAATTACTGCGTAGTGAAGCTTGCATTTACTTAAATGTAGTTAGTACTCTCCAACGTTCTCAATCAAATGATTACATGACAAAGGCACAGTTTTAACACAAGTACACGCATTTACAAAGAAATTCCATCCAGATTTAAAACACCTAAATTTTAATCTGTATTGTTGTATAATGCACTGAAAAATTTTAACTTCTAAGTTTACAAAGCAGGCGCCTATTATGGGTATGATTAATACAGCACCAACTGGCAATGTCATATAGTCCATGCAGCTTTTAAACTTTGGAGAAAATACTGCCCGAAGTCATTTTCAGTGTGCTCTGTTATTTATATTTCACTGTAAGCAGCCTACATTATTTTCCCACGCGTTTCATTCTACTTTTACTCACTTTATTCTTTTTCTGGCGTCAAAATTTCCAACGCGTGCTCAATTAAATTATCTCATCACTTCCGTGGAAGTTTATTTCCATTCTACTTAATTTTGTTCTTTTCAGGACTGATAACCTGATTTATAGGGCCTAACACGGCTTTTTACCCTCGCCTCCAGAATATTCTCTTTTTTTTCTTCGTCGGTTCATCGATCTCCCACTCCTCCATTCTCCCTTTCACAGCATCTTTCATGGTCTCCATGATGCCACTTTCTCCTGGGATTTTTTTCTCTCTCCATTCCCGTCGTTCGTCTCTTTCACGCCTGCGCGCAGTCGTTCTTCGAGGGAATGTGCTGTGAAATGTTTCTAAATTTTCACGAATATTTCTTTGGTTCTAGTTCCCAAGATTACTTCTATAACACCACAAGTCAATTGAAGCAATTTTTACAACACTTCACTCTGCAATGAACAAAACTAAAAATAAATGTATAGAGGCATTCTACTATTAATTAAGTAATTTTCGAATCAACGTTTGAAAAACATCACTGCACCTACCAGCACATATTTCAAGAACTACAACGACTGGCATGCGTCCGTAAAGTGGTAACCCTGTAGGGGAAGTACTTGTATACAGATGTTTATTCCTCCGTCTTATGAAAAATAACATTGTCAAGGGGCCTTATCACTTTTATTCGTGCATCGGTCAAATAGAACTGTGAAATTAAGAAAGTAAATACTTTCCAAATGTGCTCATTTATACACTTCGATGCATTAAAGAAACAGAAAGTGAAAGAAATGATTTTAAGTTATCGCAAACTGTCACGAACACTTTTTAACCGACGTTAAACTACTTTCTATCCATCGTTAGCAACTTTACTGGGCGAATGTCTCTTAGTGCGCCTATCAAAATATATGAATGCAAGGGCAGTGACTTTTTCTAAGGCTCAATTCCAATTGCTCACTCTATCGTAAACAGCCTTTAGTTCCTTGTATTAACGTTGAAATAAAAGAGTCAGGCAAAAATTTGTGAGTACTGAAATTATTTCTTTACTTTCTCTTTCTATGCACGTAAGTAAAAGAACTAGTAAATATGTATTTTTATAACAATTTTATTGTTTTGTTTGACCAACGTACGAGTAAAGACAGCAAGTCCATGGCAATGTTGATTTTACACAATGTGCCTACGAGTAGATCTCGAGTAGGGCTTTCAAAACTCGTCATTTTACCGTCGACGTGAGCATGCAGCAGCGCCAGAGAGCAAGGGGAGGGGCAGCGGGAGACCCCGGAGAAAACCCGCCCGAGAAAACCCGCTAATCAGCGGTATAGTACGTTCAAATTCCTCACGTGCGGAAAACCAGGAGCGACCCCTTCGGGATTCGAACCCGGTTCGCCTTGGTGTGAGGCGAGAAGTATAGTCATTGCACCACCGCGGCCTCTTCCCTTGGCCAGTGGTAGGCTCGTCTGAAGGTAGGTTCACGAAAAATAAAATTAATCGTGACTGTGTTGGGGACACGGCCGTTTGTTTCGCTTGGATACGTCTACGTTGACGCGCTCGGACGCCTTGATGTTTATTTTACGTTCCTAGCACCGCTTCACTCGATCATGGGGGGTTTTATGGGCATCAGTGGATTTGATTTTGAGATACTCTTTCTAACCGTATA
Source organism: Dryococelus australis (assembly GCA_029891345.1). Taxonomy (NCBI): domain Eukaryota; kingdom Metazoa; phylum Arthropoda; class Insecta; order Phasmatodea; family Phasmatidae; genus Dryococelus; species Dryococelus australis. The sequence continues at coordinate 130,224,286 of CM056999.1, forward strand.
CGATTTCTGTATTTCGACTTGGCTTTTCAACGAGTTTAGGCTGAACTTGTGTTAAGTTTTTTAATTCTTTACATTAAACGCATACGATTTCACCATAACTACGCCACACAAATGTTTTTATACACGCTATCGATTTATCTTGACGACAGCTGTCGATTGAAAATTAAAAGAGCATCGTAGCTTCTCCTAGTCAAAAGTTATACTACGCGGAAGTTATGAGATGTGGCGAAACGAAGTTGAAATCCCCCCCCCCCCCCCGTCCCTCCCACATACACCTGCGAGCGCGATGCTTTGCAGACCTCACTCAACGTGACTTAGTCTTTTTTCCTTTGGCAATCGAGTGATGTAATTGAATTTTGAATTTAGACGATAAATTCGGAGCTGCAATGCCAAACTGTATCCCCCGATTTGGTCATCATCGGGATTTCTGGATTGCCTCCCACTATTATTGCAAATTTAAAGACGTATTCACTAAAAAAAAAAAAACGTGTACGCAATGAAAGTGGACGAATCAGAATGAAAGGACGTATTTTTACGAATGTGTTTATGGTCGTCGCGTACGTGTCGTGTAGAAACATCGTCGACTGCAGATGTGTGGGATGAAGCGATATTTCATTTATCTTCGTGTATGTAAGGACTTCACCCAATTAAATTGGAGAATGGAAGGTGAATAGGAAGTGGTTTTTTTTATAAAAAGAAAACATTAGTTTTTTTTCGTTTACTAATTAAAAATATGTCTAAATTGTGTATGAATATTAATCGTATTTAAATTTTGTATTGTATTATCATGCTTTGTGTTAGATAATGCAGTAAGTACTGACAGAATAAGGATGCTAATACATTGAGATGTAATGTTATTTGCTAATAAAACGCCACTTCCCTCAGATCAAGTTAGTTTCTAGTCGTGCGTGCTTGCTTGAACATGAGACGAGTACATTCATTATGAACCACACCACCATTTTTGCAAACTTTCTATACAGACGTATCTTACATATATAATATATTCGCGGTTCCTTCACATTTTAAAAATCAAACCTTAGAAAATATTAACTAATGCATAACGGGTTTGGTTGTTTGCTAAATATACCCATGTGTCACAAGCGTGTTGTACTTCTGACAACATAAAAGTATCTTATTTTTGGTTAAATTGAATTATTATTTTTATCAATAAATTATAACATTCCATTTATTAATACGAATAAAGCTAGACAGAAAATAGGTGTGTTCGTAATGCCAAGTAATAGTTTTCTGCTAAATATTATTAAATTGAGTGCGCACGAATGCATAGTGTTGTCCCTATGGTGTGATTCTCTAGGCTTAGTTAAGAGTGGGATGGAACTCCTTGAGAACCCCGCGTCCAAGGTCAAGAAGCGAGGGAGCGATACGGGCGACACTAACACGCACGCCTAGTGCCTCATCGCTCCTACGCGCAAGTCGTGCAGTGTTTCCGTCGTAGAGGTGTAATGTGCAAATTAGATCAGTAACAGTGGGGTTTTATTACACGCTATGAAAAAACACATATTAAACTACGTCGGTATCTTCGAACTTTTCTCTCGCTGCTTAAGTAAACTGCATAAGCAAGCTTTAAAAATTCGATATTTGACCATTTTCACGAATTTTTTTCTCCAAGAATGCACTTAATATGACGAAAGTAAAAAAAAATGGGCATAGATAATTGTTTTTTATCTTTTGTGACAAAAAGTCGTATTTGCATAACTTTGCTTCAATGAGGCGGAAGAATAGCTTGAAAGTAGAACTTCAGCAGGGCTTCAGAAATGTTGTTCCGTTTTCGCCTTAGGCGTATACCGAACAGATTATTTGGCGAAAACGTAGAGTAGACAAATGGTAGTCACTCATTTTACTACTACGCCAATAAATTTTGTCAAGATTTAAGACGTACAATGTTTTACATCAATTCAAATACAATACTGAACATTAAATAATAAATAAAGTTGGTTTAACCGGGGAGTTAAATATATTGAAATACCAAGTTACTGACTCTACTTTGCGCCACGCCATTACAAAGTTAACTACAGTTTTTACTTAAGTCGCCAGCTCGTTATCACGCTGATGCTGTTGCCGAAGGCCGCTCATCGTGCAGTCTCGGCTACGGCGGTTCTCGACACACCCTTCGTCGCGCCATCTTGCGTCTTCGTCGTCGGAGCTGCAGTCAGACCCCTCTTCGAGCCTCCGCTGGCGCTATATACTCGGCTCCGGTTTATTACACTTCTCAGTGTTTACAAACTGGCTCGCTGTCTGTGGTCTCGCCCTGGATGCGCGTCGCTTCTCTGATAGAGTTACGCTTACAACGCCGTGAATGGACTACACACGAAATGCACGGTGAATCGATCTTAACACGGGCCGAGGGGAAGGGGCTTGCTCCCCCCCCCCCCATAGTAACTCCCCTCTCCCCACCGGGGCTCTCCCCCCCGGGCTCTCCCCCCCCCCCCCCGGGGGCTCCCCCCCCCCCACCGGGGCTCTCCCCCCCGGGGCACTCCCCCCCCGGGGCACTCCCCCCCCCGGGGCTCTCCCCCCCCGGGGCTCTCCCCCCCCCGGGGCTCTCCCCCCCCCGGGGCTCACCCCCCCGGGGGGGGATCAAGGCAGTCGTCGTGAGTCTCCCCTGGTCGTCTTCACGCGACGTCGCCAGATAAGCCGCTTGCGGGGTCGGCAACCTGGCGTGACCGGCGTACGCCCGCTCGTTATTCTTCCCGCATGTCTTGTCTGATCCCCAAGCAGAGCCAGCAAGTCGGACATCGCCCGACTGCGCGCGGGATTATGTCATATCGCAACCGCTGCCAAGTGAAAAGTAACACTGAGAGACTAAAATAATCATAGAATAGTTTCGTAAATCTGGTTTTCGAATAGCTGCAACCAAACGTCTGTGCCAGAAAAAGGATGTTACGTTAATTCAGTACAGCTGTGTTCGTTGCTGGGACAATCCAAATATTGCTGAAATAGTGCTGATCAAGGACCCATCGGTTTTGCAGGAGGAACAGAATGCTATCGGCTTTTCGCGGTAAAATGAGCACTTTTGAAAGCCGTGCTTAAGATCTACTTGTATGCGCGTTGTGTGTTCTTCCTCCTTATGTAAAATTAACACTGGCAACGGCCTCATCACATTATTCATGCGTCCGTCCAGTGTAACTGTAAATTTATAAGAAAAGTAAACGTTTAAACAAATCTGTTAAGTTTTACACTACTACGTATTAGAAAAAAACAGAAAACGATATAAATAATTTAAGTTATCACAAATGGTTACCCAACAATTTTTATTCGACGTTAAGATATCGAACTACTTTCCCCTCCATCGTTACCAAATTTACTGGGCTCATGTCACTCAATGCGCCCGTTAAAATATATGCAGTTAGGAGCAGTGATTTTTTTCTAATGTTGATTTCAAAAGTGCTCATATTATCGTGAACAGCCTTTATGCTGTAGGAACTATAGCTATAGTCAATTCGCAGTTCTTTCACGTTTTTAAAATCAAACCTTTGAAATATCACCCATGTATGACGTGTTTGGTTGTTTACTAATTACCTTATCTACCACAAACGTTTTATACTTGTGTTGCCATAAAAGAACATAGAAGTGCCTTATTTTTGGTTAAATATAAACTTTATTTATTTTTATCTATAAATTATAAAATTTCATTTATAATTATTATGTATAAAAATAGTAATAAAATAAATGTGTTGGTAATTCCTAGTAAGAAATAGTTCTTATGCAGAATATTGTTACACTGAGCACTCAATAATTCGGTGCGTTGTCCCTTTGGTGTGATTTTCTATAATTGATTAAGCTTTGTTTGCATGAGGCACAGGGAGATATCCTGGAAGTAGAATGTTATCAGGGCTTCAGAAAAGTTGTAAGTAACCGTGAATGGGCTATATTCGTAGTTGCAGGCAGGAACACAGCATACATTTATGTTTCAATTACTATCTACATTAATAACATTCAGACCGTATCGACAGCCAATCAGATTGCTGTTTCTATATGCACTGTAAACTATTTTCTGGTAAACTTCCTAAACTGAAAAGAAAGTTTTTAACCTATACTGTGTATGGAATTAATACCACATGTCAGGCTGCAAATACAGAAATTTTCAGCGTCGTTACTACATAAGGTTGGGGACTTCCCTAAAGCATTTGACTGTTTTGTGAGCGAGTATAGGAACGGTACCATGGATGTATTAGAAAATACTTTACCAGTCACAATTTCTCTTTATTTGTATACATTGATATGGTAATTTTATGGATAATTTCTTAGAGAGTGTTAACAGTATACACTCTAAATAGGAATCAGTTATTTTTCACTGATTGTCAGTTGAAACTGCTCCATCCGGAATCAGTAGAAAGAGAAAACTACTAAGCTCATCAGTTAAATGAAATCTACTAATACAAACAGTAGAAAATCAGTTATTTATAGTCGATTAATAAAAAGCACAAGGATTGAAAACCGTGAATTACGGTTTGGAATAAATTAGGTATACAATTATTTTGTCGCAAAACGAAATTATTACATGTACGAGGAAATGTTGGAAGTGGTTGGTATCGAACCGCCACCCCTAAACGCAACACATGTTCTTGTTTATTTTGGATGACGTTCTACGAACTCTGCTACTTTTCCACCGAGATAAACGGTCTCGGATTCGCGTAGTACCATAAACTTACAATGGCGAATGGCTGTAAGTTTCTTAATGTGAAAGTACTTCATGTTTTCGAAATATACACATATTATGTGTGTGTAAGTACATGTCTTTGTAAAGCACGAAAGTCATTCTAAGTTAAGTTTAGTTCAGATTGTGCGCTTTAAAAGAGAAAAATTGTGGGTTTAACAGTGTTGTCGGTGTTTTACATGTATCTGCCATTTTACAATGCAGCGAGATTTTACAGAATGAAATTGTTATTTTGCAGAGACAGATTGACTAGTAATAACTGTGCTAATTAGACAGTGGAACGTTAAAAACAATGCAATATTTTATCAAATTTGTCGTTTCCTCATTACTTTATCCGTTAACTTGCAGAGACCACAAAATTTTTGTTGGTGTAAATCCACCTTTCGCCACACTATCGATTCAGTAAAATTATCACTGATCTATCTGTCACTAACAATAACAGTTAAAATCTGCAGTGTCTCGTTGCATTGTAAAATGGCGTATACTAGTGGACATCGACAATCTCGTACATTGAAACCCCTATATTTATATTTTAAAGCACAGAATCCGAACTAAACTTAAGATAGATTGAGTTTAGTTTAGAAGTTTGCAAAGACATGTACTTGCGCAGAAAAAATAAATATTTCAATAACAAGAAATACTGCCACATCACGAAACTAACAGCAATATTTGACATTACATTTTGTGGTTCAGTACACATAATACTAGCACACATTTGGCAGTGGTAAAGTAAGTTAGTGGATATGGCTGATCATGAAATCTTCAGCATTCTTTGCTTTATGGACGATGTTCGAGCCCAACCACCTCCAAAAACGTTTTTGTGTAGACAAAAATTTGTTTTCTGCGACAAAGTAAATCGTGCCTAACTTACATCGCATAGGAAAGCTCTGTGCTTATTTATTAATAACAACTATAAATAAGTAGTTTTCTACTGCGTAAAATAGTAGATTTATTCTAACTGATGAACTAGTGATATTTTTTCTACAGAATCCGGATGGAGCAGTTTCGACTGACAATCAGTAAAAAATAACTGATTCCGATTTGGAGCGTAGATGGGTTAATGGTAAAGGTTGTTCACAGTAACATAGCCACTTTTGAAATAAACCTTTAAAAGAAACATTCCTAGTTTTAACTACATATTTGGTACAGTACAAAATGGCATGCGAATACACTGCTGCGAATTAAGAAAAAATAGCCCTACAACTTGACGTTGCCTTGAGATTATCCTTTCTATTTTGGGCTACTGAAGTCATTTTTGTTGTTTTATAAACAAAACAGCACAAATTTGCATATTATTAACACATATACTTTCCTAAATTTTCAACTGTTTCACTTGGTTGGCACATTAAATAAGTGAGCCGATCCATGGCAATTGTAATTTTATATAAAGCCAGAAATATACAAGGAATAAAAGCAGAGCTTTACGAGGGGTTCCAAAAGTAATCAATTTACCAGTGAACAGCCCATACAGAAATTTATATCCTACAGTTAAAGACTGTCCACGGTAAAATGAGCACTTTTGAAAACCCTGCTTGAGATTTACTCGTATGTAGTACATTGTGTATTCTTCCGCCTTATGAAAAATTAACATTGCCGTGGACCTCATCACGTTATTCATGTGTCGGTCAAGGGAAACGGTGAAATAATTAGAAAAGTAAATATGTTAAAAAGCTGGTTATTTTTACACTTCCGATGCATTTAATAAACAGAAAGCGAAATAAATAATTTAAGTTATCACAAATGGTTATCCAACACTTTTTACTCGACGTTAAATATGGAACTACTTTTCATTCATCGTTACCAAATTTACTGGGCGTGTGTCACCCAGTGAGCCAGTTGAAATATACGCAGGCAGGGGCAGTGGCATTTTTATAAGGTTGATTTCAAAAGTGCTCACTTTATCGTGAACAGCCTTTATATTTTTTTATCAGCGTAGAAGCGAAACCTTGGCGCAGGTGTAAGTTCATCTTGCAAGATGTGACGTGATATTATATTTGAAAGAAATCTGGAAGTGAGCGGCTCTGCTTGCCTAGCGCATGTAGCGCATTGCAGACATTTAGTAAAAAATACGTGTGCTTCAAAGACGGTTGTGTATTTTGTAGCAGTGTCTAAGGACGAAAATCATTTAAGAAATGTTTCGTGCCCAAAGAAAACTTCCGAGTTCTCATTTCATCCCCAAGAATTGTTTTATTTTTTGGGACGTGAACATGGAAAAAACGGGTGTTTTTAGAATCCGTTTTAGCTGTTAAATTTTATGTACAGAAACTTTAGAGTTGTCTTTAGACATGTATCGTACTTTCATGTTTATTATCATGCTGTAAAAATATAGGGTTATCGTTTGAAGTCACGTTCAAGCTAGTCGCTGACGGGAAGACTGCACGCACGTTGAGCGTCTGGCACGTAGAGGCGATGAGTAGAGCCAAGATTATACAGTGAATAGCGATAAAACCGAAATAATACCGAAATGCAAGTTAATACACCACCTGACACCGAAATGCAAGTTAAAATGCAAAATAAATTAAATTTAGCCAAAGTATATTATTTTGTGTGTGAAACGATGACCAACAATCTATATCCATAAATGTATAAACTGAGAGATGATAAGAACAATTTAAATTTTCAGATGATCGGGAGAAAAAAAAAATTATCTGCTGTCATTCAGGCTGAGTGAATAACAGCAGTAAAATATAGAATACCCTGGATGAGAAATTATTATTTTATGAGAATAGCAAAATTGTTAAAGCAAATATCAAAATAATTTTATTTCCAGTATTGAATGTTTTCTGTCTGTATAAAACTATATCGAAGCCATTCGTGTAGGACTGTAGCAGATAATCCACACTGTTTATGAACCTCAACATACACGCTACGAAGAAACACCACCTTCAAAAAGTATTTTTTTTTTAACCTATGGTAATGATATGCATTACCTTTGTTCAAATAGATCGTTTTCTCTTGTTTAGGCAATTGCATATACTTTTTTTAATTTTAATTGAAATATGCATATAAGTATAAGTTATAAACAATTTTATTCTAAAATTTGCATTGAAACAACACAGTACAATATTGGCTATAATAATGCACCATTTTAGTTAAAGGTTGTTCACGATAAAGTGAACTCTTTTGAAATCAACATTAGAAAAAAGTCACTGCTCCTGTCTGCATTTATTTCAACGGGTGTCCTGAGTGACATGCGCTTAGTAAAGTTGGTAGCGATGGATGGGAAGTAGTTCCGTATTTTAAGTCGAATAAAAAGTGCTAGATAACCATCTGTGATAACTTAAATTATTTCCTGCGCTTCCTATTTTTTTAATGCATTGACGTGTAAAAATGAACAAATTTATTACATGTTTACTTTTCTAATAATTTCACAGTTTCACTTCCCAACACATAAATAAAGTGATGAGACCCATGACAGCGTTAATCTTACATAAGGCAGAAGAATACACAATGTGCATACAAGTATATCTAAAGCAGGGATTTCAAAAGTGCTCATTTTATCGTGAATAGTCTGCATAACGTTTCAATTTATGAGAATCTCGTAATAAAACCCATAACACCGAAATTAGGTATTAAAAAAAAAAACGAAATTTGCCTTGTAATAACACAACAAAATCATGCCCCTAGCAATGAGACAAGTGGAGAGTAAGCAAGAGTCAGCCTTAAAACTCACGCGTTTCCTGACCTCCAACTGTAGGCATGCGAAACTCTGAAGTTCTGGAGAAATACGAAAAAGTCAAAGCTAGCGGAGGACTTTATCGACCTTAGAAGAAGTGACACGGCCGCCTGCAGCGAGAAGTATAACAGGGCTGCTCGCAACTCCTAGACGCTATGGCGCAAGGGACCACGAACCTCCCTTTCACAGGTACACACGTAGGAAACCCGCAAGACTTCCTCGTCTTATAGCAGCACATTGTTATGCTCCAACCCCTACGGGAATAAGAACAAAGAAAGGGATGCGTAGCATTAGTACAGAAAATTAGGACCAGAGAAGTAGTTCATATTAAAGGGTCAAATCAAGTTCTCATTTAACAATTTTAATACAATTAATAATTCATACAGACGTTAGAGCTATAATGCCAACGGAAGGGGAGAAAGGAAATGTTATTTTAAAGTAGAGTGACCACTACTCATTCCCCGGTTGCACCAACATTTTCCTCGATCCGAGATCGAATGATCCTAGTTCCGAACTAGGATCCAGTTTTATCTAGGTTCCAATGTTAAAGTGTTGCACCAACGAAATTCCGTGATTCTGTATCTGCGTTTCGTTGATCTTGGTTCCAAAGTGAAAGATCGATATTAAGTATGAGACGAATTTTGCTATTGGTTCGTAATATATGACGTCATGGAAGTAGGCGTATTTTTCACTATAGATTGAACTAGATGTGTGATATTTGATCTGTTTTAAGTGAATTATTGATGTACGAATTTTACTGAATAATATTCAACTGCGTATATTGTTGTTTTAATTTCCCAAGAAAACAATCGAACGTAGTGATATCTGTTGGCGTATTTTCAAACTACATTTGTCGATGATGGCTGCTGATCTCGGATCGAGATTACGAACTGGCAATTTCGGTGGTTCGAAATGAACTTCATCTCGATCTCCAGTCCAGCTCTGAACTCGAATGGTGCAACAGTTTTCTGTGTCACTCTTAGATCCGATCTCGGATCGAGTTTCGAACCACGATGGTGCAACCGGGCATTAGTGAGAAACTCACCCAGTCTCGCACCCCGGACTATCTGCCCAGATCGACACTGGCTCCTCGGCTGGTCGCCGTTCTCTCCCCTGGACACTCTCCGACTGCGACTATCTCCTCTCAGTCCAGCCCACACTTCGCGCCCCTCCACGTGTATGTGAGTGTCGTGCTATCTGATTGGCTACCGTCGTGCGCTGTAGGTAGAGTCTGCTAATAGTTTGTTGAATTTAGTCTGGAATATCCTTATGTCTGCTGGACCCATATTTTCTGTTGTCCTCGGCATTTTGTTATTGATGTTTAGAGATACCATTCCTGCTCGCTGTTATGGTTGTTCAATTTTGCAAGCTCGCCTGTGGCCTTCTTCGCAGGTATTGTTGCGACAGGTTGTGCTCAACGGGGCCGTGTATAATAACGAGCAAAATCAAAATTATTCCTGGGGTGGCCCCTACAAATAAGAGTACATAGTCCAGTGATTTTTATGAGATCTGTAACAGTGAGATTTTATTACACACGGCGAAAGGCCATAGATTAAATTACGACTATACCGTTTTATTTTTCTTCTATCTATTAAGGAGACTGCGAGGGAATGTTCTAAAAAATGCGATTTTTAACCATTCTCAGGAAATATGTCCGGACTACTAAGTCTGGTGGCTCAACAGTCCGTGTGTTAGAATACTTGGTAGTGCAAGACGGATCCTTGGCAACTGAAGATAATAATTAGCTAGCGAGGTTAAAATGCTAACTTCTCTTTTCTCAGTTCTTGGTTCTCTGAGCCTGTAAAAGTTTTTCTCAGCCAAATCTGACAGACTTGAATGAAGTACCAACTTTAAATTTATTGTCATCCCGAGTGACATATACTTATAATGGGAGCCTGGAGAGTAGGCAAACCTTCGCCCAAAATTCTTATTCGCTTGTATAGTACTGTAATCAAAAGAAATGCGAGACATAGACACCAAATGATTGAGGGATCTATAATAAACACTGAAGGCCACATACAAGGACCCCGGTAACTGCTGATACATCGTAAACGTAAGTTAATTTACAATCAAACAGATGAAATCTAAACACCATAACAAAGGGGGTGGGGTCGCTCGACCAGATGAATTGAAATAATTACTTGCTGGATAGGAATATATTGATATGAAACCTTTTAATTAACTTAATTATTAAAACTTGATACAAAAAACGTTATAAAAATTAACTAGGAATCGATTGTTATAATAAAATTCAAATAAAACCAATTGACTAGGGAATTCTCGAGGACAACAATTTTGAAACTACGCCAACAATTAAAATAAATTATTCATTGGACAACATACATAATTTTCCGTTAATTTCTTCCTGTCTTAAAATCTCGTTCAAAAATTTAAATTTTAAATTCTTGCTATCACATCATACCTGAGAATTCGGTAGAAGTTAACGCAAATTTACTTTCAAAATCTCGACTTGAACGCATGAGCCAGAAGAGAGTAACCTCCTAGCTTGAAAACTAAACTTTAACGAGGCTCAATTTAAAAGTAACCATATCAAAATAAACTTAAACCTAATCTGAAATCTAAGGTACCGGCGAGAGTGAAACAATTTAAATTAGACCCACTTCCGGCCATTATTATCCCTAGTTGTCGATTCGATTACCGACTCTAAACTAATTTAACCTAGAGCTAAACTAGACCGACCCCACCTCAGCATCTCATATCTACATCTGGACGGAACCCAGGGCTTGGGCGAAAGCCCGCCCTTAGACGACGTTTCTCAGCTCATCGTCGGCTCCTGTCACCACGGCATCCCAAGTACAAAAAAGCTCCTATAACTTAACGAAAGAATGTATTAACACCCTCGCGCGCTTGCTGGTAGGGGGCAACTTATCAAGTAGTTTTGAAACGAGCGCAAACTGCACGACTGTCGTAACACAGCTCCCTCGAACCAATGGTAGGCCAGGGCTCACGTGCAAAAGGAAACAGAGAGTCTGCTTGTCATGTCGACGCCAGATTGCAAAATTCAAGAATTTTCCCCGTCCCACGTGGGGAGTGGAAGAAAATGTTTAACAGCAGCCCTCGGGAAGGCAGCAAAAAATTCGAACTGCGACAGTGTGAACGGAAAACTGTTGGTAGAATATTTGGAAATTTTTAACATGTGTTTGATTAGACATGGCAGCCTACAGTAAAATAATATTTACGGGCGGAGCTTAACCGTGGATGACTTAAGTGCCGATGCGGGTGAAAATAGGAAGGTAAAGGCTGGTCACGATAAAGTGAGGACTTACGGAATCAACCTTAGAAAAAAAGTCACTGTTTCTAACTGCATATATTTTAACGGGCGCCTTGAGTGAAATGCCCCCAGTTGAGTTGGTAACGATGGATGGGAAAGTACTTCCGTATCTTAACGTCGAATAAAAAGTGTTGGGTAACCATTTATCTTAACTTCTATTATTTCTTCCGCTTTTTTAAAATCCATCTACGTATAAAAATTAGCATATTTGCAAAATATTTTCTTTCCTAATCATTTCACAGTTTCACTTGACCGACGCATGAATAAAGTGATGACGCCCATGACAATGTTATTCTTGCATAAGGCGGAAGAATACATATTGTGCATACAAGTAGATCTTACGCAAGGCTTTCAAAAGTGCTCATTTTATCGTGATTAGCCTATAGGTAGGTTGGTCTTAACGTCTCGTCGACAGCGAATTCATTGCAGACGGATCCAATTTCTCAGAAAAGCAGACATGGAGAAGGATTCGCCCATGGCCTGTAGTGAGGAGATATCCCAGCATTCTCCTAGGCCCTATTCCACAAAACTACCAAAATTAATAGCTTACAAGTTACTAGTTAAAACTACAAATAAATGTGGTATAATAATATAGTATTCCACAATGCAGGCTATTGCTAGGGATAGTAAATTTTCGCGAATTCATTTCAGGACAAGATAGACGTCCAACACGTGTACATTGAAGTCACCTTTGCAGTTGGGTAACAGCTCATTAGAAACGCCCAGGACGACTCTGAGCCTATAGCAAACTTGTAAAGAAACAAGCGTCAAGGGCCTCACTGCCAGGTGTGGAGTAACACTGGCTACTCTCTGGGACAACAGCCAATGAACACACAACTGAGGCTCGAGTGTACACAGTACTGTGGAGAATAGCCTACAGGTCATGAACTCGCGAAATTTTCATATCCTAAGCTATTGAACTTGTAGATTTTACTAATATTTTAGATAGGCTCTCAAGACTTCGCTGTTAAGACCCGCCCAAATCTCTTCACTCACTCATTAATATTTTACAAGTTAATTCAACTATCTCGCTAGTGAGTTAAGGTCAAGTCAAGATTGCATCACGAGAGGTGAAAATGGAAAATAGTTTAAGATTGGCGTCATCAAATGAAAACGTATCGAAATGTAACCACCCAAACAGCGGAAACAGAAGACAGGGTGTTGTTATTTTGGCATCAGAAAATTTTGTCGTTGGTGGCAAAAAATATAGAACTTATGTAAGTTGTAGAAAATTAGGATATTTAATATCCAAAAATATAATTACAAGACAAAAGCAAATGATAGTCTATTTAAAATTATTTTGAATTGATTCATATCTTATATGAAAAGTACATGTACTGTGAAAAGTTATGTAGCACTTAAGGATGATACCTGCAAATTCGGGTCGGACTCGTATAAATTATACAAACAAGAAAACGGTCACCAATGTCACTTGAACACATATTATTATACTTCAGATTTACATTTATCAAACAAAAATACCATCAGTTATACTTTTAACCAATCTCCAATCACCTGTAGAAAATTAGTTATAAATTACTAGTAAACTACTAGTTCCAATAATTTTATGGAACCAAACACTTGTATTTTTTAAGGCAAGAGTTGTAAATTGTATTGTTTACTGGCAAATATTTTCTGGGACACAATGTATTTTGTTAGTTGAAATTACAAGTAAATTCACTTGTAATTATCAGTCCATACTTTTTATGGAACGGCGCCCTGGAATGATCTCGGGAAACCGTGGCAAACCGAAACCAGGATTCCAACCCAGGTTCTCCCACACGCGAGTCGCTCGATGATGGTGGCGAAGAGAGGCGAAGCTGTATAAGTGACGGGATGCAACAGCGAGAATCGCGGGAGTAACCCAGAGAAAACCCGTTGGCCAGCGGACAACGTTCGCCACACGTGAATAAAATCCGGGAGTCGCCCCGCCGGCAATCAAACCCTGTTCGCTGGGGAGGAAGAGGAAGGGATGCAATAGTATGACTACCTCACAAATTCAGTTTCCAAAATAGCCCAATAATTCTATATTTAAAGAGCTTAGGTATACACACTTCGTTGGAAAACTTGTGGCTAAACAATTTTTTTCTTTTCAGTTAACAAAAAAAGAAGTCTCAGTCGTGAATGAGTAAAATTTCATAACAAAAATACTTTGATTGCGGTATAGTAAGATGGCCATGTTAAATACCACTGCCGTCTTTTACTTTTATATTCTGATGAAAATATCTTTAAAAAAATGTCGTAATTACACTAAACTGTCAAAAATGGCTGCTTTCTAAAGTAAAAATCATGTACTTAATGATTTGTTTTAAATGACTTCTCTAAAATATATGTGTTAACAACGTGAAAAAAACTTTAATGCGGTTTAATGTTATACTTGAAAAGTTTTCTTATTTTTTTTGCGGGTTGTTATATTTTAATGCGTGTATAACATCTTCCAGTTTCAACAACCGTCGACATTCAGAACATCCAGCAATTTTCCCACGCTTCTACTGTATCAGTACTACGATAATTTCCAGGTCTAGATTTATGCGTGCATGCCAACCGAGGAATAGTTTTACACAAACACGTACACAAATAAAAGGAAATTTAACTATCCAAGTTTTTTTTTTACAAGTGCCTGTTCTCAGCAGAAGTTTTTTTTCTGCTTTTCCCAGCGCACGATTACAATAAACATAAATACGTGTGCATTAGAGAGGCTAAATAATTTCAAAAGCAAATTCATTGCGACGAAATGTTAATTAGCACTCTCAGTCCCACAGTGCTGTTTGCCAAGCCGGAAACTCGGCACTCGTACCGTGCATTTGTGCCCTCATCAGGCTTGCATTGCGACGAGTACTGAATTCATATCTTTAATATATTTTGTGTATGACTTTTAAAAATAAATTAATATAATAAATTGGTTCCAGACTGCTTAAAAGTGAGGACTCTAATAATTATCATTTGCAAGTTACGCCAACCTTACTAGGTGACATGGCCTAAGAGCCAAGGTAACACAGCTTGTCTAAAGCTGGTGATTCCCAAAGTGGACTTATAAAGTTGCTCGCTTATTCTTACCATGACTGTACATTTAAAGGTTTTCATCTACTTTGCAACATGTTAAGATTTCGCACTGTTATCTCATACGTAGATTTTTGTAAACGTGAAGAGAATTATGAGAAGAAATAGCACAAAGACCTGAAAAACAAGCAAATATTTTATCCCTTCTTTGTTTTCTTTCTACGGTGATGTAAAGTGAGTGTAAATGATCTTAAAAGTGGTATCATAAAAACATGTTGATTTTCACTGAGTTGGCTACGTAGTATTTTCTTTGTACCATTTCTTTTACGTTTACTAACAAGGCAGCTCATCTAAGAAATGTTCTGGACGAGCATTCTTCTTACTTACAAGCAAGCCAACGTTAAACTTTTCAACACAAGGAAAAGAATGTTACGCCCATATTCCAGAGCACGAAAGAGACATCCGTATAAAACAATTTACCATTCTTCAAGACGAATGATTTGTTTCACGCCTTCAGGGAGAGTTTCCAACATTCGGAATACCGGAATATACTGAGTGTTGCAAAATTGCATGTCACTACTTCGGGAAAACATTCCTCACATCTGGATGATGAAAAAATACTATAAGAACGTAGGTCCGCGAACGCTTCGGTTCTTTACTACAGCTCGTAATACGTAACGTACAGTTTATGGGCCGCAGGCTGGATCACGTTACTGTGGAATGTCATCGCAGCGTTCGTTTGCATGACACACGGCACCTCACACGACGACACCACACCTATAACAGCAGGAACTGCACATTAATTCGTTACACACGTATGAAAGCTTATCGTTGGCACTAAAGGAAATTATAAAAATGACCTCCATCAGTACGAGCACATCCATAAACCCGCCTTTTCATGAACTCCCGTATACGTTGATGAATCCCTGGAGTATTCCTGATTGTTTAGCAGACCGCCACAAATACGGTTACGAATTGTATCCACATCATCCACTCAGGTTGCATGCACAAGTGTCTTTAAATGTCCTCACAAATTAGTCAGGCGTAGGCCTAATCAAATCAGGACTCCTCGGGGGCTGGTATGGGGCTGCCAATTACAGCTGCGATGGCGTTCCATAATAAGATGATGGAGATGAACTGTAGTAAAGAAACGGAGCGTTTCCGAACCTATGTTCATATAACATTTTTTTTTTTTTTCGTTCTCCCTATGTGAGGAATGTTTCCCCGAAGTATTGACATGCAATTTTGCAACATTCTGTATATATGCACCCAAGAGATTAAATACTATGAAGCAAGTATCCCGAAAGCTTCCTTCGCGAAACTATCGCCCCTCCCCCCCCGGGCCCTTTTTCCCCCCTAAACAATTTTCCTTGAGCTCTCAAATTTGTGTAAGGTATACGTATCTCTCTGATTTACACTGCGGGACCATGAAAATAGCGCACCACAAAGAGACCAAGTGACAACCACGAAACTATGTAAATAGCGAGAGTACAGGCTGGCATGCACATGATACCATGTTGGTGCGTTCGCATTTGACCGTACACCCGGCACGCGCCAAGCTGCAAGTACAGACCAGCGGTCGTAGACACTGGCATGTGATCTGGATATTCTTTTCTACCCTAGGAAGTTCTAATATCTGGCACATGTTTTCGTATTTATAGTTTTTATTGCGGTCTATAGCTGTTGAGTGACCAAGAAAATTGCGTCATGTTCCATGCTTTAATTTTTCGGGTTCACTAGACGTTATTATTTTTCCGTTGCAAACATAAAATGACAGTTTAACTAAACTGTGCCCAGCAACACTACCGTCCATACAAACCATCAGTTTTCCTAACTAAAAATCTTATATTTACCTTCCCCAAATGTAAACACGTAGTTTTATAATATTTAATACTTTTTATCACATTTCTTTAACTTCAGGGGGAAAGTAGCCTTTTATGAGATCAATGACTAACATGTGTAGCTGTACTTTCTCGCAGCAATAATTTTGTACGATGCTTTCATCTTTATGATATATTATAATTCTGATCAAAAGTAACCGTAGAACCAAAGGAAACTTACGGAGGCACCAAAAGAGGCTATTCATTGTAACTCACAAACAAGTACCAGATCACAGAAATGGGTCTCATAAAACAAGGTTTTTAGCTCAGTATTTTTCACGTCAGTTTCTGTGCCTACGTTTAATTAACTGAAGGAATTCATTGGCCCAACATTTTGTGTATATCTTCATTAAATTTACTATTGAAAGACCGTAATGAAGTTGAGTTGTGCTGTTAATTACCTCGGCGAGGGAAGAAGCCTCGGATGAAAGAAGCTAAATTAATGACGTCAGCAACTACGTGCTTTTGTTTTTCGCTCCACCTTTCATGTGTATTTGGATTTAAAAGATTCGTTTATTTTTTATTACGTGTTTTTATTAGAAAAGTTACTATTTATGTCTGCTCGGTAAATACGTTTCCTCTTTTCTATTATTTTATTAATTATTTTTATTATTGCATCAATTCCAGCTTTGTTTTGGCTTGGTTGTGACGTTCTAAAGACAGGTAAAAGCTCTCTACGATAAAGTGAGCACTTTTGAAATCAACGTCAGAAAAATGTCACTGTTCCTACCTGCATACATTTCTCGAGCGCACTGAGTGGCATGCGCCCAGTAAAGTTGGTAACGATTGAGGGATTGTAGTTCCATATCTTAACGTCAAATAAAAAGTGCTAAGTAACTTTCTGCGAGAACTTGAATTATTTCTTTCGCTTCCGGTTATTTTATAGTACATCGAAGTGTAAAATTTAGCCGATTTGAAAAATATTTAGCTGTCTAAATTTCACAGTATCGCTTGACCGACGTGTGAATAAACTGATGAGGCTCATGCAATGTTAATTTTGCATAAGGCGGAATAATACACAACATGCACACAATTATAACTTAAGCAGGGCTTTCAAAAGTGCTTGTTTTAACGTGAACAGCCTATAGGCGTAAACACAGGCCACCTGCGACACCATCCCTCATCTGCGACTAGACGAAAGCTCGGCTAAACGAACCTGTCGTGCTAACCTCCATGTCGCTAGCGGGGGCTCTGCCACGAGACTGGCTTTAATCATATGCGGCAGGGCCCGTGCACCTGCTCCACTGTGTTTCTCCGTTCGTTACCAAGTCCGCCATTCGGCCACCTGTCCCCTTAATTATTCTTTATTACCGGTCCCGTGCTGCGAGGGCGCCAAAATAATTCCTTCTAGTGTTACAACCCCATGCGTTAGTGGGTGGTAATATAATAAAAAGTAATTAATGCTGACTCTGGGAAGGTTTCATCTCTTGGGAAAAGTACGGAATATTTCACAGCCCGACTTTTATCGTTAAAATTGAAATACGCTTGCTGTAGATGTTACGTTATAATGCATGTAAATTTTGCCGAATAAAATATGTTTTGGAAATAATTACCAGTCTAATTTGTTCCTTGTTTGTCAAAAAAAGTTTGAACTTTAAAATACAAAGCACATTTAAGGAACTAATAATTGTATAAGGTTCAATGTTACTTTCATTGGCATTAAAATTACCTATTTTTATAATCAATCGGTCTTAAAATTTTTAATACAAATAATTACCGATTTCATAAATTATAGATGTAGGAATACTGTTTATTCGAATAACAATTTTTAAAGAATATGAAAAATTACAGATTTTTCCTAAATCTGTAAATATGAGTGCCATCAGCTCACCTGGCGGCTGAATCAAGAAATTTGCTCTACCTTAACTTTGAAAATGTAATCCAGTATGGAGGGTGCCGTCAGCGCCACCTATACTTTAAAAACGTAAACAAATATGGCTGCCACCTGGTGGCTAAATCAGTAGCTCATCTGGTGGGTAAATTGAGACACTAGCGCCATCTACCTGTTGAAAATGAAAACATATGAAATCTAAGAGGGTGGCCTCGGCAATGTATAAACAAATGACAAACGAAAAAAACGCCAATATGGCTGCATTCGACACAATAAGCAAAGGCGGGCAAAGGGTTGGTGAGAGGGGTGGAGGCCTGCCGACTAAACAGCCAATAGCAATTGGCAAGGGTCAGTCGTCTGCTGGGCGTGGTGTTGGAGGAAACCTCAGAAAATGTAAGTTTTTCTAAATAAATATTTTATTACTAAAATTTTAATAATTAATTTGAACTATAATTTGATAATAATGTTTTAATAAATGTTTATATTTTTTTATGAATTTTGGGATTTTTTGGGGTTTTCAATGTAAAAGTTCACCGGAGTCAAGGTCAACGGTCAGTATCAAGGTCACCGACATCCAACATGGCGGAAAATATGGCCGCCAGGGGAACGGAATGACAGAGCATGAACAGCTCCGAGCTCCAGTCCCAGGTCCCATTGTGTCACCTTCATTCTGAACAAAATATATATGGAAACTGAAAGGCCATTATTATTTTTATTTTCATAATTTAAGAAGAGGGAACTAACAACCTCCTTCTGATTAGTAAATTAATTATGGAATTTATGTTCCGTGGCAGTGAACTGAAATGCTACTGAAAGACGAGATGGTCTCGTGTTTATAAAAGTTTCCGAACCACTTGATGCTCATAAACTAGACAGGGAGCACTACCATTCGGATTATAATTTTATACCATGCTAAACGTCATGTTTTTTTTAATCCTAACCTGCCCTGATCTACAGAAAGGAGTAGCGGTTCTCGGGAAGGGGGAGGGACGTATTTACTGACGCCCATGCGTGTTTGCATGTAAGAAACATATTAAGAGGGCATGGCATATAGTTTAAGCTACACACAATTATTAAACTTTGCAAAATTCTCGCAGCCAATATAGAAAAAAAAAAAAAAAAAGCCACAAAACTGGCCAATTCCTGAAGGCAATTTTGCCAATATTGTGGACAAATACTTTACCGGTGTGATGTATTCCTATAGGCTGTTCGCTATTAACTGAGCACCTCGGAAATCAACCTTTGGAAAATGTAGCTGCCCCTAACTGCATATATTTTGAAGGGTACACCGTCTGCCATACGCCCAGTAAAGTTGGTAATGGCAGAGGGAAGGTAGTTCCATGTATTAAACTTTGAATTCCAAGTGTTGGTTGCATTTAGAAGTACTAAAATTATTTATTCTGCTTTCTGTTTTTTAATGCATATAAGTGTAAGAATTAGCAGATTTGTAAAATATGTACTTTCCTCATAATTTTGTAGTGTTACTTGAAAGAAGCATGAATAAAGTTATCAGGCTGACGGCAATGTTAACTTTACTTATGGCGAGAGAAAACACAATAAGTAAGTATACCTTAATCAGGACTTTCAAAAGTGTACAGTTTACCGTGAACAGCCTATATAAAGCTATTTCTTGAGCTATAGATTCGTAAGTACACCTTTTTTTACGGCGCAAGATCTCATATTAAAAGAATACAACATTCCGGTAAAAATATTACACGCTAAGTTGACGAAAACTGCAGTGTTTTCTAGGATTTCCGTTTCTTAGCTTTTTTTATACTGGCTCACAGAGATCTGTGTGTACGTCAGTCGATAAGTTCAGCATTGTCCCGCGCGATGGGGCCGCGGTGGTTTAGCAGTCAGACTACTCGCCTCCCACCTAAGCGAATCGGGTTAGATTCCCGGTCGGGGTCGCTCCCGGATTTTCGCATGTGGGAATCCTGCGCGCAAGATGCCGCTGGTCTGCAGGTTTTCTCGGGGATCTACCGTTTCCCCCACCTTTCGCATTCTGACGCTCCGCCACACTCACCTCACCAGATTAGCATGAAAATTTTGCATAGGTATAATTTCTGTAGTTCGCCCATAATTTCATTTGAAACTTTTGGACAAATTTCGAATTAAAAGGAGCCAGAATTTAAACCACGATTCCAAGCGAACAAACTGACAGATTAAAAATAATAATCTTTTTTGAGGGTAGGAGCTACGTTGGTGTGGTAATCGGACAACTCGCCTCCCATCAAGGCAAATTCACGCGGTGTTATCCAGCCAGATTTTTCGTATGAAGGTAACGTGGCGGACGTTTCTGGGCTTGTCCCCCCCCCCCCCAGTGCATTCCTACGCTGCTCTATCTTCACCTCACTTCAATCTCACTGGCGACTGGCGCTCCGTGCCTTGCTGTCAAGGGTGAACCAAAACCTCTGAACTCAAGTTTTGTGGCGTTCAAGGACTACATAAAAATTTAGGCCAAAGATAAACTTTGTATTAAAATATGTTATATATATTTGCCTGGCACTAAATTTGATATTAGAATTCTAGTAATTGTCGGAACTTATTTTAAAACAGGTTTGGCCTTTTCATTAAATTTCAATGTGCACAATGTCACAAAACCGTGAAATAACTTCGAAGTCCAAGAAATAAAAATTCAGGCTCTTGAGTACCCATTATCGGTGCGATGTAAAATTTAAATATTTGTTTATACCTTCGAATCGCAATATGTGGCGAGGTGAGTAGCGGGAGATAGCATCCAACGGCCAAACAACCTCTTCTCGAGTGTGTGCGGAGTATATCTCTGCGCCAAGACTGTAACGCGAGATGGCAGGCTCTGTAATTACGTGTCACGCCGAGGTACGGTCTCCAAGCCTCATATGTCCCGTATTTGCGCCAAAAGACGCGGCGCCTTAAGGGGGAAGTATCCTTGCCATTTTGGATTTACGTATCCCCCCCCCCCTCGTTATTTAATTTTCGTAGTCAATATTTAAAAAAAAAAAATCTAACTTGTAAAGGCGTAGGGAACATCATAACTATTATCTCGAAATCAAACTTATTTTACTACATGATTAGTTTAACATCTGTAACCGAAGCAAAATATTACCTAATTATTTAATGTCAGTCCCACATGGAAAAAAACAGGTATAGGCTGTTCACGGTAAAATGAGCACTTTTGAAGCCCTGCTTAAGATCTACTTGTATGCACATTGTGTATTATTCTATCTTATGTAATATTAACATTGAAATGGGCCTCATCACTTTATTCATGCGTTGGTCAAGTGCAACTGTTAAATTTTTTCAAATGAAAATAATGTGCAAATCTGCTCATTTTTATATTTTTGATGAATTAAAATAAATCATAAAGTGAAATAAATAATTTAAGTTATAACAAATGGTTACCTGGGCGCATGCCACTCAGTTCGCCAGTTAAAATATATACAGGTAGGTATAGTGACTTTTTTTTAATGTTGAGTTTAAAAGTGCACACTTTATTGTGAACAGTCTTTATAATTGAAACTATACAAATTTCACAAAATTCATTAAGTAGTCCTCTATGTTTAACTTCTATTTTTTATGTCTGGTCATTAATTTCCATTACGAAGATTTGTAAAAAAAAAATTCGAAGATGGAATTGATACTACCCCCTTAATGCCCCCACCTACCTGAATTGGGAGCGATAAGGGCGAAACTTCCACGTACGTCAAGGCTACATCGCTGCTAAGCGCAAGGCTACTCTGAACTGACGTGCAGTGTTCTCGTCGTGCTGCGTGCATTTATGAGACTTTAAGCTTCGCCACTATCATTTTATTGGTGGAAGATCCGTGGCAAGATTCAATGTAGCGCCCTTGATTATATTTGTATGTATCCGACGCGTATATTTTGAAATACAGCGATTTGATGAAGCCTTTTTATTTAGCTTTGTAAGAATGCTCTGAAATGGTGTTTATAATATGAGTGACGTCATTAAAACACCCAACGGACCTCGTATGAAGTTTGCGTTATTTTCGTAGATCAGTACATTGGACGCAAGTTTGATAGTTTCATGAAAAACGTTTATTTCAAACACTCTGTAACGCAGTTCGAGTGCCGGATAGACGGGTCCCTTAAGGGTGTACAAGCCCCAAAATATGGTCTTACAGTTTCAGAATACCTTAATTTTTGTTTTTACAGTATGAAAAGTATAGTCATGTGCAAAAGGTTATCAAGGGGATTACAGGAATTTCAATGGTATGCTTTTGCCATATTTTTCATGTAAATTTAAAAACTCTGCATTGCTGACATGTTTATATGCAGTTAAAAACAACTTCTGAAGTGACCAGAACGACAGAACAAAATATTTCATGTGAATTCTGCTAAAATGTGGAACAAGAGTCTGAGACATCAATTCATTTGCTTCATGCAAAATTCTTTAGTTTTCAGTATGAAGGAAAAGGGGTAGCTGCTCACATATCTTCTCCAATGGATATTGTGTAAACTAAAAGCCTTTGGGGAAGAAATCTCAGATCGCCAAGTTATTACTAAAATACTAATGTCCCTTCCCAGAGAATTCAGACATTTTGTGTCCTCATGGGAATCTGTTGATCCTGTCACACAAACGCTAAATGAGTTGACTTCACTACTTGTTATAGAAGAAAGTAGGCTGAAAGATACATCTTATTCACAAAATAATGTTTTTGCAGCTTTTCGAAGGCATTGCACTATTTGCAACAAAAGGAACCACACGACTTAGAAATGTTTTAAAAATAAAACTAATGCAGCAAATAGTAACAAATCCTCTGACTTGTCACTTTTGTAATAAGCCAGGTCACTTTAAAAGGGATTGCTATGTTTATTTGAACAAGACTACGGCTAGTGCAGTGACTTCAGGAAAGTCTGGAAATACGAATACAAAGGATGACAAGGTTTTCAAAAATGCTTTTGTTAGCATGGCCAGTGTTACTAATCAAGTAGACCTGATCGAAAATGATAAGTTTTACTTGGACAGTGGAGCCAGTGAGCATATGTCTCCTTACAAAGATTATTTTATAAATTTTAAAGATTGCTCAAAAGAAATTAAAATAGGAGATTGAAGATTACCGAAGGCATTGGGTGTTGGTGATATAAATGTTATTTGCCATGTAGCTGATAAGGGAATGCAAAGTGTGCTGAAAGATGCTCTTTTAGTACCAGATTTGCAATTGAACCTATTCTCAGTTTCTCAAGCTTTGGCTAAAGGACATACGTTAATAGCAGAGGGAAATGAATTTTGGTTAACTAAAAATAATGAAGTAATAGCAGAGTACACTTGGAAAGAAAGATCTTTGTTGTAAATTTGGATGTTCAGAAATTCGAGACAGCAGCATTCAGTGTATCTAACTTAAAATCTCTTGAGATATGGCACAGGAAACTTGCTCATCAAAATATCAAGCAAGTGAGAGACATTTGATCTAAACTGAGCATTGGATGTTTTGTTAAGAACGAACCATTCTCATGTGATTCTTGTATCCAAGGGAAACAGCATCGTTCATCATTTCTACCGAGTGACTCCAAAACATTAGATGCATGAGAGATTCTGCACTGATCTCTGCGGCCCTTTTGAAACCACAAGCTTTGGTGGATCAAAATATTTCCTTTTAGTGAAGGATGATTACTCTCATTTAAGATTTTTTTTTGTCAAATTCAAGTCTGAAATTCCTGACTTAATTTAAAAATGCATCCAAATGGCAGAAAGGGATACCGGAAAAAGAGTTAAAGCTGTGATATCAGATAATGGGACAGAAATTTCAAATAAAGAAATGAAAGATTACTTTTCATATGGGGAAATTAGGCACCAAATTTCGGCTCCATATTGCCCAGAGTAGAATGGGCGAGATGAGAGGGAAATAAGGACCTTAGTGGAAGCAGCAATAACTATGTTAATCAAATCAGGACTCGACAAGCATTTCTGGGCTGAGGCAGTGCATACAGCTGTTTACACAGTTAACTTGACTGGTACAACAAGTTCAGTAAAGGGAAAACCCCATATAAATTGTGGTTTAAGAAGACAATAAAATTAGATCATCTCAAAATTTTTGGGTGAAGGGTTTTTATACATATTCCTGACCAGAAGAGAAAAAAGTTAGATCCTAAAGGAAAAGAAGGAAGATTAGTAGGTTATGAGATAGATTCGAAATCCTACAGGGTTTGCTTTTCAGACGAGAAGAAAGTAATGACAGCGCGGAATGTAGTTTCTATTTCAGAAAAAAACCTAAAAACAACTGTAGAGTCAGAGGAGGTTCAGTACAGTTCTGATAGAGGAAGTGAGGAGATTGTGGTTGAAGAAGCTGGGATGGAAACAAAAATATTTGAAGGAACGGCAAATGAAGAGAGAAGACAGGATCAAAGTGGAAATCATATACCAGAAAACATTCTGGAGAGTTCAGAAAAATTTAGTAATCTTGTCACGCCCCTTTAGGGCCTATCAGGGGTAAAGGAAGGCAAGGAGAAGGACGCACACCATTTAAAAAAATCAGGAAAGCATGGACACAAAAATTCGAAAATCAATACAAATATATTGCACATTTATACATTATCGCCAAGAACAATAACTTTGCAACTTTATTTGAAAAATAATTATTGCATCTGTCAATTTCTGTTGCTTGCTACCAATCGGTGAACTAGGGGAAGGAGAGAACACATGTGCATTGGAACAAACGGAAAAAAAAAACAACAATATTAATATATCCTGAGAAATCACCCAACCTGAATAAACACTTGTGAAATCCTATTAAAAAAGGTCAAATGACTCCCTGAGTAAGCACGCACCATTACAACTGTAAAAGTAAAGCAAGCCTGATGATTCACTAAAAAGTACAACATGGAATACTTATTTCAAGATTACCATTGGGAAGGAGCAAAAACCCTCATTACACTTACCCATGAGCATAAAGCACGCCATAAAATATTCACTACACTCCTTGGCATTAAAATTATTTTGACAAATCGTAGTCCAGGAGACCATTCCTACAGCACGCCAAAAAAAAAAAGAGGAGGAATCCACCTCTTACAAATATTTCCATAAAATACCATATTGAAAATTCACACAATCAAAACGGTGAAGAAACACTTTCCTACAAAAATCCATATACACAAAAATCGCAAAAAAAAAAAAAAAAACACTACTAGAAAGGAAACTCTACCCCCGGCATAACAACTACGTTCATTGCAATACTTAACTTGAGTAGAACTCATACTACGCGAAAACGCGTCTAGAATGCTGAAATTCCGAAGTACGAAATGGTGTAGACATGATCTATCGTCGACCAGCTCGCGCAACTCGATGAGGAACACTGCACACTTGCTAGGACTGGGGACGAACATTTATACGTGTAAACGCGGCTCCGGAAGGTTAAGGAGGTGGTGGGAATAGCGGAGAGGCGTATAGAAGGTGCCAGAATGTGCGAGGCTGAACTTGTTGACATTAGTAGCCACCAGACAGCGCTCTGCCGCGCCAGGAGTGCCGCGCGCCTCTCTTCAGTATAGCTCAGCGCTTAGAAGGGTTCAGACGTGCGCCACCCTCGGGGGGGGGGGGGGGGGCAATAAATACAAAGTACATTTTTCTGCAGCAAAAATATTGCCTCTTCAAATAGTAACCACTCTTCAAACAAAGTAACAGCTTATTAATCTGGGCTACCAAAAACAGACGTGGCAAATAACCAAGAAGACTTGCTAACCAAGTTTATTAACCTCATGTAGTTCTGTAAACACACCAACCCCATAATAGCAGCATTTAATATTACTCCAGAAAATTGTAGGCATCACACATTTCACCAGCTGGCGTGATGAAAAATAAATCGTTCAGGCAGGACAGGAGTACTCACATAAAATTGCTTGAGTTTGCTAACTGACACGCGTGTCAGACTTGAAGCAGGGCTTCAATCTCAGTAACTCATCAGATGAGTTCTATGATTTCCATCCAACAGAAATCTCATCACAGTATTATGAAAATGTAAATATCCAAGACTCTCCGCAAAATTTAAAAATCTAAGATCAAGAGAAAATATAATGTAGCCATCCAAATACAATGACTTTGAAACATGTCTCATAGTGTCGCAAGAAGAAAATGTAACTTATGAGCAAGTAGTTAAAGGATCAAATCGGGAAGAATGGAAGATTACAATAAAAGAAGAACTGGACGCCATAAAATGAAATGGGACATGGGTTGAAGTAAGTCTACCAAAAGGAAAGAAAACAATTGACACAAAGTGGGTTTTCCGTAAGAAGCATAAAGAAAAGAATATCGTATTGAAAGCCCGACTTGTTGCTCGTGGTTTCCAACAAGATGGAGATTTTGATTTTAATGACATTTTTGCTCCAGTGGCAAAACTTCCAACACTAAGAATATTGCTAGCTATTGCTGTGAACAGCGACATGAAGATCCACCAAATGGTCGTGAAGAATGCCTTTCTGCATGGGGAAATTGAAGAAGACGTCTATCTGAAGAAACCAAAAGGAATGGTCCAAGATGGGAAGGTTCTTTTACTAAAGAAATCTTTATATGGATTAAAAAGGTCTCCGAATAATTGGAATTCAAAATTTAATGATTTTATACTGAGGGAAGTATTTACAAGATTCAAAGCAGATTATTGCATATATGTCAAGAACCACGGAGGGAAGTTTTTTATAACTCGGTTTATGTTGACGATATCCTAATCTTTTACCAAGATTCGCATCTCATTGAAACATTAAAAGGAAAATTCAAATCTGCCTCTCATATGAAAAATGATAAAGATTAGATCAGTTATTTGGGACTAAATATTGTTCAAGATACTTCGAAAGGAGAAATTTAAATTGATCAAGTTGACTACTTTAAATCAATAATTGTAAGATTCGACATGGAAGACTGCAGACCGACGTCAACCTCAATGGACCCAAATTTTAAAAGAATTGATTCTGCTACGTCTGATAAAGTTTGGGAAACACGTGCATGAGTATCATTGGGTCCTTAATGTATGCAGTTTTAGGAACCAAATCAGATTTGGCATTATGTCTGAATTTTACCAGCAGATGCCAAAGTCGGCCAAGAAAATATCTTCTTACTTTTCTCAAAAGAATTTTGAGGTACGTCAAAAGAACCATCAATTACAAGTTAGTTTTCAGTAAGAACTCTGACGCGCCTATTGTAAAAAGGTTTTATTGATTCTGACCATGCAGGTGATCCCACAGACAGAAAGTCAACGACAGGTTTCCTGTTTAAAGTCCTGGGATGTACCATTTCATGGAACTCACTAAAGCAGAAGTGTGTCAGTTTGTCTTCTACAGAGACAGAGTACATCGCGTTAAGCAGTGGAGTGAGTGAGGCCTGCTGGATTTAAAATGTACTTGATGATATCGGCGTGAAGAACAACTGTCCTATAATCATCAAAGAAGACAACCAGGTTGCTATTTATGTGGCTGGAAATCCAGCCTCCCATTGGCGAACTAAACATATAGACACCTGATTTAATTTTGTACGAGAAAAAGTCGACAGTGGAGTGATTAATCTGAAATATTTTAACACCAACGACCAGATTGCTGACAGTTTAACTAAGGCAGTATCCAAAGTCTCTCATGAAAGATTCTGTCGAAATGTAGGACTGTAGGCCTGATATAAAAACTCTATGTTTCTCTATTTCTTAAATTGATATTTTTTCATTGACGAAGGGTGATAAATAACAATGAAAAATTTCAAAAGTGATAGCTCTAATAATTATGTAATGCTTTAATAAACCAAAAGAGGTTTGTTGTTGTAAAGAAAACTTCATAAAGTAAATGGCTTACTCTTAAAATATATTATATTTAAATGAAATTCTTCAAGCTTTTGTTATTTCCATTGCCCTAATTTTATCAGTAGCGCTTAGTAATAAATAGTTCTCATCCTAAATACTATTGAATGCGCGTGAATTCAGTAAGTTGTCCTTTGGTGTACTTTTCGAGCGTTAGCTAAGTTTAGTTTACACGAGGCGGAGGAACATCCTGGAAGCAGAACTTTAGCAGGGCTTCAGAAAAGTGCGAAGTAACCGCGAATGGATCACATATAGGAAACTTGTTGTTTACAGTTGGGAGGCACGCAGAGCATAGAAATATCTGAATAGGACAGAGTTCGTTAAGACCATTTTGTGCGAAATTAACAAGACAGACATAAAGAGCATGGCTTTCCTGCGTTAGGAAAGCTCAACTAGAACAATAAACAACAACACTGGCACTACGTCGTAACTGTCACAAAGTTGCCTTCGCATGCAGTCTTCGGAAGGTTGGTAACAACTGTTATAGGCTGTTCACGGTAAAGTGAGCACTCTTGAGTCCCTAGTTATTTTTTTTTATATCAGCCACTTTTATCCCTCCACTACTTTTTAAATAAATATTGGTATATAAGTAAATAAACATAGTGTTCATGACAACGAAATCACACCGCTAACTGCTCAGCCACCGTGGCTCCCAAATTTGAGACATCTCAGCAATTACGCTATATATATATCCGCTGCGTTGGTGCAAAGTTGTCTGATTAAAGTAACATATTGTATTTTATTCATCGATAATTTTATTCGTCACTGATGTTCTCCTCACTCTTTCATCTTTTCACTCTACACGAGACAAATTAATTTGTCTCTAGTATTACCGTGCTGAATAGTAAAATGTACACTTAACACACAGCAGTGCTTCATTAGAAAGATATATTACTTCTTAAGGTAGTAATTAGTTTGAAATTTTGTTGTGCTGGACGAAATATTACATTTCCTTTTTTTTCTTGTAAGCCTGCGCGAGATATTGGCCTAATTGGCAGGGAAAGTTAGAAAATCATAGTAGATAAATTAAGCAGAAACAGCTTAAGATTGAGTGATTGTAATATGTCCGTAGGTAGTCGGGATCTAACCTGCGACCTTACAAAACAAGTTACACGTAACCACATGCCCAATACTCGGTTGCACAGCAGCGATTCAAGATCACATTCAACTATGGTCTAGGATCGGCGAACATTACTCTACACCGTTTGAGATCAACGCATTGCTCGAGATTCGAGATGGCTTTGTATTTATTTGGACCCCGCATTGTGATTACGCAACAGAGGGTTCTTAGTGACCACTAGACCACTCTGTCACGTGTATGAAACTCGCTCCCATCTCTACAGCCAGGTCATCCATGATGCACATAAATCGGAGGCGAATAAGAATAATGGCGAAAAGTGAATCAGTAGCAGCATGATAATAATTAGTTTAGCCTTTTGAGTAGTATGCAAGTATATACACGGGCAACGTTAATTTGGAAATGTATTCGCTCTTGAAGACAAATCTCTCGCTACTATGGTTTTGCTGTTTCGCTGGACTTTATGGGAATCTAAGAAATAAACTACAACTACTAGTCGCCATTTCAATTCGTAAGAATATAACTGTTAACTTTATTAATTTCTCAAATGTACACGATGCATTGTGTAACATGTTACATCAGTCATGACACATTGATTGTCACATAGTCAACAAGCAACTCCACTGGCCGATGGGCAGTCAATAATAAACGTAGCAGAGTACAGTAGGCGTGTCTTGTGTGCCAGGACCAATAAGAAGAAGGTAAGTAGAAATACAGATACCAACACAACTGGTATTGGTGTAGTGGAGAATATAGACAACTCATTTTAACCTTGTCTTCAGTGACAGTAAATCTGTACCTTCCTAAAGGGTTAAGAGGGTGACTGTAGCTAGCAAAAAATTTAATTAATTTTTTTTCTTTACTTTTAATTACCGAGCACTTCTCCTCTTGTTTGTCCCTCCTCCCCAAGAAAAATACGAAACAGTTTACAAAATAATAAACTTTACAAAATTTATGCAAATATTAGGTACATCTCAGCCACCACCACGAATTAAATTTGATGTTATTACTTCACGAGCAGTGCGGTAGTACTTACGTGAAAGTTTTTTTTTTTTTTTTTTTTTCCAGACACAAACACACAATTTGTAAGGGTGTGCATCTCACGAGAAATAATCTATAAGGAGACAATTGACTGCGCAAACTTGGATAGTAAGTGGCCATGTTCGTTTTTATTTCTCCACAAGCATAGCTGTAATATGTACATCCACGAAAGTTTCTTTTTTCTTTGTTACTACGCTCGCGCACAGCTGTGCTTTCCCTCTTGTAGAGATGGCCATTTCGCGAGAGAAGTAAAGATGCCTTAGAAGGCAATTAACCGCGCAAACTTACTTCCAAAGTGGGGGAGTTTGTATCGCGCCCTCTTAGGCTGTGGGAAAAACACGCTTCTGCAGCAGTTGGGCCCGCCGGGACTGCACGGGATAACACAAGGGCATGACTGGCAGTTTAATCCCAACTCTCCAGACGATGAGAAACAACTGCGTCGGGTGCACTGGAAGCGGAAATGGGGGGGGGGGGGTGTTGTTGTTTCGAAAAGGGATACGTCGTGAGGTGAAGAGGGAGTGGCGTAAAAGACAGGCAGTTCGCAGGGGGGGGGGGGGTATGAATCGTGGAGGGGCTCGTATTTTCAGCACAAAGCCCGTCTCGCGGGATGCCAATTCCCGCGTCTGGGTTGTGTTCTCTCCACCGCCGTACTCGACAAGGACGACAATCCGTGTTCTCCTTTTACGGACCAGCGGGCGAACACACGAGCATGAAATATAAAGCGAGAACTAGATTTTTGTATCTACCGAACAGCGAGGCACTTGCTTGAACCAGGCTTGCCACTAGCCTGGGAACTGTCAGGTATAGGCTATTCAAGGTAAAATGAGCACTTTTGAAAACCCTGCTTAAGATCTACTTGTATGCACGTTGTGCATTCTTCCGCCTTATGTAAGATTAACATTGTCAATTCCCTCACCACTTTATTCATGCGTCGGTCAAGTGAAACTGTGAAATTATTATACACGTAAATATTTTACGAATCTGCTCATTTTTACACTACGATGCATTAAAAAAAACGGAAAGCGAAATAAATAATTTAAATTATCGGAAATGGCTACCTAACACTTTTTATTCGACGTTAAGATATGGAACTACTTTCACTTCCATCGTTACCAACTTTACTGGGCGCATGTCACTCAGTGCGCCCATTATAATAAATGCAGGTAGGGGCAGTGACTTCTTTCTGAGGTTGATTTCAAAAGTGCTCACTTTATCGTGAACAGCCTTTAATTCGAAAGCTGTTAGGGAAATCAGGGAAAATACAGGTAATATTGAATGTAGTCGTTAATTTGAGTTGAGATATTTCGGTGGCTCTTAACAACGATGAGGGTAAAATGAGGTGAGATTGGAGCAGCACCGGAATGCAAGGGCGGGGTAAACGGGAGATCCCCGAGAAAACCCGCAGAACGGCGGCATCGTCCGACACGATTCCCACTTGCGAAAATCCGGTTGTGACCCGGCCGGGGGGCTGAATCCAGTTCGCCTTGGTGGGAGGCGAGCAGTCTAGCCGCTTAGCCACCACGGTCGCTTGAAATCGTTAAATGTCGGAGAATTCTTCTATAATTTGCAAGATGTATTTACCTTTTATATCATTAATTGTACATCTATGAAAACAAAACGCCTTTACAATGAAAAAAAAATTAATAATTATATGTTTTCTGGTGCCTATCTAATTTAAACTTTTCATGATTAGTAGCGTGAATAGCATGGCTAGGTGCCTTATTGCCACGTGGTTGGCTTGCAGCATGTAGCAAGTAATATAGACTAGCCATCTAGATCAATTTTGGGAAATGCAAAGCATTCTTTTTTTCAATTTTATTATTTTCACCATTATTATTAGGTAAAATTGCAGTAGACAGATTATTTTTAAAATATGCAATAAAACAAGGCTTTCACGCTACCCTGTATACCCCATCAGGCCTGTATAAAAAAAGTTTTGATGATTGTGTGGATGAAATGTTTATATTTTTCTTTACAATATTCGTAGCATGTTTTGATCACGTGCATTATCTTTGCAAAATCAGAGTAGTTATTTTGGTTTCAAAGTACGCTGCAATGTAAAGGAGCCAAGAGTAACAGAAAATTATATTTAACAAATGTCAGCGAGAAAAGTTATTTTTGTCGGGAAATCAGGAAAATTTCAGGGAATTTCCAAATGAAAAAAAAAAAGGCGGAAACCTTGTGACCCCCAAACAAAGCTGTTTAATTTTACTTTAGAATAGTATCTGACAGTGGGATAATAAATAACTACTAATTTTTTAATATGCATAAAACATTTCTGTAACAACTACGAACTGTTCTGTGCTGAGATATGTATAGCAAAACTTGTGATCACACTTCCCTGATGGTCGCATTCGACAGATTTGCCCCCTCTACCCCTCATCATAAATATAACTAAATAATTTGCTATTCCTTCTTCATGCTTTAAAAATGTTTGGTTAAAAGTGTTTCGAAAAATATCTTGATAAGGTACACGGAAATGTTTAGGACTAGCCATAAGACAGAGAATTAAAAAGACTAAGAGATAAAAATAACTTTCGTCCACCACCCACCGCGCCTTCATTTTCACCCCTTCTACAAATATATTAATTATATGCAGTAACTTTACTAATGCGATTGTTTAAAAATTCGACGTCCTCTTGGTGGCACTAGCTGCCCAAATACAGAGCCATGCCATGTAAAGGCTGTTCACAATAAAGTGAGTACTTTAGAAATGAACCTTAGCAAATAGTCACTGCCCCCGTATGCATACATTTTAATGGGCGTAATGAGTGACATTCGCCCAGTGAAGTTGGCAACGATGGATGGAAAGTAGTTCCATATTTTAACGTCGAATAAAAAGTGTTAGGTAACCATTTGTGACAACTTAAAATTATTTCTTTCGCTTTCTGGTTTTTTAATACATCGGAGCGTAAAAATGAGCAGATTCCTAAAGTATTTAAATTCTTAATAATTTCACAGTTCCATTTGACCGAGAGATGAATAAAGTGGTGAGGCCCATAGTAATGTTAATTTTACATAAGGCGGAGGAATACACAACATGTATACAAGTAGATCTTAAGCAGGGCTTTCAAGAGTGCTAATTTTAGCGTGAACTGCTTTTAACATATAGACATACCTTGGGGGTTTTACAATTGCTTACGATTCCGTCACCGTCAAATACTTACCATAACTGACATGAAGTATCATGAATTTTTTTATCAAATAGTCTTATCAAGGAATGTTTTCGTTTTAGTCTAACGAACAGGTTGAAATATGTATCACAATGCACGGCTGTAGTTTTTCTCGGCTGTTTACAAGCATATTCTTTACGTAAGGTCAATTTGTAATTTACTAGCTGAATTTTGTAGTTTATTACACTCGTGATTTTTTTTTTTAATGCCACAGGCTCCGGGCAGAATCGATATTCTAGTTCAGGCTACATTATTCGCGACTTTCTACTTCGGATATCACGAGATGAGAATTTTTCGAGCTAAAGCGTTCTAACAAGTCGGTGCTATTTAACTATAAACTAATGTTTGTCAGTGAATCTTACGTGAGAGGCGATACACGACACTCGCACGTGACTTCAATTGACTACACGTACTCTAACACACACATCAGTGGTTTAAATTTTACTTGGCTGATTTTTAAATACGATGCACGTTAACAGCTTTTCAATTGAAAGTATGGTTTGATATGAAATTTAGAATAGCTTTATAGCTAGATTAATTTGCTTTGTGTTTCCAAAATTTTAGTAATATCACAGTATTTTCGATTTATTCGAGAGAAAAGTATTCCAGCTATATTTTTTTTTATAACGGCAGGCATTTGTTTCGTGTATAACATAGTCCAGGTTACACAGGGCAGACTTTTCCAAACATTAAAATATTATTTTAAAAAAAATTTTAGACTTTAAAATATTATTTATCAAAAACTTATAATAAAGTGTAAGCGACAACCCAAACTTGTGTGAGAGCTGTGGCATATACTTGTGATTAATAAAATAGCCGCCATCAAAGCAGGCGAGAGAAAAAGAAACCCGTTAAAGACGGGCGAAGCTGGGAGCTGACCGCAGACGATATTGCCTGCCACATTAACAACTCACACGTAAACTTCACCCCCCCCCCCCTAAACGCTCTAACCCCTTTTGCAAACACCCCTCAAGGCCCCTGTGCAGATACACCGGCCGCCAGGACGGGTGCTTTCATTGGCCCGCCTGGGCCAAATATTTGCAGCGCTGCAGACGGTAAATTCCCGACAGGCCGTAACTAATACGGTGGCCTCGGCTAGGATTATGACCACCAGCACCCTCGCCCCCCTTTCTTCCATCACCCCTCATCCTTCTCTCCCCCTGGCTGGTCCATCAACGGCGAAATGTGCGGCGGCTATGTTTATAGCGGGGTGACGTCACGCATAGAGGACCGACTGTTGAGAAGATTACTGGGCGCGTGCTCGGCAAATGTTTCTTCAACTGCGGGCAGGGGTGTTTCAAAAAAAGAACCCGTGACTCACGTGTGTGTATTTTTTTTTTTTTAAACTCTCTCTGGCGGTTGCGAGGCGCGTTAGTTAGGTGGAAACACGTCGGTGTAGAATTAAGGTCGCCGCCTGCCTGTTCTATTACCGGAGTTGTTATTGTATAGGCTGTTCACGGTAAACTGAGCACTTCTTAAAGCCCTGCTGGAGATCTACTTGTATACACATTGTGTACTCTTCCACCTTACCGAAAATTAACATTGCCATGTGCCTCATCACTTTATTCATGCGTCGGTCAAGTAAAACTGTGTAATTATTAGTAAAGTAAATATTTTACAAACCTGCTCATTTATACACTTCGATGCATTAAAAAAAACTGATGGCGAAAAAATTTATTTAAATTGTCAAAAATGACTACGTAACACTTTTTATTCTACTTTAAGATATGGAACTACTTCCCATCCATCATTATCAACGTTACTGGGCGCATGTCAGTCAGTGCGCCCGTCATAATATATGCAGGTAGGGGCAGTAGCTTTTTCCTAAGGTTGATTTCAAAAGTGCTCACTTTATCGTGAACAGCCTTTAAAGCTCCGGGTTCGGGAACGTCTGCGGCCATTAAGGCCCAGGAGTGTTTGGAATACGAAGCAGATGCGCTCGTTTATTCTTCCTCGGATAGTGATGTGTAGTCATCGCCGCTATGGGAGAGAGCCGCTTGCTCTGAAACTGTCGGAACACAAGGTTTAATGTCTGTTATGGACGCGAATAATTTTTAAATATTACAGCTCTGCCCAGTGTATCATGTTTGTGGTTGCTATAAACGCAAGAGTAATCATGTGTCATAGATTCATTTTCTCTGAACTATTAATTTCGTTAGTGCCGCCCAAACTATTTAGCTACAACCCCATTACAATGGTTCAGTTAATAAGAAGGGGGGGGGGGGGGAGAAATATTTTATTTCATTTACCTTACGAAAATATATATTTCTTT
The DNA here is from genome assembly GCA_029891345.1 of Dryococelus australis. Classification (NCBI taxonomy): domain Eukaryota; kingdom Metazoa; phylum Arthropoda; class Insecta; order Phasmatodea; family Phasmatidae; genus Dryococelus; species Dryococelus australis. The sequence continues at coordinate 130,259,971 of CM056999.1, forward strand.
AATTTTTCAGCTGTGCTATAAGCTAAAATTCGGTTTTCTAGAAGTATCAATTTTAACCTTCATGTCGTTAAACTTTCGTACAGCTGTTGATGACTTCAGTTAATTAATAAATTATGAAAATAATTGTAGTATTATAAGTTGAATGATGATATCCAAAAAACCATAAAAGTTCCATGTGTTCTGAGATGCGTAGTCTCACAGTTATAAACAATAATACTCACGTAATGTAACTGTCGTTACATTATGACTTCTCTCAGCACGATTTCGTAAAATAGTTGAAATTTTTTAACCAACCAAAATTTCCATTTCTTTCATTATTTCTGTATTGCATTATTCTGTTTAATTTATTCCTGCGTAATTCAGTTCGTCTTCCCGTTAATGCTTTAAATTTGTCCTGTTATTTTCAATTATGTCTCTTTTTCTGATGACCTGAGGGGGTTTCATTGAATCTGTTCTAAGGCACTGGGCTTGCAGATTTCCTGAGATCATTGCTATTAAAGGGGCAGCGGTGGCGCAGTGGCTAGCACGCTCGCCTCCCACCAAGGCAATCCGCGTTCGATCCCCGGCGTGTTCGCACCCGGATTTTCGCATGTGGGAATCGTGCTTGCCAGCGGGTTTTCTCGGGGTCTTCCCGTTTCCCCCGCCTTATCATTACAGCACCGCTCCACCCTAGGGTCTCATTGCATGCAATTTGCAGGGATGACGGGCACCTAGCGGGTCCCGGCTGGAAAGCCCGTCATTCGGAGGGTGTTGCCTCACCCTGGGTCCACCCTCCCCCCCCACACTAATTTATTATTACTGTAGCTAAATGTACGAGACAGTCATGGATCTAGTAGTTAACTCGTACCCAGAAATAAATCGACGAACTTTGAAATGTTACATAGGTTCCCGGGAAAGGAGAATTTTCTCTCATTAAAAGATGTTAATTGCAAACCGACAGACAGAAAGATGCAACATGTCACGCGTTTCGCTCACTTATGGACCTATGGCGTTCTCTTATGACGTCGCCCAGATTAACGGACGTTAACATGGGCATAACTCTGGGTATGGTTAGCACATTTACGGAAAAACAGGAGCGCCAGTGCTACTAACTAAAGGCTGTTCACGATCAAGTGAGCAGTTTTGAAACCAAACTTAGGAAAAAGTCACTGCCCCTGCCTGTTTATACTTCAAAGGGCGCACTGAGCGACTTGCGCCCGGTAAAGTTGGTAACGATAGATGGAAAGTAGTTCCATATCTTAACGTCGAATGAAACGTGTTACGTAACCATTTGTGATCATTTAAATTATTTATTTCGCTTTGCGTTTTTCCAATGCATCAGTGTGTAAAAGTTAGCAGATTTATATAACGTTTACTTTTTTTAATAATTTCAGTTTCATTTGACCGACACATGAATAAAGTCATGAGGCGGCAAAGTTAATTTTACATAAGGCGGAATACGCAGGGCTTTGAAAAGTGCATATTTTATCGTGAACAGCCTGTAGTCAGGATGACGCTCCCGCGCAAAGTAAAGACCGACTTCTCGTGTTCGCTGTCCTCAGTGTGGCACATCAGACGTGTAGTTACGGGATTACAAACAGCCATCCTCAGACTGCAGTTGTTTATTCATTGCCATTGCGTGAAGGTTGCTATTATTCAGTTAGTTTGCACCCGATGAGGTCTCATTATTTGTTCCTGTTTACTGCTGGCTGAACATCTGAATGAGCATGTAGTTACTTCTGTGGTCCAATCATAAACGAGCTCTTGATTAGGTGACCTATGTACTCTTGAAGTATAGCTAAATAACTAGTGAAATTCACGTATCTGCAGCCACCGTACCTTCGTAGTACGCGCCGTATGGTTCCCACAGAAGTGTGTGGTCTCTGACAACTAGAAGCGCGTCTTATGTCTGAGCTCGCTCGTGTCGGGACGCCTAAGACGGGGCTTCATCTCTTTTGCAGAAATGCGTCGTTTTCACGTCATCATTTCGGATTCACAGCAATTACTAACAAATAACGATTAGAGAAATTTTAATTTTTACGAGTTGTGTGATATGTTTATGCTTAATCTAAATAGTGTGTTATCTGCTAGTTGTAAAAAGACAGGACACACCATGGTTGCAAATTTAAAGACGTATTCACGTCAAAATATTTGTGCGTTATTTTCGTGACAAAAGAACAACCAGCTGTCACATACCATCAAAGCAAACCTTTACAAGTTACTTAATCAAATGACGAGTCAGGTGCGAGGTGGTAACACACAGGAATTACATTCGGGAAGATCGCGTTTCGATTCACAGTCCAGTAGCTCTGACTGAGGTCGGGCGAATGGCAGCATGGTTCCTCAATGGATGCCATTGCCAATTCCTTCCCGTTCGTGATTCCGCGAGACACTTGTTCTATCTATAATGATTTCAATCTCGACATGATACGTAAAGCAAATGGATTGAAAATAAAATCTCTAAACTAGCACTTTGGTCCAGGTCTCGCTTTGAAATAACTGAAACGCCATCTCTAAAGCAAAATAAAATCAAGCATATTCGTAAAGAAATTTTACATCGCAACTACGAAAATCCCGCTCTATATAATTATCGGACCTCGTTGATAACGAGCTCATTACAGATTGAATTAGTGTTCAGACAAGGAGGAATGGGGAAAGAATTGGTCATGGCCTCTAGTAAGGAAGCATTCCAGCAATCCGCCTAGAGTAATTTCGGAAAAGTCATTATCTCCACCAAATAATTATGAAATCTTTGGTGAAGAAGGATGGATCCTGTCCACCAGAAGCTGAAGGCTCAGGATATAGGAACACTTCTGCGGCTGGTGGCTCAAAACGATCAGGAAAAGAGGGACTGGGCAGACTCGATTCACTGGATATCTCTACAGTGTCCGGTTCACCAAAACTCTCTCTTACTTAATTGCAGGTTGCCTTTCAAATAGTCAATAAGGGCGGTCAGCTTCAACTATTGTGACTCCGGAAGCCATATAAAACCGAAATAATGATGGACGGACCGAGAATCAAACCCACGTCCTCCCAAACGCGAGTTTAGTGGTTTACCACTGTACCACCTCGCTCGGTAAGTGGGTAAGTATTTCTATGAACATTTACAGTGGACATACCTTAAAGCCTGTTCACTGTGAAATGAGCACTTTTGAAAACCCTGCTTAAGATTTAATTGTATACACGTCCTGTATTCTTCCGCCTTATATAAAATTAACGTTTCCATGGGCGTCATCACTTTATTCACGCGTCGGTTAGGCGAGTATGTGGAATTACTAGAAAAGTAAGTATATTAGAAATTTTGACATTTTTATACTTCGATGCATTAAAAAAGACAGTAAGCGAAATAAATAATTTAAGTTATCACAAAGTGTTACCTAACACTTTTTATTCGACATTAAGATGTTGAACTACTATCCATCCATCATTAAAGGCTGTTCACGGTAAACTGAGCACTTTTGAAATCAACCTTAGAAAAAAGCCACTGCCCTTGATTGCATATATTATAATGGTCGCACCGAGTGATATAAGCCCTGAAAAGTTGGTAACGATAGATGGAAAATAGTTCCATACCTTAGCATAGAATAAAACATGTTAGGTAACCATTTGTGATTACTTGAATTATTTCTTTAACTTTGTGTTTTTTATGCACAAAAGCGTTAAAAAAAATAGCAGATCTGTGAAATATTTACTTTTCTAATCATTTCGCAATTTCACTTGACCGACGCACGAATAAAGTGATGAGGCCCACGACAATGTTAATTTTACATAAGGCGGTAGAATACACAACGTGCGTACAAGTATACCTTAAGCAGGGCTTTAGAAAGCGCTCATTTTATAGTGAACAGCCTTTATCATTGCAGATCCGCGTCACCACAGACAAAGTCTGGGTTCCGCCGTGGCGACGTAAATGTGGAATGGCGTCATACCCGCAGTGATTGTCCGTTTAAATGCGAAACATCGAAGCGTCAGCTCAATCGGCGGGCGGAGACGGGAGGTGCGTCATGTCGCGCTCCATTTATCGGCGCGAGTGCTTTGAGCGGCTTGCGGAACGCAATTAACGGGGACAGGATTGCAGTTTAGTGGGTCGCTGACAGAGGCGGACGTGTGGCGAGTCAGCGCGGCTGCGGTGCGGGTTGCGGCCAGCGCCTGTCTCAGCCGTGGCGACTGAATATTGACATGCGGTGTGACCAACTTGAGCGCCTTGTATACAGTAAATGCATGTGATGAGTTGTTACTGGATTTATGTTATTATGTTGGCTATGATTACGGAAAAATGCTATCTGAAACTATTACGCAGAAATTCTTCGTTTTTGTGTCTTAATTTCAGTTCTAAAGGTATTATCGGAAATGCTTGACTATATAAAATGTACAATTTTGTAGTTGTTTTAATAATTTCGTATCTAATTTTCACTGTGTGCTAATTTCCCGATTGCGAAAAGGCAGGAACTTATTAATATAATACAAATTTGTTTCTGATTTTTTACAACTAGCAGATAACACGCAATTAAAATTAAGCACAAAAATACTAAACAACTCGATAAATGAAACTTTTCTATAATCGTACATTGTCAGTAATTACCATGAATCTAAAATTATGATCTGGAAACGAAGAATTTCTGCAAAAGTGTTGAAGCTAAGCCTTAATATCTTGATAATCATTTTAATACTTATGGTTTAAATAATGCAGTGAGACTGTTTCGGGAATTCTATATATATTTTTTTTATGTTATTGATGCATAGCACGGGCACATTGTGTTTATGTAAAAAGTCATTCCCGAACAGGTGTTTAAAAATGCCGTTTTAGATCTTGTCAGTTTTGCTTCTGCTTCGTCTGTGTGTTAACGATTCCTTTCTGTTTTTTTTTTTTTTTTTACTATTGTTCGTATAATTAGGTAATTTTTTACCAATCGTTAGTTTTATATTTTTTCCATAGTTTAGTATATCTTATTTACGTATTTTGTTAACATTTATTGTAATCGAAATTAAATTTATATTTCGTAATGATTAGTTCTGGTCGTTCCTCAACCAAGGAAGCCATGCAGGAAGATAAGATTCCGTTACCCATATTACGACTGCAATACTTGGGATTACAAAGTAAACGTATCACCAATCAGATCTTAATCCCAGAATCTTCCATATTACGCTCATAAGAAGTATTTTGTAGTACTACACTTGCATTGGTTGTGTACGCTCATAGAGAAAATCAAAGGAACGAGGTTTATAGACGTCGTCTTCGACGGCAGACACGCTCTAGGGGAACGAGTAGTAGTGGCCAAGTTACAATTAATGTTAAAATTCACTACCATTTTATGAAACAGAAAATAACGATTTATGTACCAAATGCGGTTCAACTTACAAACATTACACTTGAAGCAATTCTCAGGATACTTAAATTGTTTTCAGTGCTATGGAATTTGCGTCATTATGTGTCAAAGTAATGATTTCTAGTTCTTTGAGTTCTCTGTATAAATAATGAAATCAAATTTACTTGCAGAAAAAAAAAAGTAATTTACATTTTAAAAAGGTATCTAGAGCTGTGTCGACCATGTAATAACACTATAACACAGAAATAGTTTTGCCTTATTATAAAAGAGATGTTAAATGTAGAGACATTTTTGTATCTATGTCTTTTAGCAGCTGAAATAAATATCTCAAAACTCGTCTGAAAATCCATAAAGATAATCTCTTTCAAAACTCTTTGCTGCAAATTATTATTTTTTTCGTGTAATACAAAAATCAAATTTAATTATTTTTATTTAATTAGAATATGATTAATTCTGATATTAAAAATTTGAGGTTTATACACATGTCAAGTATTAAAGTTTTTGCCCCCCGGTGACGTTTGAGCAAAGGAAATCTTACATTAAAAATTAAACAACGAATTAAGCTTCACCGGTGATGTACCAGCATAATTTAAGGAGAATCTTAGGAGTGTCTACGACAGAAAAATGCGTTGTACATAAATACACGCAGTTTAATTTGTTAATTAGGAACGCATTGATGCGCCGCAGTCTTATCGTAATTGTCTTAACTTGATCAGTGAACAGTGTGCGACTGGCTTGGTTCCGGACATCTGGCTAGTAACTGGACAAGGTTAATAATACTTCTCAGGTTATGAAAAATACGAGTTTCTTTGTGGGAGAGTTTGGCACAAAGAAAATTTTCCGCCGATGGTTGCAATAGTGTTCCAAAGAGATTGCTTTTAGTTGACGGTGAATGGACAAATACTTTATATTTGTATTCAAAAGTTCGTGTTTAACTCGAATTGTGATATTTACTTGCCCATGAAAATATATTAACTTCCATAATGTATTCTGTAACAATTGTAGTGTGTGACCATGAACTCACTTTATAAAGGATCAGTCCTTTAAATGAGGCCCCGTGGGGCATGTGAGTAACGGAGCAAGGGAATGAGGAAATACAGTCCAGCATGACATATTTTTTCCATTGTTAATGTTTTGCTTGAGAATAACATTCTCTTAGCAGTAGTTTTTTTTATCAGTCAACTATGTTACTCCCACAGCGGTTCTCAGTATTCTGAAATAATTAAATTAATATCTTCATTTCATACAAATTGAGCTTCTGATAACTGGAAACGCGAGGTTACGCATTAATATAACTTAACTGTAAGTCTGGGCATTTTAATTTCTGGATTCCGCAACTCTTGTCATATTTTATTGTCAGTTGTTCCTTTACAACCAGAGGTCCTGTCATGTACCTATTTAATATGAAGACTGAGCTAGTGATGGCAAGAACCTAGGGTAAAGAATGTTATTTTCACGGATAAGTTCAATTATATAGACGAACGGGTGATTGTTAAAAGGGACCTAAGTCACTTTTTTTACAAAATGAGTTTAATGCAGGGTCCACACACCTTTGAGTGTTAAAAGGTATCTAATGGAAGCATTGTAAGCATGTTTTCCAGCGACTGAATTTTCGTAGTGATGGTAAATAAGGGACCTAAGTCAGTGACTTAGGTCCCTTTTAACGCTCAATAAATGGCAGTGACTCAGGCACTTTTTAACTCTCAACTAGTGGCAGCACTGCTACGAGCTGTTTTTGTCACTTACCAAGTAGTAGAGGTTAGTAACTGATGTGATGCTGGATAGTTTTTTGAGTAACACGTACATTGAAGTAATTAGTACAATGAGTGAATGATCTGAAAGTAGTGGTATAAGTGATAGGCCAGTAAAACCAAGAAAGAGGACGAAAAATCTGGCAAAGTACAACCGCAATTTAACTAAGAAATTGAAATTAAAAGGCAAAGAATACGATAGGATGCGGAGGAAAACAGCAACGAGCTATATTAACTCGTTCGCATCGATTAACTCGGCCTCATCCCTCCTCAATAACACTACAGATTACACAATACCTATATATACCCCTTCCCCAACACACCCCCCCCCCCTCAGTACAACGCCAGATCTCCGAGGGTCAACACCTACCAGAGCCGCTTTCCAAAAAATTACATTACACAATACATATATACCCCTTCTCCAACACAGCCCTACCTCAGTACAATGCCACAGATCTCAACCCCCCCCCCCCAAAGTGCCTTAACACACCTTTGTACCAAACTATACACGAAAAAATTCCATCAAATAAATTTGATCAATCAATTTTGATACAAAAACGTTGATCAAATTTCTTTTGATCAAACAATCACATTTTTCATCTGATTTAATAGGATTAGGAATCATATTAACGGATTAAACATTTCTGATCGGATTAAGATCGGATTAAGAATTATTCCGATCAATTTTATATCAAATCCATAATCCGATTAATCAAGGTGGCATCCTCTTTGATCTAGAACGACGCCGCCCCTGCTACTCAAGGTACACTTCAATACTATAAGTAACCAGTAGCAGTTGGTATATTGTCATTGGTTGCTGTCCGTTTGAGAGAAGGCGTTTTCATATTGGACAGTGCCACTCAGAATTCAACAACATCGGCATGGTTCCTATGTAATTCATGTGCAGACAGATGACACGTGTCAACAAGTAATTCAGCCAATCAAGATAGATGCACGACCCATTAGTGTTCTGAAATACAACATGTCTTGAGATCTTTTTGCGAAATTTTACTACCTGTATCTATAGCATACAATACGTGCAGTAAACGGGGAGTGAATTTTTCAAAAGTCGAATTTAAGATTGCTCATTTTATCGTCAAAAGCCTGTAACAGTAATACGCTTGATATTTTCGATGCAACTTTGCCTAGTGGACGCGCATCATTCCCTTATCAAAATGACGGAGTTGTTGACTTGAAGGTCGCGTGACGTTTCACGAACTGCTCGCCTCGTCTTCAACGCGGGCAGTTCTCAGCGAGGCTTCACAATGCCCCAAAATAATTCAGCCCCGTTTGAAGCGGGCGCGCGTGACACGCCTTCTCCCCGTCTGCTTCCCCGGTCCGATGATCGTAAAACGTTCGTTCGTTCACGGCTTTACAGTCGCTCCGCCCGTAAAAATGAATGACCGCCGCGTTTCTTGTGATATCCGTGCGGCTGCTCCTAGCGTCGCGAGACTTTATGTCCGCATGCACGCCATGTTATGGTTAGCCCCCGGGACTCGGCCGAAGGTCTTCTCCTATCTCCTCGCGCGGTGGGAACGTATAGTGCGAAATCGAATACGTGTTTGCTCGTAAAATGTTCAGGGTTTAACTTGTTACATTTGAGGAGCGATATGTCCGTTTATCGCTGAAGAATTCAGAACGGCAGTGGCAGTAATAACAGTTAGGAAATCGGGTTTCAGGATATCTGCTACCGAGTTTCCCCTCTAGTATAAAGTGAGCACTTTTGAGGCCCTAGTTACTTTTTCCTATCAGCCATATTTTATCCTTCCGTCACTAATTAAAATGAATATTGTCATGTAAGAAATAATAATAGTGTATAAATTTCAAATATGTCTAGTGACTATTATTCCAGATGAGAGGGCTTCAAAAAGTGTCCATTTTACATTGAATATCCTATATCAGAATATTCTGTTTGTTTCATAAAAGTGTCTGTAGACAGTCGCGGCCGTACTCACTACGCATGCGCGAGTAAAAACCATCCACTTATTCACCAACTATCCTAGGTTAGTTGAAACTGAAAGACACTCATTCAGATAGTGTTGTAGGTTAGTTCAAACTGTAAAAATAAGCATTTACCCACTATACTAGGTTAGTTTAGGAGTTCCTTTTAGGTTGGGATACTGTGTTGAGACAATTGGTTACCGATATAACCAATGTGACTACTTTCCTCTATATGGAAGCAAATAATTCTGATGAAGTTCTTAAAAGGTTTGACGGTCGTCTCGTTGATAACGATGCCATTAGGGATGGAACCAGAAACAAATTTACTACTAGTGAAACAGTTACAATACACACCTACCTTACCCGACTCTTGGACATAGAACGCCTCGTACTAAAGTTTTGGTATATTGGGTTTACTAACCTTAAATATTTACAGGACATCATTTTGAAAACAAGTGTGCGAGTCACTTAAATCATGTAAGTTTAAATGGCCTACCTGAGCACTACTTGCGTGCAGAATTTTGTTGAAATAGGTTGACTGCTTCTCTAGATATGGCATAAAAACTAAATTTTCGTATTTGGTGCTATCGTACAGAAAAGCCTAAAAACAGGTACAGTTCAGGCATATGTGATGCTTCTAATAAAAAGGCCTACTTTGAGCATAAAAAGTTGGGTTGAATTTTTTTAAACTATTCAATATATATGATAATATTATCTAAATTATATATATATTACCGCCATTTCGTAAAAAATTGTTTGGTCGACTTAAATGATGCAAGTTCACATGGCCTACTGTATTAATACTTGTGTGAAAAATTCGGTGGGAATTAGTCTATTGGTACCCGAGATACGGCACGAAGTTACATTTTATCTCCTGGCAATATCTCACAAAAAGGCAGCTAAAAGAGCATCTCTTTGGACACGCATCGAAGCAGCATGGGCGGAGATGCCGCAGACTGGCATCCAAAGTCTTTTCCTCTCAATGCCGCATAGTGTAGCAGCGGTAATTGCCCTCATGGTGGGACCTCACAGTACTGCCGAGCATGTCACCTGTGTATGACGGGTAATCGGTCCAATAAACCTGGTTGTTATAGATCACGCCATTCTTGGTGTTGCAGTTTTAATGGCCAGTAGTATAACAGTGTTTCATTAAGAATGCACATTTATATAGTTTGAAGGTGCAAGGTGCAGCTTGTTTGTTACCACGTGTGGAAATAAAACTTTGCTGATAACGGCCGTTCATAGTAAAATTAGCACTTTTGAAAGCCCTGCTTAGAATCTACTGGTACGCACGTTATGTAGTCATCCGTCTTATGTAAAGTTAACATTGTCATGGGCCTCATCACTTTTTCATGCGTCGGCCAAGTGAAATTGTGAAGTTTTTACATTTCGATGCGTTTAAAAAACAGACAGCAAAAGAAATAATTTAAGTTAACATAAATTGTTACCCAACACTTTTTATTCGATGTTAACATATGGAACTACTTTCCATCCATCGTTACCAACTTAACTGGGTGCATGTCACTCAGTGCGCCCGTTAAATTTTATACAAGTAGGAGCAATGACTTGTTTCTAAGGTTAATTTCAAAAGTGCTCACTTTATCGTGAACAGCCTTTATTCGTCGTCAAGCGAGAGTGCGATACGTTAAGCTGTTCTTGCACATCATTTTTTCTCGACTTTTAGTCGCAGATACAGCACAACTGAGACTATTTTGTCAAGGACACAAGCAAGATGAAACTTTACGTGCGAATTACGAGTAAATGGTGCAGCTGCTGAACGTCCTAATCGCCTAATCCCGTCACTCCATTTTCGCTGGAGTGTATCTGTGGCAGTCAAACGGATTATTTATAGAGCGATCTTTTGAAGAAGAGGCATTTTCATCTCTCTGAATACAAGTCCAGGACGAGTACTTAAGCCGTTGCACTAGTACTTGATTAAAATCACTCCAGTAGAGTGTCTAGTAGCTTCTGCATGATCATCAACTCCGTCTCTACCATCCTCAGAGCGTGTGTTAGCACAGACTTGTAGCTGGTACATGCAGATTTGTCTGAGAGAGATCTGCTTTCGTTGCTACTGACCAATAGCAGTCGTCAGCAGTGAGAAACCAGTTACCAGTAACCCGAGTCGACAGTTTAGAAACTTTCGGCGTTCATTAAAAATGAAAAATGGATTTAGAATTAATCGCGCTCTTGATTTAGTTTTACTGCTTGTTTTAAAGATTATTACTTATAAAAAATTGGTGTGCCACAGAAATTTAAGATTATTATTTTCATTATCAACAAAACTTTCTTCAACACGAAGATGCGCCAAGATGGTTCTCTTGCTGTCCGACCCCAAGACCTTATCTCATTTTTATCAAAAATTAACAGTGATAAAAACTACGATTTTATTTTCAGAAAATATCACATTAGGTATGGAGATATTTGGGTGGCTCTAAACATCGAAGTCTTGAGAGACTATGAGGGCGATTGAAGTGAATATGGAGCGGTGCCGGAATTAAGGTGCGGGGGAAGCGGGATATCCCCGAGAAAACCTGCCGACCAACGGCGTCGTCCGGCACGATTCCCACTTGCGAAAATCCGGTGACCCGGCCGGGGATTGAGCCCGGTTCGCCTTGGTGGGAGGCGAGAGTGCTAATCGCTCAGTCACCGTGACCCCCTATCCAATTAAGGAAACCTTTAAATCTAAAAATTCAATTTTTTAATGTGTTTTGTATTTTTAGTTGTAGGTTCGTTTCCTGCAGGCTATGTGCATGTCTGCAAAACATTTTTTTTTAATTGTGAGATTTTACACTATTTGTGACAGATTTGTTCACGTAGTTATTTTCCATTTGAACAAATAACGTTCACCATTTCATGCCTGAGAAATTGTTAGAGAAGCAGAATGAAAGAAACTGTCATGTGCGGAAATGCCTAATGCAACTAGGCGCGAGACTGACACATAAAAACTTTTTCAGCCCAACTTAATAATCCCTGAGAGTACGTGGTCTTGTGGTCCGCGTGTTTTTATTCACAAACAGGAGGTCGTGCTGTGGTTATTCGACCAGCTGTGCTGGAAGTAATCTTTTCCCCCAGTAACTTCCACACTTTATTATAAGCAACAGTGGGCACAGTTCCCTTTTTTTTTTTTTTGCGTTAAGATCACAGTTGGCCGTATCGTGTCAGTTATAAAATATGTTTATCTTAAAATGATGTTCTGGCATAGTGATTCACCACGTTGCCTTCAGGTGGCGCTGTCGTTCTAATGGGGATATGTCCACGCCATCTTGAATTTTTCTATTTTTCAGCGTGAGTTCCATTACAAGAGATACGATAATTTTTTTTAGCACGACAGTCCATAAATACCAGCTTCTCGAAATTTATCAAATTGTTACAGCTTCCCTGCTTTATTAATTTTTAACTGGCGAAAGCCGAGAATGAATACTACGGGCAGTAATAAAAGGTGTTTATAAACTACATGTTGAAATTAAAACCATGGCATATATTGGTCAATATAAAATAAAAATCCTAGCAGCATAACATGAAGGCGAACCGAACTGGTGCGTCATAAGGCGGTCGCCTGTACATAGACCACCATGACAGTACATGCGGTCCCTACGTCGCCATTGTGTGTTGTAAATAAAACGCAACCACTTCTGGAAGCCTTTGCTATCCAGTTGCTAATAACACATTGTTCATTTAGTTTGGCACGGATATACTAACAAGCAACCCCTAGCGGTGACCACGTACCTCGAGCTTAGGGTGTCAGTGCATGCGCTCTCCGCATGATGCCCTAGTTCCCTTCGCCTTCGTGGTATGCAACATGCTACGCACGTAGGTGCGTTAAGTTGCGGTCTCCCGGCGTTACTTTGGTAGCTGCAATTTCTATTAAAAAATACTAGACGCATTTTCCGAACATTTTGTTACTAGGGACTTCATGTTTATATTAGCCCATAAATACCGTGGTTTGAATTTCAACACGTAGTTTAAATACACCTTGTATAAACAGAGCCCCGAGTATTTCGCAATTTGAGTTGGCAGCATGATAGGCTGGACAATCCTCTATATACTCGAGACATTATCGTTTGCTTATTGGTTACTATGATCAACTGAGGCCCCTGTACAGGACTGTTAAACACCCACTCACACTACTGCTCCCAGCTTATTACTGGCTCACAGTTATACGGGGCGTGTCTAAAGAACTCCCTTCCAATCAGAACAGTGGGAGAAAATAACAAGTGTTTGGAGTCTACCTCGTCTCCGAATGAGTTCGCGAAATACTCATGGCTCTACGTATAAATAGTACTAACAACAGCAGTCAAGTAATAACTGCTTGAATAAAATGTAAAATGGATTTTTTTTTTTTTTTTTTTTTTTTTTTTGCTTTGCCGATTCATTAAACATAAAGCAAAATCTCAACTGCAACCTGCGGTAAAAATTAAAAAAATCCAAGACGAGAGAATCCTGTCCCTCTTGATTCGCCCTCTATTATGTAAAGGAATAATGATCCATAAAGATAGTATAAACCAGGTTTTAGAACAAAATATAAAATCTCACTCTATTTGCTTGTTGGGGGTCTGGTGGTATAGTGGTTAGACCACTCTGCGAGTGACAAACCAGGTTCGATTCCCGGGGGATCAACCCAGTGTGTGGGAATAGTAGAGGACGGTATCACTAGTCAGTTTTATTTCGGTTTAAGCCTGTTACATTCGCCACTCAATAGCCGCTCCATATCCAACTCACTTTACCCTATCGGCGTCGCGGTAGTCAGTATTAAGTATTCAGTAATGTATTAGATATATAAATGCTATAATAGACGTAGTCTAACGAGATTAAATTATATATATATATATATTACATTGGACATGCTAAAACACAAAGGAATAAAATTAGTATCACAGCTTACACATGGGTCTTTCAGTCGCGTCCCATCATTTTATCGGTGAAAAGTGTGTGTAGGCTATTCACGGTAAATTGAGTACGTTTGAAAGTCCTCTCACATAGAATAATAGTCTATAAATATATTTTATTTTAGCTATAGTCGTTAACTACCGCGCGCGGTAGAATATACACACACTGTTTATTACTTACATGGCAGTATTTATTTAAAAAGGTTGTTAGAGGAAAAAGTAACTATGGCATCAAAAGTTCTCACTTTACCGTGATCAGCCTATAACAAGGTTCAAAGTAGGCTCCTATTGTAGTTTTGCGCTTGTTCGGGTAGTATATTTTAAGATGAAGCAGTCTACAAAAAAAGCCGTTTTTGACTATGTTGGACTGCTCCAAAACAATATCCGTAGCAAGAGTGATATATTGAAAATATCATTCACACTTGGCCTGAGATATATTTTCTTTTTGTAGGTAAACATATTGGGGCCGTGTTTATTAGTTTAATCAAGACTCTACAAGATGCAGGACTTATTATAAAGAAGTCAGACACAGCCAAAATTGTCAAAAAGGCGCGACTTTAGTTGCATATGAAAGAATAAGGCATATACATTGTCATGCTGAAACATGTTGCTGACATTTACTTAATAAAATGTTTCCAAATAAAAAATTATAACAATCAATTTTAAATAAGAATTTTGCGTTTTTTCCATTTTGGATACTTCGAAAAGCACATTTAAAAAACAATCAAGTAAGACCGTTATAATATTTGATCTGCTTGTGTATAATAATAATAATAATAGTAACGTTTACAGATGTTTTTAATAATTAGAGTTATTATAAGTTATAAAAATATAATTTTTCGTGGCTGAAATTGATTAATTACTAAACATATTTGTAAACATTAATACTAATATTTATATTACATAATCAGAGTAACGTATTTATTATGATGGTCTTGCTTGATTACGGGTTAGGAGAGTTAAGATATGTGCTTTCTGAACAGTCCAGAATAGTAATACGCTTAAATTTTGATTACAACATAGCTTTATCAATTAATTATTTTAAACATTTAATCAAGTTAATTCTAACACACTATTATTTTGCGTTAGAAAAATGTTTTCCTCTTTCAAGCGCAACATTGATTTTTTATGACAATCTTGGTAGCGTCTATACTAATTGTAATCAATGACGTGTGGTGAACTGTGACAAGGAAAGCTGTGTTTTGCTCTGTGCTATACCTAATAGTTCGCTATTTTATGCACCGGGCGCTAAAACGTTGTGGTGCGTGTGTGTAATAGGTGCCTCGCCGCTCTCTCGTGAGTGGCCGCAATACATGCAGTTTCTCCCAGCCCCACTCTGGTTACAGGTCCCTGCTGCGCGCGTTGAGTGTGTACATCACTGAGCAAGCACCAGCTTACATTGCAACACTTCATCACACGTCACTGTTTGTAATGAGTTTTGCATGTTGCCTATAGGCTATTCACAGTAAAATGAGCACTTTGACAAGCCCTGCTTGAGATTTACTTGTACGCACGTAGTGTATTTTTCCACCTTATGTAAGATTAACATTGCCATGGGCCTCATCACTTTGTTCGTGCGTTGGTCAAGTGGAACTGTGAAATTATTAGAAAGTAAATATTTTACAAATCTACTGATGTCTATCCTTGGATGCATTAAAAAAAAACAGACAGCGAAAGAAATAATTTAAATTATGATAAAAGGCTACCTAACAGTTTTTATTCAACATTAAGATACGGAACTATTTTCCATATATTGTTACCAACTTTACTGGGAGCATGTCACAGGGCGCCCGTTAAAATATATGCAGGTAGGGGTAGTGAGTGTTTTCTTAGGTTGATTTCAATTCAAAAGTGCTCACTTCATCATGAACAGCCTTTAGTCCGGTGCGGTATTCAATGAAAAGGCGTTCTACTTCCACTGCGCTGCGAAACTTCCGGCAGGTGTAAATATAGCACAGGCAGGGAACGCGAGAGTGCGCGCCGAAAGCTGGCCGCGCGCCGCCGCCCCTTACACTTCTCGCCCCGCTGTGTTCTTATCGCCCGCTCAAGTTGCCGCCGCTGAATGTTTACCATCGCTCAAGTGGTCGCGTGGTCGGGGTTGACAGGGAGGGAGGGGTGGATGCAGGCCGCAGAAGAGGGGAAGTAGGTGGCCCAGGCAGCGAGGAAGGATGTTGGCCGACTTGAAGCAGTGTTGTTCAGTGGCAAGAAATTTCCCATAAAACGGGGAACTTTGGTACATTTCAGTGAGGTTAGGTTAGGTTAGGTTAAGCTAGGTTCACTTTTACTCTATTAGCTAAAATACTTATTCAATAAAAAAAACATTTAAATATGCTATACCAAGAAGCAATTTCAAAACACGTAGAATAAATTTTACTCCAGCGCCATTATAACAGTTAACACGAATATTTACATATTGAGGCAATTCAACGGCTCAATTTATGCTTTAAAATTCATACATGAATTATATATTTTTTGTTTATTCACAAGTACTTGTACGCAGTAACAAAGTAGTCTACAAATAAATAAAAAGGAAAAACTGTCTGTGACCAGGAAAAATTAAAGTTATACCTTTACGTGGTTTTAGAATTAAAGTCAAAAGGCCGAACAGAAGAAGTAAGAATGAAAACGAGAACAACCAAATGAAAGTCATGCCCGTGCATTACTCAGAATGGGCACTGGAGCGGGGATGGTACGGAACCATGACCTACCTGCCTCTGCTGGCCACACAAAGAAGAAATTGAAAGGGAAGGAAATTATTATTAAAAATGGACTTTATGTTGCAAAACCATGTTTTTAATACGAAATATACCTAGTCCTTTTATGGGCCTTTTAATACATTTACTTGCAAAGAAAAATTGTGTCAACTTATGCGACATTATTATTGTCTTATTTTTTATGTAAATATGGTACTCACCACTCTCTTTCTCTAATTTCTTATATTAATGTTGATCATTTAGTAGGTGTGATTGTGAGGTGTGCAACCTATCAGGTTGACTCTAATTTTTAAGATCTTTGGTTCGCGAATGCGAATATAAGTTTCTGCCCTTGGATGCTTCTAGTTATAAAAGCGCCAGCTACATTTTTAAGCATTTGTGAGTTCTGCGACAGTAACGATTAGATATATTACGTCAAGTACACTTGGGTCTCGTTTAACCGAATTTGATGGGATCACGGATGATTCGATTAAACGAAAATTCTGTTAAACTGGAAACATATGTAGTTCACACAGCCTACTATACAGAGTGCGGAAAACTTCATTTCGTAAATGAGAGGAGTGTCAGAGGGCACAAACACCAGTATTGTGAACAAAAGAACCATAGGAGCCAGCTCTACTAGAGATCTGCTGCGGCACTGTCCGCGCGACCATCGATCAGGTAATTCGCGGGTACGGACTGCACCACACGGGTGAGTTATTTTTCCCGAAGAAGTGAGAGTAGTGTTAAATATCTGGGTAAGTTTTTCTCAGCACTAGTGCTAAATCGATCCGTATTGTGGAAAATTTCCTGTGCGATGTCCCGCTCCTACGAAAATTATTTTCATTGGTTAATAAATGTGCTTACATCCAAACAGAATTGATGCGGGTGGAAAAAGAGTTTTTCTAGGGAAGTATTAATTAGTGTGAGAATTCAAGCACGTGAGTTGTGTCCTGAGTTTTTGCCATACTTTCAACTCGGTTGCCTGCCAGGTGCCGACCGCGCTCCACGTCTACACTCAGGTTCTCGAAACACAGCTTATAAGTCGATGTAAATGGTACGCTCAACTCATTCCTACATCAGACTCCACAATGAACGGACATTTATAAAAATCATTTAAGTTACATGTAAAAATGTATATTATGCTATTATGCCTGGTTAAAATTTAATTCAAAATGTGGATTTGGAAATCTTTAATTGTCTGTGCTGTAGTGTATTCAGATCAGTTCTCAGTAAGTTTGCATATTTGGAATGTGTGCTTTATTCCATCTTTAAGTTATCAGAATGGGCGGTAAACCAGTTTTCTAGGGAAATATTAATTCGTAAACATAATTTTGATCCATTCAAGTAGTTTTGTGTTCAACTCGGCCGCCAGCTCCACGTCTATAAGTTATTCCTTGACTGATCTCACAGCCGGACAGACGTGTTTTGGGAGTGGTTCTTGTGTGATTTAATTAATTATTTTTTAATTCAAGTTGTGTAATTTATATATTGATACCGAAATTTGATTTATTTTGTCACACAGCTGTGTGTTAAACTCTCTTTTCGTATATTTCCGAGTTTTTTGCTTAATTTCAAGGTATTGCTTCACTAACTTCACAGACATGTTTTGGGATAGGTGCTTGTACAGTTTTCTACGTGTTTTCAAGTCTGTTTTTATTGTGACATTTAATTAAAGTAATGCAATTTATATATTGCTAGGGACATTTTGCCTTGGTTGTAGTTAGAACTCATTACTTAATTTCATTCAGGAGACTTACGTAGTTGTGATCGTTTAGTCTGTCGTAAATTATATTGCTACCATACTGGACGGGTTAGTAAAATCACCTTGTAAACATATCCATCTCTCTTTTCATTTAATTGATTTTCATTACGTAATAATTTAATTAAATATGCCTTTCTGAACTCCGCCATTACCTGCCAATCGCGCTGCAGTCTCTATCACCTGGCAGACAAAATACTCTAAAAATTAAGATATTACACAATACCTATATATACCTCTTCCCCAACACAGTCCTACCTCAGTACCACACCAGAGCACAGAGAGGCAACATCTACCAGAGCCGCTCTCCAAAAATTTATATTACACAATACATATATACCTCTTCCCCACCGCATCACACCAAAGTACCATGCCAAAGCTCAGAGCTTCAACATCTACCAGAGCTGCTTATCACCCCAAAAAATAAGAAAAAAATCAAGTGCCTTAGCACACCTTTGCACAATACTATACATTTATCAATTCACGCAAAATTCAATTTTTTTTAATATCGGATTAAGATCGGATTAAGTATAAACAATTTTTTGATCGGATTAATCCTTAATCCGATTAAATTGATATCAAATGGTTAATCCTATTAATCAAAGCGGCATTCCGTTTGATATGAAACCCGTATGCCCCTACTACTCTGGCGACATTCTTGTAAACGAAGCGTCTAATGAATTTTTTCGTAATAGTATTTTCTACTTAGTTTTGACCATAGATTCGTGTGGTGCAGTCCGTATCCGCGGATTACCTGACATCTGGTAATGATGGTCGCGCGGACAGCGCCCCAGCAAATATCGTGTAGCGCTGGTTCCTATGGTTCCTATGTTCACAATACTGGGTTTTGTGCCCTCTTAACACTCTTCTCATTTACGAAACGAAGTTTTTATGCACCCATTTACATTAAGATAACAGCTGCATTTTAAAGTGCGCAAACCAAATATTTTCTGCCTACTTTTTTTCTTCTAAGAAGCCCTATTTTTGCGATACGGCAGGGAATTTAGACATTGCTTCATTATCGAGTAACCTAATTTCGTGCGGTTATGCTGTAAGGAAATGTGAATTAATTAACGTACGTTTTTCACACCGGACACAGCCAGGGGGACGTAACCTGTTCATTAAAAGCGAAACAAGGACTTACTACTGTACATACATAGTTTAGTCCTTCGTTATTTTTCGCAACAGTACCCGTGTATGTTATTATGTATCACATATTTAAATTGAAAAATTTTATAACTACTTTTATTAAACATACGTAGACCCTCCATATATATTTAAAATAAAAATTATTATAATTATTTTTATTGAATATTGCGAGCACATTTAAATTGAAAATTATTATAGTGAAATTTATCAAACACACGTACACATATATTTAATTTAAAAATTATTATTATTTTTATTCAACATTGCAAGCATTTTATAAATAATTATTTTATAATTAAAATTATAAACTAAATGTAGCATCTGTAAACTGCTAACATCAATATTTAATTTTTTCACTGAATCGAGAGTCGGTTAATTCAGAAGTTCGTAAAATCGTGATTCGGTCAATCGGGATTCTACTTTATTTTAATTATTTAGATGTTCTATTATTTCTTTATTCAAGCTGGAAAATGTGCTTAAAAAGAGGAGATTTTTTTAAGTCGGAAGGGGAATTACTTAGTGTGAACGTGACAGCACTGGCTTAGAAGTGGGCGCCGACGCTATTCCTGGCCCGTGGACCTGGTTGGGGGGGGGGGGGGGGCTGGCGCGCCTCCAGCAGATCTATTCAGACTCTATGTTTAGCCGCCTCGGGAGTGATGAGGGGGGAGGGGAGGGTGGCTCGTCCGTCTGCTCGCTGGAAGAACAATACACTGGCGCGCGCGTGCGGGCTTTACTTCGACTGTCTGCGGGGCCGCCAACCTCCCTCCACATATCGACAGGTGCTGCCACTACAACTGCTCAAGGCCGTTAAGGGCGTTTGTACAAAAAAACTCAGTAAGCAGTAGGATCCCAAAATTCAGCTGACACAAAACAGATGTTACCGATGAAGTTAAATCAATAGAAACACATCTTAGTGTGTGCTGTATTCAATCAAAATTGGAACACTTTATTCGTATTTTTGTTTAAGACTGATTTTTTCTTTCGAATTAAGTCAAAATAAATTAATTTTGCAGTCCATAATTTAAAATAAAAATGTTAAGATATTTTTGTTTAAATGTAGGATTTTTGATGATTGGCTAAACGTAAGACTTTTCGTCTTGACTTTACGTTTGCTTTCCGACATGTTGTTTCCTTCTACAAAATTACTGCCAAAGTTAACGTCAAGCACGCTTAACGATTTCGAAAAACGTAAAGGCGGGCGGCCATTTTTACCGAGAATCAACTCAGAAGTTAGATGTAAAATGTATGGGAGTGTACGTGTGTGTGTGTGTGTGTGTGTGTGTGTGTGTGTATATATATATATGCCTTTATGCATTCCAATCTCTAGACTGTCATCGAGTAATTCGATAGTATCGATCATAGCTATTTTCGTACGTTCATAATAGCATTATATAGGCTATTCGCGGTAAAGTGAGCACTTTTGAAAGCCCTCTCATTTGGAATATTAGTTAATAAATATATTTTATTTTAGCCTGAGGCGTTAATTTCCGAACGCGGTAGAATATATACATTGTGTTTATTGAATACAAGGCAATACTTATTTTAAAAGGTGGCTAAACGATAAAAATTGGCAATAAGGTAAAATTAACTAATGATTTAAAAGTGCTAAATGTATGTTATATAGTAAAAATTATGTTTATTAGTTGGGCGAAGTGAGAATCGATTTTTGTGTATTGTGGTGTGGCGATCATTACTATTATTATGAGAGTTTGAGAATAGAACATACAGTTTGACTCTCTGCTTTATGGTTTGAGTGCCTAAACTCATAAATTTTTCCGCGATAGAAATATATTATTTTACAAATGGCAAATAATTTAAAGTTGTCAGACGCGGGCAAGCTGTAAATTATAATTTTTAAGATATCTCTCACTAGACGACATGTCTTGCTCTATGAAGCAAGTTATAAAAATATCGTCAGGATACACTGTTAGAAAAAATGTCCGTAAAATTTCGGAAAGTACCGGTTACAAATTGTCCAGACATCTTCCTGAAATTACGGACTCTTCTTTTTTTTTCAGTAACGTTCTCTCCGTAAATTTCACATATATCTCCGTGAATTCACTTATCGTGTCCATAAACTTGCAAGTTGTTTTTTTTAAATATGATTTCTATGAAAAAGGAGAACAAAAAAATTAGTTCGTTATGTGGGTGTTTCACTGTGTATAAAAATAACTCTAAAAAGTTTAAAAATTTCTATTTGGTAGCGGGATTTGAACTCTGAAAAAACTTTTTCAGTAAGACACCTCAGCCACTCACCTACCACGCATTTACAAGAAATAGTGTTGTAAATACAGGATTGCGGATGATATGTATATCTATAAAGAGGTTTATTTTCGTAATGAATTTCATTGTGTATAAGAGAGAAATTAAAAAAGTTTATTTTGTCCGGCAGTGGGATTTTAACACGAATCGAAAAGTACCACACCTTTACACGAAGTGCTGTATTTCGTAAATATGGATTTTACACCAAAGTGACGAAAGTGCATTTCTTAGTTTCAAGTCGTGGTATAGAGAGCTTACTATATTATTGTGGTTTATAAAACTAGGTTACCAAATATTTGTTTTATTTTTATGTGCGTGTTTTACTGCGTATACAGAAGGTTTTGTCCTGTAGCGGAATTTGAACAAGAATCAAAGAATTAGCACTCCATGAGTGGTTCGCCACTCACCTACTTCTAGTTTGCACGAAACAGAATTGCGGGAATAGGATTTGATACTCTTCAGGTATCATCGGCATTGTTCACGTCTTAAAATCGGAGCCATAAGACTACGAAGATCTTCTGTATATTATATTTATGGAGCTCATTTCCGTCATTCGCCATTACGGAATGCCTTGCCGTAAATTAATTCAGCATCTCCGTAAAATTCTCCGTAAATTTACATAAATTTCTAGCAGTATAGCTTTCAATAGTTCGCTATTTCGTCGCTTTCGTTTCTCACTTGAATAAGGAGAAATCGAGCCAGCGCACGGAATTGCTTATTCGGGGATAAGCCGCAGAATAGCCACTTTCGAAGTATGGTATTTCGTATTTCGCCATCGTCAAGACAATCAAATTTATCCACAACTAATAAACTAATAGAATATTCTGACGCTAATTCTCAAGTCTGGTCGCTGTCACCCTGGAACTCGACAGCAGTAGTACTATTCTGTTTCCACTTCTCTGGTGAATTATCTCAGAGTAATGATTGCGTAGACGTGCGAAAACAGTTGTGCTGGAGAGTTTCGAAATTTGGAATTCCCATAGTGCGCGCATGCCAGCTGCGCAATAACCATATACCGTGTCCCAATTATTTTCTTTCTATAGAACCAGTGGAGTCAGTTAGGGGGGCAGGGGGGCTCCCCCTCCCCCCCCCCCGATCTTGAGAAATTTTGTATGAAAATTGTATGAGATTTGTGTGAAAGTTATATTATTCAATAAATACAGAAATACCATGAACTGTAGTTTTAATATTAAAGTAATCTAAATTTACAAAAAATATCGCAGTTTTAATCTGTGTAAGCAGAACGTAGTAATTATTATTTTTTACTTTTATATACTTACAATACTGGAAAATCGGTGTCTGTATAGTGCAATATGTGATGTAGCTTCATAAAAATCTCGCTAGATAGCATCATAGTGTTTAGTAAGTGGAAGTCTAGCTTCCTAAGTTTCGCGCTAGATAGCATCGTCATTCAGAACAGGCAACAATATATTTTCCGTCGCATGGGTTGTAGTACGCGCGTTTGCCAGTGTCAGTGAATAAGCTTTACAGAGTTCAGTAAATTAGTGTTAGTGAGGATATTGTATTACTGTTGTTGGTGTTTTATGGTGCAGTATTTTTTGGATTTAGTGTATACTGAATTTTGTAATTGTAACTATCATTAAAATGAAACGGACAAACAAAAATACTAGAGATTTCTTTAAAAGGATGAAAGCAGAACTGTCAGGTAATAATTTTTATGTATAAGACTCTGAAATAAGAATTTAATTTCGTATTATTAATTTTTTGAGTCTGCCAAATATAGCTAGATATGTTAATTTTACTTATTAGGAGGAATCATATTTTAAATATATTTGCTACAAAATTATTAAAGAATAATATTGTAAAAATAATTATCTTTATTTATTAATTTTTGCTGAACCTCTACACAGAGAGTACAGCCACCTACAAGTGGACCATTGGAGTCTCTTTCTCAACCAATCATAAACTTTCCTCAAACTAAGGGTAGAAGATTTTCTGTTCGATATTATAGTGTTCGCCAGTGGATTGAATATTCAGAAGCCGAAGATGCTGTGTATTGTTTCTCGTGTCGACATTTCTGATCAGGATCTGCAGTTCGCTCAAGGGAAACATTCGGAAACCGAACATTTATTGATAAAGGATTCAAGAAATGGAAGGATGCTTCACCCCTTTTTCAACAACACGAAAATAGTGAAAGGCACAAAATGTCGATGACTGCCTAGGCAGAGATGAAAAGACGGAGCTCAGTGCAGATGTCAGTAGCCTCTATGTTAAATTCTGAAAGAATCTCTGAAATATAAGAAAATATAAGGCATATCGAGACACTTTTAAAAGTAGTAAGTTTTCTCGGCAGACAAGGTTTGGCTTTTAGGGACCACAAAGAGTCGGAGACCTCCGAAAATAAAGGGAATTTTCCGGAAATGCAAGAAACAGTTTGTGAAGAAGATCCGAAACTGAAAGAAAGAATAGGTCTTCGATATGGCCGTTACAGTTTCCCAGAGTACCAAAATGATTTGATATCTGTATATTCTTTAAGAATTTTAAGGTGTATCACCGAAAAAGCAAAAGAAGCTGGCTTTTACTCAATCATGGCTAATGAAACCAAAGACGTTTCCAAGGTGGGACAGTTGGCCGTTCTTATAAGATATGTCGATTGCGAGGACTGGAAAATAAAAGAGAGAGAGAGCTATTGGTTTACATCATTTGAAGTATTGTGGTGCAGAAAATATTGCAAATGCGATATTTTTTTTTTCTTTCAGAGCAAAGGCTAGACCTAAAGTGTTGTGTTGGGCAGTGTTATGATGGTGCCAATGTAACGAGTGGCTGGGCAGATGGGGTCCAAGCAAGAGTACAACATCAGGCACCTCATGTTATTTACTTTCACTGTCATGCCCACCATCTCAATTTAGTATTAGTACATTCACTGAGCGTTGTTGAAGAAACTAAAGATTTTTTCAACCCTGCAAACAATCTACCGCTTCATATCCAATAGCTCAGTTCGACACGAGTTATTTCTAGAAACTCGAAGAAAACTAAAGCAGCCTGTTATGTGCCTAGAACGGTTCGTTCCTACACGATGGTTTTGTTGGTTTAGTGCAGTGAGTAAGATTCTGAAAAACTTTGAAGCAATTTTAATAGTGTTTCATGAAGACATGAAAGACAGTGCAGAAATCATCGGCATCCGAGCTCAAATGGAGCAACAGTGCTTCATTTTTCTTCTATATGCAATGGAGCTAGTACTAGGTATAGCATATTTCCTCTCCCAACAGCTTCAGTCCAAGGATATTGATTTTACGACAGCGAGGTGTCTGATCAAAAGTACTAAAGAAGAGTTGGCCAGGATAAGAATCTCCGAGAAATGTGATGAACTAGAGGAAAAAGCTAAGACTCTGGCCGCCAACAACAGCAATATAGAATGGGATGCTGTAGCAAAAAGGAAAAAGGCTCTATCTTCGCGTCTAGCAGATAGTGTAGTTTTCACATCAGTAGGACAAATGGAAAAAAACACAAGGTCCATCTATTTTAATATACTGGATACAGTTATGCATGAGTTTGACAGCCAATTCTCAGAGGATCAAGGAGATATCATGGAAGCCACAGACGCTCTTAAGACAGAAGTTTTCTTCTTCGATGGCCAAGTGTTGAAACCTCTTGTTAATAAATATCAGGCTTTTCTAAATGTTGATATATTTGAAAAACAACTGTCTTTGGAAAGGAACTTTCTTCAGTTACACAGTGGTTTAACCTCTCCCATTGAATCCTACAGAACTTACAGAACCTTCCCGTGGCTTATTCAGAAGTAATTATTCTATTAAAAATATTACTTGCATTACCCATTACTACTGCCTCCAATGAAAGGTTTTTTCCTGTTCTAAAGAGGGTAAAGAACTACCTTCGGTCTACATGTTCCGACGATAGACTTTCATATTTAATGATATTGGCAGTGGGGGAGGAAGAGGTTAAGATAATCCCCATTGATGAGTTAGTTAATGACATTGCTAGAATGAAAGAAAGAAGATACCTTCTGCTGCATTAGTGGCTGAAGATGTGTTTTATAATGTACTCTCATCTAAAAAAATGTAACAATGACTGTATCCTTGGTTGCATAAGAATTTGTACTTAGTTTTCTTGCGAAAGTTTTGTTTGTATAAAGTATTTGTAATTACTCATATGTTGATTGTTACATGGCAGCACTAGAGTTTTCACCTATTGTTGCGAATGTTCTGCTTGTATAATGTATTTGTATATACCTAATATTAACAGCAAGCATGATTATTATATGATCGTTTAGAATAAAACTATGTAACTATGTTTATATACTCTTCAATATTTAATTATTACTGTACCCTTGGTGGCATTAGAGTTTCACCTATTGTTGTTATATATTATATTATATCTTTGTATATACTCAGTATTAACAGCAATTATGTCAATTATTACATGATTGGTTATGAAAAAACTATATAGATACACACTCATTTTCAAAATGTAATTATAACTCTACACTTGGCTGCATTAGAGTTTTTACCTATTATTGTTGTGAAGGTTTTGTTTGTATAATGTATTTGCAACTAACGTTTATTAACAGTAGGTACGTTAATTATTACATGGTCGATAAGTAAAATAACTATGTATAGAAACACAAATTTAAGAAGAGTTATAAATTTCAGTTGAAAAAGTACTGGATACACAATATGAAAATTCGTAATAGGGTCCTCCAAAACGCAACAAGGTATCTCACGGCAAAATAAATCTTGCCCCCCCCCCCCCCCCCCACAGAAAACCTGAAATGACGCCCCATGTAGAGAACTGTCGAATCCACGTGGCTCTGACTAAGGTTAGCATGCTGTTTACTTAAATATGTGTTTTTATGTGATGGTACACTTCGTTCGACTGAGATTTTTATCACAAACACGATGTAACCAAGTTTCGCGAAATGTAGTTTTTCTCTCGTAAAATCGCGGGTTTGGGGTTAAATCTGTAGACAAACACAACAAAGTTATTGAAACACGTGAATTTGACACTTTTTATGGCTGTTCTTGAGCCAATTTTGCGACTAGAAGACGAAAAAACTGACTACCTCACATTAAATCTAGGGAAATTTTTTCAACGTGTGTGATGGCGTGCATAATACTTCATGGAGGAAAAAGTCGTAATGGCCTAGCAACTGGAAATGTTTTAAACCAATTACAATGACAAATATTTTCTGTAACTCCAGTTAACATTTTTTTTAAATATTTTCATTAGGATCGCTGTCGAGATATTAATAAAAAAAATCGTTATCGCTTCATCCCACACGGTCGTCGCTGGAACTTGTGACAAAATGAGTTTCTAGTCTAGGGACAGGTGTTTTTTCGCAAAAGTATTTCAAGACCAGTTGTACTCCAAAACATTTTTGTTCATATGCTCTTTCGTGGTTTGATGATTTTAAATGTCACGTGCCCCAAATGTCTGTCCGCGAATAATGGACGTTCAGTATCGGAGTACTTTATTACGATTGGCCCAGTCAAATAAGAACATGTCTTCTCACGTAGACAAGTGGCCAACAACCAAAGGAAGTTGTGGTTGGGGACGTAGGATATTGAAGTCTAGCGTGGCCATAAATATTTTCGCGAAAAACACCTGTCCCTAATTATAATGCACTTATGTATCGTATACCTTACAGGAGAGTAATGAAAGTTGGGTGAAATGCGGGAGCAACATGATGGGCACCAGAGTAATAGCGGGGGCGAGTATAACCAACGGCTACTGTAATGTTGCTTACTTACATCATAGTGTCCGCAGGAGGGTGCCAAACCATTTGCAGTCCATCGCATTGCAACAAGTAAAGTGGAGTGAAGATATTTGGGCAGCTCTTAACATCGAGGTCTTGAGAACCGATGAGATCGCAGCTGTAATTGGCAACCCCATATCAGCCCCCGAGGAGCCCTGATTTGAATCCACTAGACTTTTATTTGTGGAGACATTTTGAGGCACTTGTGTATGCAACCCCAGTGAACGATGTGGGCACCCTCTGTAACCTTTTGGGGATGGTTGCGAAACAGTCAGGGATTTTCCAGGGATTCAACAATGCATCCGGGTGTCCATGCAGCAGCGGGTAGATGCATGTGTACGTGCTGTGATGGAGGGCATTTTGAGCATTTGCCTTAGTGCCGATGATAAGCTTTCACACATGTGTAACTGATTCCTGTGTAGTGTCGTAGTGTGAGGTGTCGTGTATCATGTGAACGAACACTGCTATGGCATTCCACAGCAACATGGTCCAGTCCGCGGGTCATACACTGTACGTTGTATATTACGGACTGTAGTACAGAAACGAAGCGTTTGCAAACCTATGTTCATATAACATTTTTTTCATCCTCCATACGTGAGGAAGTATTGTCCCGAAGTATTATCATGCAATTTTACAACATCGTGTAGTGTAGAACGTGCATCACTGGCCGTCTCGCTGCTGATACAATGCCGAGTTAAATGTGTCCCTATCAAGTGTTGTTTCTTATAGGTTGTTCACGGTAAGATGAGCATTTTTTAAATCAACCCTTGGAAAATGTCACTGCCGCAGCCTCGCATAATTTTAATGTGTAAACTGACTGACGTGTGCCCAGTAAAGTTGGTAATGACGAAGGGAAAGAAGTCCCTTGTTTAAATGCGGGACTTAAAGTGTCAGGAAAGCATTTGTGAATACTTGAGATAGTTTCTTTGGCTTTCTGTTGCTTTTTAATTAATGTAAGAGTATGTATTATTAAATCTGTTGAATATTCACATTTTTAATATTTTCAAAGTTTCACTTGACCGACGCATGAATAAAGTGACCAGGCCCATAAGACAGAAGGACACAACATGCGCATATAAGTAGATCGTAAGCAGGGCTTTCCAAAAGTGCTCAGTTTTACCTTGTATATTGTACAGCCGATCCTTATAATTTATTTAATGTACACTTTTGAGTATCGTTGACTTAATATTGAGTTGCAGAGAACGTTATTGAATACTGCTGGTGAATTAATATTTCTTCGCCCGTGTTTTAAAAAAAATGCAGTGTTGTAATATTACGGTATCGATACATAGTTTAAAACAAAGTCGTCCGGCAGCGTGTGGCTGTGTTTTCGGCTAAGGCTTCTAAACTACTTCATGGATTCTGATGCGGTTTTTATCATCACTTAGAAAATTTCTTGAGAGAGGTTTAGGTATATAATATATTAATATTTAATGTAAGAATAGTAGAGAAATGTCGACGTTTTATAATCAAGCCGAAAAAGCCGCTTTTCAGGCACTTGCATGGCTTACGCTGGCTAAACCATAAGAGATACGCAAAACTAATGTACTACAGAATTGCAGATCTCAAAAAGGTCTACAAACAATTGCGAGACAGCATATGTTTATCTTTTAAGGATGATCCACAGTAACCATATTTGTCTTTTTAAAATTTGATTGGAAAAAGGGGTTCACTTACGAAGAAGTTTTGAACAACACAGTGTTATAGGCTGTTCACGGTCAAATGACCACTTTTGAAAGCCCTGCTTAAGATCTACTTGTATGCACATCACGTGTTCTTCCATCCTATATAAGATTAGCTTTGCAACAGGCCTCATTACTTGATTCATGCGTCAGTCAAGTGAAACTGTGAAATTACTACAAAAGTAAATATTTCCCAAATCTGCTCATTTTTACACTTCGATGCATAAAAACAGAAAGTAAAA
This sequence comes from Dryococelus australis, assembly GCA_029891345.1. Lineage (NCBI taxonomy): Eukaryota > Metazoa > Arthropoda > Insecta > Phasmatodea > Phasmatidae > Dryococelus > Dryococelus australis. Next base: position 130,289,382 of record CM056999.1, read on the forward strand.
GAAACAATTTACAGTAAGTTAGCACAAATAGATACCTAACACTTTTTATTCGACGTTAAGATATGGAACTACATTCCATTCATCGTTACCTACTTTACTGGACGCATGTCACTCAGAGAGCCCATTAAAAAACATATGCAGGTAGGGGCAGTGACATTTTTCCAAGGTAGGTTTCAAAAGTGCTCGCTTTATCGTGAACAGCCTTTAATCTTATGTTAGTTACCTTAAGCATTTAGTGTATATACTTGCTGTAAACCTAAACATCATCATATTTGTAAATCGCACCCGGTCGAGGCTGGGACGTGTCGCTAGTATTCCATACAACACAGTTAAATTTAGACTACGTGATATTACGTCGATAGCACTCAAGGTGTTAGGCCAATGGCGCACGAAAGCAATATATGTACCCGATTTTCTTTATAACTTGTTTTTCAGACGGTTTGTCGAAATTTTCGGCACGAAAAGACGTAAATATTAATTTTTAACAACTTCTTGCATTATTAAATATTCTCTACTTTTATTATTCTGTGAGCACTGATGGAAAAAGAGAAATAAGATATTCTTTCTTATCTTCCATCAGTGCCCCTATAGTTGAGATGGTAGTGAATATCTATCAACGTATCGAGGTGTTCGAAATTATTCTTTATGTCTTGTCCTGTCAAAATTTTTGGAAAATTCTCTGAAAAACAACTTTTGACGAAAATTAAGGTAAATACGCGGCTCTCGTGCACCATTCATAGGGCAACTGGTTACTCGCGAATAAATCGGTAGTATACAGTAGACTTCGACACAATATATACACCTCGACTGTTGCCATGCCTCCATTAGCTACTGGTGTCGTTTCCGTATTTGACCGAGCCACTCACGATTCCGTAACTCTGACACCTTACCTTCGTGATTCGTGCGCAAAGTTAACACGGACCAGAACGTGATTCAACCAATCACAAAAGATGGACGACCCTATAGTGCTTTTAACTGTATCTTGTCTCGAAATATCACTGCCCCTACCCTTAACGAAGAGCGGAGTTGAAGGGAGAGTTATGGCGGGCTGTAGTGTAGACGGGGGCAGGGGTAAACGGAAGTTTCGCAAGGGCCGCCGGGTAAGGCAGGATTTACAACCGTCCGTCACGTCCGTCCGTCATCCGCCCGCCGAGCGATTTAGAACCAAACTTTGTACGTCCGTCGAAAGTTCATTGCTGCAAACTAATAAAAACTGTTTACAAATAGGAAAATATTCTACATAAAAAGTGGAAATATTTAGCAGTATTGTGTATCTAAGTACCAAAAACAACCATACACGTACGTAATGGAAAGTATTCATGTTAAAAAAATTAATTGCATATAAAGCTTAATTTTATTATTTTTACTATTGCATAAAAGGAGCTTGTGTTTCCAAACATAGTTATCAATTACTCTTCAGGAAAAATGTAACTTAATTTCATTTTACATTTACATAAACAAACACGTGAAAACAAAAGACAGCAAAAACAAAACACTGCACACACTACACAGCCTTGTAAAGAACTCGGGATGAACGAGTAACAAAACGTGCAAGTTTAGAAGGCTGAAATTTCATCATTTCGTCTGTCGAAAGTTAAAGCTTGCCAAGGTTTTGACGGTCTGACGGATAGGATTAATGGCAATCTCTGATTGGCTGTTGGTCACGTGATGGACGGACAGACGTGGCGGGTCGTTGTAAAACCTACCTAACTGGGAAGGAGGTCTTAGCACACTGCTGTGATTACCACAAGCACGGGGTTGCCAGGCCAAGCGCTAACGTAGGAGGGAACGCGGACTCGGCAACCAGCCCGCCAAGTTATGACAACAGCCGGGAGATTGGTATCCAAACAAGGTAGGGACCCAGCGTATATAATCTGCGAGCGGAGGTAGCTCGCGGCGATCTTGTCTCCACCCCGCCGGAGGCTCTGCCCGAGACACTGCTGCCAGGAGGACCGCCATCCTCGCGGTCCTGGGTCGACGCCTGGAGATACCGCCGACTAGCATCTCAGTGTAACTGTAATCTGATTGGGATATTGCCTTAATTAAGACGCACTTCATACGTCGGAGTTTGTATTGGCTTAGTTGAATAAAAGTAGTGTTTTGAATGAAAATGCTCTAAAGACTGTTCACGATGAAGTGAGCACTTTTGAATTCAACCTTAGAAAAAAGTCACTACCCCTACCTAGCAAATATTTTAAGGGGCGCAATACGGGACATGTTTCCAGTAAAGTTGTTAACTATCGAGAGGAAAGTAGTTCCATAAATAACGCCGAATAACAAGTGTTAGGTAACCTTTTGTGATAGCTAAAATTATTTCTTTCGTTTTCTGAATATTTTAATGCACCGAAGTGTAAAAATGAGCAGATTTGTACAATTTTTACTTTTCTGATAACTCCGCAGTATCACTTGACCGGCGCATAGATAAAGTGATGAGGCCGAGGCAGTTTTAATTTTACATAAGGCGGAAGAACACACAACGTGTATACAAGTAGATTTTAAACAGGGCTTTCAAAAGTGCTCATTTTACCGTGAATCGCCTATACCTTTCTTTGTCTACGCATAACCCCAATTTGACTGCGTGGCGTATTCACTTAGAAGGGACGCCACAGCAACACGCTCGTCCGACGACAACGACGACGGTGCCCCGATGCGCGGCGGTAAACAACAGCTCGACGGGGGTAAACAACACCTCGGCGGCGGTAAACAACACCTCGGCGATGTGCCCGGCTGGACGCTGGCCAGCGACGCGAGCAGCGGGGTCGAGTAGCCCGCCCGCCGCCACAACCAGCCGGCCGTTCGTTCCGCGTGTTTGCTTGCTTTGGCCCCGGCCACCGCTGTTTGCGCCTCGCCCACGACGTCGCTGCAAGGTCGATCCCCACGTGCGAGCCGCCTGGGGGCTTATTCTAAGTTGCGTCGGTAACTGCCCACACCGTCATGATCCTACTGTCTCGCAGCCGACAAAATATTGGTCGGATCCAAAACGGTATTCAGAGTTATCAGCCGTTTAGCACGGGGGCGCAGTTGGGCATCTTCGGCTTACCGACTTCCCCACTCCAAGCTAGACGAACGTTCGTCTCTCCTGCGCACAGTCGACAATGTACCAACAAAATATTACTAGAATTGCTTGTTTTAAAATTTCACAAATCTGTTGAAAAAAAACATTACTTAAAGACACGAATAGTAAGATTTATATTTTTTAGCTCGTAAACAATAGTATATGATCACAAATATGTGTTTTATAAGAAAATAATAGTGTACCGTTTTCGTTGATTTTGTGAGGAGTTTGAGAAACTGTGGTTGGTGGTCATGTTGAATAGCATCCCCCCCCCCCCAGTTCCTTTTTTTCGTGAGATATATATATATATATATATATATATATATATATATATATATATATATATATATATATATATATATATGTTGTGGACGAGGCCCGTGCGTTTAGCAAACTATTTGTGTATGTGAAAAATAAAATATTTGGCCAAGACTAAGTGGAGGAATGTTAGCAGATGTTAATTATAGATTTCACGTAAAACTGTCCTAAATAACAAAGAAATGTACACGTCTTAAATCGATTAAATTAATAATCCTAACCTCGGTGTCCGCCGAAGTGTACTGCAGAGCCATGGAAAACCTCGTGTTTAAGAGATTGCGAATTTTACAAACAGTAAGTTTGCGTGTTTTGTAAATGTATTTGTAAACCGTTAATATAACTATTGAAATGTGCGTGGCCTGAAAAAACCGCACATTTCGGATTTTTTTTAGTGAGTGAATAATATTTGTTTTTTTGTCTATATCGTAAATTCAACGAGTGTAAGATTAACTTCGGTCAAAGCAACTCATTAAAACTATAATTATAAAACATAAGCAATTCCCAGTATAAAACGCACGACGGTAAATGCAAACAAATGTTTCGTTACCTTAAGCCGGCAGAGCGCAGGGCAATCACTTTTCGCACGTAAAACCGGCAGCTGTCCGGTATTATTCTCTATAGCATTTGGTCAAAGTGTATGTGTGTATTGCTAAATCTTTACAAGTACGAACAGCGATGTTTAGGCCTATGTAGCCCGTCTTGTTTTTCATTAAAGTTAAAATTTTCAAAGTTAAATCATTCGTGTTATTTCTATACGAGCAAAATTTTCCACTGCTCCATCAAAACAATATGTGAATCAAAATGCCACACACTCGTAAGAACATCAAAATAATCTCGTCTCATGAAAGACGTAAAACTAAAGCCCCTCCCCCTCACCCTATGATTTCGGTTTCCTTTTTCCCTCGACATAAAATAAACAGAACCTTAACAAATTTAACTTGATAATTACAAAAATAAAACAATTAGGACTGCCAACCTAGCTATAATATCCTACATTAATTACTGTACATAGCTTATAAGCTTGTTTTTTTTTAATGTTGTTACTGCATATCATCAGATAAATGTATTTCACATATTTAGGCAGAGTAAAACTTATGCGGGAGGAGAGTTTCGATCTTCAGCCGTGGAGACTTATGTTATGAAGCACGTATCTTATCAACTAGATCACAGCTCACATGTTTCTCAAGAGATGGATAAAGGCGTATTTAAGCTATGGTTATAATAGTTTATTGAATAAATATTTACAATTGAGTATTTGTACATTAACGCTCTTGTAATAACATCCCACACGTAAAATATACTGTACCATGTTGTGCACAATGTGTGACACGTTTGTAATAGTTATAACCAATCTTTTCATGCTTATTCATATCGTAAATGTACGTGTAGGAAAATTATAACACCATACAACACAAACACGTGTTGCACTGACTTTATACTACACATTATTTATTTCCGTGTCATTGGAATACACGGCCACATTTAATACCGACGCCCGCCATATTGGTTTTACCTACGAGATTCTAGCCTGTCAACTGCTCGCGAGCAGTCGTCGAGACGTTCCGACTCCACCCTTGACGTCAATCGACCTTCGCTACAAGCTTAGAATACCAAATAGCAGGTTGGGACTGATAATTGTATGGATGCTACTTTTTTTCGTCGGAACGAAAACTTGGAATACGCCGCCTGCTCTCTCGCCGTTACGATCGCCAACACGCACTCCCGCCCACCCGGGAAAGCGATGTGCTATAGAGGCAATTCACGGTAACCTGAGCACTTCCCAAATATAGTCTATTTGCGGTTTCTTCAAACTTTCTGAATCAAACCTTTGAAAAATCACCCCGTGTATGACACGTTTAGTTATTTCCTTAATGCGCCGTGTATCACAAGCGTTTGATACCACCTCTGCTAACGTGAAAGTATATTTTGTGTGTGTTAGGTGTATTTTATGTAAAAATCATAATATTTAATTTATAATAAATGTGAATAGAATAGTGAGAAAGCATGTGTTTTGGTAGCACCTAGTAGAAAATAGTTCTCGTGCAAAATATCTTTACAACTGTGTGCGCATGAATTCGGTGTGTTGTCCTTTGGTGTAATTTCTAAACTTAGTTAAACTTAGTTTGCACGAGGCAGAGGAATACCCTGCAAGTAGAACTTTAACAGGGCTTCATAAAAGCGTGAAGTAACCGTGGATGGATTACAAACCTTTGAAAAATGCCAGTACCACCACCTGCAAATACATTTTAACAGGTACTCTGGCTGGCATGCACCCAGTGAAGTTGGTAACGGCAGAGGGGAAACAGTTCCTCATCGTAAGGTCCGATTAAAAGTTTTCTGTAAACGTTCGTTAAAACTAAAATTATTTATTTTCCTTTCTGCTTTTTAAAGTGTACAAGTTCGTGTATAAAGTGGTCAGGCCGATGTTAATGTTAATTTGACATATACGGGAGACTAAGCAATGTGCGTACAAGTCTATCTTGAGCAAGGCTTTAAAAAATATCCAGTTCACAGTGAACAGCGTTTACCACGGCGTAGAGAGGTTTTACGGCCGAAGGCAGGCACTGAACTCGGGTGAGTAAGACAGTGCACAGAACTTTCTGCTCTTCTGTTATTCGTACTATTCACTGTTCTTAGTGTCGTACTCGGTATTCTACCGGTTTTCTCGGTAAAACCTGCCCTTCTCGCCAATCAAGTACATTCCTACTTCTTACATTGAAGCCTATACCCGAATATCTCTTCATGGGCCCTCGGAAAGCTAGCCTCGCCACTTGTCGTATTCTTCCAGCTGTTTTCCAATTCTTGTGGCGAACTCATTCCCTATATCGTGGAGAGGTTATTATTTTAATATATCTGCCAAATTCAAGTGAATGCCCTTTCTTTCTGTAATCTCTTGCATCCGTTGCCTTATATCTTCCATTTTCAAGCTCCTGCAAAATTCACGTTAACATTTGGGGACACGTTAAACTTCAAACACATGTAACTTTGCAATAAGTCTTCCGTTTGACAGTACTTCATTTGACACGCCCTGGGTAACTCTGCGCCAATAAATGAGCACCTCAAAATTGCGTAGTCCAATCACGCGCAGTTCGGTCAGAAAGGGCGTGACTTCGCATCTATGCAGCAGCCAATGGAGACACGACGTCGGCTCAAGTGTATACATCACTGTGGAGTATAGTCTGATGGCTAGACTTCACAGTCTAATATACTCTCATACAGATATCAATTGTTTATTGCTTGATTGTTGTGGTAGTAAAAGGCGGTGGTTGGGCGTACAATTTATTGCATGTTTGTTATTGTCTCATTTATCTCCAGGAGGTGTCAAACAACCCGTCGACCACTTACAAAAGTAACATGAACGTGCAAGTGTGTGAATTCCAACTTGTCTAGAAATGAACCCACGAAATTCTCGGGTCTCTAATAATAACGCGAATTTTGCAGGTCTCTATACGTCACTCAATGGCGACTCCACCAACCGCAGACTATAACCATAGCCTAAAGATGAGGAGAAGATCCGCTTATTCGTCTTCTGCGCACGTACCCAACATTGACCTACCCCAATCTTACACAACTGTCAAAGTCAATGGTCAACAGTGATAAACGTGTTTGTTTACATCCTAATTTTTAAATTACAAGCACTATTATATTAATAAAATACTTATATTAGTTTGAATGTATTCAAAACGCACTACAAATTGATTAAAGGAAGTATAAAAACATCTCAAAAGCACTTGTTTACTAAACAGTGTTCTAACCTCAAACCCAATCCACGCCATTTTCGCTAGACGTGTAGGCAGAAGAGCAGTTCAATATTGGGACACGGAGATTGGTTTTGCGCATCCAGCGAGATCAGTCTACCTCATATTTAGTCTATGACTATGACCACGGAGTAGACGAGCACCTAACCTCTAGCTGACTACGCGAAGCTATGGGAACGGGCCTTATGTCCGACTAGCTTGTGTGTTCTGCGACAAAGTCCCCCATTGGCTAGGCTGCCAGCTGGCAAGCAGGTTACCAGGCGCTGATTGGCTCACGGAGTTCCAACACACCGTTGGCCAGTGACGCTGTTTTGTTTGCGTGTGCGAGTGAAGTTCGCCGTATAAGAAGCTGTAAAATCCGCACGATTACTTCGCATTTTCGTTTATATCTCCAGTGTACATTAAATTTAAATATTAATTTTGAAAACAAAATCAATGAAATTTTGTATCATAAAAAATACCGACAGTCTGTCTGCAGAAATTATGAAAAAGTCATTCTAGAAAAAAAATTCCCTATATTTATTTAGTTTGGTCTGCTCATTAACGTTCACTCTTTTAAGCAGAATTTTTATCATCCCAAGGGTAACACTGTGTACCTCCCAAAGTAACGTGGTTCCATATTCTAAAATGGCACACACGTCCACTGTTTTCCCGGTATTCGAAGGCGAAACGTCTAGATAGTTATGTAATTACTTAACGATCTTTGTGTCGGGTAAGTTACTGTTAAATTATAGCCTATGTCATCATAAAAATTCACTTTTAAGTACGGAGTGACGAAATGGAAACAAACGTTTCTGAACAAAGGAGAAATCCAGCAGAGCAAAGTACAAAATTGTATACTTCAAAATAACCTGCAACTAAAACTTCGAACTTAATATCGGTTTATAACATTCGCGAACACGGTAGCTAATTGAAAACAAATACACTCATTTGCAAAAAAAAATTGATCACCATGAACAAATCGCACGAGTACAACAAAGGTTACCAATGTGGTAGAATGCGCGAATGTGTGACTAAGAAGATATACGTGTCCCTCCATCATTCATATCTGCAATACACCGGATAAAGACTTAGTAGTAGTATGAGCCAGAGGACCAAGTTCAGTGAACACGCAGCATTCGGCGCATTCGACAATCATTAGCACAGCGCGATGAGTTCGACAGAGGCCACATCGTCGGCCTCTGAGAGGTAGCTTGGAATTTTCGGCACATTGATTGCCACTTGAACAGTTCTATCTACACCATGAGTTGGTGTTGGATGCAGTGGGACCAGGGTGGTACACACACCTATCGAGAAAGTTAATGTCGATCTCGGCGGACTACCTGCAGGGAGGTACGTTTAATCGCGCGACATGCTGTAAGCACTCAACGGGCGTCTCTGCGCATCATCCAGGGACATGTCACGGCAGCAGGGGGGTACGACTGTATCCACGAGAACTACATCCAGGCTGCTAACAGAGTGGGATCTGTCGCTGCGGTTTCTCTAAAACTTCTGCCATTACGAGCTATCACCGAGCATGAGTGACCGTCTGTCAGAAACGGGCAGCATGGCAGCTTGTGGATTGACAACGGGTGGTGTTCAGCGACGAATCACGAGTCTGGACACAGACAACCGCCGAATTCGAGTCTGGAGACGTCCTGGCCAGCGCAGTGATCCACGCTTCAGTGTAAAGCGGCACTCCGCCTGAGAGGTGTCATGATGTGGGGGTGTCATTTCCTACGATCCCCGCAACCCACTGGTGGGGACTGAAGGAACCTTAGCGATACATCCCGGAAATTCTGCAACCATGTGCTGTCCTCTTCCTGGTGCAGCTTTATAACCTCATTTTATCCCGGCCCCACACAGTATGGGTATCTCTGACCTACCGTTATGATGTCAACATGCTTAATTGGCCAGCAAGATCTCCAGACCCCTCGCCCATTGAAAACATTTGGGACCAGATTGAACAGCAACTTCGACCGGTGGAAATTACGGAGGATTTGGACCGGCAGTTGTGCCAGTTGTGGCAGGATCTTTCTCAGGAGAAGACCCAATGTCTATATGCCTCCATTCCAGACCGTATCGCCGCATGTCCCCGTACTACGGGTGGTCCAACACCATACTAAGTGCAAGCTGCAAGTGTTGGTCGCCTGTAGTGCATGCTTCGTGTGGTGCAATATTGTGAGTTGTCCTGTATACGTACTACAATTTCCTGTGGCTGCAACCAATTACCTGGCCCTGCGATAGCACCTGCAGTGTGATCGACTTTTTTTTAATGAGTCTACAATTTACTATAAAAATAGTTTTATCAAATTGATATCTTCCTGTATACTTACCAGTCTCAGTAATTAAATGTTCAAGAACAATAATTCTTAAGAAAGGTAAACGCTATTAATTTAATATTACCACTTTTTAATTTGGACTATGAAATAAATTCAAAAAGAAAAAGTAGTTAACATGGCTGAAAATTTCGTGCTAGAGCTCGACTGTGCAGTTTCTGTAAAACGAATAATAAAAATATATTGTCATCTGCAATTTAATCCGTTAGCTACTATCACGTTAAAAAATATTTCACTAATGCAGATTTGATTTGCTGAAAATCCATCTCTAGTATGTTCATATCTAAGCGATTGAAGGCTCTTGATAACCACATGCAATGTTAACGCCAGCAAACTGCCGGTAACTTCAGGCAACTTTCAACAACTATCATAAGATTTGTCCTCCTGATCTCTTTCAGTATAGTAGAATTGAAAATCGCACAGGGCTAAACCAGTGCATCATTATTGTGTTGGTCTCTTTTACGAGCGACTTTTAGTCGTTGAGATTGGCAAGACATTACCTTAGAGCCATGTTATCTCTAGTTTCAATAGTGGGTAAGCCAAGGATATAGGTGTCTACCATTTTCATATTTAATTTGTGTTGGTGTAGTACATGACCCGTCACTCCATTAGATTCTCTGAATAAAGCGAGCACGTCGTAAAGCAATATTAAAAAGAACCAAGTGGCCCGGCTTGCTAGTTGGTTCCGCAGAACATCAAAGGCAACTATCCGGTGCCTTGATGGAAGGAGGTGGTGGAAGACGGAGTATCCAGTGGTGCGAGCAGAACGCTAGAGTATGGCTTGTTATTTCAAGCCGAGTGCAAACAGGACCACTCGAGAGCGCGCTAGCGCGACTGTAACTGTGACCTGTTCAGTCGTTTAACGTTTGCCAGGGGCAGATTGACACAGGAGCGCCGACTCAGCTGGGCACGGTCTGGAGCAGACTCGGCACGGTTCAGGGATAGACTCGACACGGTCCAGAGACAGTGGTGGACTGCTATGCTGTGCTGAGACACAAAGAGGTTTCTGCTGTAAGCGCCGACAGTAACAGAGACCGCGAAGATACCGCTCGATAAAGAAGCTTTCATCACAAGTAAAGATGACATCAAGGCACATACGCTGGTTTATCCTGAACTCAAGTATAAACTTTACGAGATAATTCATTATGGAAAATCGGGTTGAAAATATACGTCATATGACGTAAAGTGAGCAGAAGTGATAGCACGCCCTAAAAAAATTGGGAATTAAAACTAGCTATTTGCAAAACGTCAGAAACTATGGATATGAAACAATACTTTCGTGAATAGCATGATTTCATATTTGCCTCCTGTGAACGTTTGGCAGTAACATCACCCATCACTAGAAAACTATCGCCAACGTTTCAAACGTCGCATGTTTTCTTGAGAACGATTCAGCTGGGAGTGTGTTTTGCGTTCCTTAAATGGATCGGTCATTTGAGAAACAACAAAGTCCAAAAGTACTGCTTTTCAGGAATTGAAAAGAAAACACTTTAATTCTGAACGTTACCTATATAAAATTTTACAAAAATTACTCAAGAGACAACTCAACATTCCTTTTATAACGCATACAATGAAAAGTGTCTCTGTGTTTAAATGTAGGAGGGACGTGGATTTCAAATTTTTGACTTATGGTGATTTAAAAGTTACCAGCGGTATTCGCAGCATAAAATGATAGAAACAATTTGTACCATGTATATTGCAGATTTGTGAAATTTTCCTTTCCTAATAAATTCACGGTTTTACTTGACCGAAGCATGAATAAAGTGATGAGGATAATGGAAACGTTAATTTTACATAAGGCGAAAGAATACACAACGTGCATACAAGTAGATACTAAACAGGGCTTACAAAAATTCTCATTTTACCGTGAACAGCCTTTACTCACTTGTCACTGTTGGTACATTAATGGTTTTAATGAAACGGCTGCACAGTATCTTTAACTAGACAGTTTAAAATGTAACTTCCATAAAAAAAATAACTGGCTGGATTACACACATTTAAAAAAGATATTTCTCCTTTTCCCCTCTTTGTATGTCGTTGCGATGGGTACTCGATGTGCTGACCGCGCGGCCGCTGCTGTAGTCGCGCAGCGCAGTTGCTACGAGGAAGTTAGACCCTCGCGCCGCCTTGAATCAGCCTGACATGCAACCCGCTCAACAAAAAAAGTAAGGTGATTGCATATCACGCAGGGTCTACGCCCTGGGTAAATAAATACGTCTGACGGGAAGCAGATGTGAACTATCTACTGCTGTAACATTTCGCGAACATAATACGACTATATATATAATTTATATGTAAACAATCCGAAACAGCCCGCCCACTGATGGCAGTACGGGTATCACACTATACCCGAAATGAATAAATGGTACCGGACATAATGTAATCATTGCACATGCCCCGGTTTTCGGCCGTCCGACATTGGACATTACGTTAAGCCATTGTGTTTAATGCACCTTCGTATACCACATGGAGTTAATATCGGACGGATAGCATTCGGTGGTATACTCGACTTCTACAGGTCGCTGGACGGGCGTTAGTTTTCAGTGGCGCATTGATACAAATGAGCCTTTGCACACTGTCCGTTAAAAGCCATCCGGTACAGGACGTGCGGATACTGGGCTCATCCAGTGAACACACAAGTCTGCATATCAGCCTGATATCCCCCGTTTGACTGGAATCAGAGTAAACATCGGACTACTGCATCCCGTTTTTGCCGAGATGGTAATTTCCCTTCCGATATCGGATGGGTGAAAACCAGAACGCAAGCGAGGACCTCGGCGAAGTCTACGGGATGAACGGCCCTACAGATGGCACAACCTCTATGGTTACCACCAAACCTTGATAGGAATAACTGAGGCGTTTCTCATAGCGGAGAAAGTACTGCTTGCTGCAGCGAAAGAAACGGGCGCACAAAGAAACACACATCGATAACACCCGCCGAGTTTGCCCAAATGCAAAACATTTTAGACTGAGGACTGTCCGTATCCAAAACCTAATTACAGCAATAAGAGCCTGAATACTCGCACTACAACTACTATTTGCGAACAAGTCAGTACGTGTAAACATAACTGGTGAACTTAACATCTTCACGCCATGATATAGCAAACTGCTAGCATTTTGTGTTGAACATTACGTGCATTAAAATAATGGGCCTTTTTATGCGTTTAGAGCGCATCTTCCTTTTACAAATGTGAGTGAAGATTTTTGGGTGGCTCTTAACAGCGAGGTCTTGAGAGCCGATGAGGGTGATTGGGGTGAGTGTGAAGCGGCGCCGAAATGAAAGGGTGGGGGAAACGGGAGATCCCCGAGAAAACCCGCCGACCAGCAACATCGTCCGCCACGATTGCTACTTGTGAATATTCTGTGACCCAGCTGGGGATTGAGCCAGGTTCGCCTCGTGGGAGGCGAGCAGGCTAACCACTCAGCCACCGTGGCCCCACTCTTACAAATGGATGTTTGCATATGAAAATGCACCTTTCTCCTAGTCCAAGTTACCTTGTTACAGGTATCGAAATATACATTCTGGCACACGTACGATTTGGTACGCAGTTATCGTGAAGTATTGCTGGGGGTAAGATAAAAAGGTTTTTTTTTCAACCGCCCTTAGTACTGTGCATCTTAAACCTCTCCAGACAACGCCATTAAATCAGGGAAACCCAAATTTTATACGCACAAATTCTCACTGTATACATTTAAATTACCATAAATATATTTGCAAAACTTCTTTTAACATATTTTAACTATCCAGATTTTTAGATTTACATTACAGCATTCTACGGTAATATTGCTGGAAAAAAGTCATTGTGAATGCTAAAAGACAATGCTTTTAAGAAAATTTGTAACCAACAACGTCTGTGAACGTTCTGTATAATTTTGGTAGCTGCTGTCATATTTAAAAGATAAACATCGCATTAAATAAAATTATGCCGTATGGACTGGCTGATTTGGAAACAATCAACAGCAATGCAAAAATAATGAATTGGCAGGCACTGATAGTGATTCGCTAGTAGTTTACGTTATTTGAGATGTCTCTTCGACGTAACCAAATAACTCGGGAAGTAAGCATTTGGAGACACGTGTCTGTTTCAATATGTGGATTGAAAATACCGAATTTTCGTCAGGAATCTTATTCGTATTAAATATAGGGGCTATCGCAAACTGTTAAAAATTTCCGTACATTTATGGAATGTTTTACGGAAATGTACAGATTATATACAGAAAGGCAATCCGTAATGACGAAAAACAAAGTCCGTAAATACAAAGTACGGAAAGTCTCCGTATTCCCTTTGGCTTCGAGTTACGGGGACGAACAATGTCGATTCTACACGAAGCTTTCTTCACCACTGTAACAAGAAAATTATCGTTTCTGCGGCAGTCAAGGTTTTCTATGCAGCTATGACCTATTCTTTCAAACATTAAAAAAATAGCATCCGGCATCTGTAACATTTGGCAACACTAAAAATACACTAAGTTTAATATATACTAAATTTTTTCTTTTGTATTTTGAATAGAAAACTAAAAGTTTTAAAACATTTTTAGGAGAGAGTGAAAATATTGGGCATATACTTCCACGCAGACGCCACTCGTATGTTGCATTATAATTGGAACATGACAATAAATAAACTCCGTGCTCGTCAAATAGAAATGAATTATCGTCGTACAAATATTATACAGAGGGTTACTTTAATAAATGTATTCTTACTTGCGAAGCTGTGGTATGTCTCACATATATTCCCACTACCTCGTCAACGAAGTGCACAAATACTACAGATTGTTGGCCGCATGTTGTGGAAATCTTATATATTTAAATTATCTAGGCCGCAACTTTATCGTTCCTTGCAAGACGGAGGCCTGAGTCTAATTAATCACGTTTTGGAGTGCGAGGCCTTATATCAGTCTTCAGCAATTGCAACAATTTTGCGCCCAGAGGACATTTACGCAGCATTACAGAAAATGATGTGGTCTGAAGTTAGACGCATGCCACTTCAATACCGTCAGGCAAAGGAAGCACTCGCAACTCTAGTAGAACACTTACCGGAAGGGACAGTCGCATCAGCGAGATATTTGTACATTCGGGCTTCAAAAACGTCGGCTGTCATGCCATCTGCTGTGAATCGCACCCCAACCATCCGCTGGAGGCGCCCATGGAAAATACTTGCCGATCCTAACCTTTCCTCGGATCTTCGAGCTGCAGCATTCGGCTTCTACAATGATATCGTGGCAACTCAGCAGCGTAAATACAGCATTCACCTGACAGCTGACCCTACATGCCCGCTGTGAGGCAACATCGACACGGCCCTTCATAGGGTAATTTCCTGTGTTTATGCAGCTCCCATCTGGCAGTGGTGTCGCGTACGAGTACGAAAAATAATTCGCGATGAACGTGGAGATGTCAGCGACACGCACATGCTTCATTGCGATTTCTTCACCTTCCCCTCAGTTCGACGAAGAGCTGCGGCCTGGTATATACTTCATGCGATCGGTTTTGTGGTGGACCATTCGAAACCGGTGACAGTTCAAGACTTTGTCCAGCTTCTTCGTCAAGATATGTGGAACATGGCGCGGCGTAGCACATTGCGTCAGTGGTACGGCAATTTTTTATTTTCATTCTGACGTTCACGCCTACAGGAAGTGCGTGTATATTACCGAGGTTGGGTGTACGTCGTGCGCTGCCCACCCCTCGGTCCTTACAAGTGTACAATTTAATGTTCCAGCAGTAATCGTCGATAGGTGGTAGTGTTATAAGTCAGCGTCACGTGTCGGAGTGTACGTCGTGCGCTGCCCCTCACGTTAAATAATTTTTTATGTGTTCATCGACTTTGTCAGTAAAACCAATTCACCAAATGTTCATATCGTTTTGTGCCCCCATGTAAGAATTGTGTAGATATTTTGAGTATTTTGTTATTGTTTACATTGTGGGTTGAATGTGTATTGTATATAATAGGTTAAGGGTAAACGCCTCTGTATATCGTGTGTGATAATAAATCTATTTATATATATAAAGAGTTGTAGGTGAATGGTTAGAGTCGTGGCCTGGTAATTTTTTGACTCGGGTTCAAACTCGTTTAAGTACAAAATATTTTTTAACTTTTTAAATATAATTTTTATACACGGTAGAACACCCACATAACGAAAATTAATGACATTTCCATTATCAATTTTTATTTTAAACAGAAAGTACAGAAAACTAATTCGGAAATTAACGGAGAGGTTGCGTAAAATTTACGAAAAGTCCGTTTCTGAAAATCAATGTGTCCGTAATTTTACGGAGTGTTTGCGGACACTTCTGGATAAATATTTACCAGCACTTTTCCGTAAAATGAAGGAAATTTTTTTTTAACAGAGTGGCTGTATACTTGAAATGATTTTCTTTGATTCGCGATCAATGGAATACATATGAGCTACGTTTACTTTCTTCTTTTTCTTCTGCCTGTTCAGTTTATTTCCACTACAAGTAAAACTTAACATTTAATGACTAGAATCCCCGAAAATACAATAGAAAGGTTTGAAATGCAGTAATTTTATTATTACGCCGATTCTCGTTATAAAGTATGTACAAGAATACAGCTACCACCTTTAGTAGTAGTTTAAAACACATTGTAGAACAAGTTTTCATAATTCGCCAACAATATTTTTTTTAAATACTCTAATTGACATTTACGTTAGTACAAAAACTGTGAAAACAATAAAGGACAGCTATATACAAATAACATGAAACCATGTAACTTTGGCAGTTGTGTTCGTTTGGGGTAGGTCAATTTTGGGTACAAGCGCAGAAGACAAATAAGCGGTCTACCTCATCTTTAGGCTATGGGATGACGTAATATAAGCTGGAGCTCACGTGAAGCCGGCGACAAGTTAATATTAGTCCGCGGACAGGGCGCGGCGTTCGCTGGAATATTAACTGTTCGTAACTAGGTCCTGCGCTGGCGAACTGCCCTCGTGAGCTGCTGGCAAACGCAACCCCTCCCCCCTCACCGCAAACCCCCTACCTTACAGCACCCCTACACACTATCAGCAGCTCGTAACACCCCATGCGGACAGGGAGCTGTGCACATAATACCCGCTGCCAGAACCTCCTGCTCCGAGCGAGTTCCAAACCCGTCCTCTGGTTCACCTCGTCTTTTCTGCGAGACCGCAACATTTCACCCCGGACGTCTTCATCATAACGCACGCGTTTAAAGATGCGATTAATTCCCTCGTTGAACTTCACCCCCAGCAGATGAGATTTTCCTCCGCTCTCGTTTTAAATCGACTCATGTGTATTCCGCCGTACGGGCATGCGATACGTAATGACACGACTATAGTCCATTCACGGTTACTCCCAATTTTTATGAAGCCGTGCTTAAGTTCTACTTCCAGTATATTACTCCGTCTCATGGAAAACTAAACTTAACTAAGCCTAGTAAATTGCACCAAAGGGACAATACAGCGCATTCGTGTGCACCCACTTTAATAATAATTTGCATAGGAACTATTTCTTAATAGGCATTAACAACACGCCTTTTTTCTACCTGTTTTAAATCATATTAGTTACAAATTAACTATTATAATTTATAAAAAATACAAGCAAAAGTTAAATTTAATAAAAAATAAGATTATTTTATTTTAACAGAAGTTTAAAACGCTTATAGTATATTACATAATTAGCATAAAACCAAATTCCTCATACACGGGGTGGTTTCTCAAAGATTTGTTTCAAAAAGTGTGAATAAAAAGCGAATATAATAAGGCGTTGTTACTGCGATGAGCTAACACGTGGACGTAGGTATTATAATAGTAACTCAAGTCATTTCTTTTCGGCGACCACTTGCAATCACACTAGCTTCCGACGACACTACGTGACCACTTTTCCCAAAATTCACTGCTGTAGTTCACCCACGATTACCTCACACTCTTCTCAAGTCCTGCAAAAGTTCTACTTCCAGGTATCGAGAACGTATCCTTCCGCTACATGAAAACAAAAACAGTACCATGTGAGGTCTGATACTTTAACTGCCAAACAGGTTGTTTACATTCTTCAGCTGTCCCGACAATGCTCGGCGGAAACGGTTTAACTGGGTAAGTGAGAGAAACCCGTAGAAATTGGGTCACTTCGGCGAAAGGACGGCCCTAACGATAGTAAACATTTTTAAAAACGAGCATCAAGTGTAACGGAAAAAAAGAAGAAACCGGAGCATACAACTCGCGTTACTTATTTTATTACGCAACTCTAGCGACGACCAACGAGATGGTGCCTAACGTTGTGAACGATCTCGTGGAAATCGTCTAAGCACACAAATAGTCTGACTTTATTTCTCTCGAATTTTTTCCAGTGTGCATTATTTTTAATTATTTTTTCTTCCCTACTGGGTTTTAGCAATTGTAAGAAATTAATTTTGGCTTTGGCAAGTACTCAATTCAGTGAAAAGTCTAAGCACGTTACGTAACTGTAATTCAAACACATATATGATGTATAAACAGGCGTGGTATTTAAATAGCCGCCAGGCATAAACGTCGTTCGTGACTAGAAACAAACTCCGTGCGTCCCAAACTCCCATTCACGCACGAAACCAACGCGGATTCCGGAACTGGCATTGCATTAGAAATTCATTCCATCTGCCAACAAAAACGAAACACGTTGAAATATATTTACACCTGAAGAAATTTAAAACTTTTTTTTCACAACTTTGTCACTTAACTAGGTCAGTTGAAAGTACGTGATCAAACTTTATTTGATACTGAGAGTATTTTTTTGCTGGAAGAAAAAAAAACACCAAATATCAAGCAATTATTCATGTAGTCATTATTGCCAACTTCAGAGTCGTAACCACCCCGCCATCATATCTGAATACAAATTCAATGAGAATGTATCAATAAAGTTACGTTTTAATCGTGGATCACCTTTTTTATTATATAAGTGTAAAATCTGATAAAATTGAAACTGCAGCTCACGCTGAGCTATTCACTAATGCGGATAATAAAAAGCTAATTAAAAACAAACAACATGCTCCGCCTAAAGTTTTTCCTTCATGAAAAAAAAAACACGGGAAGAAACTAGCACCCACCACAGTAATTTTTTCCCCGCTAATCAGACAGCAAAAATAAAATATATAACATATATTTGAATACTCAGCAATGAAATATGTTTCTAGTACTGCTACGTAAAAATTTAAATATTTGCATAAGAAATGTTTACTTGTCAAGTAGTGTATAGAACTCAGTTTAATAACATTTTACATGTAAACTATTTCTGACAAGTCGATGCCAACGCAGCACTGTTCTCATAGTTTTTTTTTATATTGATTAACAAACGAAGAAAATGATTTATAGACAATGTACAAGTTTCGTTTAGTCAAAATCTGAATGCTTTAATATTAATGACAGTACTGCATAAAAAAATAATTAATAGACAATGTACAAGTTCCTTTTAATCAAAATTAGAATACTTTAACGTTAATGACAATTTTATACAGGTGAGTCATCAGCTCTGCGACAAACGGCGACAGAACGTTCCCTGCAAGATTTCAGTTAGAAAATGTCTGACAACGAACGCCAGGAAACCACTCCTAAGGGCAGGAAACCCTTGTGAAGATGGGGTTGCAAATATGAAGTTTATTTAATTACACAGAAACCATGTGATATTAAGGAATGAATTTCTGTAGGCATGCCAAACAATTCAATCACTGTAACATGCAAGTACCCATGTTGACCTACCGCATACCCTACATAGTAAAATGGGGGTTGCCACCCCAGTGAAAAAAGCATCGTAATTACATCGTTACGTAAATTATGATCACGGCCTATGAATTACCATTGCAAGACGTAAAAACAAGTCATCGTGGTAAGGAAACCTCTGACGAATGGTTTGCGAGAAAACAGACCTCCAAGATATTAAATTCCACATAAGCATTACGGGAAATTTTCGCGTCACATTTAAATAACCTAATTGTATAATCCAAGGTATTGCTGAATCCAGTTTTAAACATCATGTGAACACATTTAGTTAAATTTCCACTATAGTGCGAAGAAATGTTATTCTTTACGTACGGTGTAATATAATACAAATATGAAATTATATATATATATATATATATATATATATATATATATATATATATATATATATTAGTGACTATCCCACTTATTTACATACAAAACTAAGAAAAATACTGTACATATGCAACACTAGTGCTCTCTGGCGGCGAAAATTTGTACTTGCATTGAGCTTCCCAAGCTGAGTAAAATAACCCTTGCCCACAGTAATCTTAAAATTATACGAGGCACAGGGATACACAATGAAAGAGTGTAGAAAGAAAGCAGCGCTTTCGAAAGCATCCAGTTTATATCAAACCATCTGCAGCCAAAGAGCTCCACAAACACAGCTGTTAAATTATTCTTGAGAGCAAAATTAAGCGAGCAATAGAATTATTAGTAGCCAACATAGGCAATGAACGAAATCCAATAAATTTCGAATATCATTCAATTACTCCAATCCCATCAAACTTTAAAAGCAAGTGATTAAATAGTTCAACATTCATGGGGGTGGAGGGGAGGGGGGCGGCGAGAACAAACACGAAATTGATATCCAGCCTGTTGATACGATTTCCGGAGATATCTCATCGCAAACATTGAATGAAAAGTTTTAGAACATGTTCTTGTTTAATCACCTGTTCATATCCACTTCCGTGATAGAATAGCTGTTTTAACACTGAAATGGCAGAATGATGGAGGGAAAATATCTCCAACGTTGGAATAATTGACTGCTGAATATCTTTGCTCTTATTTGCTCTTATTGAAATGTCACACGAGAAATGCATCTGTAGAGAATAATGCGGCTTGGTAGATTATTGCTAGTCTTCTCTTAGATACCCAAATTGCATGTGTGAAATCTTGCAATGGTCTAGATATTCTGGTTTTCGAAAACAAAATTAATTCTCTTGTCTGTGGTCCCAGCTTCATCTTTTAAATCAAACCTGTGAAAAATTACCCCATGTATGACGTGTTTAGTTACTTCCTAAATATGCCAAGTACCACAAGTATTTTATACCTCTGTTAACATAAAATTATCTTATTTCTCGTTAAACTGAAGTTTTTTGATTTATAACAATTATGAATTAAAATAGTGAGAAATTGTGTTAGTAGCGCCTAGTAAAAAAAATAGCCCCCATTCAAAATAGTATTACAACTGAGTGCGCACGAATTCGGTGCGTTGTCCTTCGGTGTAATTTTCTAGACTTAGTTAAGCTTTGTTTGCACGAGGCGGAGGAATATCCTGGAAGTAGAGCTTCTGCAGGGCTTCAGAAAAGTGCGAAGTAACCGTGAATGGATTATAACGAGGATATTCTGAAAAATCAGTTCGTATGGTTATTTGTATTTTCAGTATATATTTTTTATTTTTCGTTTTTAACTTAATTATGTATTACCAATATCTACAATCTGCGTGCTAACCGCGCTTATTCAAGCACTACTAGGCTATATTTGGTTCATGTTAGTATAACATTATTGAAGTATTCGTGGGGAATTTTCACATCGCTTACCTACGCATAGTTTTACATGAGCATTGGTTGCAAACTCTGTAACAATGTTTAAAATAGATTTGCCTCAGCGTCTCGACAAAAGTGTAATGCTTTAATTCGTTGCTACTGTAATGCCGGAGTCACACAGCCACGACAAGCACGACACGACAACTAAAACAACAACGCACGCGTCTGAACTTGAGCACTATGGAAAATGTCGCACGACCAGCAGTTTTTAATGAGAAATTATTTATGTTTTCGCCGTGTCATGCAGCACGACGAACAGTGCATGCGGCGTTGTAAAACTAAATAGTTCGACTAATTTTCCTTGAAGCGTACCATTTTCATCTCACGAGAAAAAAATTATTTGCGATTACGGATTAAACTCATCAAATTTACATTTATGCTTTGCAGTGCTTTCACGCAATGTCTGCACTCTTTGTCAGCATTATGTGTTCCAAATTCGCCTTCTTCCTGTCCACCACCTATGGAACTATATTATTCTATGTATATGAGCTTTGTAAACGGTGTCGAAAAATCTTAACCTTCGTGTACACTATCATCGTGCTGTATTTTTTTGCACTGAAAGCATTGTATAGGCTGTTCACGGTAAAGTGAGCACTTTTGAGGACCTAGTTACTTTTTCTTTCAGTAATTTATTATCCTTTAAACACCTTTTCAATTCAATATTGACATGTAAGTAATAAACACATTGCATATATTCCACTGTACACGGAAGTTAACGTTGCTAAAATAAAGTACATTTATTGACTATTATTCCAAATGAGAGTGCTTTCAAAAGTGCTCACTTTACCGTCAGTAGTCTATAATACAATTTCTTTATGGTTGTATGAATTTCATTGGATTCGTCGGAGCATAGGCGAGCCAGCCATTCACCCACAGACAACGTAAACTTCCTACGTCGTGACACGAAGGATACAACGTGAACGAGGAGACGAAACCAAGAGCGATTGCAGAATTGCTTGCAGTTATGTATATTCAAGAGACTTAAATGTTGTACGTTTTCAGCGCATTACTAACATATATGTTGTGATATGATATAGTCCGAATAAAAGCGTGAAAATGGAGAAAAATTACTTAAAGAAAAGAGTAATATTAATTTTAAATTTATATCTTTCTTTGCACAAATCTCGAAATTGGACGAAGTTAATGTCAGGCCACAGACGAAAATATTTTTTTACATGTTATTAGAATGTGGTGAAGAATCTGTGTTTAGAATTTGTTACGCGTTTCGGCTGTGTTTCAATTTTAACTTTTGAGATAAAATCTAAAATCAAAAAGGGGCTGCGGGGATCCCACCTGGATTTTCGCATGTGGTAATCGTGCCGGACTATGCCATTGGTCGGCGGGTTTTCTCCGGGATCTCCCGTTTCCCCCGCTCTTACATTCCGGCGCTGCTCCATAACTCGCTTCACCCTCATTGGCTTTCAATACCTCGATGTATCACAAGCGTTTTATACTTGTGTTAACATAGAATTTGGTACTATATTTTTGTTTAGATTGAACTGTTATGAAACATAATATTTCATTCATAATTATTAAGAATAAAAACAGTGAGAAAATAGGCGTGTTCGTAATACCAAGTAATAAATTATTATTATGCAAAATATGAATATACAGAGTGCGCACGAATGCAATGCGCTGTTCCTTTGGTGTAATTTACTAGACTCGGTAAAACTTGGTTTGAATGAGGCGGAGGAATATCCTGGAAGTAGAACCTCAGCAGGACTTCAGATGAGATGTAAGTGACCGTGAATGGACTGTAAACACATTTCCGACGAGCCGTGGGCTCAGTGCCGCGGGAACAGACGTGGCTTGCGCCCTCCCGGAATAGCAGCTTCATCGTGTGAGTCTCGCTCTCTCTCTCTCTCTCTCTCTCTCTCGAGCTGTGACTGCGTGCTTCTCCTCCCTTTCACCCCTCCCCCCAACCACAATTGCCCTTACTCCCGTGGCCTCTCAGGCCGTCCACGACGCTACGTGGTGTTTATTTTAGAGCGGATACCGCGGTCGGCGGCGGTTCAACGACTTGCGATCCACGCATCCACCCTTCCTCGAGTGAGTGAAGAGATCCCGGGCGACTCTTAAAGAGTTTGTTGGAGCTGCGCGTCCGACGTCAAGAAGCGCTGGAGCAATACGGGCGACACTAACAAGCGCCTAGTGTCTCATCGCTCCTACGCGCAAGGCGTGCAGTGTTTCCGTCGTGACGCTGTACTGCGGGGTTTTTATTACACGCGATGAAAACCCACAGATTAAACTACGTCCGTATCTTTGTACTTTTCTCTTGCCGTTTAAGGAAACTGCACATACTCACGAATTTTTCTCTCCAAGAATATACTAAACATGACAAAAGTAAAACATTTGTTTACCGAGATACGCGTATTTGCGCAAACAACTATTTCACAAAAAAACGTGCAGGTCTATATAACTCTTAAGGCCAGGTTTCACCATGCATGGGTGTATAGGGAATCAAAGGCTAAATTCGGACAAAGCTCTCTCTGTCGTTTTTGTGATCGTATTTTCAACGAAAGATTTCTCGTTAGAGATTTAACTCATCTATATTTGTAAACCTTCCAAATTTTATTTAATTTTTTTTTTAAATTTCAAATGTACGTTTTCATTATTTATAAAATTGTGACATTTCATAAATAATTATAGTGCATTAAAAATTTAAAAATTTAAATTTGAATGGTTTACAAATGTAGATAGGTTCAATCTTAAACAAAATAAACCTTAGTTGGAAATACTATCACAAAAAAATTACTGAGAGATATTTGTCCGAATTTAGATTTTGAATCCCTATACGCCCATGCATGGTGAAGCCTGGCCTAATAGCGAGCTCTTGAAAGTCGATGAGGGTGATTGAGGTGAGTGTGGGCTTTGAATATATACAATGTGTGCCTTTTACATGTTCGAAGGTATGGAGCAGCGCCGTAAATAAGGGGCGTGGGAAATGGGAGACCCCCGAGAAAACCTGCCGACCTTCGGCATCGTCCGGTAAGATTCCCACATGCAAAAATCCGGTGACCCGGCCGGGGATTGAACCCGTTTCGCCTCGGTGGGAGGCAAGTAGGCTAACCGCTCAGCCTTTCCTTCCTCGAGGGTCCTCTGTTCGCACCCGGGTTCCCGTGGCGGTGTGGCGTCTTCGCTCTACTGTAGACCTGTGTTCGAGTTCCCGCTGGTATTGTGCGGGAACCGTCATTTCTATATTCGCCTGAATACTTTAACTAAGAGATTTCTTTTCATATCCAAATGATTTTACATTATTTGGACTAACTTCCTACCAGCTGGCAGCTGAGAAATTTAAATAGGAAATCTCATATTAAGGAAATTTCGCCCCAGTGCGATAATTTTTAAGATGTACATTTCAAACAAAATGTATTCTTCGCGATTTTTTTTAGGAGAAGATCCCTACGAGCGTATATTTTCGATATGAACAGAAAGTATGTACTTTTTTTGTAAAACATAAATTTAAGAATTCCCTACAAACAGGCTATACGTGTTATGGAAACATTTTCGCTGTGGGAAACTTTTCATTAAAAAATTCGCGAATAATACGTTTTGTCTGAAAGTCTATCTTTAAAATTAATGCAGTGAGACGGGATTTTACTAACATGAGATTTCCTATTTAGATTTTGCAGCTGCCACCCGGTAGGCAATGCCCTTAGTAAGTATTTTCCAAATATATTTAAGAGGAAACTAGTAGCACTTACTACAACTCGTGTATATAGTTGCGCAGGTAAGTTCGTCAATAATTCATTAAGGCTCCGGCTAGATTTATTTCAAGAGCAAGTTAAATTGCGTTTTCAAACCAATAAGATGAAATAGAAATTACTGCAAGAAATAATTTCTACACTGTAAAAAAATTTATAATTTTACCTGAGAAATTGTTTGTAATTTTACAATTGCTTGTAACAGTACAAAGGTTTCGCTTGTAAAACTACTCGTTTGTAAAATTATAAGGGCCGTGTTTGTAATAGATCTCAAGAAATGTTTGTACTATAATGACCCGTATCCACGAGCTTCAGCAAAATAGCGGACACTCAACAACCAAAGACCGTGTTTAGCTGTTTGTGCAAACACTATGGGTGATGACAATTGTAGTTGCGTGAAAAAATTAATGTATTGCAAGCTTGAATAACGCAAAACACTCAAAACAACTCGATCAAAATGAAACTACAATTTTTATAAAGCCTGACCATATTACGCATTAACTGTTAATGTTTACTAGCTACACAGAACACTTAAAACGAAATTATTGTATTCCCCTTAATTTAATGATTTCCTTAATATTTTGTAGTTACTTGCTTTACAATAAAGATAAATATTACGCTCGTAAGTCAAGTTTGTCTTGTCGTTAAGGTTGCGGGCTAATGTTGCATGGGATATGGGTTCTAGCCTCTGTGCAGGCAAAGTATACCTTCTTTTTTTTCGTAAAGTATATTTTTTAATGTATTACTTAAGTTATTCTTTGTTATTAATTCATCACATTTCTTTTCTAGGAGAAAAAATTATGTACACATCTCAATAATGTAAATTATAAAGTTGTAATAAAAGGCTATATTTTGTAATATTACAAATATTTGCTTTGCAGATTTTTACAAAAATTGTGTTTGTAGTGTTACAAAGTATTTTCTTGGCAACTGGGTTTCCAAAGACTTTTCTTGTAAAAGTACAAAACTTTTTTAGAGTGTAGCTTTAGATTAATGTAGGATCAGCTTATCAACTGAGTGGCAGACGAATGTTGAAAACAATATATTAAATTAAGCTGTATTTTCTAGTTTGCCAGGCTGTCGTATGCCAGGAACATAAAAATAAATGTTAATTTACATTTCACATTTTTACATTAAAAATATTACCAAAATTCGTTAACAACTTTAAATAAAATCAATTAAAATATAATACTAGACCTAACATAGCATTTTTAAAACCTCGTGTCATGCATCCGTATATAACTATGTAACTGAAACAGTGCTGCTTAAGTTTATACAGAAAAGTGCAAAATAACTGTTTGCAAAATAAATATTCGTGGTTTCCTATTATTATAAATTAAGCTTTGTTTTACTCCGCACTTTTGAACATGCAGGCGGGGTGTATAGCACATTTCACAGTTATATATATACATGGTAAACAATTTTTATAACCAAATGCGTTGGTATGACAATTGCTAACGTCGCGTTCCTGTAAAATTCCATTGCAGTATGCTTGCTATAGGCTGTTCATGGTTAAACGACCACTTTTGAAAGCCCTGCTTAAGATCTTCTTGTATGCACATTGTGTATTCCTACCTCGTATGTAAAATTAACATTGCTATGGGTCTCGTCACTTTATTCATGCGTCGGTCAAATAAAACTGTGAAATTATTAATAAAGTAAATACTTTACAAATCTGCTCATTTTTACACGTCACTGCATTATAAAAACCAGAAAGAGAAAGTAATAATTCAAGCTATCAAAAATTGTTTCCTTGCACTTTTTATTCGACGTTAAGATACGGAGCTACTTCCCATCCATTGTTATCAATTTTACTGGGCCTATGTCACTCAGGGCACCCGTTATAGTATATGCAGGCAAGGGCAGTTACATTTTTCTAAGGTTGATTTCAAAATTGCTCACTTTATCGTGAACAGCCTTTAGTATAATAGCTATTAGGGAGTCACAAGCTCACAGATATATAAAGACATACAGAGACACAGGATGACCGTTGTGAAAGTGTAAATTCCCAAGGAAGGTAGGCAACTCTTGACGACTTAAGCTATTTTATAGACTTTCAGAGCAGAAAACTAATTATGCTAATGATAAAGTAGCCTCGTTTACAAACAGGAATTTGCTTTTCACCAAATCCCTCTCACCCCTTTTATTTTTGGCGTGTGTGTAATTTTCCCATGAAATTATAAGCTGTGAATGACTGTATTCGAGTTGGTGACACACGTTTCTTATTAAAGTTTATTATATTTAACTCAAAACATTTTCTTCTTATCCACAATTATGACTCGTAATGAATTCTAAGTTCTAGGTAACATCCGCTTTTTAAGCAATAATTTCATGTGATTCACGCTGTTTCGGGTCGCCCAAACGAACATTTCGTATGCAATAAGAAGTACCGCTTCTGATTTTACTATAGATTAAATCCTTTCTGTGAGAACGAGGCCGTCCAAATCCTTACTTACCCGGGCACATTAATTTTACCAAAAGCCAAATCAAAACGGCATATTTAGAAACTCCACAATACGGAAGGAAAATACTTTAGTTTTTTTTTATTTTGCCCTCAACGTCGCGTCTACTATAACCTAAACTGTGATTTTATTTTCGCCCATTGACGCATTACGTATATAATTCATTTACGGTTACTTCACACTTTTCTTGAAGCCCTGCTAAAGTTCTACTTCTAGAATATTCCTCCACCTCATGCAAACTAAGCTTAACTAAGTCTGGAAAATTACACCATAGGACAACGCACCGCATTCCTGCGCACTCAGTTGTAATGATATTTTACATGAGAACTATTTCTTACTAGACGTTACCAACACACATGTTTTCTCACTGTCTTAAATTCCTATTAATTATAAATGAAATATAATTTACAGACAGAATATAAATAACATTTTAATTTAACCAAACTAAAATGTTAATTGTATGAAAACAAGTATAAGACGTTTGTGATACATGGTATAACTAGGAAAGAACTAAAAACGTTATATATGGGGTGATTTTTCAAAGGTTTGATTCAAAACGTGTGAAGAAAACGCGAAAAGACTGCATTCCATAAGCTATAATTCTGACCAGTTATTAAATCTGGGCTACCAAATTATGTGTGAAACGCGGTGACAGGTTCATAAACATTCTCATAATTCCAACTTCTGTTGGCACCGCGTAGCCATTAGTATCAAAACAGCGGTCGAGACGTGCGGCCTTCGTGTGCGCAGGTTATTTCTGCACGTTTTCCAAACTGATGGCTCCGTACGCAAGCAGTCTTCAGGAACTACCAGCGTCGCGTAGTTTCAATTTAATATCTGCACAGAGATCTGCCGAAAGGTCTCCCCCTCCGTTCGATCCCTGCAAAGCGGGTGGATCGCAGATCCTCTAGCGAGGTAGGATTTGTATTTGCGTCCCAAGACTCGAATCCGCTGGTAACAGGATTGTGTTCCCTCCCGCTTCCCTTCTATATTTTCCCTCCGCGCATCTTCTAAGTCGCACACAGCTCCAGATACTCTCCAGTATAAACCCGTGTTCCGAGAGCTCCCACTTTGAGTTTCTTCTTTTCAAGCCTTCTTCTTCCTCTCTACATAAAATAAACATTTGGCCTCTCGATTCCTACGGGTCTGCACAAATTAGCCTTCCACGTTGCCCTTAAAAAAAATTTATCCTCGCAATTAAGCCTCGTGTTACGAAGCATAAATACGCCCGCGTAGGTGGGCAAAATTTTAATTTTACTGCGCAGGCGAAATACTTGGATAAAAAAAAAAAATTTTAACGCACCGAACTCGGTGAAAAAGAAAACAGTTTTCAATTGGCAAAATTAAACAGAAGTTCTTCTCGAATCTTTTTTCGCCCGTTTCATTTCAACAATTCTCCCACTCAGTTTGATGGGAAAATATCGTGGTCTAGGTAAAAGGTCTGAAAAAAAAAAAATCTCAAGCAGCACACGTTCTCGCAGTGGATTATGCTTTATTTGCAGCACCGTTATTCTTCCCAATTTAGCTCGTTCGCAATTAAATAAGCATTTTGACGCCAACCTTTGAAAAAAAAACTTTACTCTAAGCAATAACTTAAACACTCGTGATATAGATGGCAATGTTTTAGAGAGAGTAGTTCCATGACCTCCGCTGTATTAACAGTGCGAAGTTTAAATATTTGAACTCTGAATTTATTTCATTTAGTTTCTGTTTATTCTACATATAGGAGGAATAATTATCTTATTATTAATATATTTATATTCTGAACAACTCCATAGTTCCACTTGATCAAAGTTTGAGTATTACTTTACATGTAAACTAAGGTTTATACATCATACCGGCTCTTTATTTGACCGAAATATTTACTGTTAAAGTCTGAAAATATATAATAAATTACCAAAAAATAAAAAATACATAGTAAAAAATTTAACCAACTAAAAGGCCCTACGTGAGATATTCAACAATCAGCGTTAAATTAAAGATTGTATTTTTAAAAAATACCAATATTTAGTCTATTCTAGGTTTCTTCACACTTTTTGAATCAAACCTTTGAAAAAACACTCCATGTATGACGTGCTTGGTTGTTCCTAAATATGCCATGTATCACAAGTGTTTTATACTAGTGTAGACATCAAAGTATTTTTTTTTTTGTTAAATTGAACTTGTACTTATATTTATCTATACATTATTATACTAATTTATTAATTATGAAAATAAAGACAGAGCTAAAATAGGTTTGTTGGCAACGCCTAGCAAGAAATAGTTCTTATGCAAAATATTAACTGAGTGCGTACGAATACGGTGCGTTGGCCTTCTGGTGTAAATCTCTAAGTTTTGTTTGCATAGGGAGGAGGAATATCTTGGAAGCAGAAATTTGGCAGGGTTTCAGAAAAGTTGAAAGTAACGGTGAATGTAATATATGGCATGTATCACTACAGTTTTATAATTGTGTCAACATCAAAAAAGAAAATTAGTTTAACTGAACTTTTATTTATATTTTAACTATATAATATATTTCATGTATAATTAATATGAATAAAAACAGAGAGGAAAAAGGTGTGTTGGTAATGACTGGTAAGAAATAGTTCTTATGAAAAATATGATATAAATGAGTGCGCACAAATGCAATGCGTTGCCTCATTGGTGTACTTTTGTAGACTTAGTTAAGCTTTGTTTGCACAAGGCGGAGGAATATCCCAGAAGCTGGACATTAGCAAGGCTTCAGGAAAGTTTAAAGTAACCGCGAATTATCTATATTCACATTGCTACATACACTCGAATAACTGCTCACTCACTCTACTGCTTCCTGTTTACTACTATCTCAAAGTTAAACGGGGAGTGTATAAAGAACTGCCGTCTATTTGCAATAGTAGGGTAAAATAACAATGTTTGAAGTCTAGCTAAACACTGAATGATTCTCGCGAAATACTCATGGCTGTACCAACGTGGCAGTAAATATTTAGCTCTGTACCCCCACACTGCTCGAGATAAAGCGCTTCTGCAATACAAGTAAGGGCTGTTCACGATAGAATGAGCACTTTTGAAATCAACTTTAGGAAAACGTCACTGTTCCTACGTGCATATATTTTAATGGGCGCCCTGAGTGACATACGCCCAGTAAAGTTGGTAACGATGGATGGGAAGTAGTTCCGTATCTTAACGTCAAATAAAAAGTATTAGGTAACTATTTATAATCATTTAAATTATTTCTTTCGATTTGTTTTTTTTTATGCATCGAAGTGTAAAAATGAGCAAATGTGTAAAATATTTACTTTTCTAATAATTTCACAGTTTAACTTGACTGACGCATGAATAAAGTGATGAATAGGGCCCATGACAATCTTAATCTTACATAAAGTGGAATAATACACTATGTGTACACAAGTAGATCTTAAGCAGGGCTTTCCAAAGTGCTAATTTTACCGTGAACAGCCTATAGTAATGAAGGGAAATTAGTTATATGTCTTAACGTTGAATTTAAACACTATGCAAACATTTTTTAATTCTGAAATTATTTCCTATAATATCTGTTTTTTAATGCATAACAGTGAAAGAAGTATCAAATTTGTTAAGTGTTTGTTTTCCCTTAACCGACGCATGAATAAAGTGATTAGGTCCATGGCAATGTTAATATTGCATTTGGTGGCTTATAGGGATTATCCCAATTTTCTTACTCCGTCAAAAGGTTCCATTGGTGTAACTGAACAACTTTTTTCGTTAAATTTTGTTTATTGCCGAGAATATGGATTCGCTGAAGAGAGGAAGTCTCTGACGCTCCCTGACACCACAACGAGATTTATTTTTGTTGGGTCGTATCAGGTCATTCCAACCTCTCACCATTTATCGGACCTAATTACATGAAGAACCGCGTAACGAGTGCAAGTAATAGAATGCAATCAATAACACTACAGCTACTTCAAAACTAACAGTAACTTGAAAAGGTGTTAGTAAGTTTTCTGTGCTGTCGCAGATACGAACTCTGAAGTGTACTACGGCAAGTGGAAAAACTTAAAGGTCTTTTTTTTTACATACAGACTATGGCAAAGTGCACATGTCTAGATCAATTTGTTTAAGAGCCGCGTAACCTTGAAACGCCGGAGAAACTTTTTTGGCAGACAGCATATTGATTTACTCTTCGTAACGTCAATCTTAAACGTATTGGTTCCCTCGTGTTTGGCGTTTCTAGAACTTATTTCCATAGCACAGCATTCGCGTGGTTGGAAAAGTCTTGATAAATTTCATTTGCACCGAGACACTGAAACTAAACTTGTTACAGTTTCGGGATTACAAAGAGAACAAAAATATAAACATCTGTATTTTGGTGCCTTTATTTCTTTAAAAAATTCAGTCGCAAATTCATAAAAGAACTGAATATTTTACGATACTGTCATGTATAACCAAATCATGACTATGAGGGCACGTGGGACATGTTAAGTGTCAGAGAAGAGTGGTATCACATGGCAATGCTCTTCGCTTAAATCTATGAACAGTTTAAGTGTGTTTATGATATTCGAAACACCCAACATAAACCTTTAAAAAAACACCCTGCCCGAAACTGTATCACGGTATTTCCTTGCAGACTGTCAGTAATAACCGTAGGGAATAAGGAAATTCGGTTCTACTTTTCAACTTATTATTAAAAAGAAATGTGTAATGTTGTTTTTTTTTCTTTCAATTTTGTGGCAATAATGATGTTACCAAATTACACTTAAAAATTCGTTGAATTTCGAGTTTAAACATGTATAAATCGTGAAAGGTTGTCTCTTGGAGCAGGGCAGCCATCGCCACTATTCACCAGTCATCTCTTACACTATTCATGTCAATCCTGTCTTAAAAGGTGGGAGCAACATACGGACGTACTATAGTTACTTTATGCCCAAAGATTCTGTGATACAATTAAATTATTACATTAGAAATAAATGCGTACATTACTGCTGTATATCAAACTAAGTGATTCAGTAATGTAAATGAAGATCTTCGCACAGTAAAGGGAGCCGTTTGGCTTGTGGCTTAGAGGTATTTCGCGTGTCCGAGGAGTAGAAGCGTGAAAGCGCCAAGGGCGATCTAGTTACATGTATAGAATGTCTGATCACCTTTACGTGCAAGGTAGTAGAGTAACACACACACGAACATAGATATATATATATATATACACACATATACACACAAGCACATACACAAGTACTGAACTGGCGTACAGTCATTTCTCTCGTCGACTCGCCATAAAAACTATATCATTTTATGGTGCAATAATAGAGACAAAGTTGTGCTGCACATCCCTATGCTATGTTAAGCAGACTGCAGCGGAAGTTTCATGTCTGAATATGAACGTGGAACACACGTATTAGCCCTATTTCACCTTAAAAAATACACATGAGCTGGAAACAGAAAACGTATACTAGTATTCGGACATCAAACATTTCTTAATTGTTATTCGTGGTTAGACACCACTCAAAAATATTCAACAATTTTTAATGTTAACTATACGACACGCTGCTCAAAAATACTCAACGGTTTTTAAATGGCAACTGTAAGACTTAAAACTCTGCGCTCGGTTTGATGATCTGGTTAGAAGTAATCCTTACGGAAAAATGTGGGCGTAAACTTGCCAAGCTTTCGAGGATAAGAAATTAATGAACAAGCCACGAACCCTATCAGTTTTCGTTTGAGGGAATACATTTCGAACCTTAAATGCAAGACTATCGTAACTCATAAAATAAAGTTTTTGCAATATTTGTACCGAAAGAGGAATAATATATATCACTAGGGATAGTTAGATATATCTAACACTTTAGTGATAGTATACTATCCCAGCATTAGCTTTACTTTTACTGGACGTGAGGCAGATAAATGGGAGTTGCATTTCTGAAGACTGGTTCCACGCATAAACATAAACATTTGATATTTATACCATGCTAGTTTTAAAGTGATTAAATGACGCACTGTTACGTGGAGAGATTTGGGCGGCCCTTAACATCGAGGGATTGAGAGCCTATGAGGGTGAAGTGAGGAGAGAATGGAACAGCAACGGAATGCAATGACGGGGGAGACGGGAAATCCCCGAGAAAACCCACCGACCAGTGGTATCGTCCGGCACTATTCCCACATGAGAAATTCCGGGAGCGGCCCAGCCGGGAATCTAGCTGGTTCGCTTAGGTGGGAGGCAAGTAGTCTGACTACTGAACCACCGCGGCCCCCACTATTATGTATTAACACAACTAATACATCACATTCCGTTGCTGACGCAGTACTTTTACAATTTATTAAAAAAGACACAATTACTTTAATCACATGTAACGTATATTAGACATTTTGAAGTTACGATGGTCTTACATTCAAGGTGCAATTTGTGTTGATCCTTCCTTGAGTCCATCGACGGAGAGCCATACAAACTTATATATTTAATGGCATAAAATAAATGTTCAAATATTCCCCCCTCAATACGCCCCCTTTTATAATATAAAGGAAATGAATGCATATATAAAAAAAAGAAAAAACGCCGCAGTACATTTCGTACCTACAAAACATTTATTTACAAAGTAAAATAATAAGTTACACATAATCACTCTTCTTGCATGTCTTTTGTCAATCTAATGTTATATTATATATATATTTGTATACTATGTCGGACGTTTCCCTAAGGAGGCTCCATAGATTTTGCTAATAATTTTAATAATAAGAATTTTGAAGGGTGCACTTTTTGAGTATCTAATGTGATGTCCTTGATGTGTATTTATATCACTCCGTAAATTTAATAGCATAAAATAAATGTTCAAATATTCCCCCATTAATGCACCACCCTTTTTAATATAAAGGAAAGGAATATATATATATATATATATATATATATATACATATATATATATATAAAAGAAAAAACGCCGCAGTACACTTAGTACCTACAAAACATCTATTTACAAAATAAAAACTTGTAAAACACATAATCACGGATTGAGCTGAGTGATATACAATTTCTGGAGAGCCTTCTCCCAGCGTCGGGCGGTGTCAACTTTCAATTTCCCCCTTCCACCGAGGTTCTATGCCCCGTCGGCAAGATAATTGGATCGCGAGCACCGGATCTGCATGGTAAACGAACGGAAAATGACCCGCGCCGGTCTAACGACGCCATTTTGCGCGGGTAAACAGGATGAGCTTTGCCCCACCCGAGAGGCGGGATTGAAACAAACGACGTAACTCCAGAAGGAAGTCTAATGTCGTCGGGCTTAACGGCATGGAGGACAAAGAATGGCGCGATGAAACACATTTAAAGAAGGAAAAAAAATAGAGGAAGAGGAGATACGTTGCAGCTCTTTTACTGGGAATTTAATTTGCTGACAATATGCAGTAGCTCGTAAAATTTCACTTTACTTGTAATTAAGAATATGTATGGGTGCGATAAAGAATGATAATTATGATTCTCATCTGTATACTCAGCCTAATCTGCACCAAGTATCGTGTTTTTCCAGATCCTGAAGACCATCACAGAAGTTTATCTAATAGCTCCCTTAATCAAGTAGTAAAAAAAAGTAGGAGTTCGTGTATATTTCTGCTCGCTTATTAAAAAAACTCCACGTTGATAATCTTACTATAATACGCATGTAAGGAGGGGTCTGCATTACGATGTGACTATTCACGACACATGAGTCAGTAATGATGACACTATGAGCACACTCATTAAGTAACTATGCAGGTAACATATGCTCGTGGGTGTGATCACTATCCTACGTTTTTGAACACACGGATGGAAATCGTGATGCAGCCCGCGTCCTTAAATGACGACTTGGCACCTGTAAGGACGAGAAACCTCTCCACAGACAGGCACTCGACTCCTCTATAGAAAGGGGCCACGGTGGCTGAGCGATTAGCACGCTCGCCTCCCACCAAGGCGAACCGGGTTCAACACCCGGCCGGGTCACCGGATTTTCGAAAGTGGTAATCGTGCCGAACGATGCCGTTGGTCGGCGGGTTTTCTCGGGGATCTCCCGTTTCCCCCGCCCCCTCATTCCGGCGCTAGTCCATATTCACTTTAATCACCCTCATCGGCTCTCAAGACCTCGCTGTTAAGAGCCACCCAAATCTCTTCACTCACTCCTCTGGAGAAAGGCTGGCAGGGGAACTGGCTTGAAAAACAAGAGAGATCATTCACAAAAATGTCTACTGTAGGTTTATAAAAAAAACTAGAGCCATGCCATTGGTGTGTGGTGAAGTGTCGTAAGGTAAGCTGGGACTTGTTTAGTACTGTACACACTCGGCGCACGCAACAGGAACCAATAACAAGAGTGGAGCCGGGAGAAACTGAATGTACTAAGGCCACTTACAAAAGAGCGGCGGGGGGTTCCCATTACAAACATGCTGTGACATCAACTGCACTAAAGGCTGTTCACGATAAAGTGAGCACTTTAGAAACGAACCTTAGAAAAAAGCCACTGCCCCTGCATGCATATATTTTAATGGGCCCACTGAGTGACAATCACCCAGTAAAGTTGGTAACGATTGATGGAAAGTAGTTCCATATCTGAACGTCGAATAAAAAGTGTTAGGTAACCATTTGCGATAACTTAGAATTAATTCTTTCACGTTCAGTTTCTTAATGCGTCGAAGTGTATAAATAAGTAGATTTGCAAAATATTTAGTTTTCCAATAATTTCACAGGCAGTGTTAATTTTACATAAGGAGGAAGAAATGGCAATTTAGGTTTAGCTACATACAAGTAGATCTTATGCAGGGCTTTCAAAAGTGCTCATTTTACCGTGAATAGCCTATACTACGTTTTTAAGTGGCCGATGTGTAAACTGGCAAAAGATTGGGTATATAGGCAGTTCACGGTAAAGTGAGCACTTTTTTATGCTGTTTCATCAGACATAATGACCAATAAATACATTTCATTGTGGCTTCAGACTTTTGGTTTTTAAGTATGGTGAATGTATACACTGTGTTTACTATTCAAATGGCAGGGTTAACATTAACAATTGGTGGAAGGATATAAATTGGCTAAAAGAATAAAAAGGAACTAGGGCTTCAAAAGTGCTCACTTTACCGTGAACGGCCTATATCGCAGAGAAAAACACAGCTTACCTTGCAACAGTTGACCACACGAGGCTGGGGCAGGAATATTTCAAGGGCTCGATTATATGTATGCTGGACTACAAGGTCCTATGCATCCTCGAGTCTCAGATCTTTGCTCATTTGTTGCTGGTCCAGACAGTTGCCTGCTTCTATCCTAGACCAGGTAGCGCGGAATAGGCCCCTATTTTATTGCAAGTTTGCTGTTGACTAAAGGCCGTCTAGGCCGTACCTGAAACACTACGATCCAATTGAAAAGGAGAGTGGAGCGAACACATGTTTAAAGTTTAGCTTGCCTTCGAATATATTCACGAAATTTACAGAGCCCTAGTGATGACATATTACGGCTGTGATACTAAAGTGACTCCCAATAACGGGATATGCCTTCAAATCTGGGATGAGTCACTAGTTTATTAGAAATACATTCACTGCTCAAAATAGCTGCAAACCACGAGAGAAGACCTTTGGACTCAAACGGAATGTTATTAGTGCGAGTGGTTATATTATCATGACAACAGCAAACATGCTCCCCATTTGTGAAACATAAGAACATCTCATTTAGTACACCGATACTTACTTCAGTACGATCAGACATAGAATCAGACAAATGCGCATGTTATCCTGCGGCGTATCTGCCCGCAGCTCGTGCGGAATATTCTCCAAAATACAAGCACCCCAACTTGGAGGAGGCATCGCGTCTCGTCCCACGAATATTCAATGGGCGACAAGTCAGGTTGTCGAGCAGGCCTAGGAATCGCTCAAGCATGACTTAAAATCTCCTTGGAAACCAAATATCTAAGGCCGCGGTTAAACGGGATGCAGAACTACTTCACTTAAACAAGTCCAGTTATTGGAAAGGTTGCATTACTTTCGAACGCGTTCCGACCGCAGTTGTTTTTCGTTCAAAGTGAACAGTTTTCATAAGTCGTTGCGAACGACTTCTCTGCTGCGCTCCTATTGGTTACTTCGAAGTAAACAAGCAGTGTAATAAACATTGCTGGAACTGGCGGGAATTCCTGCACTTGTTGAATTAACTTAAGTTTAAGGTTGAGTCTACTAATACCCGCCCATTATGCCATTACAGTAAAAGTGTAGGCTTCATAACAACTAAAAAGATCAATTGTGATAAATATTGGAGGCTATTGTAATTAAATATAATACATTTTAAGTTCCATGTTTGTTGAGGTTAGAATTTCCATTAATTTCATGCTGCATTGGGTGTGTAACCGCGAAAACACGCTATGTTGTTAAACTTGTTCAGACATGGCTACCGAATGTATTTAGCTGAATGTGTTTAACAGCACTCGTGTGACCACGGCCTAGGAGGGAGAGTATATCTTGCTGGAAACTGGCTGCTTGACACTCATTCAGGAACCACGCGGACCCCTGCAGGGCGAGCATGGTTGTAATTTTGGCCCGTCATAGGCGCGACATCTCGTTGCTGTGACGCTTCGTGTGGAAAACCGAGCATGTATCGAATTTAAGCGCGTCATCGGGCGTCATAACTACTGCGCCGACGAGCCCGTCATTCGTGTGGCGCCATATATTAGCCGTCGTGACTGCAGCCCGTTGTGCGACAGACAATATGACTGACGCCCGAGTAATAATCTTGAATTGTATATATTCATTTACGAAAGAATTACGGGTTCTATAAGACGTATTTATGTACAAATTGAAACTTAATGTACGCATAAGTAACGGGAAACGTTTCGATTTGCTCCCACGGTCATAATAAAACAATAAACATAACTTAAAAAGTGTGTCAGCATATTATTTTAACGGAACTTTTTGTCACGGTTGTGCGTGTAGTTCCGTGGGTTAGTGCCAGGGTTCGCGGCCCATGAATGTTAGGTTTTAGAGTTGAAATCTCGGTGTGACGAAATTTTTTTAGTTGTTTTATGTAATACCTTATTGCTGTTTATAGTTTATATTATTGACAGAAAACACTTATTTCCAGAACACCTTTGTCAAAAAAAAAAAAAAAAAAAAAAGCAGCAGCTGATTGCACGGTGCAGTTACTTGCATATTATTGCTTTTATACAAAGAAATTCTAGAAATAAACGTTTTCTGACAATAAGTGATAAACAACAATAATGTATCACATAAAATAATTAAAATTACGGCAATGCTGATACTTATCCTACTTTTAATTAAACGTAAATAAGCTGATCACAGTAGCGAATTAAATATTGTATTTATCGAATTTAGGCACATAATTACGTGAAATGAACATATTTACGATAATTTACTATTTATAATGTGCAATTTACCGTAATTTAAAAAAGTAAAAAAAAAAAAAAAAAAAAAAAAAAATCTGCGAGGAAGTGGGATTGAACTCGTACTCCCTCCCACTTTATCTGCGCTATGAAGCCAAGTTGAAATTGAAGGAGGAAAATACACAAGTTAATATTTCACCGTAAAATCGTGAAGATTAAATTGTATACCCTTACTTTATAGGTTTTTGGTTTAATGGGTGCCGTTAGGATTGTTAAAACGAAGAGTATACGAGTGCACTCTCTTCACCACATTGTACAGCTTAAACCTTCAAATAGAGCACTGTGATGATTACATGAAAACGAAATTAAAGGCTGTGTTCATATTACCGCGTAAAATAGCGTTTTGAAAGAGTATACACATTTTACAAAGTATTTTGTATTGGTTATATTAGTTTATTCGTTGTCATTTTACTTGATACAAGTTTACCGGCGTCCATTTTATTCTGAAAATCATTAAAGACGGAGCAAGTATCTAGAGACGCAGACTGAAGTGAGTGTTGTATCAGTCAGATACTTTTGTCTGATTGAAACATCGAAATTCTCACTGATTCAGATTTACAGTGTAAATACAATAAATACTTGCACTGTAGACATTGTTTCAATTCTTTTGTTCTGAAGCCCTGGAGGGAAAAACTAAACTTGAACACAACAACGTTATCGATTTCATTTGGTTATTTTTGGCGGGCTTTTTCTATTGGCTGACAATTGCCGACAGATTATCCAACTTCAAAAAAACAACACGTTTCTTGTGCAG
Source organism: Dryococelus australis (assembly GCA_029891345.1). NCBI lineage: Eukaryota > Metazoa > Arthropoda > Insecta > Phasmatodea > Phasmatidae > Dryococelus > Dryococelus australis. The sequence goes on from CM056999.1 coordinate 130,328,615, forward strand.
TTTCAATACCAACATCTGTATATTTACACTTCCGAGCCGTCATAACCACGACGCCTTAGTTAACGACAGGAGAGTTATGACAACACGATCCGTGCTCGCATGTTTGTGCGGCCGTCACCACATTGCCGTCAGACGTATGATACGTCATAACCATGATAGTGTCATGTAAAAGAACCATGCTACCGCTGCTGGTAGCCTCCAGCACTCCGCTGTTTATTAATAACCCTCATATCACAATCAGTGGTAAACGATGTTCATTGGCCCCATTGGTACTTACCTGCGGTCGTCTGAATTCAGACACTGTTGTCGTCAATTCCCAAATAAAAGCAGGATTTATCCCTAGTTCGTAACATTCCACGTTTATCTCTGCTTACTCCACTGCAAACGAAAGCGACAATGTCGAATTGATGATGGCAGAACGTGTAAAGCTCTTCGGGATAGCATACGTGGCTCTGCTTGACATCTGGAGATGCCTCTAGTAGGCATACGATGCTGATGGAAGATGCCACACATTACGTGTTTATTGAAAATTAAGCCACTGATTCTCTTCGTGCCTGTCTACAAGCAAGCGATCCTGTCTCCTAGTGATATGTCGGGATCGTCCAGAACAATTCTACCTGTTATGGGTGCCTTCACGTGTCCGTTGTTCCCGACGCAACCGAACTTTGAATTACGAATGAACCAAACGCCGGACAGTTTAAGGCGCCGTCAACGCTTCCTCTCTCGACCTCTGTAAGTTCGCTGTACTGCTGTCTTGTACGTCGTCTTCTCGGCATGCGTATCGATATAATCTCGTCTGACAAGTATCGTGTGCGTCCCATCTCATGCGCTGATATGAGGGCGAGTAATATATGCCACAAGAAGAATGAGGGCAGCGTCCTCGTACGACGTTCATGCACACGCAATTGCACAAACCTTTAATAGTTTGCGTATAATCCATTAATATGGGTACTTGCCAACGCTCGCGGCTACGGAATGATTTGTACAGGATACGCGTGTTTAATAGCAATGAGTGTGTTACAGAAATTACTTGAGATGGAATGCTGCGTGGTTGGTCGAAAGCCTCTAGTCACTATAAAACTTGTATGTTTTTCTATTTATTCAATCGAAATTATTCGGATAGCTATTATTATTTTGCTTTAATTTTCATAACGCCGGTATAGAATTGTTTTTCCAACGTCCGGTTGTCGACCAGCATGTAAAAATTTACGAAAATGTGGCTATGTATCAATGCCCAAACTACGCTTTTCGAGAATCCCAACCAGCCCCACCAAGAGAAATTCCAGGCTCCTGAACAATGTGTGCAGTGCCCCCCCCCCCCTTTTTTCTCCTCCTCGCCAAAAATCGACCATTTACAACATAAATAGTCGTCATCCATAAAAAAAAAAAAGTTAATAAGTTTTGAGTTTCTAAATTAGATTTTTACGCAATAATTTGTTTTATAAATAAACGTTTACGAGTAGGGCCCGACCTGGGCCCCACCGGAGACCATTGAAACCCACCCCCCCCCCTTTTTTTTCTTGGTACGTCTGATCCCAACCTGCAATTCCAAGCCAATATTTTTTTATGTAATAAAGCACTCAATAAATTGCTACGTCAACCCCGGAGCCCTCGTGTCGTATGGAGGTGCAGCTCTTTTAAGTGTTTGAGAAAGACGTTAATTTCTATACATAAAAAAAGCGGCCTTACTGATTCACTGGCTGACTCATCAACGCACAGCCCACACAGCTGGACCTAAGAATATGCAATTTTAGGCTATCGGCATCCAATTGGAAGGTATTTTGTCCAAATTCCGCCGTTAAGGGAGTAAAAAGGGGATAACGGTCCCCCCCCCCCCCCCCACGGAATATTCAATACATTCTAACGCTTGCTTCAAGATACTACACGTACAAATGCCTAAACATTTTTAATAATTTTTTTGAAATTCGACCCTTGAGAGGTGAAAAGAGGAAAACATATTTTCTATGACTACTCAATATAGCTTAAACGCTTCCAGATTTTTTTGATTCTAAATGCTGCGAACACAAATGTCTAAAAAATTGGCTGTAGAAATGCCTTAAAAACAAATTCAACATGCAAAAAAATAATTCCCTAATTTTTCGTTTGCCAAACGCAGAATTTACATTCTGCGCAGGCAAATCCACGGCACACAACTACCAAAAAAAAAAAAAAAAGTTTTTAAAACGGCAACAAACTGAACTTAATCGGTTCTGTTCTGTTTTAATTCCAGGTGTTCAAATAAATGTGTTTCTCATTAAGCGTCATCATCAAATAAAACATGGTTGCCACCTTAATTTGTGCTGTGAATATGATGTATCTAAAAAAAAGTTTATTTTTTGGCATCATTAATCTCCGCATCACAGCTAGTAAAAATTGATCGGTTTGGTGGGACCACTCAGCCACGTCGTTTAAAACAAAACTCAATAAAATTAAAGAGTGACACGTAAAAACCTAGAAGGGAGAAACAACAAAATACATTTTTAATAAATAACCAAGAACGCGAGTTTTCTACCTGCAATGCGCTTGTGTAGGAGTTGCTATAATCGGCCAACTCACCGTTGTAGTCAGGAAAGCCAAACTTGCGTTCAAAACTTCCTCTTGCGCTGGACAAAGTGGTTCAACCAAAATATACTATATTTGTCTAAACAAATGTGATTAACCTCGAATTCTAGGTTATATTTAGTTTTGGTTAGGTCTGATTAGCTTCATCTGTTGTTATAATACGACCACAGAGTACTTGAGAGTACAGAGGTGAAACATACTGAGGTTTATACCGTGTATTCCAACCGCACACGTCAACAGAATGGCGTCAATAACCAGTAAAATGTTGTGCATTCCACCAATCAGCTCCTGGTAACCAACTTACTATGGTCCGCAGCCCAGCCAATGGGGAACCCTCCGCGGCCCGCGGTACCCAATCAAACATGAGGCCCGCTCCCCGATCCTCATGCAGCCATTCAGCGAATGGTTACACCCATATCAACGGGATTGCCATGTTGTTTGGTCTCTGTATACTTATCTACTCCGTGATACGGCTTGCCGCCAGTTGCAGTGCGCGTACATTTACTGTGGAGTGAGCCCCAACTCCAACCCAATTCTTGAATCGGCCAATCATGGCCCCCGTCATGAGCACACAAATCATGCACGGACACTGGGACAACCGTTTAATGGCGAGCGGCCAATTAAACTTAAATTATCGCGCGCCAAGTCTTGTTTCCAACCGCAGCGGATGTAGTAGTCAAACTACCAGAGCGCAGGTACCAGCTCCAGAGTACAGATTATTACACAATTGGAGACTGCAGCTTTTGACATTACATTTGTGTTCCTTTTACGAAAAGTCCGAAACACTACAGTGTTAAACTTGTCATGTAGATCATTAGGCAAATCATCGTTCATCGTCAATCTATGTATTATTTTACGTACCTACTTCCTGTAATAAGCCGTGGAATTTTTATAAAAATTCCATTTCAGACAATTGAAAAAACTTACTTATTTCGTTTGTACGTGTTTTTTTCTATATTTCCTCCCCCCCCCCCCCCCAAACACACACACACACGACGTTTGTTTGCTAGTTATATTTTACTCCGACAAGATAATATTACCACGATCTTGGCTCAGTAAACCGAAATGAAAATCGCCTCACAGTAAAACGAATACATATATTCCTTCTGTGTAACCTCAGCTTCTTGAAAAAATAACTGCTTGACTTTAACTTTAAACATTTCGAAATCGTTTGACTGCCAGTTTCAGTGTATCATTACAAGAAAAAATATGTTCACATGCAACTGGAAGTCCGAACTTAAAGTAAAATGGTAACATTTTCAGTTTTGTAACGATTTTACCAAAACTGAACCGTACGGGTCCTCTTGTATTATGGCGAACCTTCTGGTGGCAGTGGCCCCGTGAATCAAGCGTACACAAAGAAGTTTTTGAACCTCAATGTGCAAGATACTTGCGAATATATGTGACGTGTTGAAGCTTCTGTCGTTGAGGCACTCGAGTTGTGTACGACTGGATGGTGAACACTTTGAACATCTCATGTAAATACCGCTCGTCCGACGAAGTGTTATGGACCACTAGTTCGGCTCTTATGTGGTATGTACTAATGTGTACTGCCATTACATGATGTATTACATGTGGAACTTTACAGCACTACTGTGTGGTTGTTGCGGTGTCCCATACGCGATCATGCGATAGATACACGGGACTGCTGAGACCACATGGTTGGCCATAGTACAAAAAAAAACCCTATATTTCCTTCATTCAGTGTGTTACAATATGCCATTTTTTTACACGATCTACAAGTGTAAAAATTATCCTAAATGAGGTAAACAAGAGCCAAGTGTAGACAGGCCTGTCGTTCCACGGCAGGCTGGAAAAATGGATGAGGTGAGGCGAGATTTGGATCTAGAGGCAACTGCATGCAGCGGTGGGGTGGACAGGAGAAACCCCCCCCCCCCCAGCCTCGTAAACCCACCGACCACCTGGCAACGTTAATCATAGTTCCCACATGACATGACTATCGGAGCGGGTTAGCCAGAAATCAGTAGTATAAAAATACCGATTCGAGCACAGCCCCCAGTTATCAGAAAAACAACGGTAAATTAAATGCTCAGGCCATCAGAAAACCATCAGAAAAAATTACTCTTAATTTTCTGATCCAAAACATAAAATGCCGATTCGGGCACAAATGCAAAATAGTGACTCGAAAAGTTGCGTTTGGGAGCAGTTGCAAAAAAGTAGCTCAAAAAGTTGCGTTTGGGAACAGTTGCAAAAAAGTGACTCATAAAGTTGCGTTTGGGCGCATCTGCAAAAATACGCATAAAAAGTTGCGTTTGGGAGCAGTTGCAAAAAATGGATTTAAAAGTTGCATTTGGTTAGTTCGTAGTCTATAGATAAAAAGTTGCGTTAAGCTTTACGTCTGAGTGCATCTGTAAAAATAAAGTTGCGGGTTCAGCGCAACCGCAAGAAACGTGGGCAAAAAATTTGAATACATAAAAAATAAAATATTTGATATAATAAATGAGCACGAATAAAAATCAACTGATGTCTAATATGATGAAGACCATGGCAATGAAAAAGACTAATGCAACTGGTAATGTTTGGAAAGAATATAAATTTAAGAAAGATTTTTTGTGAAAAGAAAGAAGAAGAAATCTCAAGAGAAGTATGTCAAGTGTAAAACTTGTAATCACTTTTACAAATCATCTCTCATAAGAAGTCATGTTAAAAGTAGATTGCACAAAGGTCTTACACCAATACATAATAAATCACATGAACCAACAAATGCATGGGAATTTTTTAAAATATCAAAACAGAAGTTCCCACTAGAGAAACAAGTGAAATGTGAAACGTGTAGTCACAATTCAAACCATCTCTCATAAGAAGTCATTTGAGAAGTAAAATCATAAGTACACACTCAGATTCAGTGTAGAAGAAATCGAAACAGCATTTCAAAGTAGGATCAAGACTTATGCTGTAAAGAATGTGAATGCATACAAAGACCCAAATCATTTCCTAAACGATGTAAAAAAAATGTCATGGGACTAATTAATAAACATTTAAAATCACTCAAAGTGAACATGAAACTCTTCACAGAGTACAATAGGGGAATTGGTGAGAATACTGAATATGTAGAAAGCTCCTTTAAAACAAAGAACAAAATTATACTGAAATCGACTAATCTGGAAGAATATTATGCCAACAGCATAACGAAAATCATAGTTGAGATGGAGTCTTTCGAAGCAAAGGGATATCAGTGGGTACTCAACAGAATATTTAAACTAGAAGTGCGAATAAATAAATATGTACTATTCAAGGACAGTTCTTATGTCGATCTCCCAGAAAAAATCAAAGATAAGTAGGTGGTAATTAATGTTAAGAACAATGATCAAAAATGTTTTTTGTGGTCTGTTCTATCTGCATTGCATCAAGAACAAAGAAACCCCCAAAGAGTGAATAAATACATAGCTTACGAACATGAGTTTGATGATGCACTTAAGGGTTTGGAATTTCCAATGAAATTGGATAGCATTCCAACCTTTGAGAAAAGAAGTGGAATTTCTATTAATGTATATGAATACGAAGAAAAGGATGGTGATAAGAAATATATAACCTACCTATTAAAAACAACAAAAAAAAATACGGATAAGCACATTAACCTACTCTATATCAAAGACGAAAAGAACGACCACTACTGCTAGATAAAAAGTCTTTCGAGACTTATCATATCACAAGTATCAAATAATGGTCACAATAAATATATATATATGATAGATGTTTGAAACATTTCTACTCTGTAAGTAAGCTAAAAGATCACGAACAAGACTGTCGAGATCACGATGGTGTTAGAGTTGAACAACCATTTAAAGGAAAAAATTACATGATAAGATTTAAAAACAAAAATCATTCTTTGAGAGTTCTGTTTGTGATATATGCTGATTTTGAATGTTTGTTGACTAAAATTGAAACTTGCCAACCAAACCCCGACGAATCCTACACGAAACCATACCAAAAACACGAGCCTATTAGCTTCTGTTACTATGTAAAATATGAACATGGATACTATAAACCACCAGTAACTTATGAAGGATCTGATGCATCTACTGTTATCGTTAAAATGCTAATGGAAGAACCAAAGTCTATTGGTGATATATACACAAATGAAAAACCAATGCTTCTGCTAACTCAGAAAGAACAAATTGTTTATGATACAGCTACCCATTGTCATATATGTGAAAAGTCTTTGAATGGTGATTCTGTGAGAGATCATGATCATCTTACAGGGAAATTTAGGGGAGCTGCACGCAGAGATTGTAACTTATCGTATAGAAATCCATGTTTTGTTCCAGTGTTTATACACAATCTATCTGGTTATGACACACATTTATTCATAAGAGATCTTGGCATCGATGAAAATAAAATTGATATAATTCCCAACAACGATGAAAAATATTTCCTTTACAAAACATGTATGTGAAAGTGTAAATCTTAGATTTATTGACTCATTTAAATCTATGGCTAGTAATATCGATAAACTCTCTAGCAACCTTTCCAGAAGCCAATTCCAAGAAACGTGTAAGCATTTTTCCAATGAACTTCTTGACTTTGTTATAAGAAAAGGTGTTTGTCCATATGACTACATGGATAGTGCTGAAAAATTTTGTGACATATCACTTCCATCCAAAGATGCATTTTACAACAAACTCAATAAATGTGACATTACAGACAAAGATTACGAATTTGCAAGAAAGGTGTGGGAAAAATTCAACATAAAATCTCTAAGAGAGTACACAGAACTCTATAAAAAAATCTGATGTATTGATATTGTCTGATATAATGGAAAATTTTAGAGATGTAGGTCTCAAAACATATAAGCTGGATCCAGCATGGTATTTCACAGCTCCAGGGTTAGCGTGGGATGCTATGCTCAAACATACTAAAATAGAACTAGAATTATTAACAGATTAAGACATGATTTTGATGATAGACAAAGATGTTCATCGTGGAATTTCACAATGTAGTAAGCGATATTCTTAAGCAAATAATAAATATATGAATGCTTATGATAGTACAAAGGAAATCTTTTAACTTACATATCTGGACACCAATAACTTATATGGATGGGCTATGAGCCAGTATTTACCCTATGGTGGGTTTAAGTGGAGAAATACAAATATAGATGCAACAAAAATACAAGATGATTCTAGAAAAGGTTATACATTGGAAGTTGATTTGGAATACCCACATGAATTACACGATTTCCACAAAGATCTGCCATTGGCACCAGAGAATAAAATACCAAAAGGTTCAAAAATCCCAAACTCTTAACTACTCTGTATGATAAAGAAAAATATGTATTACATTATGTAAATCTTAAGCAATATATATATCTCAGAATGAAGTGGAAAAAGATTCATAGAGTTCCTGAGTTTGATCAATCAGTTTGACTTAATTCGTATATTGATCTAAACACAAATATGCGAACAAAGTCTACGAGTGACTTTGAAAAAGATTTCTACAAATCAATGAACAATTCTGTTTTTGGAAAAACAATGGCAAATATTAGAAACAGAGTGGATATACGGTTGTGCACAAGTTCTAAGCAAATGGATAAACTAGTGGCTAAACCAAACTTTAAAGATAGAACTATATTGACTAACTCTTTGGTTGCAGTTCATATGAATAAAACAAAAATTTGCTTTAACAAACCCATTTATGTTTAGAATGAGTATACTTTCAATTTTTTGTTGATCCATTTATTATACAGAAAAAAAATCTCTTATACAACTACACTTTTCTTATCAACCCAAGAATTATGACTACTATCAAGACTAACCATTTAATTAGTAATTAGCAGCTTATATCTTTTTCTTTGCAAAACTTTTTCCACAAAGTAGTCTATCATATTTGGTCTTAAGCAGCTCTGGCTCATAAAAAAATACCTTTAATAAGTTCATTTTTTAAATATTTTATTCTATATGTCGTGGGGTTTGTGTGCAATACTTCGCACACCTCAGATACTTCAGTGGACCAATTTGGTGTATATCCTTTTTCAAACAAATTTTTACTTTTACTTATACAAACTTAATCCCCTATTGCAAACTTTGGTTTAACCATTTTTCTTTCTCCTCCATACATGTTGATTAGAACATAACTTTCATTCTTTGCATTTACATTGATAGGTTTCATTCTGATTGTACTGTGTACAGTGTTATTGTATTTACTTATTAATTTAGGTAATATATCTTCCCATTTAAAGTTTCCCTGCACAGTAAATATCTTCCACATTTTCTCCTTCAATGTTCTATTAAATCTTTCTACAATGCTAGCTTTCTTTTCACAGTATGTTGAATAGTGTGTTATGTTGTTATTGGCCATTAATGTCTTAAATGATTAATTGTAAAATTCTCTCCCTTCATCTGTTTGTAAATGCATGGGTTTTGCGATCATTCAAAATAGTTTTAAATGCTAATGTAACATTTTCATCAGTGTTATCTTTGATTGGTATTGCCCATGAATATTTGTAAAAAAACATCTATCACGGTTATCATATATTAAAACCTTTTGTTAATTCTATGTATACCTTTTAAAGATCCAGAATTCATCTCAACTAAATCAGCTTGCCAAAGATCATCGATGCCAAAAGATAGAACAGTTCTTCTGGGGAAGTTTTTTTCGCATTGGTTTATGAATTTCATTTACAATATCGTTGTTTATACCCCCACTAGTGAATATCGAGTTATTGGTAACACAACATCTACAAACACATTTAATTTTTACTTTGTTATTATTTGTAAGTTCATATGAACTTAGTTCATTTTTCATACATTTGAACCAGTATACATTTAAGTTATCATTGTTCATTTGATTTAGTTATATAATAAATGAGACAACAAAAAATTGTAAACATTATAGAGAAGAATATAGAGGGAAGAAGACAGCTAATTGAAAAGTTTAAAACTTTTAGAAAATTTCGCAAGATGAATATGATAAAAATTAAAATCACGATCAACCATTGATAGATGCGATAGAAGATTTGGGACAAAAAAATCGGACATGTAACAAATGAGAATAAGAACTTAATAATAGAACCTGTTCCATTTGCTGTTAAGAATTTCAGACTACCCACAGACCCCAACAGAAACATCTTTTGAAAGAAAACTTTGGTAAAACAGGCACCGATGAACACTATGACGATGACATTAAACAAATGGGTGATGATGATGATCGCCATAATGATGAATGCTATGACGATGGCGTTAAACACATTGGCAATGATGATGAATGCTATGGTGATGAACACTATGACAATAGCATTAAATGCATTGTCGATGAATGCTATCACAATGAACACTATGATGAAGAATTGGAGCGTTTGAAAACTGATATCTCACAGTTAACTATCTACAAAACAACATTTATTGATAAGAAAGTGGCCGATTTCTTAATTGACTGCAAAGATAATGTTTTTGGACTAAAGGCTGATAAAGGTAGATTGTATATTGGTGATAGTGAAGTAACATTCATCAATAACAAATTTACTGTAAAAGGCTGAACATACACTGGAACTGATGGTTTGATGAAATTACTAACTAGTAAGAAAGTAACAGAAAGTGACTACACTGCAACAGACTATGAACACTATAGTCGTATCCTAGCAGATATAAATGCAGTTTTTCAAAACAATGATCCAAACTCGGGAAACCCTAAAATCGAGTAAAGGGAATAAATGGAAAATTATTGTTAAACCTATTTTCAATTCGATTAAAAAGAAACGTCCCTCACCTAAAAAAGGGAAAGGTATAAAGAAATATACAGACTATCCCAAAAAATACATATGGATGGATGATGTTAGGATGCTTATTGATCGACTTCTTGTTATTTATGGCGAAGAGAATGCTGGAAATGATAACTATTACAATGAAAAAGTTGGAATAATGAATATGCTCAACAGCAAGTTTAGTGACTTTGGTGTGAATAATCCAAAAGGTCTACCATTTCTGATACGAATGTTGACCACAATACCACGTACTTTTTGGGAGTCGGATCTTCATGGAAAGGGTTACTCAATGACATAATAAATTGACTACCTTGTGAATTGCATGTGCCCAGTTATCAGTACTTAGGTCCAGGTACTAGACTAAAAGAGAGAATTGAGCGTGGTGATAAACCCATTAATCCACTAGATGCGGCTGCAATGGAACGAGATATAGCTTATCATCATCATAAAGATCTAGCTGACAATGAACTAGAAAAGAAAACGTTCAAAAGACTGTTAAGTTCAGATGCTGATATCAATGAGAGATTGTGGGCTGGTATTACTGGATCTGCGATGCATATTAAATGTAAGCTTGGCTGGGGAATTAAAATGAAATGATAAAATATTTGTTATAGTAAATTAAAGTAAAAAACATTGTACTTCAAGTTCCTAACGAGAAGTTGAAGGGTTTGAATATTGATTCTTTCCTAACGAAAGACCAACTGGAATGTAAAAACAAGAAATTAAAGGAGGACAAAGGGATGACTATCACAATTTCAATTCTACAACTTAAGAAAATGTCCAAAGAAATGAAAACTGGAAATGGTCTGACAGTTCACAAGGGTGGATTTTTACCCTTAATTTTCGCAACATTGGGAGCTCTAGGGGCATGGTGGTGCATCATCTATCGCTATGTCAGTAATTAATGCAAAAAGCAAAACCAAGAATTGGAAGAACAACACAGACTAATTTAGCTATGGAGGAATACGGCAAGGGACTGAAGAATTTTAAATGGGGTAAGAATGTTAAAAAAAAAAGTGACTCCACTCAGTAACTTTGATATTGATAAAATGGTTAAAAATATTAAACATTAAACATTTTCGAGGTGTATTTATGATCGATGAGCTACTTAACACGCCACTCGATAATGAATGTGGGATTGTTAATCTATATGTTTCAACAAACTGTAGTACACACTGGGTATGCTATTGGAAAAAAGCATACAACAAATATTATTTTGATTCATTTGGTGGAAATCCACCCCGACAATTAACAGCATATCTCGGAGGTAATATTTATGTAACGATGATAGAATTCAAAATTTCAATCAAGTAACTTGTGGTCATTTATGCGTAATTGTGCAAAATCGCTTTTCACATAATTTTAAATTTCCAATAATTATTTCACTATTAATAAACAATGGATATATGTGGATATGTATGAACGAGCTCTTGGATTGAAGATTAAATTAAAGAATACATAGACAATGATACAACTACTGAGAAGATCAATCCTAATGATTTTGTTTCCTACACACATGTGTGTCATAACCAGATAGATTGTGTATAAACACTGGAACAAAACATGGATTTCTATACGATAAGTTACAATCTCTGCGTGCAGCTCCCCTAAATTTCCCTGTAAGATGATCATGATCTCTCACAGAATCACCATTCAAAGACTTTTCACATATATGACAATGGGTAGCTGTATCATAAACAATTTGTTCTTTCTGAGTTAGCAGAAGCATTGGTTTTTCATTTGTGTATATATCACCAATAGACTTTGGTTCTTCCATTAGCATTTTAACGATAACAGTAGATGCATCAGATCCTTCATAAGTTACTGGTGGTTTATAGTATCCATGTTCATATTTTACATAGTAACAGAAGCTAATAGGCTCGTGTTTTTGGTATGGTTTCGTGTAGGATTCGTCGGGGTTTGGTTGGCAAGTTTCAATTTTAGTCAACAAACATTCAAAATCAGCATATATCACAAACAGAACTCTCAAAGAATGATTTTTGTTTTTAAATCTTATCATGTAATTTTTTCCTTTAAATGGTTGTTCAACTCTAACACCATCGTGATCTCGACAGTCTTGTTCGTGATCTTTTAGCTTACTTACAGAGTAGAAATGTTTCAAACATCTATCATATATATATATTTATTGTGACCATTATTTGATACTTGTGATATGATAAGTCTCGAAAGACTTTTTATCTAGCAGTAGTGGTCGTTCTTTTCGTCTTTGATATAGAGTAGGTTAATGTGCTTATCCGTATTTTTTTTTGTTGTTTTTAATAGGTAGGTTATATATTTCTTATCACCATCCTTTTCTTCGTATTCATATACATTAATAGAAATTCCACTTCTTTTCTCAAAGGTTGGAATGCTATCCAATTTCATTGGAAATTCCAAACCCTTAAGTGCATCATCAAACTCATGTTCGTAAGCTATGTATTTATTCACTCTTTGGGGGTTTCTTTGTTCTTGATGCAATGCAGATAGAACAGACCACAAAAAACATTTTTGATCATTGTTCTTAACATTAATTACCACCTACTTATCTTTGATTTTTTCTGGGAGATCGACATAAGAACTGTCCTTGAATAGTACATATTTATTTATTCGCACTTCTAGTTTAAATATTCTGTTGAGTACCCACTGATATCCCTTTGCTTCGAAAGACTCCATCTCAACTATGATTTTCGTTATGCTGTTGGCATAATATTCTTCCAGATTAGTCGATTTCAGTATAATTTTGTTCTTTGTTTTAAAGGAGCTTTCTACATATTCAGTATTCTCACCAATTCCCCTATTGTACTCTGTGAAGAGTTTCATGTTCACTTTGAGTGATTTTAAATGTTTATTAATTAGTCCCATGACATTTTTTTTACATCGTTTAGGAAATGATTTGGGTCTTTGTATGCATTCACATTCTTTACAGCATAAGTCTTGATCCTACTTTGAAATGCTGTTTCGATTTCTTCTACACTGAATCTGAGTGTGTACTTATGATTTTACTTCTCAAATGACTTCTTATGAGAGATGGTTTGAATTGTGACTACACGTTTCACATTTCACTTGTTTCTCTAGTGGGAACTTCTGTTTTGATATTTTAAAAAATTCCCATGCATTTGTTGGTTCATGTGATTTATTATGTATTGGTGTAAGACCTTTGTGCAATCTACTTTTAACATGACTTCTTATGAGAGATGATTTGTAAAAGTGATTACAAGTTTTACACTTGACATACTTCTCTTGAGATTTCTTCTTCTTTCTTTTCACAAAAAATCTTTCTTAAATTTATATTCTTTCCAAACATTACCAGTTGCATTAGTCTTTTTCATTGCCATGGTCTTCATCATATTAGACATCAGTTGATTTTTATTCGTGCTCATTTATTATATCAAATATTTTATTTTTTATGTATTCAAATTTTTTGCCCACGTTTCTTGCGGTTGCGCTGAACCGCAACTTTATTTTTACAGATGCACTCAGACGTAAAGCTTAACGCAACTTTTTATCTATAGACTACGAACTAACCAAATGCAACTTTTAAATCCATTTTTTGCAACTGCTCCCAAACGCAACTTTTTATGCGTATTTTTGCAGATGCGCCCAAACGCAACTTTATGAGTCACTTTTTTGCAACTGTTCCCAAACGCAACTTTTTGAGCTACTTTTTTGCAACTGCTCCCAAACGCAACTTTTCGAGTCACTATTTTGCATTTGTGCCCGAATCGGCATTTTATGTTTTGGATCAGAAAATTAAGAGTAATTTTTTCTGACGGTTTTCTGATGGCCTGAGCATTTAATTTACCGTTGTTTTTCTGATAACTGGGGGCTGTGCTCGAATCGGTATTTTTATACTACTGAAATTTAACTCGAATTGCCGTGGTGAGAGGCTGGAGTAATCACATATCAACCGAGGCACACATGTATACGTACACATTACATGCATTTAAAAGCTGTTCACTATAATGTGAGCGTTTTTTAAAATTAACCTTAGAAAAAAGTCACTGCCTTTGCCTGCAAATATTTTAACGGGTGCACTGAGTGGCATGCGCTAATAAAAGTTGGTAACGATGGATGAAAAGTAGTTCTAAATCTTATCGTCGAATAAAAAGTGTTAGGTAACCATTTGTGATATTTTTAATTATGCTTTTCGCTTTATGTTTTCTATTTAATGCAGCAAAGTGGAAAAATGGCCATAGTTGTAAAATATTCACATTTATAATAATTTAACAGATTCACCTGACCGACGCATGTATAAAGCTACGAGGCTCATAGCAATGCTAATTTTACATAAATAACGCAAGGATACACAATGTTTTTACAAGTAGATCTTAAGCAGGGCTTTCAAGAGTGCTCGTTTTACCGTGAACAGCATATCATGTGTTGTAATGTAGCGTATTTTATTGTAAAGGCCGTTCTCGGTAAAGTGAGCACTTTTTGAAGTTTTTCGTCAGACATAATAACCAATAATTCATTTCATTGAGGCCTCGGACTTTTGGTTTTGGGTATGGTGAATGTTTAAAGTGTTTACTGCTCACATGGCAGGGTTTACATTAACAAGTGGTGGAAGGATATAAATTGGTTGAAAGAAAAAAGTAACTAATGCTTCAAAAGTGCTCATTTTACCATGAACGTCCTATAATATTATAGAAGTGTTATATGTGTGTTATAGATTCGATGTGTGTGTGTGTGTGCATTTATATCACCTGCCCCAGGACTGACAAGGATTGCTTGTTATTTAGTTACGTTATGTTTTAAAATGCACTTTAAATAGACTTAGGTTGTTGCCTAAAGTTAAAAAACGTGAATTTAAGTGCTGTACTTTATTCTTTTTTTCAGATGTGCCCAAAGAACAGTCTGTGTCAATCATGTTAAATGGCGAAGAATCGGAACTCTCATTTGTTAACATAGCAAATTCAAAGGTACGTACAACTAGTAAACTGCACAGAAATAGCCGGGGGTAGAGGAGAAGTGGGGAGATAATAATCCCAGTTCACAAAATACAAACGTATTGTAAAGTATCTGCTTTATTAATATTTGAATAGTGCAATAAAAGTATAGCGGGATTTCTAAAAGCTCTAGTGCCAAACCACTTTATCTCCCATAACATAAATATTTCCTATTTTTCCCCTCAGCTTATCGCGTGATCGTCTCATAAATTTTAAGACTCGCGCTGCGATACATTCTTTATTTGTTCATGTAACTCAATAATAATACATTTTAAAATAGATTACTGTCTTGCATGGGAAAAAGGATACTGCCATGATAATGTGCCTGTGACGTCACTGTACATTATTTATTTTTCACCATAGCGTGTTTGGAATTTTGATTATATTTTGTTGTTTAGGTGGTGGGGATTTTTAACGGTATCACCGCGTCAGAGCACCGGTAAGTGGTGAATAGGTTCACTGTACAGAAACACAATAAAATGTACTACGGGTGTTGGCGGTGGAGGTGAGGGGATCACTTACAGGTCATTTAGGGGTAATTTTATGGATTAGTCTTGTGAGGGGGTCGGTCTGGCAGGAGTCAGTCGGCTGGAGTCAGTTTTCTGCTTTAAGTGCGTCCATGAGTTTAAGCTGAGTGAGGATAACACGAGGACGAAATATATTTTCATATTTAAAGAAATCTATTCCCGGACAGGGCAGCGAAGATAAGTTAGCAAATAGCGAGTCGGTCCTAAGTTTATTCAACTCGTCTGGTAGGAACTTTCCCGGGCTAACCATAATGCAAAATGTTTACGAATTAAAGCTAATTCTTCCTCCCGTAGCAACTTGCATGTAAGGTTCTCTTTTTCCTGTAGATTGTTACAAAATTGAATTTGTTGTAATTAGTGAAGCATTTATATATTTTTTACTATATATTGTTTCACATTTGATATGCCTTATATACGTGCGTGATAAACATGCATATTTGTGCTGGGATTTATGTTTCAAGTGTGAATTATTCCAATCCTTGTTAGTTAGCGATGGTGCGGGTCGTGGCTCCATGCTCGTTAAGGTCAAAGGTAGGCCTTCGTATTCGCAATCCATAGTCACTACATAGCGAGAGAGCACTTCCATATCGATGTTAACTTCTCGTTATCTGAATTTCAACTAAGGTATCTTCGTACGTCAGTGCTGTATAATACTTTCTCCCGTCACTGAGCAAAATTACCAACTTTTTTTTTTTTTAAGTCCGAGAGAAAATTCATGCATTTTTACAGTACCGGGTTTCGAACTCGGATACCTCCGAGATGCATCACCTTTGTAAATTGCTTAAAACTTTGTATCAGTTGAGCATGAATATTAAAATCTGAAAGAAATTTATGTCCGAACATCACTAAAAATGTTTCCAAAAGTCAGGTCACTGGTCGAATTGCGATCCTCTTATCTTGCAATGATTCCTATATCCGATACCTAAAACTTATATTTCCCATTTATTATTTATTCCTAAAGCAGTCTCCGAAACACTGGGCCAAATTACCTCATTTCTTCTAAGTCCGATTGAAAAAAAATTTTTTTTTAAATAGTTTAGCATCGCGAAAACAGGTCCCTACACCATGCCTAGCTGCTAGATATTGCTTGGGCATTTATATCGAATGTACGCAATCACCCAGAAGTTCACACACGGCCCTCTCTAATAAACTTTGAAAAACCACGTCATTAATCGAATAGCAAACCACTTATATTACCCTGATCCCCGTATTTGATAGCTAACACCATCGTTTCGCCTTTATTATAAGTTTCTAAAATATTATCTGAAATTTTTTTCTAATTCAGGCAGAAAATTAATATTATTTATATTTTTTCTGGACTCGAACTCAGGATGTAACAACAGCTTACCGAAAAGACAAAAATACTGTATGGGACTCGGCCCAGAAACATTATTTAAATGTGTGCAACATGTTTGCTCTGCGATATTATGCCGACACATTTTCGATGATGTCCATCTGTTATCCTAAAAAATACAGCGGGCCATTGCCTTTTTTCTAACAGCTTGCAATCTGTCTCAAAAAAAGACATCTCGCCGTTGTCAGATGAGTATCTTCTTGCATTGAAACGACAGTTGCCGACAGTACATATATCGAGCCGACAATTTGCCGACAGGTTGTGTTTGCTGGGTTTCCATTCGTTACCAACTTTATTGGACGCATGTCACTCAGGGCGCCCATTAAAATATATGCAGGTAGGAGCAGTGACATTTTCTAAGGTTGATTTCGAAAGTGCTCACTTTATCGTGAACAAACTTTAAAATTAATGGAGCCCCAAAGAACATCAGTATGGCTTCAATACCAGTTAGATATTGCCAGGCAGTGTACCAGTGTAGTGAATCTGCCGCTCGCCCTTGCCGACCGCCACAGCAGACACGGCTGTGAAGTGCCAGTAGTGCAACCTTGTCACGTTAACAGATGGTCAGACAGAAATAGGGAAAAAAAAAAAAAAAAAAGGGGGGGGGGAGTAAAACGTTGAACATCGTCCTCTGCTTTTGTTGCAATAGTACTCAAGTGTCGCGTCTCCTACGAATTTTTCTGCCATATAATTATTTTCATCTCAAATAGGCGTGCAGGAAAATATAATTAAGGAATGTGAGAACCTGTAAAAGAAATTACGAAGTTCAATAATACAATTAATACCTTTTGCTGTGAATAATTATGGTCTCCATTTAATTTTGCATTTTAAATTTGAAAACCGTAATCACACCGTACTGGAACAACAGAAAGTCATCAAATTATAGATACATATAAACATGGTGACTATGTTTTGTGGTGTGAGTAAATTCAGTGCCTTCAAAAACAGTATATTTTAATTTCATGCAAAAGCCAACTTGTAAAGTATGGCATTAGAACAATAAAAGTATTGATTACTGAAACTTTGACACAGCGAAATTAAACGTTTAGAATCAATCGGATACAATGTAAGTTTAACCTGTGAACAACAAGTGAAGCACGAAAAGAAAAACTAATATGGTATTATTTTAGAGAAACAGAGCTACCTGTAATATTACACCCACCATCGACAATATCCACCACAGTTCTCGTATGCCAGTATTCAAACCGTGTTCATGTGTGTTCGAGATTCAGATGCAATGCCGTGGGACTGGCTGGTGCACTTACCACTAAACCACCTCATCTCCTTATTGAACAACCACAGAAAGAGCAGATTTTAATAAAATACATTTCAATCTGAAAAATTGCCTTGAATAAAATTATTTATTTAAATTTTTGAATCATTATATAGCTGGAAATTTTATTTCATATTAACCACTGAAATAATAATGCAAAGTAGTATTGTAAACCCTTTTCGTTACAGACCAAAAACATTGTAAAATTAAACTATAAAATCTTAAACTTAAAATATCAATGCTTTGTTAGAAAAGGAAATTAATTAGAGAAACTTAATTTTAATTGCAATTGTTACTTTTAACAAACTTTTTCAATAGGCCTACGACAAATTTAAGCACCAGTAATACGAACACATTATATTCTGCAGTTTTATGTTAACAACACTAGCAGCCAAAAGTAATGATAACTATTATTTTATAGACCATGACATAACACATGTAAAACTGAAGGCAACATTTAACATCTAACAAAAGCCTAATCAGGGTTGTCACAAGTCTGGAAAACCTGGAAAACAGGGAAATATCAGGGGATTTAAAAACTGTACAGGAAATCAGGGAATTTCAATCAAGTTAGCTAAATGTCAGGGAATTGTGGTATGCATGTTATATTTGTCAGTTATTTCATCAATCATGCACCGTTGCATTATCATATAAAATAGTTTTAATGATTGTGGACTAAATGGTTAAGGCATTTTTCTTTGCAGTCTATATAGTGATTAATTTTGTAAGATCATGGAAGTATTTTCGTCTAAAAGAGTGTTATAAAGCAAAGTACAGAAACAAAAATGTTAGAAAAAGGCCAGATAAAAAATATAATTTTTGTCTGTAAATCAAGGAGATGTCAGGGAATTTTCCAATGGAAAAAAGGTGGCAACCCTGGTGATGTAAAACTACACATTATTTTGTACTGTCAAGCAGTAGCACAAACTGTCACTATAATATATTTGTCACCATTAAAATGCCCACTATTTTAGATATTGTAAACAAAGGGTTTGGAATAAACGTACATGAAGTAAATGTGCGTATTGTGTAATTGACAATTTAAAATTAAAGCCTGCGACATACCGAGAAACTCTTTCATGAAACTTTACTGAGTATAAACTTCCTAAATAAACTTTTATATGTATATCGTTCCAAAGTGATAGCTGCTTACCCAATGTAGGTTAAAAGCTAACTATTCACCTATGGCTGAACTTACAGGTATGAGCAGCTCTACTGATCCTTTAAATTTCGTTATTTGTCTGTACCGTTTGAAATGAAATTAATTTCTCTAGCCCTAGTCATGGAGGGATCTCACCATCTACAATTTCCGGCAATATACTGTATATTTGTAGTAAAATTTATGCCTTAGAGGATGTAATATTTAATCTTATAATTTATTGTCATGTTCTATACCTCCCACAGATAGGTCTGCATACAAGAATACGATGATATCGTAGCATTGTCTGCCTGCAGTTCGAAACTAACCCTGTATCTGGAAGTATACCTAACAGTCTTTTTTCTTGCTCATATTCAGTCTCCGTTTTTTTCTTGCTACTGCAAGGCAAATGTCAATATCCCATTCACTAGTGAAAAATTAGAAAATTTATTTACCTATTTTTTAAAACACTAAATTTCCCAAAGTATGTTGTCTCCTACAATTCCACAAGTATTTGTACAGAATTTGTCTATAACTAAGCACGATTGCGTCGAGGAATTACTTGGCCTTGAATATTTACAAAATTTTTCTTACGTTTAGTTTTCATACATTTCATAGTTGTCACGATCAAATGGGGTACACTGTTGTGCATAGTTTGTATCTCGTTGTTGTTGTGTATACATGTCGGCATTTAGTTGTAAATATATCATCTCGATTAATATGTCGTATCACTGAATCAGCTGAAATGAGAATCACGGGTTTCATTTTCATATGTAGGAACTTAGTGCACTTACGCATCATGATAAAATTCAAAACTAAACCAGAATTAACATTAGAATGCCACAGAACTGTTTATTACCTTCATTTACTCTGTCAAGCTTAAAACTCTAGAAGGAGTACTGTGTGAATGCCCATACGAATGCTTAGACAAGCTTGCATCGCTTATTAAAGTAATACACGGATTTCCTTACATAAAATTCTGCTTCCTGATGACACTTTATTCATCTTCTGATGCTGCCTTCATCTGTAAGATGCTTCTCGAAACATTGTATGTATTGGAGTAAAGTAATACTGTGTACAATGTATATAAATCGTCAGAAAAGTAAATATTGTTTCCGAAACTTAAAATGGCAATCTTAACTTACATAAAGTTTTTTAAAAATGTGAATACAGTAATCTGTACTGTCTGTCGTGCTTGGTGAAATTATTTACGTGTAATAATAATGTTCTTGAAAGAATGTGGCAACATACGTATAGGTGAACTTTTAATTCTTATTAGTGGAAAACCACTGATTCGCAGTGAAATTAAACTGCTGGAATCAGTGAAAGTATATCCACTTAGAATCGGTGGAAAATCACTTATTGCTTCAGTGAAAAAATTTCACTGATTGAATACATTAAAACCAACTGCGTGCAGCGAATTAAATATTGTTTATATTGAATTTAAGGACGTCATTAAGAAAAATAAACATATTTCCAACATTCGCTGTTTATATTTTGGAATTTTACGTAATTTCGATACCGAAGTAACAAAAATATTGTGGTGTCCGGGATTTGAACATAAAGCATCCAGCTTATAGACCATTATCTTACAAACAGTGCTACCAAGTGAATGTTGACGTCAGGAGGGAAAATATACTAGGTATTACAATTATTTTTAGAAAATATGTAGCTTTGAATTGTATACCATTTCTTTTCGGTTTAGTATCATTGGTAAAATGGTTAAGTCCCTAATGTGTACATACAATGACTATCACAAATATGAAAACGTGCTGTTCCTTTCACGACATCTGTACGATAAGCAATTATGTTGACACACACGTATGCATCCAGCTGTATTTTGTATTCCATTTCATTAGATTCAACAAATAAAAAACACTCATAAAAAAACTGAGCAATATATTACACAGATGTAAATAAATGCACGTTTTCCGAATTAGAAATGTACATACACCTTCGTACGAAGAACAAATGTTTTCGTACATAAACAAAATAAATTCTCCATTTAATATTTATCATGCCCTCACTTTTGCTTCAGAACGCATCTCAAACGCGCTGGCATTGACTTTACTACCGTTTGTATGACACTGGGAGGGATAATGTTCCACTCATGAAGGTTTTTCTTCTCCAAGTCCTGCCGCGTGCTTGAAATATGAGGTTTTCGTAGCTTTATGTTTAAGTATGCCCACATATGTTCTATTGAATTAAGTTTGAGGGTTGGGGTGCAGTTTATATTACACGAAGACAATTATACAGCAGCCATATTCGTGTTGAACAGGATTTACGCTTAGTACCATTATCCTGGTAAAATTTGCATTACTACATCAAGTTGTATGGCATTATGTCGCAAATTATTTTTAAACAGGTCAATATATTTTTATTGATCCAATCGTCAATCTATAAACGTCAGTTCACCTATGCCACGTGCACTCGTGCACCCTCACACCATAATTGAACCCACACCATGCTTGACGGTAGGACGAGAATGTTGGGGATTTTCTCCACACACTTGGCGTACTGTCATGACCGAAAACCTTGAATTTACTCTCATCTGGAAATGTTACACCAGTCCCATAATCGTTCTGTAAATATACCTTCATGAAGTTAAGTCTCTTCTTATAATTATATTTGCTTGCATACGATTACTTCTGTTATGTTTTTGCATTAAGCACTATAGTTACTATTGCTGAGCACTCTTCTCATTGTCACTGGCGACAGTGGCTTTGAAAGTATTTCGTAGGTCTCTTGTAATAGCGCATGGACTGGTGAAAGATCTCTGACGAATTTGTTTCACAATATAACTTTCTTCTCTACGCGAAAGTACGTTTGGCCATCTACTCCTCGGCTTGTCTCGGCATGTTTGTACTTTTATACCATTTTACGATACATTGCACAGTCGCCTAGGTGGGTAGTACTACAGGAGTCATTAGAGCATATGAAAATATTTGTTACTTGTAACAGTTTGTATGAAATCTTTGAGGTTTAATAATGTTTGTTTTTGTAAGATGTTATTTTATGTTTTTGTGTGTATGAACTCTACGTGTTTCGCACACCTACAATTTACTGAACTGATACACTTTGTTTTATTCGCTTTGATTTTTGTTTGTAAACCTTTCCTGTAAAATGTCTGAAGTATATATACAGAACAGTGTGGTTTTTGTAAATCATTGATCAGCACTGTATGTCTTTTCTATCTCCCACTTCACACGCACAGGGATAGAATGCATTCAGTTTAACTGCAAAAACCCCGTTGCCAAGAGCTTTTATTTTGTAAATAGCAGTGTTTCTGTCTATGCTGTGGTTGCCTGAATTTTATAGGCCATTCAAGGTCAATTGAGTGCTTTTGAAAGCCCTTTTATCTGGAATAATAGTCAATAAATATATATTACTTTAGCCTTAGGATTTAACTTCAGAGTGCGGAAGAATATACACACTGTGTTTATTTTAAAAGGTGGTTATAGGTTAAAAACAGCTGAAAGAAAAAGAGTACATAATGCCTCAAAAGTGCTCATTTACTGTCAACAGCCTTAGGAAGATATGTACGTAAGTCGGCATGCATGCTAGAAATAAACAATACGTGAACTGATTTCCCACTTTCTTTATAATGAAAAAACGAGCCACTTCACTTTCAATGTATTCTCGCCATGGTTATGACAGATATTTGCTTGATATCTTGTCAGCGGGGTCAGGGGCAATCAAACCGCCTTACCACTCGCCACGCTCCTCGTAGCGTGAAGTAATGGGTTGTTGTTAGTTCCAGACATTGACTCAAACGGATCTGTACACCAGGCAACCCTGCGAGTTACTCGCTCTCTGTACGCACGCTTCCCTCTCTATCTTTGCATATGCTAACCACATTTATAGCGTCAGTTCAGCTGCAGTGACATTCAGAGTTTACAATGTTTAGTATTTAGAGCATCCTATCAGAGATATGCTCTCACCAACTTTTTTACTCCCTCTCTATCTTTGCAAATACTAACCACATTTATAGCGTCAGTTCAGCTGCAGTGACATTCAGAGTTTACAATGTTTAGTATTTAGAGCATCCTATCAGAGATATGCTCTCACCAACTTTTTTAATCTGCATTTTGTGTAGTATAATGCTATGAAATTGTCCCGTTGAATTAATAGTCTGTTTTTTGTCTCTAGGATAACTGACATTTTAAAAACATAAATTTTATTTGTTACATTAAAAAAATTAAATACCAAATTCATTACCATTATTTTTGTTGTAAAATTCTTGCTAGAGTTGTTAGATTAAAATTGTTATATCAAACAAAAATCAAAATAACAGTGATCACTATTTCCTTATATTAAAGCTGAAAGGACAAACGTAAGAAGAAACTTGCGTTGTTATAGTCAATAAGAGTAGATGCTGTTCATGAACGCCTCGGGGTTATGAACTGCATTAAAACATTTTTAACACTGTGTCTAATTTGTACTTCATTTCTACCCCTTCAAAAAACTTAGCAAACCATAATACTGTTATATAGTTAATGTGGCTCAACTCTCGTAACATTGTCTTCTATGGCGATTGCCAAATATTAGTCGATTAACTCCCAAAGTACAGAATATACTTTGTTTAAACTGATTTGTGTTGTCTGAGCATTTATAGTTGTACTGCAACTGGAATATTTACAAATGTGAATAAAAACTCAGGTTTGTTGGGAAACAAAATATAAAGAAACGACCTTGTCATTGTTATAACATGTTATTTTAGCAGTTCTCAACATGATTAGCAAATTTATATTTCTGATAGTTCTGTTTCCAAGAAATCAATTAAATGTTGCTACTCAAAGATGGTTACTGTGCAGAGGGAATTGGTTTCATATCCCAATTCACTCTTCATTGAAAATGACGCGTGAGATTATTGGCCGTGGCATAAACTGTAATAACACAATATGTAAGCGTAGAAAACCTCATAAGATAACATAACATAGCGTGATATATTTAACTGACCATTTAATTATTGAACCTGTTTGGATTTAATAAATGTTTGTTGAGAATGTAAGAAAAATGATTATTTTTTGTCAGTGAGACAGGTTAATTTTATCCATACTTTTTCGTTTCGTAAGTTCACAAAACATCATCGAGAAAACATTCGACCGTTCTTCATTTGTTTAGGGATTTGAATTTGGACAATTTCTTAAATGGGTTTTAGGTATTTATATAACCAACCTTTTAAAGCAAAGATCATGGCTATATCTTATCGAGTTACTGAGCTATTGATGAGTTTTCCGAAACACGTTTTACTTCTTTTCGTCCACTAAGGTAATAACGTTCAAAAAATAACCTACAATGAATTTCTAGACAATTGTATAGGTAACCTTTTGAAACATACAGAATAACAATATATTATCGCTTTAATGCGTGATTATGGAGACGTCGATAGCATATTTGAAGACTTTTCACCCCCTTAATGGTTAAATTTTAAAATATGTTTATATGTTATCGTTTAAAGTTAAGAGCATAACGATATCTCACTAGGTTAATAAGATATTGAGGGATCCTCGAACATATATTTTACCACTTTTTACCCTCTCATTTGCTGGATTTTAAATAATGCTGAAATCAGTTTTGTGGTATATGTATAGGGTAAATTTTGAAGCTAAAAGCACAATCATACCTCGTGAGATTAATCAGCTATTGAGGAGTCCTCAAAAACATGCTTTACCTGTTTTCGCCCTCTTAGGGGTTAAATTTTGATAAATCCTTTCTCAGTGGGTGCCTGCATCCAGAAGGAAAGCCAACATTACATTTTCCAACTTTGCATCTAGCCGCTTTGTCTGTATATTGGTGATTGAGTCAGTCGGTAACTTCATTTCCGGTCCAAATATAAGTACATGTTGTATATCATCCTAACATGTGCGTCCAGTGCGAGTCCTGTCATATTATGTTGTTTTCAGTTACACAACATATGATAAATATTTAATTTACCTGTTTAATTATACACCTATTTGTTTTGATGATTTTAATACAGGTTTAACGAACGTGGCTCTAAGTTACTAATTATAGATTACTGATCTGTAATTTTGGTTTTGTAGCAGGCATATCTATTGGCTTTTGTGACGTTGGATATGTTACATTTTCATCTTGGAAATTCTAAAGGAAACACTAAAGAAACAGACAAATCTACATCGACTTCAAAGCATATCAATAAAAACCACAAAAAAAGCTTTCCCTCGTTTAACGATTACGTTTCAATGGACATAATCTTGGAATTAGTTGTTTATTGCTCAGTCAACGAATAAGTCAACAAATCCGGAACACTGTATGGCAAAAGCCTAACTGATGTCTAGTTATCTGTGTATTATATACTTATACATTAAAATGTATGTAACTGTGATCTCCAAATATCGTCTTGCAGGACAGTGATGATTATAACTTTTGCGATTCGAAGACTTAATTTTAAAGACTTGAGAATAATTCGCTTGCTGCATGTTAACCTAATTGCCATTTTACGGAAGTGGTAACTGTGAGTACAATTGTAGCTCTGAGAAACGTAGCGAACTGTAATATATGTTGTATACAGTACATATTCGAAACAGCAAAATCAGTTATTAATCACTGTGTTTGGGTCTGAGAGACGGTAGCGAACAGCGAACGTCACTGAACTCCACGCCATCAAAACTGCAGTGTAACACTTAGATCTGCGAGGGACCCACGTAGACAGGCAGGCTGCTACAACAGCCTGGCCAACTTGGCCTCCGCCATCCAACTACTGTATATGCACTGGCACCTGCCTCGAGCTCTGCACACGTCGCTGCGTGTACCGCCCGCAATCATGACGGCACATACTGTATGTTTATTTACGTAGTCTGTATATTGTACGTTAGGGAATCGCATTCCTGACTTCATACACTCAACACAAAACTAAACAATCATAAAGTGTGATTTGTGAATTCATCGCGAATATAAGCATAAATAGGATTCGAACATGATTACATAATATATTGTCCCCATGCCAGAGATCAGTAAATATTTGTTATACTGGTCGCGAAGCAAGAAGTTCACTTTTTACGGCATGTTTTAGAGAAGGCAACAAAAGCAACACAACATTTTGGAGAGTGATTCCAGTAGAGACTTTGTGTGTGGCGTTACCTAACTTGTCTCTCAAGTGGAGGCAAACTTTCTTCCACCAGACTTATAATTCTTATTGTTTTCTTCTGCGTTAGAGTATGAAGCATGAATTCAAACTGAACGTTTCAGTTTAAACGGTATCCCATTGCATCGCTGAAGCAACAAAATGTTAAGTACCTATCATTAAGCTATATTCTTTAAGGAAAAACGAAAATAATGACATCCACCAAGAATTCTGTGAAACCAAGACATGCGAGG
The DNA here is from genome assembly GCA_029891345.1 of Dryococelus australis. NCBI lineage: Eukaryota > Metazoa > Arthropoda > Insecta > Phasmatodea > Phasmatidae > Dryococelus > Dryococelus australis. The sequence goes on from CM056999.1 coordinate 130,355,473, forward strand.
AAAGCTAACAGGGTACGCCCCTAGTTGTACGAAACACTTTCTGAATCCATTTAAACATTAACAAAAATAAACTTTATACTCAGCTTATAATATTTAAACCATTTATTTATTTTTTTCGTAAGAAAAATTTATTTTCTGTCATAAACAATATATTACGAAAATAGTGTGGTGCTGCTGTGCTTAACGGTTGTTTAATAATTCAAAATAAATGATTTTTCCACCATATTTCCTTGATTAACTAGAAATATTCAATTAAATTTAACTTTAAGCTACTTTCCTTGGGAAAATGGGCTTATGTAATCACGTAAATGTCTGTGATGTACTGTATGTCGGCTCATAATAACATTTGATTGAACCCGTGAAACATATTTCACCATATTCGGTACACATAAAACTTAGTAAGGACAACCAATTTTGCAATGTTCTGCCAAGCCATTTGCTTATTTTCGAAACTGTTGCTATTCTAATACAATAGGGCACTATTTAATATCTGGGGAATTATTTTACTAGGTAATACCAAACCTTGTATTCTCACAGTTAATCATGTACGTCTTTAATCTAGGAAGGTAGGTTCTTATTGTTCGCCATTGTGGAGGGTAGCACATCATAAAAACAATAAACTTTTACATCATATATCGGAAATTAGACAATAGATTAATGCCACATTTTGAAGGTAACTAGTACCTTTAAGGCCAATAGTAGACCATGGCACTTTATACACTTCAGATTAATGTGGAACTTACTATGTTTTCTAAACCGTGCCAATACTTGTTTTTACATTTGATTTATATATCCACACACATGCATATCATCTAATTCTATTAAATTTAATATGAATAACATTTCGCCTAAACAGTAAATATGCCAAGAAATAACCATTTTCGTTCACCTTTTTGTAATATAGCGCAACACGAAAAAATAAAATCATTGTATCGTAACTCGTAAAACAATCTACACATTCCTGCCAAATTTGACAAACAAGACGTACGCTGATATGAATTAATTGGGCCAGGCATTTATTTTTCAATTGGTGGCAATTTAGACATTTTGATAACTATGCTGTGTCTATGAAACGATGTGACTAATTTCAACCAAACTTTGTATGCTGTATCTAATACTATGTACGCCATGTTAAAATATGCTATTTAAATGTTTAAGAAACTTGTTTTCGACATGGTGACTATATAAATATTTTAGGTTCATTTGGTATATAGTGTACCATACTGTTTGACTAATTTCAATCAAACTTGGTGTGTTGAACGTATCACCTACGTGTATTGAACATGCTGGTACATTGTCTCTTTTGTCCGCCAAATTGTAAGGTAGCGATACACAATATATTGTGTCAAATGTTGGGAAACAATAAACCTATTACTACCTAATTTGGCAAACAAGATTCACCACGATGAACAAGTAAACACATATATCTTTTACATGGGTCTGTCACTTATTTTTAAAATGGGGGCCATACAAACATTTTGATTACTTATCTATAACCACGGAACCGTGTAACCAAGGAACGAAAAAACAAAGACAGAGCATGAGGTCGGTGGGGGAGAGGGCATACAATTTTGAAATATTGCACATGTTATCAGGAATTCGGACATTTTATCGAAATAACACAGCAAATTGAAAATAAACATTCAAATGGAATGAAGCCTTATCAGTGCTTTAACCAAAACATTTTATACATTACAAAATATCTGGAAGAATTACTTTCTGGGTTCATATTGGTAGGTTAAATGTTGTTTAACATAAAATCATACAGGCATTACCAAAGTTATTCAGATTAACTTTATTTTTATCGTTTATAAAGTGGGTACTTATATGCACTAATATATATCTCTTAGAGTTTAATTGTGTGCATATTCTCAGCCATTAAAATATCGACACAATGAATCAAAAAATTTTTTGTAGAACATTTTATTCTCTACACAATTTCCCATGCAAAAAAATATATTGTAGCTATTTGTTAAAAACTAAATTAATTTCTTTAATCAGAAACCATTCTGCGTTGAGAGACATTGTACAACTATGATGCCCGAGGGCATCACGCTTGTTTTCTGACAGCTTTGACAAGTTCAAGTGCCAGATATAAAAACTTTATAAGCTAGTTTACATAATCGTCCTAAATGTGTATATTTTCTTCGCTTTATACAATAACTTTTACAAAGCACGGCTCGCTAGGAAATTGAAGAACGGTGGTGAAGGAACTGTCTATAGCCTTCTACGATACTGTAGTCCAAACATAATGACGTAAGTTGCGTTTGTTTCGCTGCTGCATGCATCTCCGACCTGAAACGTCACCTCCTCGCTCGCTTAACACAGCAGTAGAAATTGGTATATTTGATTACCATGTTGGTAACGATGGATGGGAAGTAGATCCGTATCTTAACGACGAATAAAAAGTTTTAGGTAACCATTTGTGATAACTTAAATTATTTCTTACATTTATATTTTCCCTTTTTTTTTTTCTTTTTTTGCGCCGTGTAAAAACGAGCAGATTTGTACAATATTGACTTTTATAACAATTTCACAGTTTCACTTGACTGACGCATGAATAAAGTGGTGAGGCCCATGGCAACGTTAATACTACATAATGTGGAAGAATACACAACAAGCAGACCTTTATATATACACACACGCACACAACATATATTCTGATACAAATTTAATGACCTACTACTTTGTCTCTGATGATGATTCTGTAAAACGAAAGAGTGAAGAGCTAGAAGGGCAAATTTGACAAAAAGTGTGAGGCAAAACAACTTTTTTTCAAAAATTATCCATTTAGGCTGGCGGATATCTCGGAAACCATAACAGATAGGAAGAAACATATATACACCATTTTGTAGGGAACTTAATCCTCTTTCATTTTGCTCCAGCATATATTTTCTGTGCGATGCACAGTTTTTAGAGTTATAAGCAAAAAACCGAAGGGAAAAAAAAAGGAACTTAAAACCCCCCTCCGCATGGACTCTAAAATCGATAGGACTATATTTTATGTTGTTCAAGGGACCTACCTCTAGAGATTCCTGAAACTTTTGGAACTACATGTTTTAGTTCGTCCATTTCGACTTTTTTGGTCTAGTTTGCGTGGACTAATCACCCATATTTAGAAAATTAGGGTGCTATGTCATTATCCAACAAGTGTTTTTCTATCCATTTCTACCAGCTGTTATGACATAATAATCATGGGTACATTAAAGAAATGCAAAACAATACTTTGGTGCAACACTCTCAGGCAACTAGTTTTTTGAGAAAATGTGCAACTTTTGAAAGGGTGCCATAGGTGCATGAAGACAATAACCTCAGTCTAGTGGAAATTAACCCAAAATTTAAAGTCACCTGATATCTACATACATGATAAACTAAAAACAGAGGGTTTTTTGGTGCAGGCTGAACTGGACAGACAAGATCCGCCAGATGCCTTTGTGGTGATGTACTCGGTGATAGACAAAGCCAGCTTCCAGAGGGCAGAGGACGAACTGGCGAGGCTGCAAGACTGGGGTCTGCTGAGAACGCGGCCCGCCATCTTGGTGGGCAACAAGGTGGACCTGGCACGCAGCAGAGCCATCTCCACACAAGGTGAGCCAGTGCAGTGCTCTTAAATGCTGTTCACGATAAGGTGAGCACTTTTGAAATCAACCTTAGAAAAAAGTTGCTGCCCTTACTTGCATATATTTTAATGGGCACAATGAGTGCCATGTGTCCAGTAAAGTTAGTAACGATGGAGAGGAAAGTAGTTCCACATATTAACATCAAACAAAAATTGGTAAGTAATCATTTGTAGTAACTTAAATTATTTGTTTCACTTTCTGTATTTTATAATGCACCGAAGTGTAAAAATTAGCAGATTTGTACAATATTAATTGTTCTAATAATTTCACAGTTTCACTTGACCGACTCATGAATAAAGTGATGAGACCCATAATAATGCTAATTTTACATAAGGCGAAAGAACACACAACAGGTATACAAGTAGATGATCTTGAGCAGGGCTTTCAAAAGTGCTCATTTTGCCATGAACAGTCTATAGACATAACTGCCTGTGGTACAGGTACAATGATGCTATGTTGGCACTGAAGGTCGAAGGTGCCCAGGGGTGTCAAATTGACTCAAGTTGAGGGATTTTGATCAATGCTCAACATGAAAGTCTTCAGCACCGGTGAGGGAGAAAGTGTGGTGAAAGTGGAGCAACAGCACAATTCAAGGGCGGGGGAATGAGAGTAATCCAAGAAAGATCACCAGTTAGTGGCACTGTCTGCCATGTTCCCCACATGTGAAAATCTGAGTAATCCCTCTGGGAATAGAACCCAATTCGCCTTAGTGGGTGGTAAGTAGTCTGACACTACACCACTGCCACCCTCTCGAACCGACTCATCTTCAGGAAGAAATGGGGATGGGGCAAAATTTTATATTATTGCAGCTTTCTAAAAATGCATGTGAATAAAATAAACATTCTATTTAAATCTTATAAACACAAACTTTGAGTTATTTATTCGAATGCTGTAAATGTCAGTAAAACTTTCATTTCTAATAATATTTACAAAATATCTGTTATACACTATGCAACATTATCCAGTCCAAGACTTTGTTAACTTGCAAGCGACTTGTCTTTTTCACATTGTGGAACAAACATGCAATGTTGTTAGCACATTGCAAACTGACTATTTACATAAACTAGAAACAACACTCAAGAGCTTTGCTTCTGCCTGGTTCCTAGAATACTGGCTGACAGATTGCCAAGCAATGAGAGGTGGCAAGGAAAGAGACGGGCAGCTACAAAATGTTTTTACTGTACAGATGGATGGTGAATTTAAGAAATTATCTTAGTAAACTTTGCAAAAATTGTATTATTTGTTTTTATTCAAATAAGTTCTACTGATCTTACTTTACATCATGAAACGTTCTGCTAAGCAATTAACAGATACTATTATTTAAAATTTTGTTTATTAAGCTGATCCAACTTTTTTTGCCAGTACACTCAATATGTTGAGTAAACATATACCTCTCAAGTGCCAAATATAAAACAAAAAATTTGCATGCTCTGTCTCGCCTCTTACACTTTAATATGTACATACAAAATGTACTGTAGTGCAAATGACAACCAACCAAAAAAATCAATGGGCATGTGTATTGCTATAGGCTGTTCATGGTAAAGTGCACACTTTTTACGGCCCTCCCACCAGCCAATAACCACTAATAAGTATGTTTCATTGCAGACTCAGACACTACCTTTCAAGAGTGGTAAAGTATATATTGTATTTATCAGTCACATGGCAATGTTGATATTAAATATTAAAAAGCAGTGGAAAGACAAAAATTGCATGCAAGGAAAAATTTGGAAGCGCCTTAAAAAGTGCTCACTTTACCGTGAACAGCTTATATGTATTACTTAATTGCGATATGCAGCTGTATTGGTATAGTAAGAAATTATAACGTCTTGATGAACCAGCACATCGCCTTATTATACTCCACACAAAAATAAAACTTATTACCATATTTTAATGACTGTCACTAACTTTTCAATGGAACTTAATAAAATTATATAAATTAGAATAAATAGCAAAACTACAAGTGCCACTCAATAAAATGAAAGAAAGCCTCACAGTAGTTCAGTCTGGCCAACTATAACATTATCTCATATCTCAACTACATTTCATCAGAGTGGGGAAGGTTATGAAAAAAAACACAAGGAAGTCATCTTTCTTGGACTGGCAACAAGTGTGGGCACGAATAGACTAGTTCCACTAAAACTAATTTTAATTTTATAATAAAAAACAAAATAATGTCTTCAATTTTAAGATGAATCCTCCCTTATACCCCATTCTCAAGCATAAACTAAAGATCACGTAGACTGATTTTGTTGGCTACCCACAACCAGTCTCTGTGTACCAAATTTGAATTGCTTTTCTGCCTACATGACTAGCAAAAAAAGGTGCGGACTGGATTTGAGATTAGAACAGTGTTTAGTAAACAAGTGTTTTGAGATGAATGTAAGTATACTTCCATCTCTAACCAGCTTGAAATGCAGTTTGATTTAATTAAAAATGGTGAAATTATTTTATTTGTATAAAATGGTTTGTCTTTTGAAAATTAAGATATAAACACAGATTTATCACGGTTGACTATGTGACTTTGACAGTTGTGTTCCTTCAAGGTAGATTGATGTTGAGTAGATGAGCAAAAGACGAATAAACGGTCTCATCATTAGTATTATGTTATCAACAAGTGTTACATAATTTTTATTATTTTTTCAAATCAATGCAATACTTATTTTGCAGATGGTAAGTGCCTGGCTTGCACCTACCGGGCCAAATTCATTGAGATCTCGGTGGGGATAAACCACAACATCGATGAGTTGTTGGTGGGGATCCTGAACCAGATTCGCCTGAAGCTAGCCAATGCAGAGCATGAGAGCTCTGTCCACTGGTACAAGAGCCGTGGAGTAGTGCGTGCGAGCATGAAAGCACGTCAGATGTTTACGTGGGTTTTCGGCAAAGAGGACTCTAAATTTAAGAACTGTGAGAATTTGCATGTGTTGTAGCGAACTGACTGGAAAGTGTGTTGACAATGTTGGTAACAATAATTTATCATTAAACCTTAATTTTTAGTATTATACTCTATATTGTATACCATTTACTATCTACCATATGCTGTTTCTAAATAAAACATTGTAACTAGTTCTATTTTATTTTTTTTACAAAGAAATTAATACGTGTATCTGTATCACATGACCAAAAGATACCTCAAATGACTATTACAGAAAATGTGCATACTAAACAACTGTCTCTGATATAGTGAAATAAATAAAGCTGTTACAGGCTAATTATTGACAAGATTTAAGTCATACTTGTGGTGTCATCTTCAGTTGGTTTCATAAGGCAAAATGTCATGAAAAGTGTTCTTTTATAACCATATTTGGGAACAAAGCTTAGAATTTATTTATCCCCTCTCATGCCCTCTAGTCTGTTAGCAAATGTAAACAGTTTCAACCACAAACAATTTTCTATGTTAAATCTTCTAACTCATTGTTTTTAAATTACAGAAACTTTCAAAAAGCTACATTTGCACAATTTCCAACATTTACAGTCATCAGAACTTGAAGTTAAATTTATTGTCAGTAGCAACTATAAGATTTACATATAACTACCATATTTATCTGAATATAAGATAGTTATATAGAGCAAGTGACCTGCACTGTTTCACTTCTAAAATTAGTTTAGCCACTAATTATTCGGAAATGTATTTTAGCAGGATTTTTATATTTCCAGTCTAATAAATGTTTACTACTGTTGATGCAGTCGGGTGAGACACAAGATGAATGGTGACACAATAACTTATGGTAGATGGGCTCCAGCGGTGTTTCCCAGTCACCGCACTGTTGAGACTCAGGGTTCTCAGGGATGCTGTGGGTTCTGTGTGACCGTCTCACCCGAGCGTACTTACAAAACACTTTTCATTACTAAACTTTGATTGCTTACAAAATGGCAAGAGGTTGCTGTCACTGCAAAGGAAAGACTTTGAGCACTGTGATACCTGCTTTTATTCTATTAACCATACAAGATCATGCCAACATTACTCTTATGAAAAACTCGGACATGTCTAGCTAACTCCGTTCGGGTGCTCCCCAGCCCGCAATTAATCTAGTGCACTCCTAGATGGATGACTTCTCTGTGGTGTTAGAAAAAACAATCTTCAAAAGGAACGGGGTTGACAGCTGCTAGGATGGACTGCCGATTTTTCCTGAAGATGGGGAGCAGAGAATTATGAAATGAGCAAACACGTGTGATTACTTGGCATCACTAACGCAGACTCGTCGGGGCTCGTCTTGCCGCACGTGGTTAGTGAGGTGATTGCCTAAATACATAGCCGGCTAGGACGGAAATAAAATTACTGTACACGTTACATAAATGAGACAAATACACTTGAAATATGATACGACACAACGTGGATGGTCACAATACACACGCAGATGCGTGAAAGCAAACTTAGATGACGCGGATGCCGCTGGATATGTTTCGTAGCTAATCACACGATGCAGATGAAATTTCAGTCTCCCTCTGTTAAAACAGCAAATTCTGTTCAAATAAATTATTCTTGCAAATAGGAAAAATATTTTCTGGCAAACTGTGACATTTGAAGGCTTTTAGCACGCCTGATGGCAGGAAAATCAATCTCGAGGTAAAAAGCATGGTCATACATACAAAGCATTAATTACATGAAACCCTGAATAAAAATTACATAGAACCCTGAAATAAATTATGGTGCACATGATATTACACAAATAAATTCTCAAAGTGCATGGATGGCGTGGACATTGACTTAGCGTCTATTAACCACATGGTCGCGAGTGATGTGGCCGTAAGACAATTAAACATGAAAATTACCCTGAAAAACATACATGAAAATAAAGAATTTAAAAATGCACGCAGCAATGATACAGAAATTACACAAACGCCTTTAACATAGGCAGATGGCGCCTGATTCAAGTTGTGCAGGCAGCGTGGCCTATCCGACATCTTTCTCCTCCTCCTCCTCATTTATGTTCAAAAAATCACAAGGGCACAAATTATTAAGTAAAGCAGAAGCATAATGCTGGGGAATGTCTGCCAAAACGTACGCAAAGCAAAGGTTAACCGGTATACTAAAGTGAAACTACTGTAATCTACATCAGTGCAAAAAGTTTGTAGTGCGTACGTGACAGCGTCTTACCTCGCCAGCTCTCCTCGACGGATTGCCCAGAGGCAGGGGTCGCATGGACCTACCATGGCTGCCTACGGGGTTCACAACAAGCGGAAGTGGTATGCATGCCGAGTAAAACTTTGATATTTGAAAATAAATGGTACATAAGCAATTTAAATATTGATTTACATCTTAGATTTTACTTATGAATTTTCTGTATTCTTTAAATGTCTTTTTATTATGGCGTTCATGCCGGAATAGTAATGTTCTTAATCTTAGCGCAGCACGCACTTTGAATTCATAGCCAAACATTTTGCAATATTATCAAACATATGTTTTTAAACATTAACATGTGAAAAACCTGAAAATAAACAAGAGACATAATTTCACACTTCAAATAAATGTTCTGTTGTGGAAAGTTCAGGTTACGGTCTCCTTGTGCATGTCCACATGTCACATGGGTGGTGAGCGCCATCATGGTCTTAACGCGACTGGCTGTTAGCCGGCGTCACTGTATATCAATCCATATAGAAAACAAACACTCAATCTGGACCAAAATCTTGACACCTCAGACTAATGTGCTCAAAAATATTTTAACAAACCTCTGGCTGTGAAATCTTTTCAAAATAAAAATGATCTAAAAACTCAAATGTAAGTTCAATCGTAACTAATAGACAGTGTCCACCACCTCAAACTTATTGATTTATCCCTTAATACTTTTCAGACTAAAAACACATTCTCTGTTGTTATGCATTACTGATTTTTTATGTAGGTAGTTTGTGACATGAGGCACACACAAATGTAAAGTTAAAATTACCAACCTCAATTTTTCAAAATAAGAATTGATATTAATCAGAGTTATATATTCAGATAAGTATGGCACAACATGTTAATAATCAACAGTTTTATATCTGTACCTCATCTGATCACACATACATGTGAATCATAAACTGATGTTTGACTGACCAGTACCCTGAGAAAAAAAATTGTTTGTCCTGACTTTAGATTGTCCTATATTTTCAATTACTGTGAAATTCCAAGTCTCTTCTGATGAAAAATATTTCCATTAAATAACCTATTTAATGTGAGCAATTCATCCGTGGTCATAACTTTACCGAAGCTACTTGTGGCTGGACACACTTAGTGTATTATTCTACATTCATTGAAAATTAACCTGTAATAACATTAATTTGTGCTTGTGTTTTACAAATTTTATGAAAGTGTTTATACAACCATTTAATAGTATTAAATTAAGTACGAAAATTATTTTAGGACGTCTTGTTTTTGTAATTATGCTTCCTTCCAAGCCCTTTGTAGCATACTAAAACATATCTGCATAAATGTGTACTCTTAATTTATATCAAACTTGAAACTGTCTGGAAAGCATGATAGCGAATATTTGTAGTATATGTATACCAGTATGGATGTAAAATCATTAATTGTGTTTCGTATCAGTGTTTAAAACTATACAGGAACAATGTCCATAAGCTATGGCAAGGGTTACCAGATGAAGACATTCTAATTTAGAAAGAAAATGATGTGAAAGTGGGTAATTTAAATTACAAATACGCTTAACTTGAAAATTTGTATGAAACCATCATAACGGGCTTTTTTTTTAATGACTTTCTGATATACGTACTTTTCATATGAACCAATTTTTACAGCAATTCTGGCATAGAAATGAGATACATAGACTGTACGTAACACCATAGATGGATTCACACTGTAGTCTATTCCTCTTGTCAGCCCATTGGTCATTATCTCATTGATTAATGTAAAAAAACTTCTGAAAAATTACCCAGCATTTAGCGTTTAAAAAAAAACTGAACCCACTGAACATACATTATCCATTTTTTTTAAATTTCACGGTAGTCCATTAAAAATATTTTTATTATATTAGTCACTAAAAATATTACATTTCTCTAAAATCAGTAAAAGAAGAAATGATAGCATTTTAAGAAATTATAAAAAGAAGGGAGGACAGGGTGCAAAAGGAGAACCTGTCAACCAAAAATAGAATGAATGGCAACCCTGGTTATGGTTTCTGCCTACTTATAATGGTTATAACCAATTGTTATGAGCATTGTTGCTGGCATACTATACCCAAAAAGAAGTAAACTTAACATTTTAGGGTTGAAATTGAAATAAATAGATTTGTAACCCTGCAAAGAAATGACGTAGCTAAGGTCAGCCTCGCTGAACAGTCAACATGAGTCAAAGCTGCGTAGTTCACTAGACAAAATTCAGCCTAATGTTCAGAGCAATACTTTTTTTAGTGAATTACTTCACACTTTGGGTAGTAATAAATCATTTTCAGAAAAGTTAACATTTGCCCAAGTATATAAATTGTGTTGAAATAGTCTTTGAACCACATCAACTCAACTTACAATGTAAAGGGGAAATATTATTAGTTCTTGACACTAAACCACTGCAAACTACTGTTCCAGAGTCTTATTGTTTACAAAATGGCATGATAAAAATTTGTGAACATCCAAGTTGTGAAGAATTCCTCCAGTTATAGCTACTCATAATTCAGCAGGCTGAATATTATGTTCACAGTGGAGATTACTCATGGTTATACTACTGCTCATTTCCTTGTTAACTATCATTAAGATACATAGCCTACATTAAATGTTGGGATGATGCATCATTTTATTCTATAAAATATGCAGCATCAGTCTGATTATGTTACTTGGTACTACCAAATAAGATGGAACATGTAATGTATTACACTACTGAAGTTATACTGTATATACAGTTGACTTTTATGTCACTTCCTGACATCCTCTAACAATAATGAAATGGTACATACCTGACGCTATATATGTATTTACAAAAATAAAGCAGTAATGAAGTAGTTATGGTTTGAGTTAACATCTTGGAACACCGATGCTACAACTCCATCAATAATTGGCACGTCTTTCATTATCCCACCACATCAAAAAATAGTACACGAATTTCCACTTGCATGATTCGACTTTATTCAAATATTCATAAATTTTGCAAACAGCTTGGTAAAATACTGCTAGTATGCCATTCAACAATGTAAAATTTGCTTCAAACTTAAAAGTAAAAATGCAAGTTAACCATGCTAAGTATTCCTACCAAAGTATATTTGTATCCCAATACTGCTCACATAGAGTAAAATATCATATGTAAATAATCCTTCACTGGACTCGTAAGATCATTATAATTATATTGTTTTAGTTCTAATGTAATCTGACTTTGTAGAATAGACAAAATTATTTTTAATGTTGTAGATTGCTTGTGATTTGAGGTTTGACTTTTAACTAGACAATATTGACTGCAATGTGGCTCCAAAATTAACTGCTATATAAATATATTATGATATATTTATTTTCTGAGACTCAACTGTACAAATACATATGAAGAAAATTAATGTTTAGAACTTTAATACCATCCTTGTAAGTACAGCCCTTATATTATTTGAAAAGAAATTTAGTTGCATGTAGCGTTTAAGTTTTCATCAAGTATTTGACCAATGATTATTGTTCTGAAATGTGAGCACCAGTTTTAATAGTTTTGCAAGGTAACAATACTGCAGATTTAATGTCAAATATAACTTGTTACTGATGTAAACAAACAGTTTACTTTAAGTCTGATGAATTTCCCATTTGTGCATTTTTAGTACAGATATGTGGTTTAAAATTTTTTTAATACTACTCAATTTTGCAAATACATAATCCTATGCATAAAAAGCTGACCCAACAAAATTAATTTACCTCAAATATATCAACAAACAGAAACTGCAGAAATTTTCTTTTTGTTCTGCGAGGCTTTTTAATTCGGGTTGTGAGCCACTGGTCAGAAGTTTTAGGCAGGGCCAGCCAGTAGTAGGCTACGTGTGTTTCAGAATAATACAAAGTTCAACAATGGAAAACCTCCCTTTCTTTTAGCCCATAATTTCTGGCAGTATAAAAACAGTATTATATACACTTCCAAAAAAAAATTTAAGTTTACTTCCACAGCCACACTGCCTGCCTGAGCATACAGTAAAAATGAGAAAAATCATGCGGAGAATTAAAACTTGCAGCAATAACAATTCTCAACAACTTCCAGTGGAGTAATTGACATCCTACATTTGAAATCACTTTTAGCAATAAAATATTCTTATAGTTTTTTTTAAATAACTGAATAACCTGTGCACAAAAAAATCTAATTGTTAAAATATAATTTACAAATTATGATTACTTTATTTAATGTAGCGCTCCTTCAAAAGATGATCCAGCACGTAGTTGCAATGCTTGAACCAGCCAAGACTAGGCCCTGTCAAAAGTTCTAAAATTAAAACGCCTCACATCATCTTTAATTGAATTGGCAGAAACTTAAGTGACACTATCTGTCTTCAGCTCTTCATGAACAATATTTCAAGGCTTATACAAATAAAATTATATAAAATACATTTTTCAAACTTATGGTGCTCACTGGTGGACTTGCTTTTTTGTTTGGTGGAGCAGTGATATCTGATTAACACTTCATACATTATAAATTATAAAAACACTTAGCTGAGACCAGTCTTACATTAATCGAGGCAGTGGTTGTAAACAGAGTTAAACTTTCATTATACCACTTGGGGGGGACACAGAGGTATAAGTTTCAGCGAAAGTGATAGCTGAGATTATGGGCAGCTGTCCTGGAAACTTCACGAGGAAAATACTGTTAGTCCGAAGAATTCCATACTGTTTACTCGGGTTACCTCCTCTGTCAATAGTTCAGTGTTGCGAAAGAAATTAGTTTTATTGTTCAAAGTAATGTATCTTATGTGAGCGTATGGACATTGCAATTATAGCAACAATAACAAAAACAACAGCTGAAATTGACGATTGGAGATTCAAATTAACACAACACTGCATGTAACATTAACAAAGAATCATCAATAATGTGGCTGGATTTTTAAAACTGTATTGTTGGTACATTTTGCTTCAATATTATGTCTAGCATAAAGTTTTGTTCATTAATTTTGGCACTTTTTCTGGGAATATTGTTTGAGATGTTTGTGTTCAATGATTAAATGATTTTTTTTTGTCCATGCACATTATTTATGAAGGTTTCACTTCATTCGTGCGGTCCTGGGGAATATCTAGTATCTCAAAGTAAGCATAATTTAGTTTTCAGCAATGTGAATCTAAGGTTTTACAAAATTATTTCTCCAATTGCTTAGTTAAGAGCAATTGTTGGTTCCATACAGTTTACTCTGTGTTCAATTACAATTACTTTTCATAAACTATTTTTTGCATTAGGAAATATTTCTTTTCCAATTACTGTCAATAAAATTAGTCATATTTTTATACACTAAGCAGGACTGATGTGAAACATGTATGGCTTATAACTGTGGTTTTAAAACTAATTCCCCTTCACGGAAACATACACAGTACAGGATGACCACATACCTATAAAGTATAAATAACATCCACTTTAAATAGTTCTAACAATTATTATTTTACGTTTTCAGGAAGTCATTGTTTCACCAAACAAAATACAATACGAGTGTTATTTTGTGCTGTAGGACTATCTTAAAAAGAAAACTGCTAACATTTTGGAACTAACAGTGCCTTTTTAGTACTTTTTATATTTTATACATGGTATTAATTTAATTTTAGGGGAAAAATAGTTCTTTTTATGAAGTGAATCTTTATACATACATATTGTGTAATATTATTGGGTAATGTATGTTGAATGTATGTATGTATACTTCAAAATAAATATGAAAAAATACAAAATAAGTGTTATGCGTAACAACAAAAATTTCTCAGAGTGCAATTATAGTATTATTTTTCAAGAATATGTAAAATTTTACAAATCATAATATTGTACTCCTACATCACTCATGTGTGAAACTAGGGTAAGCAAATACGAGATGAGGCCAACAATGACATTCAGAGGAGGTGGAGAGGGTCAGGCTGCTCTCAACATCTGGGTCTTGAGAGAGGACAGCAACTTGAAATATGCTGCCCCCTGAAAGCCGTCTCCACTTAGCTTGACGACTACACACTACTGTGGGGTGTGGCAAATGCATGTGCTCATGTAGTTGAACGAAGTACGATGAAATTAATGCTCTGCCACAACTTCACCATATCACCCACATAAGAATTTGTGCTGAACTTCCACCCCCCCCCCCGCGCCTCATGCTGTGAACACTGTATTTCATCCCCATTAAATATGGTAAATATTTTTCTATCATAAACCACTGGAGAGTAAAAATGACCTCTGGGATCCAGTAACAACTTTCTCTTAACTTCACTCATCCTAATGGAAAAAGACTGGCTAGTGTAAACAGTCTCATAGGTATCGACTGACTGAAATGTAAATAAAAAATTACAATACCCATACCATGTGCAAAAACTTACTATATATGTTTTTTTTTTTAAATATCACTGTGTATATGCTCACACTTATGTACGTCTCTCCCCCCGTGTGTGTATATAAATATATTATGAGCGCTTTTTGAACTAATGCATTAATTTTAATATATTCAAAGAAGAACTTTGTCACTAAAAGCACTTGTTTGAAATGATAACCATCAATGACTCCTCTAATAGTGCACCTTAAATAATAATAATAATAATAATAAAAGAAAAAAAAATGTGTTTTGACTAATATATATTTTTTAGGCCTTGGTTAATGTTCCAAACCACTAGCAGGAAAATATTTATTCAAGTATACAAATGTGTTGTGAATTTGCAAAACAAGTTAATTGGCAGAAAATGCAAAATCGAGCAAACAGCACCATATTGTCAGAAAAGTTAATATTCGATCATAAAACAAAATTCAAAATGTAAAATGCACTAGTTATGTTGTATACAGCATGGTTAATACATGAAACAGTATCAAACAGGGTTAGTTGCTACGACATCCAATAACACAACTATCGCCATGGCATACCACCAAACAGAAAGAGAACTGTCTAACATACATCATTCTATCTAGAATAGCATCTTCAGTTTCCAGAGTAGATAATTGCTACCAGTGTGTTTGAGGACAGCATGCTAACCGAAATGTTAATTTGCATTTCTTTTTGTTTATATGAATATTATTAAATGGGAATGTTGATGAAAGTATATAAAATAAAGTGAATAAGGTGGCTGCAGAGATTACCTCAAGTAAATATTACCTTAGCTCCCATTTTTCAACTGTGATGTTAGACAGTGTTTGGAAGCTACAAAAGTTAAGTCAGTATTGTTTTTGTTAAGTTTATAATGTACTATTAATTATTTTAAAATGTCTGAAGAGTTCTGTGGAAGGAGTTAGAGAATATGGCAAGTTAATTAAAATTTGGAGTGAATTTGCTAAAAAAAAAAAAAGAAGCCAACACCCAGATGACTCATGGACTACCGCAAGAAAGCGGAGATATGCCTCAAAAGGCTTTCCAAAAATGACATTGTCCAATTGCCAGTGCAACACTTTAAAAAAGCAAGATCAGACTGTTCCATCAAAAATGTTATTCAAACTGTGACATGGTTACACAATATTTTTTTATCATTAAGTCTGTTTCAATTGAAAAGCGTAGCAGACCTAAGAAAATGTCTACAGCGTATTCATCACACACAAGAAAGAAAGGTACTGCCTCAAACAAATATTACATCACAAGGTTCAGAAAAGAAACAGCATCTTGTACATGTACACCAGCAAACATTTTCTAATATATATAGGATACTTCAAGAAACAGAGTTCAGCGAGTGTGCAGAGAGCAACTCATCACCGGGAAAAGCCCTAGTGAAAGTGAAAAACAAGGTGGAGACAGGAAATCAATCAAATACTATGTATTTACCAGAAAGGAAGACGAGGTTTTTTGAGAGAAAAGGAATAGAAAAAATAAGGGGTCATCTACAATTCGGGATAGTCTTCACTTCAAAACCTAGGACCACAAATACCATAAATGTGAGATTGCTAGTTCCATATTTACGTTTGTGTTACATGCACAACCTTACTAAGGGCTTCTATTCATTATTTTTTACTCAGGAAGCAGTTAATCCTCCAAAATTGGCATATGCATTTCATTCTTAAATACTGTGTGTCCTATGGTTGATGTATATTTGTAGTGCTGAGACTACATCTGTCAACTTTGACAAGGGTCCCAGAGGAAGTGCTTTACTGGGAAGCAAAATGGCTCAAGTCATGAATATAACACCCACAAAAGTTTTACATTGTAAGAGAGATGCTGCTACCATACAGCAAGGTTAGACACACCTATTTCGTTGTGATTAGCTTTCCTTTGAAAGTAAATAAAATATATCATATTATTCATATAATAGCAGTTCTTCTTGAAGGGTTTGTCATAAATTCATGCAAAAATACTTTCAACAGAAATAATTTTTTCTCAGCACTTCACAGGGGTAGTCTTGAATTCAGGTTTAAATATGTTTGCCTCAAAAATATGTTTTTTAGGAAGAAGTCGTCTTCCTTTCAGGTAAATACAGTATGTGAGACGCATTATGTCCTCTTTAACTATTATTAATCGTCTTTTACTCATTTATACAAACAAACGTGGGGCCATGTGCAACTGAGTTTGATTTACCGCCACCACCAGTGGGACATCAGAGATTGTTTTTACTACTAAGGAAGAGGACGGATGCTCCATGCCTGTTAACAATGACCGTATTTTGACATGTATAGGTCGCACCAGAAGTTTTTGATGAAAAGTTAGGGATAATTAATATTTAAAGTATAGACTGCAATGAAATTTTGTATTCCTGTAAACATTGTTAAGTCACAATTCCATTTAAACATAGTAAATTCAGACTTAATTTCTTCCCTACAAAACATTTGACAGAAAATTTGTGTTATGTTGCAATGTTTACGAATATACCATTGCACGATTACTATTCCACAGATGGTAACGTGACTTGAGAAAGCAAAACCACAGTAACATGTTACACAAAATGACGTCTTATCAATGTGCACTTTTAGAGCCACGGCGGGCATGCAAACTACGTAAGATATCTTTCTCTTGTACAGTAGAGTAATTATTTTCTCATGTACGACATCTATGGCCGAGCTGCAACATGTTTACATTTTACACATGTGGGATAAAGGTTATTTTGTTTATGAACGTGAGTGAACAAATAACTGAGGTTATTTTGTTTATAAACGCGAGTGAACAAACAATTGCACAAGTGTAAATAATATTTTTTAAAAATTCTTTCCCTTTCCTTCCTTCCTTCCTTTAAGAATTAAAACATTAAAATGTAATGTATGTTGACAAATTTCTGAACATGTTGGGGGGGGGGGGGGGGGGGGGGCAAAAAAATTTTTGAGGCCAATATCTCGTATATAAGCCACACCACACTTTTTGTAGTAATTTTTTTTTTTGTAAATATGTGCGGCCTATACACGCCGAAATACAGTATTCGCCGGGCGAGCCACCTAAGTCATGCGATGAGGTTCACCTAGTACAGCAGTGTACTGCCAGATGCCACTACTAGCACAGAGTCATGAACCTGGATCCTGCACCGGCCACGGGCACCATTCTCACAAAGGTTCTATGGCACGCACTTCGCACCTGCTACCCCTCCACAGGACTAACCCCCTAAGCCAGATGAAGAAAGGGGGGTGCCCGCTGGAAAGTATAAACAGCAAGACACACCAGAGCTCGCAATTAGTCTGCACCCACTTGATTACCTGTCTACAAGTGTTAAATGCCTAAACACTTCACCGTATCAAAGTCTCTCTCACCTCCGTCCGCCGAAGAGCATTGGCCATCAGGCTAACACTTGACACGTTCCGGTCCCTTCTGGACAACCATTAGAGCTAGGGAAGTTCAGTCAGCTAGAATTGTTCTTCACCGCCTTTCCTATAGCTTTGCACAGGTCGCCTCCACCGGCTTTCCGTAGGGTATTCACCTTCCGCAAGCCCTAGGGGAATAGGAGGTAGTACCTTCACCATATTTGTTTATTTCAATAAAGGAATAAACACTGGTAATCTCACTTTCGAATATCACTTGCGTATCGAGACCACCCTGTCGGGACCACTGTTGACGTTATGCAGTTCGACTGACTCCTCGCCCCAGGGTTGGAGTTTGAGAGTGAGATGACAGCATGGTCAGTGGCTCCAGTGCCTACACTGTCAACTGCCCCACTCCAACCAGGTCTGGTTGTAGCTTCAGTCCCCATGCCATTTACCTAGTGGTGGTATTCAAAAGAGGGCGAAACACGGAAGAGCTGACTCTAGATCTCCCTGGGGACTTAAATTCCTTCCTGATAGGTACAAACTACTAAGTCCATGAGAGCAGGCCGCAGTACTCTTGTCGACTCACAGTTCGCTCGTTCCGAGGCCGTTCCAGCAATCTTCGCGTCGCCAACCAAGATCGCTGAAGGATACCACCCTGAGATTCACGCCATCCTCTTCGGCACTGATGGCTCATATGGAAGGAATTTTCCCTTGGTAAACGGGGCATCCGACCTGTCCAGCACCACGTACACCTCAGACACACCTCTCATTGAGGACAACCAGGTCACAGAAACCACATCTCGCAAGCCACACGCCAGACTTAACCCAGATCAGCCCCATGGGACACATCGCCCAGGTACACCCACTTGCACCAGTACCATCACCTGCCGAGTGGTCCTTACCGAGCCTGACTTTGTACCCAGCCGCCAGAATTCGTCACGCGTCGTGGATAAGAAAATCAGTTGAAAAATGTACAGAATCCCTTGTTACATTAGAATTACACTATTGTCGAGAAAAAACATGCCATTGTCAGTATCTATCAGCTGAGCTGAATAAAAGGACCTTGTGGCAGACCTACAATAATGATACCGAAGATCAGAGCAAATTTCGAGAATTGTAGGACTATTTTCAATACAAGCTACAATATCTCTTTTAGTTCTGCCACAGATGTCTGCTTGTTTTGTACTATTCATCGAGAAAACATCAAGGATTCACAAGAAGCTGAAAATAAATCTTATATCACCAATCTCAGAGTTCATAAATTACGAGTGAAACTATTTTGAGTAGAACTTAGGAAGGTTGTACAAGGGGTGATAAAATTAAGTTTTGATTGTCAGAAAATTATCCACTGCCACAGCTTCCCGACCAAGCAAACTGTTACTCAAGGCAGTCATTTATAACATTACCATTTGAGAAGGATCAAAAAAACCCCAAATCAAAACAAACAAATTAGTATAAAAGTGGTCATAAAAGGAGGTCAAATGAGATAAAATCTGCAACATACCATAATTTTATGAAGATTAAGTGGGAAGGTATAACTTCACTTGAGCTATACGCAGATGGAGCAGCTGGACAGAATAAAAATGATGTGCTTATTGGCATTGACGCACGACACCTTAGGCTAAGTGCCATGAAAACCCTTGTTACATGACTTTTGAGGTAAGAGGTGGTCATTGTGTTCAATATTATATTTTGGTTTGTGATGCCAATATCACGAGAAACGTAAGTATAACTTAGTGTTTAGTGGGTGCTCGGTTGGTATACAGCACAGGTCGTGTGGCCTGTCTGACTGCAACTAAATCAGGTGCCACTGTCTCAGCCCCGCAAACAGGTTGGTCCTTAGCAATGGGTTTATGTTGTTGGAAGTGGTTCCGAGTCAGCTGCTTCCCCAGTTGCTGTGAAGGCGAGTGACTGTTGTTGGTCAAGTCAGGATGCAGTGCACTGCTGATGTTGGTGTCTTGAGTAGACTGGTGACAGACAATCTGCTGGCTCCCGAACCACAGGTTGGCTATTCCTAGAGGTGGATCCTCTCTGCCGATAACCTTAACCAGGGGGTGTGGTGAACCAGTGGTCTTGATGAGGGGGGAAAGAGTGGTCAGGGTGACACTGAGAGGTTATAGGCCTCTCTAGTGAGCAGGCAGTGTGAACACTGCCCCACAGAGGTACACTGCCAAATGCAGGAGAAGGAATTCAAGTTATTTTTGGAGGCAAAAGCTGCCCTTCTAAACTGTCTCTGGGCACCACCCTTCCGGGTGTAAGGCATAACAGAAGGTACAATTTACTGCACGTGAAAGTCAAGCAGGTGACGTGGACCCTATTGTATTCTACCAAGGGTTGCAGCTGTACAGAGCGGTATGTTCTCTCCAGCTGTACACTTGGGTGTGGTATCCACACAGGTAATTTCGTCAAAACAAACTCTTACTCCTTTCTGGCCCCGTACAGAGCGGTGACGAAGTATAGATCGGCTTGACTAGCTAGTCATCTGGTGGAGGTCTTGCAAATTGTCGGGGCTCTACTGGGGCACAGCACAGGTGGCAATCTAATATGTGTGTGTTTAGCTTTGGTGAGCGTGGTCTTCCAGCCTCACTCTTAACAGGCTGGTTTCTATGCGAGTTTAACAAAGTGTCACTTGAGTACTCAGTAAGTCAGTTTAGATCATGTGTATATTCACTGTGAATATGCACGGTGGCCTGTACTACCTCCTAAAACTATCCTGAATTGACACGGAAGTTAAACTATGCACAGCCAGGTGAAGGAGAACTGGTTCTAACCTGATGTGAAGGCAATAAAACTGTTAGATAGTTTACCACAACTTTCCGTAACTATCTACCGAGATGTTCTGAAAGGAGGATTGGTGGTTATTACCAGAAGGGTAGTGGTAGGGATTCCCATTACAGGCAGGTAATTGTGAGCGATTGGTGGTCCTAAAGGGGCTATCGATGACCGTTTACCGGAGGATGGCAGGGACGGTGTTGTGTCTTCAGGAGCGGTGGTTGAGTCTTCCAGGAGCTCTTGAATATGTTGCCGCAGGCACAAAAGAGGCTTCTGGTGGAGCAGGTTGCAATAGCAAAGGTCTTGCGGCCCCGAGGGGAGCGGTGGAATCAGCAAGACTAGAGAGGCAAGCTGCCATTGGCTTCCTCCGGCCCTGGACTGAGCAGTAGATGAAACATAAACTGAAGTTTCCGTGCTGCGCAGGGACTTATATACTGGTTGACCGCTGAACTGGTAGTAGCAAGGGGGTGAGGAAGGAGATAAACTCCTTCCTTTGATTTGTCTGCTTGAATCTTCTGCTGCTGGGAAATAGAATTAAGTGACCTTGGGTGGTGGGCTCAGTGGCTCTGCAGATATAGTCTCCCTTCGGGAGGTTGGTGTAACGTCTGGTGAGAGTCGAGGGTAAACAGTACAAGCAGGACTGATGTCTGTAATATAATCTCTCATTGCAAGGTCGTACCCTGTAAGCAGATGTCCAGTCTCTTTAAGTAGGTACTGTAAATGACCTGCCGAAGGCGAAATGAAACAGCATTCAGATGGGGTGAAGTCAAGTGTATGTTAGAGCTGCACACTGCACCACACAATTTCAAACATTTCATAGACATCAGGACATTGCTTAAGATGGCATAGAAGCACTTCTTTGCCAAGTCTATTGTAGAGGTGACTTGAGACTGTGCTTTTTTTAATGACATATAAAGTTATCCACTCAGCATCTGCCGAACTAGCGGAGATTTCTGCAAAATGGAGATAGCATAACATGTGTTAGGTTGAGATTAATGATTTAATTACATAGTTGGCCAAAAATATAAATTGTTCTGCTCTGAGAAAGCTTTTATAGAACTGTAATTGTACACATACCATTAATTGTTGAATGTATTTCACATAGTAGAACTTAAGTTCCACTAATCACAAAGTAGTAACTAGATAGCACTAAATGCAGTATAACTTATTTACAAAAATTATACTCTCAATAGTGTGTAGAGCTATTTTCTGCCTGCTTGTGTAAACAAATCACATTATTCATAGTTTCATTTGCAATCTCTTTTTACACTCATCTGCAACATTTTGCTAAACGAGAAAAGCAATTTCGTTATTTTTCTCTACATTAACATCACTTTAGTCATTTAACCTTGTTTTTATGTATTAGTAATACTTTTGTATAATATGAAATACTTTATCAATTTGCAGATAATATGCATGTAATATCACGCATACATTACATCATGGTGATGCGTAATTGTGTATAGTGTGCACCATGACTTCTGGAACAAGTTCCAGGGAAATTATTTTTTAATAAAATTGCACCAAAAATTTGTGGCACCCTGTTAGCAAGTACCTATGGAACAAATTATTCTTTTTTACATTAATGTGTAGTGATTGTGATGTTTGAGAAATACTTTAATTAAATAACATGGGTGGGAGGCGTAAACATGTGGCAGCTCTGGTTTTGTGGCGTGACAGGATGCCATTAGTTGTGGGGGGGGGAGGAGGGGAGAGTTTCCGACCTACACATAACTGAAGGGTCGATGAGAGAGAAAGGAGAGGAGTGATGTAAGAGTGAAATATGAGACAACAGACAGTCCCGCCACTTCCCTCAACATCCCGGGACAATTTATGGCTACCACTCCCCCTTCCACTATTTTTTGTGTATAGTGTGCTCCCCAGAAATTTGTTCTTTTATTTTGGGAAAAAAGGGCACACCATACACAAGTAAATACGGTATTTTGTGTCCAGCCGCCATGTTTCATTTTGATTCGAGTCTTTGTAGCACGCCTTAAGCTCGTACTTGACCAAGCCGGAAGTGGTAAAATATAAGCTACGATACACAATGTGTAGTCTGAGACATGTCATTATTGATTATTTTTTTGTTACAAAGTATGAGTTAAGTGAGACATTGCGACTCAACAGGTTATTTCGGAAGTGGTAAATGACATAAATAGGACTAATGGCAGGGCAGCAGGACATAAGCAAAACATGTGTTCAAAATTTATTTTAATTTGTGATTTGTATCAGTATTACTTGTGCATGTTGACAATGTACTGTATACAGACTTTGAATGGCTGGGCGAGTACAGTTGACTTTAGTTTTCTGCTAATACTTTGTTATTCTATGATCGGGGCATGTAATTTTCAGTAATGCTACAGAAATTTTTGTTAGATTGATGGGGATGAAATTAAATTTTGAGTTCTGCAAAAGTTTATTTTTTTAGCATTACATTAATATAGGAATTGGGTCCGGACCACAGAAAATGCTCTGACACTAACTTTCGGTTCGATGGTTTGAGTTACGACTGTAGATATTTGTATGTGTATATGTGCATGCACACATAGAAGCATAAACATTTTAATATATTGACTATTACAAAGATGTAACCACAATGTCAAAGTGTTTTTATAGTTACAACATAACACAGCCAAAACTATTTTACAGTACACAAAATAAAATAATTTTTAAAATATTAATATAATAGATACAACAAACTAACTGGCTGCACAGCTAGTTATGTTGTGTTGAATAACTGGCATACATAGTGCTCTAAATTTCCTGGTACTGTTTTGAATATTTAGGTAATGAGTAATGCATAAGTAGAAGTGCTATTTAAAAAAAATGTACTATTCAAATAACTAACAGCACACCCATGGGGCAATACACAATATAAAACATAAGTCCAGATCTAAATCTGATGTTCCAAAAAATACACATTTATTATCCAAATATAAATAAAAAACCTAAATGGCACAAATTAACAACATCTAGACACCTTTCAAAAGCTTTTGACCTTTTGGTTTCAACTTGGAGTTAAGAATATTCCGACGCCTCTCTTCTTCGTCCTTTTGTAACTTGTCATATCGCTTTACAGCAAAATCTATCTCTTTGCTGAACTTCACCACTTTCTCCTGAAATCACATATGACATGTTGAACCAGAAGAAATAAAGTTTACTCATTTATGCCACATGCATCCTACTAGAAATGTTTAACTATTGCTTATTAATAAAACACAATCATGACTGTTCCATAGATAATTAGAAGTCCACTTTAATAGCACCCGCTGAAAAATATTTTTTCAATATTGCACATTTTAATAATTGTTATTGATGTAAGTAGGGCTGATCGGTTAACCAAATTTTTGGTTCAGTACGGTTATTTTTACAAAAACCGAAACCGACCCGAATTCTCAGAAAAAACCGACCAGTCTGGTTTTTCTTGCACCGAAGTTAAAACTAACAAATTATTAACAATTTACCAAATAATGACACTTCCACTTATAATGCCACTGATTCACTACATACTGTAATATATTTACAATACTACTACTTACGTGTTGTAGCGTTAAAATCATCCTAAACAGTTCCCCGGGATAAAGAGGTTATGGCTTCCCAATAAACCATGCATTGCCAATACAGGAATACTGCTTTATTGTGTCTGATTTTATTTCATTCTGTTGAACGTGGTTATATATTCAAATTGTGTGCACAGATGTTAGTAACTTAAATTACTTTAATTATACATAATTTCATATTAACAAAGCATGTGATCAGTTCCCTCGAAAAAAAATTAGCAAATAAATATGATGCTACGGAGCCAGTACTGCCACACTTGCTCATGCAGTTTTTCCCTTTCCAGTGAACAGGTACTGACTCAGTTTTGTTCATTGCACGAACACAATACTGTACAGGATCGTTTTTTCTTGTTAAAGTAGTCGGCAAGCAGAGAAACATGTCATTTTCTTCGGCAACAACAATTAATTTAGGTTAACCACTACATTTTTTAACAGCCTGGTTATAAACCAGCCATGGCCTCACTATTGTGTGAGGCCATGTTTCATTGCCTGTAAGAGTGTAGTTAAAAGAATAATGAAGAACATTTCTTTTTTTTTTTGCTTCGGGCTGGCATTTTTTTAGCGAGGTCTTATACCACTGACATTGCTTGCAGCCTATATTTGTTTATGTTCTTTCAGCCGACATTCTGCTAAATTTGGTGTAATTTAAAAACATTTAGCAGAGAAATATTAATTTTAGTGGCCAGCAAAATATATAATTCAGTTTATCGATTTGATTTTTATATGTCAAAATTCAAAAACTGTTGCAAATTTTTCACTAAGGGTGCATTTTTATGCTGATAGTAGCTATCATGACAGTGTGTGACAGTAACCACCACGATAGGGCCTGTTTACACACAGGACGAGACATGCTGTGATAGTTAACCTCAAAAGGGACACTTCCGACAACACTTGGGTAAATATATTGATAGGCCCTACATTTATATCCTTTTGTCACGAGGTTGATATTTGTTGGGGTACAAATATTGTGATAGGTTATTTATGAAATGTAAACATATATTATTCCCGTGGTTTAGGTTGTCGTTACTACCTAAGAAAGTGACACTTGTTACATATACTGATAGTATTATTACTTTTATAGGGTAATTTATGTCTTTAGATACAGTGAAATAAAACTCGTTAAACATTTGCTTGATATGAAAGCCAATTCGACAACAGAATTTTTGTGCACATAAATATTTTTGTAAACTTTGTTGCACTCATAAAAAAATGTCGCCATGACCGACCCGAACCGAGAACTGATATTTTAAACAAAAAACCGAACTGAACTAAAAATGTGAGAACCGATCAGCCAGAGTTAAAAAATTTAATTTTATAAAAATAAAACTTCCATCCTATTACAAACCTGAGTAAACTACAATTTGGTCACAAATGCTCAAATAAAAGCAGTGGTAACAAGTTAAATTTACTTCATATCTAACATCTAACTCCTCAATGTTAGATATATAGTTTCTAATGACATCATGAACTGAAATGCAAATTATCTACAGCAATACATACGTGAAGAGAATCGAGTCACAGAAAGTGACAAGCTAGTATTAGCGAATGGAAGTTACGAAGGTATTCATTTACAACGTAAAAAATGTGGCAATAAAAATTACATTAAATGAAAGTAAACACAAAAAAAAAAAAAACACAAATGGAAGTGGAGGGAGACAAGAAAATACTAAATAAATCAAGATACAAAAAGAGTTGAGGCATGAAAATAAGACAGTAAACCAAATTAGAAACAAATACTAAACACTTAATGCAACAGCGACAGACAGTGAACATACACGACACAATTAACATGGACGGAGAAATACTAACAGCAAAATCTTGTTGCCTCAATAACCTCTGGTACTGGCCGACACCCAGCGGAGTTGGTCGTCCATCTCTGAATGAATAGTCTGGCAAGTTCGTCAAGGGTCCAAATGAGTTGAGATTTTCTGGCAACCCCTCCTGCAAAGAAAAACATTCTCAACCACGGTTTCTGTGGGACTACCCATGTTATTAACGGAGAATTAACTCCCAAGTATAATATCAAATTACACAGTAAAAAAAAAAAGGAAAAGCTACAATATGAGCTTGCAGAATTTCCATACAAACCGAGTAAATAATTTTAAAAAAAATAAAGGGCACATAACTTACACAGCATTAAATACTGAACACATTTACAAGCAAACAAGTATTTTAGATATATATATAGTGGTTTTTTCTACAAAACAAAATGAAACCCTCTTAAAAAAAACCTAATTTTGGGAGTAGTCAATACCATAAAGAAGATCCAGTACCCACATACAAAGGATATGCAGTGCCAATAGAATCCAACGTAACATTCAAAATCCACAAATGTTAAAACAGTGCACATAAAATATCTGATAATATAAAAGTACATAATCAGGATACTGGTTGAGCCATATAATCCCATTTTCAGTGAACTTATACATGTTTCTATAACAAAGGCATCAAAGGACACACACGCACGCGCACACACACACACGTACGTACGTTTTTGACCAATAAATAATCGACACTCATTAATATGAAATAAGCCATTTTATATTTTAAACAATGAATTTAATATTTTATTAAGAAAATATAATA
The DNA here is from genome assembly GCA_029891345.1 of Dryococelus australis. Taxonomy (NCBI): domain Eukaryota; kingdom Metazoa; phylum Arthropoda; class Insecta; order Phasmatodea; family Phasmatidae; genus Dryococelus; species Dryococelus australis. Next base: position 130,382,766 of record CM056999.1, read on the forward strand.
AAAGAACAATATTAATTGCATTATTTATGATAATTATAATTAATAACACAATAGGTTTATTTCCATACCTATTTACATGTACAAGACACTTAACTATAACACTAAGATTAGCACTACCTCTATGATTATCATTTATATTATATGGATGAATTAAAAATACAGAAAGAATATTCACACACCTAGTTCCAACAGGAACTCCTGGTGTATTAATACCATTTATAGTTTGTATTGAAACTATCAGTAGTATTATCCGGCCAGGAACTTTAGCGGTACGACTAGCTGCTAATATAATTGCTGGTCACTTAATTATAACACTATTAGGGAATACATCAATAAATGTTTCTCCTAGAATATTATCAATTATATTAATTATCCAAATAATATTACTAAGATTAGAAGCAGCGGTTGCCATCATTCAAGGATATGTATTTGCTGTTCTAACAACATTATATGCTAGAGAAGTAAACTAATGTCAACACGCCCACACAAATATATTCCTGTTTCACGTCCTGCTATATTTCATAATGGAAATTAATATTCTATTTGGAGAATAATTCCAAATTGGACTGAAACTATAAAAGATGTACTGTAACATTTTCCCATATTTCTGTGTGTGGCAAAGGACTAGGTTTGTACATTATTGGAACTATGTTTTGGCTACTTTCATAAAATGTATTTATAGCACATGCTTAATTTTATCATTAATGAAGTTTTAGTAACGATCCCACATATCATTCTATCTGTAAACCAGATGGGAAAGTATTAAAATGTGCAGCTGCTAACTTTTTAAACTGAGAAAAAATTATCACATCTCTGATTGTAAAAATCAGTGTAATAAATTATGGATTGTGAAGATTATACATGCTCTAAACAAGCTAACATTTTTTTTATATTTAACATGTGGGAACATTACTAAAACTTCATTAAATTTTAGAAAACTAATACAATTAAGTTAAAAATTACTGGCATACCACAGTTATGTTCATTATTACAGAAAAACTCCACTTTTTGTTAAAACAGAGTTAAAGGAATTTCTTTATTCTGCACTGCATTTTAACATCACATTTACCACAAAAATAGCATAACCATACGTTTTCTAAGGAAAAATAATTTGTATTAATAAAGCAATGGAAATATTTTGGTGTAACTAACACATTCTGTTGTTGGCTATTCAGAGTAAAGTGAGCACTTTTGAAAGCCCTCTCATTTGGAATAATAGTCAGTAAATACAGTTTGATTTTAGCCTTAGACATTAACTTCTAGGTAAGGTGAAATATACACAGTGTGTTTATTAATTACATAGCAATAGTCAATTAAAAAGATGGTTAAATGACAAAAAAAATGGCTGACAAGAAAAAAAGTAACTAGAGCCTCAAATAAGCTCACTTTACCATGAACAACATATAAATACTTTTAAAAGTAACAAATTTTGTACATTTCGTGTCCAATTATGTAAACTTAACATATTTATTTATACAATTGATGCATCAAAATGAGTTAATAGACACCAACAGAAAAAGCTGCACACTGGTGCACTTTAGCTACATTTTTGTCATTTATGTAAAATCTCAGATCAGCTATACACTATTGTTCTTCCTTTCCTTATTTACACTTGTTTTCAAACAACTATTTAACTCTGCAAACATGATTAGTTGTGATTTATGTCACAAATACACAGAAGCTGCAAAATCATCTCCTGCACACGTTTCTAAACTGGAACTTTACTGAATCATGACTGCAGGAAATGTCTACAACTGAGATGACTAGATCTGGCAAATTCAGTGCAAATAACGTTACTGTAGAATACCAAGCCACATTCTTGATGCATAGCCTAGTAAAGTAAATTGAATTTTCTCGACGGTACAAAAAAGGACACTTCTTGAATGAACACATGCAAATAAAACTCTATTACTTACTGTTTTCTCCAAGAACGATCCACAGTTCTCACCACTTTGATAACTTTCTTATGACTGATGCTGACTGCAGGCACTGGACTTCTAATGCCTAAGACGTGGAAAATAAAAGCATTGTTTCAACTTTATGACAATGATAACCACCTAATGCCTGATTGCACCATTAATAGGCCTGAAACAAGATCTTAGCATCTTGGTTCAAACACTATACTTGATTTGATCCGAGTTCCAATGTACGAGTGTTGCACCAACGTGAACTGCGAGTTCCGATCGTAGATCTCCTGATCTCAGTTCGGAACTAGGATTGAGATGAAACCCTGTTTGTAATTGGCTCTCCTTTCATGACGTCACTATGCAAATGTTTGTTTTGAAGTTCGGACACAAAATAAGTTTTTTGTGGATAAGCCTAGGATTATTTTTCACTATATCATTTAGTTGACTGCACTGCAAAATTTCCATTTCAGTGTTTTTGTTTAATTGGAAACACTTTGCACACACTTTTATTGTTATTTTAATACCAATATTATTGAACGTTGTGTGCATATAGATGGTGCAATGTTTTATCTGTTTTAAGTAAAATAACTTTTGTGCGAACTTAAGTGAATAATATTCAAGTGTATAATGACGTTTTGCAATCTCCCCCTCCCCCCCAAAAAAATTGTACTTAGCGCTATTTGTTTCTGTATTTTCAAACTACAATTATCAGCTATGGCTGTTCTTTCATGAGCAAAACATTAGACAAGAGATTTAGCTCGTGCGGAAAATTAGGACAGTTTCTGATGTTCTGAATGGCTTTTCCCATTTTCCGTTTTGTTTGCTCAGAGGGATAAGCATAAATTTCGTTCTCTCTTAACAAAACAATAATACCATCATTAATCAAATAAATGCTTTGCACCTCAAGCGTTTGTAAAATTTCTTACTTTACATTCTACAACAGCAAAATCAACCAAATTCATTTTGTTTCTAGTAAATATAAATATTTAACAGTGCTTTTATCTTCACATATATCTTCACTATATTCAGCACAAACTTTTATTCTTCTCTTTTCACTTTATAAACAATTGATAAATGTATTTTTAACTACCAAACAGAGCTTAAATATGGAATATTTTAATGTTTACACCATTTTTTAAAACAAAACTGCTTTTCACTATAACTTTAACATTTTAAAATAAAGCACTTGTATTTACTTGATCCGAGATCAACCTTCTGAATCGCCAAAATGCACAGTTCAAGGCAAGGTTCAAATTGATCTTAGTTCTATCACAATGGCGCAACAGCCAAATGTGCTGAACCAGGATCAAGCCGGTATTTGATCCTAGATCATTGCTGAACCTCAATGGTGCAATCAGGCATAAGACAATTTAAATTAACTTTACAGCATTAATGAAATCCAATATTGTTAAACAAAGAAAACATAAGAACATGCTGTAGTGCTAAATTTCTTTCAGAGTCCACCTATCCTCTCCTGTTTTTCTACATTTAAAGGCAATCATTTATTTACCAGTGGTGGCTCCAGGAAGATTATCAAAGGAGGGCACAAAGTTAAAAATTAACAAAATACTTTATTGAATATGCAAAGAACTAACAAACCTCTAAACACACTGGGTTTTCACTTTTAGCAGTTTCATCATGATTTTAAAAACTCGACTCAAAAAATCCATCAAATATACTGCATTCCTTTATTGTTAAAATACAGTATGATCTAGTAGAAATAATAGATACATAATTTCAACTAAACTTCTATATACTTCACTCAACTGATTTCTTACATCTTTCTGCCCCAACATTACATTTTCCATTTATTTTGCAAATTCAGTTTGTTCCCTAAATGGTTTCTCTGTTGTCATCCAAATTTTTTAGGCCAACAACACCTTTATTAGCTCATGTTTCATCCGAACCACACAGAATACAACACAAACAATAAAACGTGGTTTTATCATCGTATCCTGCAAAACAAATATTTTTATGAATTTATTTAAACTCAAATTACATGTATAATTTCTTTTTTGGGTGTGATAGATTTGCCTTAGAATATGTTGTGATCATGTATGTTGTGATCATGGAGGGCCACGATTTCTAATTGAATGCCTGTCGTGATACACAAACTGCTTTCCTAAAAAAAATTTGATTGTTCAATTTGTTGTTTGACTTAATTACGGCATGCTACATGTAAGTTCTGGAAAGGTCTGTCAACAACTGTGTTATATCTTAACCCGTGTCTTATGAAAAAGATACGCTGATTGGTGGATGTGATCCTCTTGACCTTACGGTGCTGTCCCAAGTCAAAGCTTTCAGAAAACTGAACTTTTGTCCGAAGTTGTGTCCTAAGATGATATAAAAATAAGACTACAGATATTTACGTGCACATTCATAGAATGTTCACGTTGCAAATATAAAAAATGGATGTGAAAGGCGGATTTTCTTGAGACAAATGTGATGAAATGCTAATTAGTGCAGTCTGCGTTCTGTCTGAACTATTTTATATAAACAAACATTTTAAAAATATAAGATTCAAATAAAATTCTTGGATGTCAGTTGCCAACCTTACTTAAACTAAAACAGTTAGGACCTATATCATAAAGATAAATAAATATTTAAATCACACATTGTACAAACATGATATAATCAACAATTCAGAAATATAAAAATCATTACGTAACAACAAATAATGTGTCCAATTTACTGCCAGTGTGATCTAATGTCTTATTCTGAAAGCTTATTACTTTCGGACAAAGCATATGTAGACCATATTCTGTGTGAATGTGACGTCACTTGACGTGAAGATTCGGACACGTCCACACATATGGCCAATTGTAGACAGACCTTAACACAGTAACAAAAATTCTGTGTATTAACATTAAAAACTGAATAATACACTAACTTTAAAAACTATGATATCATGCACTGTTATTTTCAAAATATTCACAAATTCTCAAGCCTTGAATATAATACTGCAACAGTAACAGTACATATGTGTTACATTGTCAGAAAACACAATGCAGTCGAGATGCACCTACCATCTATTGAGCTTTTACAGCACTGCCTGAACCACGTGCGAACAGGCGGCTTGTGCCCCGAATATACCGCACTTCGGCTATTTCCAAAATGTCTTGTATGCCTTTAACAAGGAAAAAATATACAGCAGCATGGGCACTGACAGTTTGTGCCCCAAAGCTGCAAGGAGAAATTTCGTCTATGCCTAAAGGAGGCACTATTCACAGTCTAGTGATACAGAACTTAATGTTCAAATACTTTACTTTTACACTTAAAATACAAAATAAGATCTTTAAAAAATCACTTAATTGCTATGGCATGTTACATTTTACTTGGGAGGGCACATGTCTCTGCGTCCCTTCCTTCTTATTCCTCAATGTTGACTTTATGCATCCTATAAATCATAGCAGCAAAAGTTGTGGTATAACAAATTCATGGGTTGGGTCTTTGGAATTAAGAAAATTACCCCCTCCTCATCAAAGAAGACACAACTGGGTTAGTTGTAATTTCAGTTTTCAATTTGTTTACCCACGACTCTTAAATAATAACTCTGGATGTGTTACATATCAGGAACTTGTATCCTCTATAATAATGTAATGGTTTGTCTTATGGAGTGATTTTACTACCAAAAATTATAAACTAACACAAGCCTTGACAGAGTGAGAACAGATTATTCCACTTACCTTTAAACAGAAGTTAAGGTTAAGCATGGACAATATGGAATGGTGGACAGTGTGATTGTAGGTTTTAAGCAAAGACACATTGTACAATGCATTAATGTACATAGTAGGAATTCAGCTGCTTCATTTGAAGTTACTAGAACAGATCACCAAACATTAATTTCTTTTTTAAATGTTTGGTTAAGTCATCTTCCCATTCCAAGGTGTATTCTGTGATTCTAATATATATGATAAAAATTACACATTTTTGTGGATATGTCAACCTGACTGCCTATAGCCTAAAAGCAAAAATAATGTCAGGCAAAACAGCAGAAAATGTTTTATTCTACTGTGAAGTTTCCATAAAAAAAATACAGTCTTTACTCTTTTAATGAAATTTCCTTAATACATACATACATATTAGAAGCAGTAGTTTTCAGTTGATATGTGAGTGTGTGTCAGGGTTTGGACAAACATTCAATGTACCTACCCAACAAAAACACAAGTTGAAAGCTACCTACAATCCACTTGAATTTGAGAAGGTAACAATATAATGTTTAAGGTGGCACTATCTAATGCTAAAGATTGAAGCAAACATTGACTGAGAAACAGGCTAAATGAGGGGATGCATGTGAGGCCCTTGCCTCACGAAAATTGCGAATACTGAGCAGCTGATGACCCAACACAAGAACAAGCACCACCAACATCAATCCCCAGACAGAAATAATGTCCTTTTATCAACCTGATAACACTACAATCAATTTTACAGACAGATCCAATGACTTGTCCAGCTACAAAAGATAACATAAGCCCCATCTCCAAATACAACCAGCTTAGGCATGGGTGAACACGCTATATCAAAACCCAACATATGGCAGATAAACCTTTGATCTCCTACTATGAGCAGATGTTAAAACCTCCACGAGTAGAGTGGAGAAAGGATTTGGTGGCTCTTAACACAGAGGTCTTGAGAGCTGATGAGGGTGAAGTGAGGTGAAAATGGAGGAGCACAAGAATGAAAGGGCAGGGGAAATGGGAGATCCTTGAGAAAACCAGCCAAGTAGTGGCATCATCTGGCACGACTCCCATGTGAAAAAATTAGAAGAACCTCTAGAAATCAGTTATAAAAATAAAAAAGTAGAAAAAATATATAAATTTCAGCAAATTTTAAATTGCAGCTTACATGCTAAAACTAAATCTGCACACAAGCTATGTCACTGGATTTAACATTAACTTTTGAACCAAAATAGATTTTTTTTGGGGGGGGGGGGAAACACCACCTATCATGGAAAGGAAGCACTTCACGTAACACTAGAAGGCACACAGTTTAGAAAACCACCTAAATAAGACTTACTACAGGAACAGATGCTCCAACATCCTGTGTTTGCTCATACCCCGCCCTTCAGGCACACTAAGTGTGTCGCTATCTACATTGCCACCAACTAACCAATCTTTTTATAATGATCAGAAGCAACATTACCCACAAAATGGTAAATAGAGGAAGAGGTAGCCAAAATTAAAAATGTTTACTGAACCCACGTATTCACCTTACCACTTATGGATGGTGATGGTAGGTACCACAATAAGTCCAGCACCCTATGCTTTTATTAATACTAAGAGGCCACCAAGAAATTACAACTAAAACAATACCTAGAGACTGGATCTAGTCTTTGGTACACCAGCCCAATAGGAACTCACGAATGCCAAACTATTTTCCACACTGGCTCTCAAGCAGGTACTGACCATGGAGTATTAATCCTTATTTTGCTTTCATTATATAAGGTGGGAAGACACAAAGTTCAAGCACATACTTACCTCACCACACAACAGTCAACATTCAGCAGACATATTCAAAATCGACTGAATCTTACAGACCCTGCTCAAAAAACATCTGATGTGAAAATTTGCTTGCATTGAAAAATGGCAAAGAAGTTCCCAGAAAATTGGTATCATATAAAAGGATCATATGAATATCTCATATGAAACATTCAGAACTATGGATTCCCAATAAGTTATCAAATACTTTGGTGCAATTTAAGTTGGTTTTCAAACTCTAAGTTCAATAGAGAGTATCCAGTACAGACATACAAATTATTAGTAAGGTATTTTGATTCAAGGGTGAGTACCTTTCAACCTTAAGGGGCCCACCTGCCCAGAGCTGTTTTCTGCATTTGAGAAGAGAAGCATGGGGGTGATAAAGGTGACAATGCCTCATGCATCAAGAGCATTATCACCACTATGCACAGTCTCAACTCGCATGCAGTGTTCTTGTGCTGCATGTACCTATAGGACTAAGTTTATTGCTAGAAAGTCTATGACACGGTTCAATGCAGGACCCTCGTCTACTTTTGTATTTATCTGACCCAAATATTTTGACATACAATGCTTTGAAGCTGGTTTTTAAAATGTTGGAGTGCTCCAAAATGGTGTTATGAATATGTGACAGTAATCAACAGGCATAGTTCGTAGTGTGTGTGTGCTTTTTTTTCTCATAAATCAGCACATCCGTTGCACTTCTAATAAATTAGTAAAAACAACGGAATTTCACACACACTACGACATACTTCAAGCAACAGGTAGACTGCCCTTTAAGGAGGCTACAAGTGTATTCCTCCAAATTCTTCAGACAACAAATGAGCGGTTCAGGGGTTTTTGTCAGTATTTAACAGTAATATCCTGGGTGCAAGTGAAGGTGAAATGGGGTGAAGATGGAGTGGCGATGGAATGCAAGGGCAGGTGAAAAAGGAGTATTCAAGAAAACCTGCTGGCCAACTGCAACATTCGCCATGTTTCCCACATGTGAAATTTTGGGTGATCCTCTTCCCCCTTCGGGAATCAAACTCTGTTTGCCTTGGTGGGAAACAAAGTAGTTAAAGACTACCACACCACTGTGACCCCATTACCTTTACCACTTTGGCTATTTTCAACACAACTGCCAGTGCATTTAATTAATTTCTACACAGTATAAGATAGTGGTAATTGTTTCGCCAGAAGGAAATAACTTGTAACAGGCAACCACTGGCATAACAGGAATATGCACTCAGGGTTGCCACCTTTTTTCCCATTGGAAAATTTCCTGACATGTCCCTGATTTCCAGACAAAAAGAATCTCTCTTCCCTAACCCTTTTGTAACATTCTTTTTCTGTAAGGATTGGCACCTTCGCATTGTAACACACTTTTACACGATACTTTTCTTATCTTACAAAATTGCTCACCACATAGATTGCAAAGAAAAATGTCCAAGCATTTAGTCCACAATCATTAAAACAATTTTATATGGTTCTACCAGCAGTGCATGATTAAAGACAGAACTGCAAAATTCAGTTTGCATGTAACAGAATTCCTTGACCTTTAGCTAACTTGTTTGAAATTCCTTGACATTTACATGATTTCCATGACAGTTTTTAAATTCCTTGTTTTCCAGACCTGTGGCAACCCTGGCACTAGACCACTCATTAAAAAAAAAAACATTGTTTTCTTCTGAGGCTGCCCCCCCCCCCCCCAAGAACAAGATTATCTAGCAAGTCTTGCTGTAATTTTTTTTATTTGTTGGTTTTACTATAGATACTAGAGGAAGATGTGCCCCAATAGCCTTAAAAGACACATTGCAGGTATATCTATTGACTGTTTGCAGTTTCTTCAAATTTTTAAAATAAAACCTTTGAAAAATCGCCCCATATACGATGTGATTGGTTGTTTTCTAAATGTGTCGTTTATCACAAGCGTTCTATACTTCTGTTAACATAAAAGTTCCTTCTTTTGGATTAAATTGAACTTTACTTATAATTTATCTATAAATTACAATATTTAATTTATAATTAATTTATATAATAACATTGAGACAATAGTTGTGTTCGTAATGCCTTGTAAGAAACCATTCTTATGCAAAATATTATTACACTGAGTGCACACAAATGTGATGCGTTGTCCCTTTGGTGTAATTTTCTAGACTTAGTTCAGCTTTGTATGCATGAGGCAGAGGAATATCCTGGAAGTAGAACTTAAGCAGGGCTACAGAAAAGTTTGAAGTAAACATGAATGGATTATATATACTTGTATTGGCCACACTACATGGTAAATTAAGGTACTGGCAACTGGGTGTTTGGAATGGGACCACCCATTACCGGGCCAACTCTGGCAATGCCTATATGGGCAATGACCCAGTTCTGTCCACAACACAAACTGCTTAACTGTTTGTGTGGCATCAATCTTGGGTTTGTAAAGTATTTGAGGGTTTGTAAAGTATTTGAGGGTTTCGCTACAGGAGCAGTCCAACAGGTCAGGGTTGGGAATCCCACAAAGACCCTCACATCCAGAGAACCCTTACACTGCTTAGAAAAAAGATAATTAATGGATAAGGTTATGGGTCCCTAGGAGTGTAATTAAGAGCCATAGTATAAGAGAAGAAAAGAAGGGGAAAAAATTGACGAGTAAGTAAGAAATGTTATTGGCTCAATTTTGAACTCCTAACTGAATATCTTGCCATAGATAAACTAAAAAAGTCAGTAAAAAGGTTTGAATTTCAACATTTTTCCAGGGGATTTTCCATACTCTAAAACCTCCTGACAACTTTCCCCCCTTGCCACAAAAAAATACTGAAGTCTTGATCCACTATTGTTTCCAATGGAGGCTCCTTCGCATCCAGTCTGGCCCTCTTTCGTTAACATCCAACCACTGACCACTTTACTCGTCATTACTGTACAGGCTCCACTTTTACATGTCACTATGATCAGCAGGAGCTTACCGTTGAATCAACAGGTTATTGCATGAAGCCTGTGATACTCTGTCAGTTCATGCAGTACCCAATTGACCATTTTCCTTACTTTTTCTATTTGCTGTTGGGCAAGTTCCCTCATGGTGCATGGATTCGCCTTCCTGCATTACCTTTAATGAATTTGATGCGTGCCGCATTCGCCTCTATTAGACTGTTTGCCCACCGCACAGCACTCTAGCAGCACACCGTCCATCTGCTCTCTACCAGTGCAACCAGTGTGCGGGTGTGTGTGGTGCCACACACAAAGTGCAGCGTAGTATAGCGAGTGAAGCGCCAGTCAGTGCAGCGCATGGTCAAAGTGGCCATGAGCCACATGGTGCGGAAGGGTATAACCCGCAAGTTCTATTTTATTCAAAGGGTGAAGTATTAAAGCTTTACAGCTGACGGAAACTGACAGTCATGTAACATTGATAGATGCTCAATAAAGCCGCCCTTATATTTATCTAACCTTGTGTAGTATTGTTTTGTTATTTTTCTATTTTTTGTTCATCACATATGTTCCATCCACACCTCACTCATCTTGTTTATTAGTGTCTTATTTTAAAGCGTAGCGAAGGTATAATGTTTTAGCGTAGTTCCAGCATGCAGAAAGTGTGGTAAGAAGGTGCGTAGAAATACATATGTTAGAAAGTAGTTCCACGTGACTCGCTGGCGCAGCAGCCGGCCGGCATATCATGTACGCACAGACAGTCGTTGTAGAACATGAGGAGGAGCAGATTGCTTGCGTGCGTGTCTCGCGTTCTGTGCCTGAGCGGCACTTCAACTTTTGTATCAATCATTTATCATGCACTAGTTAAATTTATTCTAGAACAGTTTTTCGTTAAGTCGCTCGGGAATCCTCTCCTCTACTTCCCCAGTGCTTGCATCGCCAGGGGAAGCATTAATTACATTTAAATATTTCATGGTGTCGTGCCGTTTTTACTGTATCGACTAGACTAACAGGCAGGCTCAAGCCCGGTACACTGTGCAAGTGACCTCTTAGAGGAGGTGTGTATCGTAGTCTGAATACCGTCTCGCCACAAGGACCAAACATATCTGCTCCACCAACAGAAATCTCAACAAACAGTGTGAACAAATAGCAAGGGCATTCTTCGACAGGGGCTACCCCAGCCACCTCGTCCACAAACAGATACAGCAAGCCATCTCAAATACTGGAACACAAACCCAGGTCAACCACTCTGATATTCCCCTGGTGGTCCCATAACATGAAGGCTTAAAGTAAATTCAGAAACATTCTCCGCTCCGGATACAAAATTCTAGCTTCTTCACCGCCAACACAAGACCTGCTTTCTAAACCACCCAAATTGGTCTTCAAAAGGCCACCTAACATCCGCAACAAACTGGTTCATCCAAGTAGCCCACCATAAATGCCAATCAAACTATCACTCCCAAAAGTATCCCACCCCTGCAATAGTTCTCGCTGTGGCACCTGCACCATTCACCAACCCTTAACTTCTTTCAACAGCAAACTTGCTAAACACACATACCCCATCCAAGGCAATTACAACTGTATAACAAAAAATCAGATACAGTGCCAACACTGTAATGCAGAATACATCGGCCTCACCACCAACACACTCAGGCATGAAATGAATGGCCACAGAGCAGATACCAAACAAGCCATAGCTGATAACATTAATAACCTTCAGGACAAACCAGTTGCAGCACATACAGCATCACACAACAAAGATTTTGATTCCTGCTACAGTACCAAGGTTGTGAGAGCCCTACCACCTTCAAGCAATAGCTCAGAACTCAGATGCTGGGAATTAGCTCACCAATTTATAACTAAATCCAGGCAGCCACCTGGCCTCAATATAAGATAATCACAGCTCCTTACTATACCTGCAATTTTTCAATTTTCCCGCCTCACCCTAGTTTGCCACCCGGCCACTAGGTTTACTATGAACAGCGCCCTTCCACCATACTCGCAGCCTGATGAAGCTGGCTTAGCCAGCGAAACATCGCGATTGCGCAACTACGTGAAAAAACTGTCTCATCCTATTTTGTGTGTGTGCCTATCGACAAGTACTGGACTGTGAATACTTGGATTCCTGTCCTTTATATATTTTCAAAGGAAATCTATGTGTTTTATTCAGGTTGGTCTTTGGACTCTTAAGGGCGTAGGTCCTCACCTTCCCGCTAAGTGTAACTATTGTTCTCAAGTGCCTATTGTGTCTTCTTTCAAGTGCTTTAATTCATAGTATTGTTTTAATGTGTATTTGGTACGTGTGGCTAGCCCAAATAGGCTACTGCGCAGCATGCATATAATAAGTAATATTATTGTCTGAGGAGTACCAGCATGTCGGGAGGATTTCGCCTTGGCCGTCGGCCGAACGATCCCGAGATGACCAGTGTCTGCTCTACCATAGTATGGCATCACAGTGATGCCTGGCAACCAGATAATATTAACTTAATTCCTTGAATTTTACTTTACCATAACCCAAATGACTCCTCTACCCACTACCGAACTGCAGCACCCCATCAAATTGTTCACAGCTGATTGGACACTTCTCAAAGCTCAGCTCAGGATATACTCTTTTCTCATTTTGTATCCATTCCACAACATGTAAAATTAACATATAAATGTGTTCCTAACACACACATTCATATTCTAATGTAGGCCTACAGAAACACTAATTTCTCATACACCACACTTTTTTGAAACCACCTAGACATTTTTCACAAATAGTACGAGAACTTTAATGCAGTACTCCAATTTACTTTCAAAACTTATTTTATAAGCTACAACATAACTTACAACTTGTCCCATACAAAGTATTCAAAATAAGAAAATTTTCACTATTAATACAAAATTTACCTCCATGCAATGGTGAGTTTATTAATACAAACAAGGATATTCATCTCATTTATCTTACTTAGGATCAGCATCAGCAAGAATAGAGAAAATGTCCTCAAAAATGAGTTTGTATTAATAATTTTTATTAAGTTAACAAAACAGGTTTTGTACTTCAAGACCAGTACCACATATAAAACATACCCATGAAAACAACTCAAATGATACAACTTCAGTTTGATGCATGACAGACCGTCAACTAGGAGAACACTGCGTCAAGTGGGGGTAGTTTTTGACGGGCACTACACTAAATCAGGCGCACCCTATTCTGGCTGGGTTGTCAGGGTAAATTTAGTCCTTGTATGGCACTGGGACGCTCCCTGTGTAAAAAACTGGCTAGGTAGCTTTGTGGCAGGGCACAAAGTCAGGTTCTGGCAATGCAATCTTCCGCTTCAGGTTAAGCACTTTGGGCGGTATACCTGGGTGACATGTGGGGCTGGTACTAGGTTCGGACCACTGCAGAATGATTTGACATGTAGGCGCAGTAGGTACTTGAAGATGCAGGACACGTGTGTGGAGTCTTGTTGGTGGAAACAGAACTGGTGAGAGATATACGATAGGACCAGTTGGTGGCTGGTCTGACTGGCTGAGGTACTTGATGAGCCACGGGTATACCTTCTTGCTCGAATACTTGGGGCTCTGAAACAGGTTCTTCAGTATCTCAAGAACGAAGGGGGTGGGAAGACGGTGCAGTGCCTGAGCCTGTTCCTTGAGTGCGAGCTGTCTAATGTAAGCGACTAAGGTGGTGAGGGTCAGCTCTTGGATACGCCCAGAGGCAATTAGCACCTGCTTCACTTTCTCTTCTAGTCAACTACGTCGGGGATAAGGCATCTGGAGTACACAACACACACTCACGTCCATGAGGCAAAATGCACGTATTTGTGTGCTTTACAAGCGTTGAACCACATGAGTGGCTGTAGAATGAGCAGTCACCCTATCTCAATTCTCAGCACTTTGAGCGCAGTGAACAATGAAAATCAGGCCTCGCCATCTGCAGTCCCTACATGTGGGTGTACGCTCCAGCAGAATCTTCCCAATCCAGAGAACGCCCCCTTCTGGCACTGAAAATGCGGTGGAAAAGGCCGAGCAATGAACTGACAAGCTGGTCTGAAGGCAGAGTACCTATGAATGGGCTCTACCGTTCCACTTACTGGAGTAAACAGAAAGGTTAGCCGTTGCAAATGTTTGTGGGTATCACACAGTGTCTTGGCTCGATTGAGTACAGTTCCTGGGATCACCTGTGTTTCTCTCAAGGAATGAGGACAACTGGAAAAGGTGCTACGTCTACAGGAACGTGGTACTCGGGGATCGGTTTAGAACCAATGTTTATTCCGTGTGAATGGAAGTAAACATGCGGTGACGCACTACCTCCTATGTATAGCAAGAGAGTTTTTGAACCGAAAAATTGTTTATTTGCATTTGGTACACTTATCTTCTGCACTTTAGGGTTTCCTTAAAGTTTTTTGTAATGAAGAAATTTTTATTTCTACCTTTTCTTCCACTTCTTCAAGTTATTCTGTTGAGTATATTCTCTTCCTTCAATTTTCCAATCTCATTAGCAATTTTCCTTTTTTCTTATCTTGTTTTCTTGCATCACTTTCCTGCTCAAGTTTGTTTCCAGGTAGTCTCTGTACTTACGCCTGTCTGCTCTCGCAGACAGTAACATCTTCCCATCCACAGGTACATTAACTATCACACCATAGTACTTAATGGTATCATAGACAGTCCTTTGGGCAATGAGTGACTCCCCATGTAGGTTTTCCACTAACAATGATTTATTTATTAAAAATCCCCCTTCAACAGAGGCCTTGCCATGAGAAAGGATTATACAAAGTTTAAGCACCTCCCACAGCAGTTCGCTGTTCATAGTTGGAGTTGCCATTCGTAATCTGAGAGAAAAACTCATCTAAGCCAACCTCTGCATTAGCTTCAAAATTGTCAAAGTCACTCTTTAAATTACTTTTTGCACCAACACATAAATTTCTATACTGTTACTTTGCCTTTTAAGAAACATTGTCACTAATTTGATTTGCTTCATGTAATGCTTCTATCAATTTAATTCATATGATTGTAACCACATGTTGGTTCATGTATGATAACCTTTGGATCCAAGCTTGTCACACCAAACAGTATACTTCGACTAACACAACTGCGTTTTCTTCATCCTTTCGATGACAGATATTAGAACATTCCTACAATCAAATCTGAAGACTTGCATTTCTTTTTCTGACATCTTTACAAGAACTCCAACATATACTAGCACTACCTTAGAAAGGTTGTCTATGTTTTCTAAATCAAAGTTGAAAAGTGCTTTGCCATCTCTTTTGGGTATTTTGTCAGCTCTTACTATTCTCGCCATTAAGCTGCTCAGAATGTCACAAATATGGGTGTACAGAAAAGGAGCAAGGGGCTTTGCACTCTGAAAAGTCTTAAAAAATGTTCACACCAATTTGAAATAAGTTTGAAAAATGCCAATTTGCATTTCATCAGTGGGTCATTCAGGCACTCCTTTACATTACTAACAGGCTTGGTCTGAGGAAGCTCGCCAGTCTGAATGTACTTTTTTATATTGTTGTATAAAAATATTGCTTTTTCAGCACAAGCCACATTTTCCACCCACCTCGTGGAACAGAATTTTAGAGGGAAACATGAAGCACCAGTCACAGTTTGAAGTTTGAAAATCTGTACGTAAAATGAAGTAAATGTCTCTAAGGTTTCAACATCCCATTTCACATCACTGAACCGTTTTTTTTTTTTTAAATGCTCCATTCACAACATGAAGACCACATGTCCCTACATTTAAAAGTTCCTTACAATGTGGATTTGCCTCCATATAGTTTGTGAATTTACCCAAAATGCTTAAATTAACATTAGGCCCAGCCATTGACACTTGAACATTTTCTCTCTTCATGGGATGCAGACATTCATTAAATTTACAGAGCAAGTCATAAGAAGTGACATGCTCAAGAAAAACACTGTTCCAATAACGAGTCAAATTTCTCTGCATATTAACATCACAGTACCTTGTGTACATATATCCATTTGACTTTTCTGTACTATTTTGTTGAGTGACTCATCAAAACACACAACATAAGATTGGCAATCCTAAATTGCACCTTTGAGAATTTCTGATAACCTGGGTGCAATACCATGGTTGACAACATAGGAACACTTTGTTTCACCCACAGAAAATTGTTTAGCAATGTTACTATCAGGAAACATGAATGAGAACAAATCACTAATATCAGAGCATGAACTTTTAGAGTATGTACTATCTACAACTTTCTATGCCCAAGCAATTTCTGCTCTTATTACATCCTCCTTAATATAATATGGCACAAGTAATTTGTTTACACTTGGAACATGCACAGGATCTTGGTGAGAGACTTCTGTACTTGCAGCTTCCGTGGTCCTAGATGTAGAAGAGAGAAGACTACAGCCACTGGAACTTGGTTCACCTGATAGTTGCAGTGTGATGAAAAAATGATGAGGATTTTGTTTATCTAAGCATTAACAGACTTTTATGTAGCTATGTTTTAGAATGAGTTATGGGTAACTTTTTTTTCCCCACATTGTCTGGTTTCAACAATTTCTTGCACACCTTACAAAATGCTTGTTCCTTGTGTTCTGAGACTTTACTGGCCCAATTTGCAAATGCAGGGTACTGGGATAAGTCTAGCCACTGTTCACTGAAATATGTTTTCTTACTCGCCATACTGAAAGAAAACTATGGCCTCTATTTCAGAAAATAGTGGCAGTGCACACTATGCAACACTGACTTTTGCTTCTTGTTCCTACACCCGAGTTCATAATGTCACAGTGAGGTTACGTGCACACATGTAGACCTAAATAATAACAGCCAGTGCAAAATGGTGGCAAGGGAGAGTACATGATCAATAATTAACCACAGCTTGGTCACACATCTGCCACATACAACTTCAATATAATTAAAGAGCACGAAACACCAACTTTGTTTTCATAAATTACTTATCACATTGCCCCCACAATGTGAGTGCACAACACGATGCCAAAGAAACAGTCACCATGGAAGACTGTCTTAAAATAGGCCTAGGCCTAATCATATTTAAATAATGGCATCCGAGCCGCAACTTGAAATCAACACTTTCGGAGCCGGGGGTACTATTCACATGTAAAATTAAACAAATTTCATTTGCCAGTCACATATTATTCTGTGGCCCGGCCGCACTTCAGCCAAACAACGGATGCTCGTTCAGTGTTGCCAACACCAATTTTGAAAATCCAGCAAATGTTTACAAAAAAATCAGCTAAATTCTCGCTAAATATAGAAAACGCTGCACTCGTTACGGGGCTACACTGCACTATTTACGAGGACGCACAGTGCTCATTGCAGGGCTATTTGATGCGGGGTCCAGAAACGCTCATTCTAGTGCAGGACAGCACTAGTTCCCTCTTCTTGGGCTTGGACTCGGCCACAATTACCCCGAAAATTCTCAGACCAGTAAACATATTATAATTATACAAGAATAATAAACAAAGTTTTTTCTTAACTAAAACCATTTTTAAGTTAACATTCCTGACTAAAGGCAGCGTATATATAAAATTCCTGACTTTTACTAACCATTTCTCATATTCCTGACTTTTCCTGACTTACAATGACTGTGGGAACCCTGTGATACATGCAAGCTCTATGCCATTAAAATGAGCTGCACAGCGACATGTAAACATTCTCCAATGTTCCCTCCCCTGGGGTGGACAAGCTATGATGTAGGGAGAAGGGAGAACTCAGACAACAGTGTCTATGAGAGAAGTCTGACTGGTCTATTCAGTGCACGCATCTTGGAAGCATGTGGAAAGCAACAACAGGGTGTCTATTCCAGGACTACAAATGTATTATTCCAGGTTTTTTAAAACACGGAATTCCACCAGACTGCAAAAATACTATTATCGGTGAAAAATTATAATTAGCAATACAGATGTACAATAACAAATGTGTGTTACTTAATAGGATACTAACACACATTTTAAAAAGAATACCCTAATAATACATAACTACAAAAATCTTGCCAAAAATATGCTCACTCAAAGTACAACTAAAAAAAGTAATATGTACATTAGCTTATTTTAGGTTAGCAAGTATCATTTACTCCGAATGTGTTAAAAAGTTGCTACATTATCTCTGTTCTACAATTTTAACAGCTTTGTCTCCCTAGCATAAAATTTCTGTACACTACTGAAACAAACCTAAATAACAGACATTTGCAAAAACTAACCTGATAGAGTTAACCGAGTCAACTGTGTCACATGATGAGGTTAACTCTATCACTATAGGGTTACCAGATAATTTGTGAACGCTTCAGAGTTGTTTGATGGCAGTAAAAGACCAATGTTTAAATTTAAATTTAAATTCCATGAATGAATGTGAATATTAACAAAAGATGGAATAGTAACACAATCACTACAGACCCATGAGTCTCACATTGAGTATAGAAAAGGTAATGGAGGAGCTGGTGGTCCAGTATGTGGTGAGAGTTATGAACAAAAAAATGGGTTGGAGGAGTCACAGCATGGATTCAGGAAGAGATATTAATGTGAGACACAGCTATCTGATGCAGGTAGTTGATGAGGGGAAGAAGGCAGATGTCGGTTTCATAGATTTGAGAAAGCATTTGATAAGGTGTCCTATGGGACATTGATGAAGAAAGTGGAGGTGCTGATAGCAGACAAGAGGGTGGTGGAATGGATTGGGGACTTCCTCAAGAGACAGAGTGTGGGAGTAGGGGAGGCAATATCGGGGGAAGGGGAGGTTACGTTAGGGTTACCGCAGGGAAGCATGATGGGTCCTCTGTTGTTTACCATAATGGTAAATTACATGGGTTTGGGGACTAAGGGGAAAATAAGATTGTTTGCAGACGATTGTGCTGTGTATGCAGACGGGGCGAAAAGGGGAAAGGGGGATTGCAGGTGAACATCGACAGGATATGGTTGTGGAACAGGGAGATAAATGTAAGAAAAACAAAGGTAGTGAGGTTTACAAGGAAGAATGCGATAAGCCAGGACATGTACAGATAGGAAGCGCAAAAGATAAAAGAAGCAGCAGAATATAAGTATCTAGAGATTACATTGCAGCGAGCTCAGATGGAAAACACACGTAGAGAGGGAGGTTGTAAAAGGAAGAAGGGCTCTGGGTATGTTGGGATGGGTGCTGAAGAGTTAGCTGTGAGGTGAAGGAGAAGGCATATGGCACAATGGTACGGCTGATATTAAATATGCTGCAGCAGTATGGGACCCGTACGTGGAGGTGCTAGAGCTGGAGAAGGTGCAAAGAAGGGCAGCAAAATGGGTGAAGGGTAGGTGGAGAAGGCAGGGGCAGGATGGTGAGGATGAAGGGAACTATATGCCATCGGTGATGGAAGAAATGGGGTGGAGCTCATAAGGACAGGAGGAAAGTTGGGGAACGGATGGTCAGGAAGTACAGGGTGGTAAAAGAAGAGGGATGTTGGGAAGGGCCACACTGCAAGCTAGGTAAGAGGGTGTTTAGAGGGAGAGGAAACAACAGTGAGAAGCTTCAGAGGGTGTGGAGAACAGAGCAGGGTAGGCAGTCTATGCTTGTGCGGTCTGTGAGGGAGTGGAATGCGTTACAGGAGGAATTGGTATCTGAGGGGGGAATGGGGGTTGGAAAGTTCAGGAAAGGAGTGGAAGAGGAGTTTAGTTGGGTAGGGGAAAGGTGAGAGAGCTTGTCACCAGGTGGTAGCCTAATTGCAGGTGTATTATATATTATAATTAGAACACCTCCCATATTTTCACTGAGGAAACAGGATAGGTTATCGTACATGCCCATGTAACAACTCACTGCCAACTTCTATTAACTAAAATTCACTGATTTTTTTTTTTAATTCCCTGAATTTTCCCTGATTTCAAAATTCCCTAATTTTTCCAGGTTTTCCAGGGCACGTAGACACCCTCAACAACAACCATTATAACTAGCAGTGTGGTTTATTTATTTTCCTTTCAGTAAAAAACATTGTTTGTATTTAATAATATAGCAATAAAATCAGGTTTTAAACTAAATCTGAAGAATATATCCTATTACCATACCATAAATTGTTTTTAATTTTCTCCCTTTGTTATTACACTGAAAATAGTTACAGAAAGAAGAGAGAAACAACTGAAAAATCCACATACCTTTTTGTAGCATATCAATTACACTTTTTGATATCTATACTGAAATGTTTAAGACATGGAAATCTTAGGCTCATTTCAACACAGTAACTCAGCTAACTGCTGATTAGTGCGACTACAGCTAAGTGGCCACCCGACATAGAGCTGCAGCAGCCCTGCTGTCGTGCGGAGGTCGCGCTGCTACAGGACAGCTATACTTGATTTTTTCACATGCAGTCAAACTGGTGTAGATAAAATTAGCTTAGCTCCAAGTACAGCTTCCTTATTGGGATGAATGAGAATTCCATCGAAAAACAACCTGATGATCGGTTTCCTTGTGAAAGCCCAAGAGAAGCAGGAAGGAGGAGAATGAATGTTAGCGTTATACCATCTACTGCTCTTACTACTCTTGCCACGTTTGAAGACCTGTATCCAAGCATCCAAACTCTCTATAAAATCTCTCTGTCACCTTGCCTTCAAAAAGACAGAATACTTAGTTGAGATACATCACAAGCGAAGACCCTAATGAACGGACTTGTATTATTTCACTTCCATATAATTATTAAAATATTAACAAAAGGTCACATATTTTGCAACAAAAAAGACTATTAGAATGGAACGTATTTTGTAAAAAATGCTGGAAACATATTTCAACATACCAGCAATTTTTATGTACATTTTTCATCACTTATCTCAGTTTTCTATCCACATAATTTACTTTTACTCTAATTTGTTGATATAGTTTTAGCACCATTTTGGAAGAAATTGTTTAAGTTTATAAAATTATTTTCGTAGCATGACTCAAGATATGTCAAGGAAAACATCAGCTAGTAGTCAAGACTAAAATACCATCCTTTTTATTGTTAGTAACACCCTAATGGAAAAATTTACGGACTCTAATAATATGAACTTAATGAACATCAGCACACATTTTTGGTGAAACTGTTTCAGAAACATTGAAACTACAAGAGTTAATGACACACCAATTTAAGTATTTCAATGCCTACAATTTTGAACATTTCCTCCATAGTTCCCCCGAATACCTATATTACAATGCCCAAAAACTCATTCCTGTCATCATCCCCCCCCCCCCAAAGCGCTTCCCGTACACTTCAACTCTGGATCTGTGCCTGATCACTGAAAATAAACAAAAGCAGTAATAATCTTGCCTGAGTGAAGTTAAGAAAAATTGAAAACAAGACTCCACAAAAATGTGATTTCTCTCTTAGGTTTAAAACATGATTTAAGAGTTTAATTCACAAGCGAACAGCAAATGCAAGATATTATAAAAAACATCTAAGGAAAAAAAAAATGTTTATAAGGAGAAAATATTTATTTCACTTCAAATTATACTGGAAAAAAATACACTCAAATTAAGGAACTTTTGAAAGTATGTATAAACTTCAAAAGAACAAATATTTTGACAAAAGAAAGGCAACATAAGGCAAAACATTCTTTGTTAATTTGGTGATACAGAGACAAATGAAATGTACAATTTGCACAGATTTGATACAAATGTACTAAATGTTAAGGAATTGTGAGGGAGCAAAAAATACAATTGAATTAATTTTTCTATATCATAAATAGTAAATATTATTTTTTAATTATAACTTTTTACAACAGTATGATCATTTTTGACATTCTAAAGTTCATCTATTTAGATCTATATCAAATGGGAAGGCCTGTATAACTAAAAACACTACATTTCATATTCAGTTATAAAAGTAAAAATACAAATTCATTAGTGTTACTAATTTAATTATTTTTAAAAAGCACTGAATTTACAATATGATGCATTCATGTGCTTAACCATAGACTTGTGCAACAGAAGTAAATTCATTTTTCAGTACTTCTATAATACTAAATTTTAAAAATTTTATACCTACATAAACTATAGACAAGAAACAAAATATTTGTTTTCAAGGTACTGGTAGGTAAAATATTATAAATAAAAGATTTACATAAACAAAACAGGAGTGTTTTAAAGCTGTGGGATGCATGTAAGAGAAAACTAATACCCACGTACCAACCATCCTTTTGAAATATTGACCTGAATGCTCAAACAGTAGACATATGTCACACTTTTATTAATACTGCTTTTCTTCAGAACCGATACAAGAATGTATGTTATACCTACCTGCCCTCATGCTAAAACCATGATGTTTAAAAATGTTCTTGTACCTTTATCATCATAGTTTAGTAGGCCTAATAATGGCTACAGAAACAATCATCAAACAAACCACTGCAGAAACTAGAAAATAAATATTTCCTTTCATGGATTATGTGTTTCATTTTTTTTATAGATTCTACAGTAAACAAAACAACAAAATGAAACAGTGGCAAGAATGAAACAAAATAATATATGGAGACAATTATACTTTGGAAATTCGTTGACAAGAACATACTTAAAATATTGCCAAGTTTTACAGATCACAGTCCACCTCATCAAAAACATGGAAAATACGAAGGGTTGGGTGGTGTGGAGAAATAGTTGTGTAAGTTGAGCCCTGTGAGAGGAAAAGTTAAATATACTATTAGGAAAAGTTAAATACTGTATAATAGGAAAAGTAGATTAGCATAGTTTCAGAAGTAATATTTAAGAAATTACAGGGGCACTAAAGTTTTAAAACACATTCTGATAGTATTATAAAAAAAGGATATTTTATTTGGCGGACCTAATCATAAGTCATGGTTTAAGTCATATGAAATACAAGGAATAAAGGCAGTACTAGAGGATGATGAACTATGTAGTTAACGTTTTTACAGCCCCAATTAATACATCCAACATAACTTTATAATTATGACTATGTCCAAGATTTACTTCATTTTTCTGAGTAAGACCATAGTGACATGTCAAACAACCCAAAATAAATTTTAAAGAGAATGCTAGCAGCAATACTATAAAGCACAGGTACAAAATGAGTAACTAAAGGTGAGTTTCATTCAGTTTTCCAGTTTTAATGTGATAAAGTAGTAGTGTACCAATGCAGATACAAATGAATCATAATTGGCAAGTTTAGGTTAATCGTAAGCTGCGATTCTTTAAACAGTTACTTTACAGATTATATAGTTTCCTTACACCTCTACCTTTCAAAAAAAAATTAAAAATATTATGTTGCATACTCTTCTGATAATGTAGACTCTTCTGTTATTGTATGCTTAAAGCCGATATTACACTATACCTGCAGTAGCACTTGGACTTGTACAAGCTTTTACTAGGCTTGGCGCAAAAGTCAGTATACCAACCACTATGTGAACCACCATGGAAGATACCTATTACATAACAGCAGTTAGCATGGGCTACTAGCATTTACATACTCTGGTGGGTGTGCAGTATATGGTTTATACTGAATATGAATCCAGCTCGTAGAATTGCTACTAGTAACATGTGTAGGCCTATTAAAAAACTAGCTAGCACTTCTTAATATTGCTTTATTACTGTTGGCAATTTCATTGATTCAATGGTAACTAATGTTTCATTATCATTTTTTTTTTTTCAATAATGAAAAACATTAGAATACAACAGTATTTTATATATTGTGACAAAATTTTTCAGACAGTTTGCAAAGTGTACCTTTTTTTCCTTAACATACCAAGATATATCCATTTTGAAGAAAAAAAATCTGATGGTCCAAAACAAATGCTTCAATCAGCATAATGTGACTTTCCCACTACGCTACCAGTCCACATGAGTTTTCCTGTTTAAACAAGCTATGGGTATACTGTTATGTTTTATAATCTTATAATCAAGTGATAATGTGTGTGTGTATACTCTGTTTACATTGAAGTTGTTTTGTTTATGTGGATTCTTTTTCTCTTGCACTGTGTATTGTGCCTGAATTGCCCTCTAGCAACATCTCTGTAAAGCGCTGGTGTATGATAAACAAAAGACAGTTGAGCTGAAGCCATGTAGCTGTGAAGTACTGATAATAATGAGCTCGTGATTACTGCATTATACTTGTATTTCTTCACGAATTACAAGAGGTTATGGGCTCAGAACTTACAAAAGATGTTCTGCCCGTGCGGTTCGTGTAAAGGAAACGTGAGGCGTCATGTTATAACAACAGGTCACACTTCAGTAGTGGTGTGGCTGCAATAATAGCATCATGACGGCCTGTGATATAGTGCTGGTACAATCTAGGTTCGTGAATTTTTTTCTTCTGTGTTCGGTCGTAGTAAAAATGGAAGTGACCAGGTTAACAATTGAAAGATTAGAGGGTCCATTAAATTGGACGGACTGGAATTTCCAAGTGAAAAGTCAACTACAGGTCCATGGGTGTATGGACGCCTTAGAAGGAAAAATAATACTTCTCACGGAAGAATCGGACAAGTCAAAAGCTCAGGCTATGAAGAAACACAAAGAAAAAATGTTGCTAGAAAAGACAGAATTTATTGCTCAACACATAATTGTTTGCTCTCTCAGCAACCAAGTACGCAAACTGGTAAATATGTGTATGTCAGCAAAGAAAATGTGGGACAAACTGCACAGTGTACACGAGCAAAGAACAGAGAAACAACAAGAATGACTATTTAATGAATTCTTCAGTATAAGTGAGAAAGACCCATGCGATTCAGTGGCTAAACATATTGCAAAACTAAAAAAATTGTGGATCGAGCTACAAGATGAGACCCGGAAAGAGGATAACGCAAAATTGCCAGACTCATTTTTCTTAAATTGAGTACTTAACACTATGCCACTGGAATATTTTGAATTCATGAATGCATAGGACAGTTCCAAAGGAACAGAGAAATTTGACTATTTTAAGAGAAAGGTATGTGTAGTCGAAATGCGTCTTCAAGAGAGAACTATGAGGTCTCAGCGCTCACTGCAAAAATGAAGTCAAAATTGTATGTGAGTAAGAAGACAGTGAATACCATGAGAGCCAAGTGTTTTAATTGTGGAAACGTAGGCCACATTAAAAAATACTGTCCAGAAGACTCCTCAAGAGACAAGACAAATTCCTATTCATCGGGGTCAGGCAATAGAAACCACAAGTCAAGAAGTAAAGATGAAGCTTTACTAACAGCTCTAAATATATCCAGTGAAAACTTGAATGAATGGTATGTTGACTCAGGAGCCACATCACATGACACCTAGGAAAGACAGGTTGATAGACTTCAAAGACGACAGCCACATCGAAGTGACGGTGGCAAATGCTGAATCTGTTCTATCAGAAGGTGTCTGCAATGTTGAGGTTAGAACCCTGTATGGAAACAAGGTCATACAAGATATAGTGTTAGTACCTGGAATCAAAGCTAATTTGTTATCTGTAAGCAAAATAGCACAAAAAGGTCACGTGTTGTGTTCGATGAGAGAAAGTGCACGATATGCTCTGATGATAATATCATGGCTACGTCAACAAAAAGAAAGGATTTGTATGTGCTGAATACATGCCAAGAAAGTGTTTACATGTCCAAGGGACAATCAACAAACCGACTGTGGCATGATAGGTTAGGACACCTCAACAGAATGGGAATGGCTGTAATGAAGAAGGGCATGGCAGATGGAATATCATTTTCAGGGGAAAAGGATGAACAGTGCATCAAATGCTTAGAAGGTAAACAGTCCCGGAAACCATTCAAAGGAGCTGGAGGAAAAAGGGTGAGTCAGTGCCTGCAATCAGTACACTCTGATGATTTGTGTGGTCCTATGCCCCAGGAATCTCGGAGTGGGGGAAGGTATTTTTAACCTTAATTTATGACCACACAAGGAAAGTTTCTGTGTATATAATCAGGTCAAAAGTTCAAGTGTTTGAAAAATTTAGGGAATTTACGGCCCAAGTTGAGAAGCAGACAGGAAAACAAATAAAGATCCTGAGAACTGACAATGGTTCAGAGTATGTAAACAGGGACCTCAAAAACTTCCTAAGGAATCAAGGAATAAAACATGAACTTACCATACCATACAGTCCAAAACAGAATGGACTGGAAGAGCACACTAATTGCACACTTGTTGAAAAGGCCAGATGCACGATGAAGAAAGATGGTTCTGATGAAAAGATGTGGGCCGAGGCTTTGAACACAGCTGCTTATTTGGCAAACAAGTTGCCTCATAAAGCAACTGGTGTGAAAACACCTGAAGAATGGTGGTATGGAAGGAAAGTGAACTAGCCCATTTACAAGTTTTTGATTGCATTGCATAAGGCACATTGAGAAACAGAAACACAAGAAGTGGGACTCAAAAAGTTACCCGTATATATTTGTTGGTTACTGTGAAGACAGTAAAGGGTACAGGTTATTTGATACAATAAATCCAGGAAAGATTGTGCACTCCAGAGATGTTGTGTTTTTGGAAGACAAATTTTTGGTGAATGAGCAACAGTCTACTGACATGACAACTGTGGATGCAAGGCTGCCTTCAGTGGACATCGAATCTTGAAAACTTAACATAGGTTCAAGGGAAAATATGGATTACGTAGAAGAAAATGTGGAGGACACAAACCTATCAGAAGAAGACATGTCAGAAGACGAATTCAGAAGATTTGAATTGGATCCTAGACCCAGAGAAGAATGCCAAAGAATCAAGAAGCTACCAAAAAAATTTTCGGACTATGTCTTGCATCACACATCAACAGAAGCCATCCCTAGCTCTTATGTTGATGCAATGCGAAGTGACACGAAACATCTGTGGCAAAGGCCACGACAAAGGAAATGGACACCCTGTCAAGTCAAGTCTGGAAGCTGGTGGATCGATCTGAAAATAAGACTGTGGTGAAGTGTAAGTGGGTGTATAGCATACAGAAATATTAGCTTTGTGATGCAGTTCAACATAAAAAGTAAGGTTAGTTGCAAAAGGTTTTACACAGGAACAAGGTATTGACTATACAGAGACATTTTCTCCAGTGGTCTGCAAAAGCAGCTTAAGATTACTGTTTGCATTAGCTATATGATTAAATTTGACTATTGACCATTTGGATGTAAATATTGCTTTCTTAAATGGCGACTTCAATGAAATTATTTATATGTACCAACCAGAGGGTTTTGTAAAGCAGAAACACGAAAATAAAGTTTGTGTCTTAAAAAAGACTCTTTATGGGTTGAAATAATCCTCTTGTGTTTGGCATCAAAGGGCAGGAGAGATAATAACAGATCTTGGATACAAAATATCTGAATTTGAGCCACAAATTTTTCACAAAAATTATGGGAATCTGCATACATATGTAGCAGTGCATGGAGATGATTTTTTTAAATGATAACTCTGAAAGGTGTAAAATTAAGAAATATTCAGATACAGAGTTCAGTATCAAAGATTTGGGTGAGGTAAAGTCTTATCTAGGATTAAGTATTGAGAAATCTCAAGGGATTATCAAAATCAACCAGAGATCATTTGTAGAAGAGCTGCTTAAAAAATACAAAATGGAAAGGCTAAACCTGTCAGCCCATTCATGGTAGCAAATTTAAGGTTAAATAATGATGGAGAGGATGTTCCATACCAATCTTTGATAAGGTCTCTAATGTATCTTTCTCTAAACACTAGGTCTGACATTGCCTATGCTACAAATTTCCCCAGTCAGTTTAACACCAATCACAAAATGGCGGGTAGCAGCCAAAAGAATCTTGAGATACCTGAAGGGGACAAACAATTTAGGTCTGACATATCAAAGTGATGATCAAGGATTAAAAGGGTATGTAGATGATGATTGGGCCAAAATCCTACCGATAAAAAATCTTATAGTGGTTTTGTGCTAATTTTCAGTGGTGGACAGGTTTCTTGGGAAGCCAAGAAACAATCCTGCATTTCACTCAGCAGCACAGAAGCAGAGTATGTTGCTCTTACTCAAGTGCTAAAGATGCTGTATTCATGAAAGGGTTGCACAAGGAATTAATTGGGTTCAAAAGTCATGTAATACTGTTCAATGATAGCCAAAGTGCCCACAAATTAGTATATAACCCTGTGTTTCACAATCACATGAAACACATTGACACAAGGTTTCACTATATCAGGAAAATTGTGAAAGAGAATGATTTTGTTCTGAAATATTTATGTAGTCAGGAAATGCCTGCTGATATGCTTACCAAAGCATTGCCATTAGTTAAATATAAGTTCTGTGTAAGGAGGGTAGAACTAAGTTAAAAAGATCATATGTATCACTAGATTATAAGGGAGTGTTGGGTTTTATAATCTTATAATCAAGTGATAATATGTATGTGTGTGCGTGTATCCTCTGTTTACATTGAAGTTGTTTTGTTTACATTGACTCTTTCTCTCTTGCACTGTGTATCATGCCTGAACTGCCCTCTAGCAGCATCTCTGTAAAGTGCTGGTGTATGACAAAAGACAGTTGAGCTGAAGCCATGTAGCTGTGAAGTACTGGTAATAAAGAGCCCATGAATACTGCATTATATGTGTGTTTCTTCATGAATTACAAGATATACCTCTAAAACTGCTCACATTAAATTTTCATTATGTATGTAATGTTTTAAATATTTAAGTATAATTTTTAATTGTTATTATTGTTAACTGAATCTGTATCTGCAGATTATATTTCTTATAATCTAATCTGTAATAAGTAGCCACATTGGTGCACCACTAAAATAAAGGAAGTAAAGTATATAAACTAATGTGTAAAGCAAACACTTTCCACTAAGATAAATTAATTTAAATTATAAACCATATGGTAACAGTAGTGATTGCAGTGTTAATTGTATAATAATAAGCCATTAATACAAAAATTATAATATTACAAAATATTTAATTTATGATGTACAGCTAAAATAAAAACATAATTTAGTTTCACAGCAATGAAGAAAGTTAGCATTTAATAACTCAAAATTGACACCATATTCGTGCATTACTTTTCAGTTACACTGGAGTTAAACATCTGAGAACTTCATAAATAATGAATGGCTCATTGTGCAGTGGAATGCTAGTCATTTTCCTTACTAATGGACTGCACTTTTGCTGCTATGTTGTGATTCCACATATTAACATGCTATTAGACAGTTGCTTTAAGAATAGGGCACTGCAAAATCAATTATGTAAAAAAAAAAAAACCAGAAATCATACAATAAACACAATTTACATTATGACTTATTTCAAGCAAATACTTTTAGACCTGCTAGACTACTTTGACACAAATATACTACATTCTCGCAGTTAAATCATACAATAAACACAATTTACATTATGACTTATTTCAAGCAAATACTTTTAGACCTGCTAGACTACTTTGACACAAATATACTACATTCTCGCAGTTATGATCATATACAATGCAATTGAAGTATGGCTTGGTACTAAAAATAAATAAATAAAAAATTACACATGTCTTTGGATACCTGGTATAGTATATTCACACTTTCTGAATATCTTTGAAATAATTCCTATGTATGACAGGTTTCGTTATTTCCTAAGCATTTTATACATCTCTTAATACAGTGGGGCATCAATAATTCGGACCATCGATAACCTGGATTTGATTGTACTGTAGATAAAATAAAACAGTCTGAACATGCAATACTGTACAATATTTTTTTCTGTAATCAAAACACGTAAAAATTTTACTACATTACTGGTTTTATTCATCTGCTCCACTTCTGTAACTGACAGAGTGAATTATAAATTATTTTGGCAAGTTTTTTTTACGTTGAAGACGTCTACCGGCCCTTTTATTGGTTCATTTTGAAAATTAGGCCAATTTGATGATCCGGAAGGGGTCCGGTCCCAATTAATCTGCATTGTCTACGCTACACTGTAGTACAGTTTCTCAGTACACTTAAACAGTCAGAACTGATTTGTCTTGAAATTATATTTATTTCATGGCCAATATACATAAAAAAAAAAGATGACTAGTAGAAATTTTAGTTACGTAAAACATAATAATTTAGTTTAAGTTATTGGTAAAGGAAAAGATTCTTGTCATCAAATCCCATTGTTATGTATAAAATTATTAATTATTGATTTCTGTTCAGCACACAAATACGGTGCATTGGGATCTCCTTCATGTTTCATTTCCAGATTTATTTATGTTTTGTTTAGATGTGGTAGAAGGATAAGTAGTGAGGAGCCTGAAAGAACTTTACCAGCAGGTTTATTTGGTAAGCCCTACCACCAACGCTAGTTTTTTGTTGCGTGTGCAAACTGTGTTTACATTGAGTACTTTGAATATGATTCTGTACCACTGATGTTGCATTAAGGCTACCATGCGTGCATGCAAAAGTGAAGCACAAACCAACAAGCAAATATGTGCTAGTCTAAGAGGTCGTACAAAGTCAATGGATTGTTTGTGTCTCTTGTTGTACCGTTTTATAAATATTCTCTGTGGTTTCTAAATGATTGTAGAATAATTTTGCAACTCATAACACCACTCACATATATTTAGTTTGTTGAAATGTAAGTCTGTATTTCTTTATGTAATGTGAAAATACACAGGTGCCATCAATAACCTACCATTGGTTGTTGATGAAATATGAATAACCTCTTCACACAACATCATATAAGTATTAAGAAGCAATGTGTAAAAAAGGGAATAGCAAAGCATTCACAAGTCCCAAAATGAGTTTTCAAATACTATTTTGTGTAATCAGGGAAATAGGACATGAGTGCTAAATGTCAGCTCGAAGACAACAAAGGCAATGCAGCAGAAAATATTATGTTATTAATATGTAATAGGTTTAAATTATGTTTTGTAATAAATACACATAAGTACAAAACATGAAACAGTTGTTTGTAGTAGTGTAGTGTCTGAGAATATGGTGATATTCTTAAATAAAAATAAAGGAATCTATTAAAATTCAGTATTATTTTAAGGTACAGAATTGTTTCCCAAAAAAAGTATTTTTATTCTTCATGCTTCACGAAAATGGGTGAGGCTATACTGTTAAAGAAAATTATCTAGCAAAAAATATGAAAATAAATTGAAATAACCTTTAAAACAAAGTTTTTTTCCCCATATTCACAACAATATTATTTTGGATGTGGCATGAATTCGAGGTTATCCTTTCACAAAATAAGGAAGAAACATCTGCATACCCAAAGAATATAACGTAATTTAATTTGCAAAAATCCAAAATAATTATGAACCATTTCCAGGGCTGCAAGCCATTCAATACATTTTTAGTGTGTTCATCTGTATTGTCATGTACCAACATAAGCTTATGTCATATGTGTAAATTCAATGGGTTTAGAATAAACCTAGCATCCATGGTTTGAAAAACAGAATCCACTATATATATATATATATAAAATAAATTATACACTGTCAAAATCTTAGTTATTCATGTAACAATTGAAAACCTAATTTAAACACATTCTATTCATAGTAGACTAATGATTGCTATTATGGATTATCCAGTGGAAAGCTAAATACATGCCAGAAATGTGCTGCATTTTAAACTGGAATTGTATGGTGTGGTTCTAAATACTTAGGTACAGGCTATTCACAGTAAAGTAAGCACTTTTTAAGGCCCTTCAAAAATTTTCCTTTTAGCCAATTTTTACCTTTCTGCCATTTTTTAACATCAACATTGCCATGTGACTCATAAATATGGTGTATACTTTCACCATTCTCAAAAGTTTATGTAAGAGTCTGCAATAAAACATACTTATTAGTCGCTAATGCTTAGTGGGAGGGCCTTAAAAGGTGCTCACTTTCCCATGAACAGCCTATATATTGCAGGCCTGAATTATATTAACCTACAACTATATATATCTATAAATGTTATCCAAAAGACAATTTCTACCATGATGCAAATCCTTGTGGTATATCAACACTATAAAATATGTATGTAATACGATATTGAGGGTCTGTGCCAATTATTAGGGTGTAGTAAATTACTGTTTAGGTACTTGGTGGAAACAGATTGTTTAATTTGTTTTACACCACACGTTTGCAAACGTAACACACCAATGAGAAAAAACGACGTTGAAAGATAAATACACAAGGGGAAAAACTTAAGCAGTACCAACGTTTCTCATATTTGTTGAGAAACGAGATATTTTGTGACAAAAGGGCAGCCAACCTACGGCTACCGTCGAAGCAAAACCGTTAAAAATATTTCCTTGAAGCAACAGTTTGCGCACAGGAAAATTTAGAAACAAAATGCTATCTATAAAGCAGAAGTAAAGCAAATTGCTTCAAGATGTATCTTAGCATTGATGGTACAGAATAAGTCTGCAGGGTTTCAGAAAAGTTGGAACCAACCAAGAACTCTCTCAACATAAAATTATTAACACCATAAATAAATCTTTTAGCCTTTACAATTAGTGTGTCAGTTTCCTGTGCTCAGAGAAGGTGATGACTGACACTGTTATTTGGGCCACTAGAATGTGGAAGATAGCCACATACTGAGAATATTCATGGCTGCTAAAAATTCAAACGTGATCTGCATTGGACCATTACTAATTATAACAGGTATGATTTTTTATTCCAGTACAAGCAATATGAAAGAGAAGTGGCATCTACACCACATTATTTCCAGGCAGAAATACTGGAAGAACACCATCTAAGATTTACCATATAACATGCCTCAACTTTAAATTATGCTTTTTCTTCTTTCAGGAAGACTAAACTGACCTATCTGTTTGTGAGGTATGCAATCTGAAGTCAGTGGATGAATTTTCATAGCTCTTCATAAAATAGGAAATGTATATCTGTAAAGATGCCAAACCTCACATTAAAAATTTAAAGTTTTCAAGAGGATGACAAACTGTATCATAGGATCTTAAGAATTAACAAAAAAGTCACATAGCAACTTCTGACAATCTTATAGTTTACCAAAGAACTACAGTTGTTCGTGTTTTTAACATCAAATGCAGAAATTTTGTATTTAATTTTCTGTGTGAATAACACAAAATGGCCAAAAACTAATATATGAGGTTTAGCATCTTCACTAATGTTATGCTATATATTGACCACAGTGTTAATATTTACAGAACTTCTGCAAATATGTTACTACAATCTTACGTTGCTTCAACTTCTTACATTTTCTACTTAAAAAAGCTGAAAAACTGAATAAAACTCAAGCTACATCGTTTCAGTCTAAATCTTTGTAACAAATGAAAACTTAACAATTTATAAAATTTTAAAGACATAACATTATAAACTTTATGAAGAAACCAACAATGGTACTTCAAAATAATTTAAACTTCCATTACTAAATTAAATTATTAAAGATAATTATTAAAGTATTTCTATTATATAAGTGATACATCTCTCGTGATAACTTATAGACATTGCGATTAAAATGAAAATGATTTCTTACTTTGACTTACACAACTCAATGTTCTTTTACTTCATATCATATACTTTACTTTTTTTGCATGTATATATTTCACCTCTATATGAACACCGTTTTTTTTTCTCACAAACCTTTCCTCCTTTATGTACACTAGGATTTTTTTATACAGGCTATTTACTGCTGGTGTTATGTTTACATGCAATTCAATATTTTTCACTTTCTGATGAGTTATTTTGACCATTACCTCTTTCAACACCTTGATCACTCATAAGAATGAACTGTTTTATATACTGAACTTGCTGCTCAAGATCATCCCAGCTACTTTTCTGCACATCCAAACATTTCATTTTTTCAATAATGGGATGTGGTTCAAAACTGAAGTTTCCCGTCTTGTGCACAACTTTCTCATAACCTTTTGTGGATGTAGAAGTAGTGTAGTGAAATATCTTCTCATCATTTATTGCATATATTTTTTGTAAATGCTCTTTTAGCAGCAACAACAAAATGCATCCTTGAGAAGCATCAATAAACTCCTGAAGGATTTCTGTACTGTCTGTTAAATGCATTTTATCACATCTATCCCCTGATGCATTAGTACAAACACTGTGATCTGACTTCACCTTTTCATTGAACAGTTTTTGAAGATTTGCACAGAACACTGAAAGAACAACAGTTATGTTGTTCAGCAGAAACAAAACTTCATCTTGGGAACCATATGAGAAATGTGCCAAGTTGTCTGCAAGATACAACATTTTGGACAGACACTTGTATGCACTGTCATCAAAATTCTTGACAAGCACCGAGAGGAATGTATTTCGATATTGTTTCCAAGGACGAATGAGCAAATAAAGAAAATCATTTACAGCTGAACTAACACCCTCCTTAATGCAAAAACCACGAATAATTCTGCCAGCACTTTGCTCCGGTAAAATCATTTGGAAGTTGAAAGACAGGCAAATACCAGACTGAAACTTGCTTTGAAGAGTACCAATCTGCCTTCCAGAATCCTTCAACAGATTTTCCGCCCCACATCTTACAAAGCTGTCAGCAAAATCTGTAGTCATTGCAATCACGTGAGAAAGGACCTGTGGTCTGTAGACTAGGCCTTGCCTCAGCATAAGCTGAATTATGGTGAAAACAAACCTTCTAACACTACAATCAGAACAAAATAATGAATTCAGGATTTCTGGTAGGAGAAACTGGATTAAAGAGGTTGCCAGACCAGAATGACTATCGCCAATTTTTTTCAAACTTCCATACTTTGAAGAAGCAGATGAACAGGTACTATCCTTTGACAAATTTCTTTCTTCAGCAACCAAATACATTTCCACATTCTTCAAAACTTGAGCACGTACACTTACATGAATCCTGTCATCCTTAAGTATATCCTTATACAGTTTTTTTCAATTCCATTTCATTAATAAAGTCATTGTTTTGGATGCAAAGTGAACCAACAGCTTTCAGAGCAAATTTCTGCACAGCAAAACTGTCATGTTGAATAAAATTCAATAATATGTCAAACAGTCTTTTCTTAGTTTCTTTACAAATGTATTTGTTAATGGGACTCTCAGTGAAATCAAAGTGTTCAAACAAAAGCGCTATTATAAATAATGCAGTTTGGAGGAACATACAACACTTTGTTACTCTTGGACTCGTAGGTTGATCCAAAGTACAATCAAGATATTTCGATAAGAATGTGAAATACTTATTGAAATATTTATGGACCAGTTCACAGTTCTGTGTAACATTGAAAATGGAGGCTAGACACAAAATGCAACTTTCAATAACCATTGAGTTACTGTACATTACAAGATTCTCAATGTCTTTCTCCAGTTGCACTAAAAATTCACAAGAATTCTTCAAGAATGGCACTATTTGAGTGAGCATACGGGCTATAATACTTGTCACTTGGTAGTCTTGGGGTACAGAACACTTTCGACAAAGGAGAGTTTTCAGTACACCTGAATGCTTTACCAGCAGCTGTGGCCAAACCTGGGATAACAAATGTAATGCAGTAACACACTGCAAAACATACTGTCTCTCAGATGACTCATCCTGAATAATTACAACAAAATTTCCAATTAACTGTTTACAACCTGTTGTAATACCTGAAGATCCTGTTTTCATTTGTAACACTGAAATGTTTTCAAAAAGTTCCTTTAAACAACTCTGACTAAGGCCATCAGATATGCTTACCACTGTAACAATAGTACTAACCCTACGAGACAAACTAGCTTTGATTTCTGTGGGTTTAAACCACAAGTCTTGAAAAACTTCTACCACAAGTTTTTTGATACTTTCATCATCATTTATTCTCTTGACCATTTTAAAACACATATCTGGAACTTTTGCAGGGTAAATATTATGACAGCAGAAGGTTTTCAAAATTCTTACGACTTGTTTTCTTACAGTTATGCTTGTATCTACTATGCGGGCCACAAGTAAGTCATAAAGTTCTTCTGTCATTTCCGGATGATGCATGATTAGTTTTCCCACTAATTGCACCACTGATTCTCGGACATGAGATGACTGATCCCGGAAACACACTTTTATAATGCAAAGGAAGCCCTTTTCTTGCAAAATATTAGCATCTGCTTCTAAAATTTGTACAATACACTTTACAGCTTTCGTACGAACAGCAGTAGACACATCAGTCAACAGAGAAACAATGTGATTGACATATGAGAAGCTGCTACTTGAGTAAGACCTCGAAAACGACAAAGCCCAGCATACAGATTCTATATCTTTGATGCCGATATCAAATATTTCATTTTGAGATTTTTGTTCTAATTGACTAACCAAAAATTGTCTCCAATCAACAGGTATTTGAAATGCTTTCTTTGTCCCTGAATTAACATCCTCCTGCTTACCAGTACATTCCGTAGAAGTACTAGACTTTATTTCGTCACTATACCACTCCAGCAGATGGAATAGTCTGGCATTATTATCCTGGGTATGAGAAGAGAAGAAACCAAGCAACACTTTTTGGAAAATATATTTTTTGTTTTCTGCAATGCCTAATTGCTTATCTGACACCAAAGTCAGAATTTTGTTCTCAGTTTCTGGCATAAGCTGCATTGCTGCAGCATTCTTTTTCAGGCCTACTGTAATTAGACAGAGAATATCTACAGAGAATAGTCTATCCACTGTATCAATGGTTTCTGGAAGTTTCAACAGCAGAAGCTTCCCTAAAGTGTTCAACATCACCTCCACAACTGGCCACTGTGGTTTGCTTGTCATCAAAAGTAGATCCATGACAAATTTCACAAAAACACAAAGGCCATCAGCATTTTTAGCACAACGGTCTATTAGTGATGATAAGAAGTATGTGGCTGTCTCAGTTACTTTATCCAACTGTTTCAAAATGTCTTTGTTAATTGATGAACTTGACTCCAAGCTATACCCATCTGTTTCAGGTATTAACAGATCGCACTGAATAATATGCAGAACAATTACACTTGACATATGTACATATTCCCCCAACTGTAATTCATACTTGTATACACATTTCTTACAAGATGGAATGCCTGAATTTTTACCCAAAATTTCATCAAGCATTTGCAGTTTCAGATGTTGATATTTTAAAAATATTTTCCCAAGAAACTTGAGAAAAATTTGACATCCTTTGGAAGTGCAGTAGTAACAGGCTGGAATAATCATTAATATAATACTTTCCACAATATTTTCAGGGAGGAATACATCACCAATTAGTTCCAAGAACAGACTAAGTATTTTTTTTAATTTGTCATATAGGCCTGCTTCCTGCAATTTTCCAAAATCATTACTTTTCAATTCATGTTCATTGGTTGGAGAGCTGGCAGGCAGAATATACTCTCCATAATACTTTAAAAACATTGCAACTCGTTCTAGGATAACTTCAGAATAAATATTACGTGGCATGTCAGGTGAAGTTAAAATATAGAGAATTGCTAGTGCTGAATCTGCAGCTATCGTAAGTTTTTCTTTGGTCACATTTGGCTTTTCCAAGCCTTCAATCACATTATCAGTGTGTAACATTTCCACTCCTTTAGCAATGTTTCTCTCCAAAACAGCAAACAGCTTCTTTATGGAAGCAGAGGGCACTAACAATGTTGCCCTGTGTCCCTTCATTTTGGCAGCTTCCTTGCACAAATTCTCAAGACATTTTTCACTAGCCTTTGAATATGGTATACAATTTTCCTTCTCTTCTTCGCTGTTCACATCTAGATTAGGCTTACAAGAAATTACCTTTTTAATGCAATGAATGAATTTGGCATCATATTTCTCACTCACTGGAACCAACTGGCGATTTCTATCACCAAAAATCTTCATAATTTCTGTTGAACTTTCATGTGCCATTATTCCATCAGTTTGTCTACTTCCAGGATTAGGCTGATCAAATTTACCTGCCAGTGAGTCTCCTTGGCATAAATAATTTTCATTTCGAGAAATGGTACTTTTGCAGTATTTTTTCTTCTTTTTTATTTTCACAGCTTTACCACTGGCATCGTCCATTTTCTGGCTTTGGTTACTAATTACTACTTAAATACTAAATTATTTATACAAAAATTAATGTTGCAAACCGTTGTAATGTACCAATTGTAGACAAACAAACCAACAAAGCAGGTGTAAACTTGAATTTCTAGTGTAATTCAACATTGGGCTTTTGGCAATTGAAAAGACTGTAACAGCCAAACATTTACCTGGAGATGTAACTTATCACTCACACTGATACACATAATGCATGTATCAACACGAAACCTGAAACGAGAAGAAACTATTGGAATTAGCTTAACTTTGGCTAAATACAAACTTCCTAACTACAAAAACAAAAAGGGTAAAATATGTTCATATGAATATGTAACAACTATTCAACTCACAGCTACACACAACTTTTCCAGGGGTGCAATTAAACTCAAGACATTCAATCATCAAACTAAATAAAACACTTGAAAGCTTCCTATGCAACAATTCTTTGAAATGAAGTGACAGTTATAACAGTTATTTCAAAAGTCACATAAAAAACACACATTTTGACTACAGGGAACAACTACAATTAAAACACTTTCCTGTAAAAAATTTTGCTTACTTAAAGCAAAATACTTTTAGAGAAAATGGGAGGGCAATTATGAAAATGGTTACATTCATGCAAGCACACAGGGCTACATGCTTTTAACAGAAACACAGATTCCAATCAACCTACATTAACAGTATACTACTCTCATCATTTAGAAAGACCTCTAATCCAGTCTAATCCAAAAATCCCCACAAAATTTCTTGCTAATCCAAAAATCCCTATAAAAATTCTACATTTTGAAAAAAATAAAATAAAATAAAATGTTAAAATAAAAAATGAAAATTAACCAAAATTTCCACTTCCAAAATTTCAAGTACAAAGAATAAATTTAAAAATATGTTTGAGATTAATTTTTTAAAATAAGTGTTTTTTTAGGGCATACAACATTTTTCTATTATATTTCAGAGACCATTATTGTTTGACTTCTGAGAAAGTAAACAATAATTAATTCACATATATTCCACATGACAAACAAGCTAATCCACAGCTATTACAGTTATTCCATCATCTTAAGTGTTATACTTTGCCTTGTCAATGAAGAAATTTAATAAAAAATGCTTAACACATTTAATATAAATAAAAAACCGTTAACACAACAATGATTTTTATTTCTCCCCCTTAAGAATTCCGTTCCTTATACTTAAGTTCAACAAATGTTCTGGGCCAAGTTTTGCAAACAACTTGCATATCTCTCACAATACGCAGGTCAGCCCGCAGTTGGGAGACCTAGATCAGAAAAGGGATGGCCACATTTAGAAATTACTGTGGCACAGGGTAGTCATGCATTTAGTCTGAAATAAAGTACAATCTCTAAAGGTAACACAGAGGCCAGTTCTCTTATGCTGGAACAGTACAAAGATCACACCCTTTGATGATAGGTATGGGGTGCATCAAAAACATAAGCTGACCAGCTCTGGCTTGATCAACTTGTACTAGTGACTGCCTATCAAGAGTGAGATGGACACCCGCATCCAAGGTCAAGAAGCGAGGGAGTGGTAAGGGCGACACTAACACGCACGCCTAGTGCCTCGTTCCTACGTGCAGTGTTTCCGCCATAACGCTGTACTGTGCAAATGAGATCTGTAACATAGGGGTTTTATTACACGTAATGAAAGACCACAGATTAAACTACACCCGTATATTTGTACTTTTCGCTTGCCACTGAAGGAAACTGAATAGGCAAGCTTTAAAAATTTGACATTTGATCATTTTAATGAAT
Source organism: Dryococelus australis (assembly GCA_029891345.1). Classification (NCBI taxonomy): domain Eukaryota; kingdom Metazoa; phylum Arthropoda; class Insecta; order Phasmatodea; family Phasmatidae; genus Dryococelus; species Dryococelus australis. The sequence continues at coordinate 130,422,561 of CM056999.1, forward strand.
TTTTTCTCCAAGAATACATTAATATGACAAAAGTAAAAAATATGGGCATAGATAGGCCTAATAATTTTTTTTATAGTTTCTGACAAAAAGTCGTATTTGCAGAACAATTATTTACAGAGATACACATATTCGCACAAACAACTATTAAAAAAAAATGTGGGGGTCCATCCCACTCTTAAGTGAACCACAAGACTGCACTGTGTGAAGATTGTGAATCAGTGAATAGATCTCTCAATTTCCAAGCTTACTGGATGCTGAGAAAATACCACAAAACTGGAGGAAATACCACAAAACTGAGGCCCCTTGGGCTGAATCCATGCAGTTAACAAGGAGTCTGTAATAGCATCTAAAAAGTACAATTCTATTATAATTGATCACACCAGTTAAAGATTGTTCTTCTAAACCCTATTTTTAATATTAAATACCTGGAAAGCAATAAACTTGCTATGAACAAGACAGGCCACAAAGGTGTTTTTATTGCTGAAATGCCAAGAAAGGTGATACAGGCCGCTCACGGTAAAATGAGCACTTTTGAAAGCCCCACTTAAGATCTACTTGTATGTACGTTGTGTATTCCTCCAGCTTATGTAAAATAAACATTACCATTGGCCTCATCACTTCATTCGTGCGTCTGTCAAGTGAAACTATCTCAGTGTGCCTATTAAAATATATGCATTCAGGGCAGTGACTTTTTTCTAAGGTTAATTTCTAAAGTGCTCACTTTTCGTGAACAGCTTTTATACTGTTAATTTCCCTGTAATCTATAGTATAGTTATAAATTTATATTAGCTTATGAAACATTTTATGATTACATTAAGCATTCTGTACTTAGGTCTGTTTTGCATTAAGTTAATGAGACAATGCTGAGATGTACAAATTTTTATTTTGAATTTAAAAAATATTAATAGTAAATGTAAGCATTTAAATAAATTTTTGATTGTAGTTTTACTTTTTAAGTATATTTTCACATTAATTTTATCTGTAAATTATGCTCAGGTATATGTACAAAGATTGTTGCTGACAAGTCTACTTTTAGACCCCTATTCCACATGCAAAAAAAAAAAACATATCACACACACACACTGTGTATTATAAAGTGTTCTTATTTTGTATTTAATTATTGTGACAGAAACACCATATAAATGCTGTTTACTTTCAAGGGTGATCTTTTGGAGGAAAATATTTTGTATCTAAATTGTTGTTGTTTACTTTCTCTACTCATGTTTTCAGTAATGCTTAGTACTCTATAGTTACAAGACAGTTTATGTATTTATTTTATTTATGACTCCATTAGTTGTTTTTAATGTGTATAATTTGTATAACTTTTTTTCTCTCTCATTATTGTAATTTCTAATTGAATGTTTATTTTGTCACAGATATCAATTCAAACCAATTTTTAAATTGCACTAAGCTAAGAGAAAGTATTGCTAAAAACTGTTCACGATAAAGTGAACATATTTGAAATCAACCTTAGAAAAAAGTCACTGCCCCTATATGCATACATTTCAACGGGCGCCCTGAATGACATGCGCCCAGTAAAGTTGGTAACGCTGGATCGGAAGTAGTTTCGTATATTAACGCCATATAAAAATGTTGGATAACCATTTCTTACAGCTTAAATTATTGCTTTTGTTTTGTTTATTTTTTAATGCATCGAAGTGTAAGAATTAGCAGATTCGTTAGATATTTACTTTTCAAATAATTTCACAGTTTCACTTGACCGATGCATGAATAAAGTATGAGGCCCACGACAATATTAATCTTACATAAGGCGGAAGAATACACAATGTGCATACAAGTAGATTTTAAGCAGGACTTTCAAAAGTGCTCACTTTACCACGAACAGCCTATATCTGCATGTATGCTAATACTGTATTTCTTTTGTAACAAAGTTATCAAGTCTAATTAAATGCTAGTTTATCTGGCATATTTCTTAATTGTTAAAAAGGTATTACTTTTAAGACATGTTAGAACATGGGTTTCTCTCATCTAATTTTATTACAGGCAGCAAGCAGTCATCATGTGTAGGGCTCCGAGATGAAAATTTAAATTTTCAGACTGCCCAACAGAAGGATAGTAAAAATAGAAGAGAGCTATTCTCAGTCATTTAAATGTGTGTGGGTGAGACTTGAAGAAACTCAGAAGCATGAGGCAAATTAATTTTATTAGAGTTTGCTTCCCAGCCTTTGGGCGACCCAGAGGATGCAAACGATACCTTATGGATCGTAAGATGTCTCAACTTATTGAAATGTATACAAATTCTCAAAGATTTGAACTTTTATCTGATTTAGGTGGAAGTATAACACTTTTAAAATCAAGTTAGTAAAATCACACACTTTCTATTTAGTTTTCACAGTAAAATGTTATTTAATTTTCCTTTGCAACACAGTAATCAAAATTTTAACTTATGAGTCATTTCATGTAGTGCTGATGCCTTGTCCTGTATGTAGGTATGATTTTTCGGTAATCTTCTCAAATAGAGGCTTTTTCGAAAATCTGAAAAATAATACCTGGATATGTTAGATAAGATTATTAGTAATCATAACTACTAATAATTTAGGAGGGGCTTCAGTAGTTTTCTCTAATAAAAAATTAAATGTGACTGTGTGAAGGGCTATACGAATAGCGGTGTTTATGTAGTAAAACGCGTATAATTAATGTTGAACATATTTATACCGGGTTGCAAAGTTGTATTAATGTGAGAATATATTTTGAAATGAATGTTTAATGTATAAAACATAATTTACAGGGTATATTTATACTGCGACACTGAGGTTATACAGGTATACAACACAGGTATCAAACAGTGTCCGAAGATTATAGAAGTCTGGTGAATTACTCAAGGCTTACCTTGTCTATATTCACGAGATGAGTGAACTACGTAATGTATAACTATAGAATAAAAAAATATACATATAGTACAACATACACTAATAGGTTCAGAGATGGTGTTTATACACAACATGCATCACAGTTACATATTAAACTGCATTCGGTAACCAATGGTCGGAGAGCACTAGTGTTTTTCAATAGTTTACGTCACTGTGCATTGTGGGAATGTTCACAACTAATGGTAAATGCAATTCATTCAGTTAGACGTGTTAAATCAAAATCAGTGTGAAAATACGAATGTTACTGTGCTATATGTATACATGGAATTATTTAAATTATAAGATTTGTTCGGTAATGTAAATATCTGGAAAGTCGTATAATAGGGTACACATTATGTCGTGGATACAATGTAGTACTATTGATTGGGTGAGTAACGTAATTATTTTGGTAATTCGTAAGAATAGGGACTTTTTCGAAAATAAAAAATTAAACTCTCAGAAAGACTGTACAAGTGAAACCAAACATTATGCACCGAACGAGAGTCCCAGCACCAGCAGGGGAGTAAATCCCCAAATAGTGATTCAATGCACATCAGCAATTTTTTTTTATGGTGATGCAAAGTGTTATCATCAGCGAAGCTTGGAGTTCCCCAAGAAATGATTTTCATGGGTAGCCCATTTGCACTGAGAAATAATGTTTGTGCGTTTTCCAATTTAACATACCGGTATTTTCATACTATTTGTAATATTGTATCATGAAAACATGTTTAGTTGCAAAATGATTAAACTGAAAATGATCTAAATTGACAATGTTACCAATACAATTTACAAATATGATAGTAGGGACAGCTATGAAGTGGAGGGATTGACAATCTAATTTTTTTTTGGCCCAACAAAGAGAATTTGTTTATTCAACCATTTTGTTAGACAAATTAAAAATCTACAGGATAAAATTTTTATCATGAAAACTTACATATTAATTTTTTTTTACCCTGCAAATTCCCTGATCTTCGTAGCCCTCCCCACTACCGTATTTGCAGCTTGTATTGGTAATATTTGTCAATGTAGGTAATTTTCGGCTAAGTATCTTTGCAATTTAATGCATTTTCATATATAAATATTACATTATGTACATATTTTTCACTTGTTTTACCATAAAATTTCCTGATCTTCATAGCCCTCCCCACTATCATTTGTGGGGTTTCTATTGGTCGAATGTTGATGCCCCTAGTAAATTTGTGTTCTGTGTGTAATTAGTAGAGTTGAATTAACACTACTTTCCGAGATTCTTTTTCTTTCAGAAAAGCCCCTATTCTAGAAAAATTACCCATTTTTTTTTTATTTGAGGGTTAGGTTTCGTGTTCTGGTTAACAGATTAATGGAAATCTGAGGTAACTATGTCAAATTTAATTACCTGCTTACATGTTGGACACATTTGTGTCATATAATCTCCTTCATAATAATTTTTTAAGGCATGGATATGTTCGGGTACATGTCATTTCGTTTTATGTTCTTTTGAAAGAAGAAAAAAAGTTGTAATTTTCCTGTCTGTCATGCATGCCACCCGCCCATTGCATTCCATCACTTGAACACACTCATACATGTACTCAATTAACAAAATTACCAATAAACATCCCTAGCAACAAAGAACTACACACATATATACACACACACATACATACAATTTAAAATTAAAAAAACTGTTTTGTTGTTTTGTAAGAACCTAACAGCAAATTAGACCTATGTTTAATGTTTTCGTGAAGTTTATTAACCCAGCAGATTTTCAAAATGTATGTTTGAACTGAAAACACAATAATATCCTATGAATTGCAGAATACTATGACAGAACATCTTCATCCTTTGTGACAGACGAATGTGCCCCGAGTATAGCTTCATTATCTGGAGTCAAGAATTACGGACACTTTAAAATACATGGCAGTGCTGACCATGCAGACAAAGTTAACACGAAGAGGCCCAACATGGCTGAGGAAAATATTTTCAATAAATAATGCATAAAATGCACAATCTCCACATCTATCGGGAGTAAAACTGTTCCATTTATAATCCTTTGAAATTATTCATTTTGCAGACCATAATCAGCAGAAATGTCCCGTGTATTGAGTAATTAACTGGAATATATATTTTTCTTCATATTTATCATTTATAAATGTGCAACATGAATAATTTTAGTCAAGATAAATGTATTTGTAATGCCCGGCACACAAAGCCAGTATTAAAAGCCGAATAATGCCTTAAAATACTCTCTATAACTCATTCTTACACTAGCCGCTAAACACAAACTTGAATATTTGCATTCAAATATTGATGAGCAGTGAAATTTATTTTGATGGGCTAAAGTTTAATACAATGAGAAACTGTTTAAATTCAATAACTTTTATGGAACATTCTAAATTTTTTTTCATAATGGTGGTTTAGGAATTTAAATATTTCAAGATATATTTGATTTACATTGGGCCTAAGCCTAGCCACGTAGGGTAAATTGACTTTTTTCTTTTGAAAAGCATTTGAATTGATTAAATTTATTGAAAGAAAATTTTTGTGTTTAAGTTGTCTGCTACTAGTTTGATGATACTGCATACAAGTGTATGTCAGATATAGAGGATGTTTTGTGTCAAATATGTACAGATGTGAAAAGGCACACAGCTGAATCACTACCAGTTTTACAATGGACATATCACTAAATCCCCAATGGAAATACAGACATACCACTACAGTCCTACAGTGGCTACAATGGAAAATTCAAGTTGGAGATTTCTTTTGGCACACATGAACCTTAAAAAAATGGTGCATTTTTCTCCAATAGAATCAATAATAAGACACAGACAGCATTATTTTAATGGATCTTACAAACATTACCAAAATATTATTAAAACAGGAATGTGAATCAAGACATTGTATAGTGAAAGGAAATTCAAGTGCAGTGCAGTGTACGGTATGAATTAGACTGTGTATTATTGACGGTGTCAAACCTTGTGACTTACAAGTGCTATTACGTGCCTTTCTTTGGAATTACTTCCATGCAAATAATTATTGTGTGGAAATAAGTGTCTGCGGTTTAAGAATTATAACTTTTAGTGTGTGTGAATTCACAAATAATAAAATTTGTTGTGAAAAGAAAGAGAATTTTATCAGGCATGCATGTGATGCTTGGTAGAATTCCTAGAGCGGCGCTTACCTTCTCTTTGCTCGTGGCGTCTAGCTGGAATGTAATGAATTGGCTTCCTTTTGTAACACTAAGCATAGAAAAATACTTTTACCTTCAAAGTGCAATGAATGTATGAATGATTCTTTGTATCAAAACCAGGTAGGTAATTAATGTGATACTCTTGACATATTAGCAGTGATCATTACTGAATTTTGAATTATGTGAAGACAAATTACCCTTGTGTATGTAGACCTAGACAAAACACAAAATTCCATACCATTTGAATGAAATAAAACACTCAAAACATAAAATTGACGCCGGCCACTGGCCAGCAGCACTCAGCCCATGACGGCGCTAGCAGCTGGGTGCAAATGCTACACCAACATATGGCTAATTGCCACCATAGGTCACAGACTTCCCATATGAAATTTACTACCTATTTTTTTTTTTTACATCAAGTGTAATATGTTTGTAGGGTACCATGTTTGTTTTAAAAGTGTTATATGTATTTGAGTGCTATTGTGTTCTTTTCAACTGGACATTTCAAAATGCGCGAGGCGCTAAAATGATAAACATATCTCAGGCAAAAAGGCTGTACAAAAACACTAAAAAATATTACCAGTCAACTATAATTTTAATCCTGTATTAAAATTTTGCATTAATTTTATTCTGTGCCGTTTGAATTTGCCATTTCTAACTTTTATGAAACGTGCTCACAACTTCCGCTTGTGTAAACCCCGTAGACTGCCATGGTAGGCCAGCAGCACCCCTGCCTCTGGGCAGTCATTCCCAAGAAGCTGACCAGATAAGATGATGTCCATACACACCTCAAACTTTTTGCAATTACTTAGATTTCAATAGCTGACTTTATTACACCGGTTATAGTACATTCATGCTTTCTTCAGCCTTTTGGAATCGAACCTTTGAAAAATCATTCTAGGCATAACATGTCAACCAGGTTTGTTCAATCACTTGTATTCCACAAATACATAACACTGTGATTAACTCTAAAGTACTGTATTTTTTAATAAATGAAACTTTTCTTAATATCTTCTATAACTTGTAATGTTTATTTAGTATTACATATGAATTAAAAACAGCGAGAGCAGCGATGTATTGGCAACGGCTAGTAAAACATAGTTCTTAGTTCAAATATTGTTTCAACATAGTTTTTTGGTATGCTCTTTGTAAATTAAATATTGCTATTGAAATATTTCAATATTTAGCTGGCCTCGATAGAAACATATTTCATTGTTACAATTAAAAATAACAGCGTAAAATAACATACGTAGGCCGTAGTGACGTGGTGTTTGTTTTTTCGACCAACGAAACTGTTGGCTGGGTGGAGCTTATCGCTCTCTCCCTCCCTCTCTCTCGGGAAATTTCCCATTGCTAGTATACTAAAATTATACATGTTTAAAATTGTAGCATATTTCGTACATATTACAGCAAATTTTTGAATTTGGAATTTACAACTGAAGAGATTCTATTGCTTAAATTCCTATGTTATTTAGATGCAATGGCACGACCATGGAGGTAGTAGACTAATACCTCCATGGGCGCGATGTTTACAACTCCAGCAGGTTGGCAAAAGTGGTGTGGAAGGGAGACTCTAGAACTTCACCTTCCACAGGCTTGTCCCAATATGGCGGGCAATTTTATGCACTTTTTATATGGCCTTACGACTGACAGTGATGAGGCGACATCAATAATACGTGTTTTTTAACGAAGCGTCAAGTTCGTACCCATGTTTTTTAAACATCCTAGGCAAGTTACAATGTTGCGATAAATATGTGTTTCCAAGGCACAGTGAAATGTGTTGTGATCGTTGTGTAAGAAAGGGCATGGTCGCTGCGTTGTAATCGTTACACAGGCCAGGTGTGTGTGTTGATTTCAAATATGTGCAAAATTCACGCCTGTTTATCACAACGTTGTACCTTTGCGCTAGGTGTTTGAAAAACAGTTGTGTAATGAGCTTTCATTTCTGTGATTTGAATGTCTGCAACAATCCCAACGAAATACTAAGCCAAACAGATAAAATTAAATAAATAATAAAATTAACCTACAAACCAATGCATGAAAATATTAGCGGAATAAATGTTATGGTAGGCCTGTATTTGCATGTTCACCACTATATTTTAATGTTTTCTTCGATGTACAATAAATAAGCGACACGAGTTGCATGCTTGAATTTACTGCGTCATTACGTTGGACTGGTTGTCCATTTTAATTTATATTCCAAACACATATTAATAACAACAGATTAAATACTACTGTTGTTTCCGCCACAGTTGTAACAAACACAGTCGTGGCAAAATATTAATGTGTATTATGTGTAACATGCTATATCGTGAGTAACAAGTAGTTATAATACTTACTTAAATATTGTTATAGGCCTAAATTGTGAACATTTGTAGAAAATTGTTTCTGCAATATGACACAATTCTTTCAACAACTGTAAACAACGACCAACGCATTTGACAGTTATAAAAGTAGAAGTCACATGGCTATGTTTATGTGTAGCAGAAGGATACGTAATCAGTAACCAAAAGTAGAAATTTAGCAGGGCTTAAGAAATGGCAGAAGTTATCGTGAATCAACTTTAACCTTTGCTTGCGTACGTTGCCAGAATTGTCCCCAGCATAATGCTATCCGTTTAAATCATTTAATTGCAGCCATTGTTGACTTTTTAACATGTAAACGACAAGAGGAGTTGTGTTGTATTAGTGAGACCATGAGGCTGCGCAAAGCTGGTATCAGATTTCATCCACCCACGAGATGAGATGTTGAGCACCTTACTTAAGCAATTAATTATGGGCAACTTCTCTGTGTGTGTATTTTGAAGATTTTATAAAGTCACGTACAATTTTCACTTAGTTTCTGACCATGCTGTCACCCACAGAAATTTCTGTATCAATGCCATCACCGCATTTTAAGAGTTTATTGTATTACGTTTGTGCGCTTTCATCATTATCAGGGTTTCATTTGTGTTTTATTAGGGTTCTGTGTAATTTCTGTAATTTTATAGTATTTGTTCTTTGACCATGCGGTCATTCAGAGTACTTGTTTTTTCCCACCATCCACGTGGCATCCAGGGTTTGAATGTATTACTTGTGGAAATGTACTGTTAAAATCACGGCACTGTAATTTGCTGCACAATATTGGCCTTTATAAGGAATTTAACGTGTATTTTATGTCTGACCACGTGGCCGCTGCCGCGCATATCCGGAGCCATCTGCACCACCCTCAAGTTCTTTCGCACTGAATGTGCTGTTATTCAATCGTTCATGCAGTGTCTTGTTATATGCATCATGTCTTTTCATATAATTTAATTGTGATGTGTTAGTGTCTCCCGCCACGAAGCCTAACCGCCAACCACGTGTCTCGTGTAACCCAGCGCTCCATAGTCCTTGATCATCGCCGCACTTTGCATGATATGGGGACATATACTGATGGGTAGGCGTAGGAAATTTCATTTTACCATAGTGTTCATTTCATCTCCATGCCCTGTCCCTGGGTAAACTTGTGGTCCACCCCAGCGGCCGTAGATCTCTTACCTTCTGAGGACTGTGTCTTCCGGCACTGGAGAGTGTCATCCCGCATTGAAAGTGTTTTGTCAAGTGCGCAGAGGGTCACCAAAACGAACTTGCGAATAACACAGTAAAACATAAGCTATAATAAACTTGGCACTGTATGTAAAGTTCAGCAAAATAAACATCTTCAGTGCAGAAATTGAGTGTTTCAAAGGCATCTTAACCATGGTCCAGATCACAGTGTTGACTATAATAGGTAATAGTGTCATGTGAATGCACGGGTGAGACGAACACACAATACCCACGGAAACCCCTGAGTCTCAAAAGCGCGGTGCATAGGGAGCATCGCTGGTGCCCACCTCCAGTAAGTAAATAGTGAATTTGTCTCCGTGTCTCACCCATTGGTACTAAAATAACAGTGAGAATAAAATATTAACTACTTTCAAATACTACACAAAACATTAACCATTCATTAAGTGTGTAGGAAAGATGTAGTTTTAGTGCTGAAATTGTACCTGGAGTATTGGGAATTCGTTGATGAAATTATATCAATCAGTGCAGATAATCCAGAAATATTAATTAAATCAATAAAAATAGCTATCTTGCAATTAGAAAATCAGTAGTGTTAAGGTCTTAATTGTAAATCACACCTCAAAAATTAGCAATCAAAATTGGTCATTTAGGTGAGAAATTAAATCAACTGGCTCATAAATATTCAGAAATTAATATTGGTAAAATGTTCAGAGGTTTGCAAGGCTATAGACCAAGGACTATTATCTGCTGGCTTTTGGTTAATGTATGATAAAAAAGTTACACCCTTAATTTAATTTCAGAAAATAATTTAAAATTCTAAATAATCACTCTTAAAATTCAAGTTAAGTTCGTAATCAAAATTGTTGAAAATGATTGAAACACACATATGTAATAGTTCTTTAAAATTGCAATACCATACTTGAAGTAGGTCATACTTACTCAGCAGTGTTGGAGAAGGCAGCTTGTGTAGTTTGTAGCACTTCGCAATCTACATACAATGCCTTTAGGGTCTCTTCTTTATCATTCCCCGCATATTTAATACAACTAGGTGCCTCGCAAACACCTTTCCTAGCATTACAATGGGCAGAAGGTTCAAAATTAAATTAATTTGTGAAGATGCAAAAGCTACAATGTACCACTTTCCATGACGTCTAGGGAGAGAGTGTCCAAAAGAGGTTCACATGGTGACGCTAAACTAGAAATTACAAGATGCGGGTCACTCCCTGAGACGTGGCACTTATCACAACTGTAATTAAATGCATTCCTCCGTGGCAAAACATGCTTGATTAAGCCATCTAAAGTGTAAGTAGAAAACAGTGACTAACTAATAATTCCAAAGATAATTGAGCTCAGTTCCCATAGCAAAATAAATGGAAAGAAAGAGAACTGTCAAAATACGTTAAATGTAAACAAGTAAATAACTTAAATAATAATTTTGATATGAAGTCCTGAATTACAATTCTAACTATTCCTGACGGTAGGAGCTTTACAATTGCATTCAAAATAAATAAACATTAAACTCAAAATAAACTAAAACATAAACAAATGGCTTTAAATGCTGAAATCGCTATAACAGAGTTTAGACAATGTGTAAGAACAACATATTATAGGACAAGATTTTGAATAGGGCTATAGGAACATATATTATTACAGGTTATAGGAGTTGAACGATATATGGACCCACGTTGTGCAAGCCAAGTTAGGTGTAGGGAAAAGAAACAGACATCTTAACAAAGTTTGGTATAATATTTTTTTTGTAAGATTTGGAATAATCAACATCATTGGTAGCCAGATATCTGGTATCGGAAGAATATCCCATATTTTTGGACTTTGATTATTAAATATTAAATTTTTATGAGAAAATCATAATTGTTAAAAGAAGGTTGGCACCGCAATTTTGTGACATACCACATGCATTAACATACAAGCATTAATCAAATTTGTTTTCGACGAGCTGTGGTAGAATTCGAGTAAATATGGGCTTCTGGGTGGTAGGTGCAAATTTTCATTGGATGATAAGAGTTCGTCCTTGGTATATCAGCGGGATTTCCCAAATTTGGAATATAACATTCCAAATTAAATGCTGGATCGAGGGATAAATCTTCATTCCCTCCTTGTTCATCAACAGGAATTATGTACTTCTTTTGCAAACCAAGTCAATTCAAAACATGAAGATGCCAAACAAAATCTTTTCATTGCAGCATTACACTTTTAATCAATTACCACATTTTTATATATATAACATACCAAACATGAACATTCTATTTCCCTATCAAAAGCAGATCCTGACTAATAAACTCACATACATTTTAACAATTCTGCCAGAGAGATTAAACAAAAAAATTACATAATCATACAAAGCAAGACATCAAATATTAACATGCATTAAAGTTACAGTTCCAATACAACATTAAAAATTATTAATTAAAATAAACACTGAACAAAATAGGGGATTTGACATAATGAACTAAATAAAGGACAGAAAGTAATGACGTCACAAACATTCAGCATATACACCATACATCAAATAAAGTTTTCTTTTCAGTACTACAGTCACATGAATGCACAGCACTGTAAAACAAAAACACAAAAGTTCTATCACAGAATAGCCCCTCCCAGGCTGCAGCAGTTTATTTTAGAGATAAAATTAATGATTCAACATTACCAATGAAAAATAATACATGTGGTGTAGGCCTAACATGAAGATAGATATAAACAATAATCCCAACATTACACAAAAATATCTTTACAATATTTATCTTATCAATTTGAAATGGAAGCAATCTTGAAGAACATGTATGATAAAATACATATATTAATTACTTTGTTATAGAACAAGTCCATATAATTGTTATTCTTATTTAAGAAAATAGATAAATATGGATATCACAATTGCAATTCAACCCACCACTTTTAAAAAACAATCTCTATATACAATGACACCACTTGTCATTTCTGTCGTGCATGCACCAAACAAGAGCAGCAACACTTGCATCACTCAGAACTGGCATTGTAGAATACTGCAATTCTGGCAGCTCTAGTCTCGTTGACAAATTTGTGCAAAGTTACACAAATTGTAGATAAACGAGTCCGTTTCTGTGTTCATAAATGAAATGGACATAGTTGCTCCAACAGTTTTACACCTGGTTATATCTTCCAGATTCTAATAACGTATTAAGTTCATCCCTGGCACCTTATACCTTGAAAATAAATTTTCTTTTGATGATTCAATATCAACCTGTTGACCATTCCTAATGTCTGCGCCACATTATTGTTTTATGTTAGAAGGCAGTTTATGTAAAAGCACATGACGTACACTTAACGTAGAAAGTTTGTACTGTTGCACAACACCGAAACATTGTATACATAGTTCAGATTCCAACGACACATTAAGTGTTAAATGCAATTAAAACTTTCTGGACATAATATTTGTATTTTGTGCCTTAAGATTACAAGCATGTCAAGCATGCAATGACATAAAATTGAAATTTTACTTGTAGCTATCATCAAGAATATATCATCACTATTTCATCATCAAATTATTTTCAACATTATGATTTTCTAGCTAATTAATGTAGTCTAACTATATAATGGGTAATCGTGAAGCATTGGTTTCAAATTCATCCTGTAAGTTGATTAAACATAATTTTAATGTTAAAATTAATGTGACTCAATAAATTAACATACAAATTTCCTCTATGACACAAATAATAATAATTATATTGAATATCTTCTAAGCAATGACTAATGTTAATAAACATAATCTTCAAAAATAACAATAATTAACAAAGATGAATTCTTAAACAAGTGACCATAAAACTTCTTCTCTAGAACAATAAAGACATAGATAATTAAAGATGACCTTCACCGGAACGAACAAATAACAATAAACCCTATCAACAAGATAATCACATAAGCAAGAAAATATAAGTAACATGACAAACACAATAACATTATAGAATACTCAGATGAAACGAGAATCACCAAACCAAACTTGACTTTGACCAGTATTACAGGAAATAATCCAGCAGCTACAACAGCAAATAGTTCCTACAGCAAAGTTAGAATGATTAAGTTGATTATTAGTCAAACAGAAAACCCTAAAAACAACATAGCAAGAAAAATGGAATGATATACAGCAGACAGAAAATTCTAACTTTGAGATAGTGAGAGAAGTCCAGCATTTTTGGGAATTTCTTCCTTCTTATCCTCGTTCAATTCTTCTTCCTGAAGAAATAGCCACGAAATTGCTGCTCAAGAGATTTTTGTTTTTGTTTGGTTTTATTGCATCCGTAAGATCTTTTTTCAATACATAGCTGTACAAAGATATTGGACAAATTATAAGGCACCTTACAAAACTATAGAAATTCGAAGCTTGCCTTGAAAGCAGTAACACTTCAGGCTTAATATTCAGGTAATATCTTAGTAGGCATTCAACGAAACATTTGCCAAAAAAAAATCTCTCTCTTCAGTGAAGGGATATTTGTCTGGCCTTGTCTACAATGATACATGGTGCATAGATAAATTCGGTAATAATGACAGCATATTAGAACACAAACCCTCACATAATTCATAATATACAAAATAATACACTTGAAACATACATAAGACCCTTTGAAAAAAAAAACAATACGTATACTGAGACAATAGTACCTAATACACTTTAAACCATAGACGCTCTATAAATGGCTCAATTGCAGTTCATTATTTGTAGACACTTCAATATGACTGGCTTCTAGACATGCAGAGGTATACTATTCCTCTTCACTGCAATCAATAATAATATCAATGCAAAATTTAAGCCTTCCAAGTAAAATATTAGCTTTCTGCAGTAGTAGTACAATGTACCTAACTACTGGGTTTGTTATAGGCCTGTAGTTGGGTCAAGTTGTATCTCCCTATAGATTCTCCTTTGAAAATTCAAGAACTTTTTAGCTTGTCCCAGAATGAACTAATGTGATCTTTTCAAAACAAGGTCACCGACCTTAAATATGTTTATTTTTGATACTTTTTGAAACTTTTTGCGGGACTCTGCTGCTCTAAATAATCTTAATTTTATCAATTTGTTCTTTTCAGTTTAGATGGTTTCCTGGTCTTCATGGTTCATTGGTGATCCTTCGCACTGAGGTCGAGGGATGGTGAGAGGTTCAGAGCGCTTCTGCACTCAAAGTTCCTTCGTCTATCAAATGGTACATGAATGTGATGAATTAATACACTATTTACATGTTCACCATTACAATTTCTGGCTAAAGTATTCAACCAAACAGATTCTCAGTGTAAAACTACAATGGTTTGGATGTAAAATTGATGTGATTTTGGACATCAAACAGATCTGTGTGCACAGAATCGAATTTGTGTTTCACAGTTGAGAGCCTGTCACTGTTTTGGGTGTTAGCAGTGTGAGGGAATGGTCCATACAGATATTCAAAGTTTATTGTTTATTTATTTATCCAGTGTTTATTTTGAAGTGAAACATTAATGCTTGACGTCATGCATTGTTTTTATTTCTGTATCATTCATTTAAAGGTTAAATGTTTACACTAGAATGGTATATAATGACAAATTGTGTTATTATTGTGCTATATAACTAATTTCTGTATTATTATATTTATTTCAAAACACTGTTTTTAATTACATGGAAGTTTAATGTTTTAATAGCCTATGTAAATGACCTCCGTTAATCTACTCTGGGTATGAAGGAGCTAAATTGATGCTTACACATTCATTCTCCTTGGTGATAAGGAAGATATCTAAAGCCTAACATGTATTGTGATTTGGATAGAGAATTCCAGACCAATTTTTGGAATAACAATGGGACGTGACTTCCACCCGCAATTATGTGTGGACGTAAGCCTTGTTTTAAGAGGGGACTTTTCCTGCTATGTACAGCGGACCGTTATAATCAGTAGGGTGTGAGCAGATTAAGAATTCTGCAATGTCCGTCATCGTAACTGTAGAGAGAATAACAGTTTGTAATAGTTATAGGGCATTTTAAGAAGAGGCCCGCTTAAAATTCGATAGATTAGATATTTTCAGTGCTTCAAAAAATGATGCTGACACCAACAAGATGTGCTGTAAACTTATGTCCACAATTGGCTTCAATTTTAATATGTTTCTGAAATGAGTTAAATCTAAGCCATTTAAGTTGAACGAGTGTTTTAAGAACTTTGTTAGTATAAACTTTTCAAATTAGAGTGGAAAATGACTTTTTAATTAGTTGTAAAAGAATTAATGTGATTTTGTAAGGTAATACAGACATACCCAGAAGCTACGAGATAGTTGAGTTTGCTCCAGTTTCTATAAAGCTCGTTAGTACAATGAAATATAATTCTTGTAAATGTGGTAATAACTTCTGCAATGAGTAAACGTCAGTTCCATATAATTGCTCATGTAGTCAGTATGCTCTACAATGTAGTTGTAAGAGGTGAATGATAAGGCTTATTGGTATAACAATCATTTTGCAAAGCTCCACCTTTGGCTACTATTTTAATTTGGAACAGCTCAAAACTACGAGTGTTTGCATTTCTTTTTCCAGAGAGAATAAAATCATTTTATTTTACCCAAGTGTTTCCCTGAACATGATCACATATAATTTAATTCACATTTACGAACCAAAATCTGAAATAATGGAACTGATTTTTCGTGTATGTTGCTTTGTAGTAGTTAGATTATTTTCAAGTGCTGAGTCATATTGTTAATGTGTCTTGTTTGTTTGAATAACTGAAAAAACTACTCAGTAAGTGTGATACTTTTATTCCTCTTTTCGTGGAGCCGAGGCGCTTACAATCTCTGTGCTATTAAAAGCTGTTTCATTCAGTGACACACTGGCCCAATTGCCTTTCACACAAATACTTAATTTCTGTTAATGTAACACTACATATTCACTCCCACTATCACTAATTATCCAATAGGATCATTACAGAAATTTTGGCAGCCCAACACGGTGCCACGATTAGGCCCATTGTGTGCAATCACCATCACTGAGAAATTTTGACATGATGTGGTGGCTATTGAAGATCAAGTTACATGTAAATTTCACATTTACATTGGCGACCATACCTGGGGGCAGGATAACTGAGTTAGGTGTGGTTAAATGGTAAACATTTCACATGTAATAAAAGTGCTATCAAGCGAGTCGGATAGGAGGAAATAGCCTAACTAATGAGTAAAAAACACTGTCGCGAGCCACATTTTCTCCATAGCTCACTTGGTGAAAATAAAATTGACCAGACTAATAATTATGAAGATGTAGAAAGCTAACAGGAAGGTTCCCTAAGAGAAATAGGAAATACTGGGTTGGAAATTAATGTAATAGGGAAACTGACCAATTTCATGCCCGGTACACACACTGAAAGTGAGATACCTACAAATAGTGTGGGGACAGTGCAAAACCCAAGTACATTAGTTAGTGACCACAGATGCATATAAATGATAATTTGCACGATTGCTGTGCTCAAACAAACATTTGATCGTATGGAGAATAATTCCGCAAATAAAAATGCTGAGTTTAGACAAAACTTCACATCTCAGAATGCCAGGTTCGACAAGCTCGAAATTCAAATGTCCGAGCTCAAACAAAACTCTGCAAACCAAAATACAAGCTTAGATGAGCCAAAACAAAATTTTTCACATCAAAATTCAGAAATTAGTAGTCTCAAGACGGAGTTGTTACAGTGTGCACAGGATTTAAAATATAAATTTGCAAACACACAAGTATCTGTAGTTTCACTGCGGGATAAGGTGAATAATCTAGTAACAGATAGGGCAGAACAAACTGCAAAAATAGAGGAACTACAGGAAGTTTTCAAGCATTTGGACGCCCACATCGATGATAGAATATCACACTCACAGGAGCAGTTTGAAATAAATTTTGCTTCTTTGAAGACAAATGTACGCGGCATCCAAATTGCAGTCGGTAGCATGGAATTTCCAATAATTTGGAGTAAACCAGATATGAGTTGTGCAACCAGATAGGAGGTTTTGAAAATAGAATGTCAATAGCGGAACAAAGAACTGTAACAGTTGCTCAGTTGCCTAATTTTGAATTACCACATCAGTGAAACATGCAGTTAGTAGATCCGGAAAAGAACTTGAACGATAAGCTATGTTGACATGGACGGAAGTACAGGTTGAAACCCTATATAAAGCTAAGTGTATGAGAATTCCAGGGTGCATAAAGCGTAACAAGACAAAAACATCTACGAAAAAACAGGGTAGAACGCACCAACCCAAACACAGCCCTAAACTCGAGAGTGAAACATGGTTTGGTAGAGAGAAGGAAAAAGCAAAGGTGCACGCAACACCGTGCATCACATGATCAACACAAACTGAAGGGGCAGTTGAGACTCTGCCAAGAATGCTCAATACCACTGACGAGATATGTGTCCGGCATAGAAAACACCCAGCTGCACAAAAGGGAAGAAAATGGGTGTCAACAGCACGTCACAAAGAAAGGTTGCAATCTGCAAAAGTCTATGCAACAAGTGTTGATCTCTGTATATTTCTGGGTTATTAACGTCTTCTTATCAAATAAGTTTATTGATTGAATTGATGCATGTTTCTTACACTTGAAATGACAGAGATTTCTGCTCTGTTAGCAAAAATAATACACATTTCATTAGAATAATTAATATTCCATGTTTGGAGAAATAGGATTTCCTTACAAGTTTCGTTTTAAAAAAAAACTTATTTTATTCCTCTTCTGTTACAGAGTTTACTAGGTCCGAACTAACTACATGAGATAGTAACTATACAAATATATTTTCTCCCAAGATCATACACCCCCGACAAACTATACTCTGCTGTGGTGAGAAAAGTTAAATGTTCTGTCGTCAATTTCTCCTGGAAGGTATCCTACATCAAAGCTAAGGTTGTGTGCTCTCACGTCACAGCAGAGCATAATTTATGTTCAATTCCCTGCTGCACAAATGTTATTGCAGAAATGTTTTATTAAAAATTTTCTGTTCATCTACTACACAAACAACATTATTTTTCCATGCCATTTTCTTC
Organism: Dryococelus australis; assembly: GCA_029891345.1. NCBI lineage: Eukaryota > Metazoa > Arthropoda > Insecta > Phasmatodea > Phasmatidae > Dryococelus > Dryococelus australis. The sequence continues at coordinate 130,441,133 of CM056999.1, forward strand.
ATGTGTAGCCACAACAAATTTTAATTTCTTTCTGTCACACACAACACTCAGAAAAATTAATAATTCTTATAAATTACTAAACATTTGATTTGTCCATTGAGGTTTCAAATGGTATGTTAAGTAGGGATCACATGATGCAAGATGAGTACCAATCTTGCACGAGATGCTGACCTTGCAAGAGAATTTCTTGCAAAAGATCTTGTGCAAGGCACATCTTGCATGAAATGAGATAGAGCAGGTCCTATTTTTCTCGTGCAAGGTGATGTAAGTTGCATCCTATTGGTCCCTGTATACTGGTCATGTGACCTGTTGTAAACTCAGCCATAGAGTAAAAGAAAATCATAATCTGAGGTGTGCAGAGAGGAATACAGGGAAATAAAATATTGCTGGAAAATAACTTTAAAGCGCGGATTGAAGTTTAGACAGTTCGCTGAGAATAAAATAATAATTATATATTGGAGGGATAGTTTTGAAACAAATACCTTCTTGAGGTAAGCAAATTCATATTTTGTATTATGGTACCTTGGCTGTTTGGTACTCACCAGCGCTATCACCTAATTTTGATGCGAGACAGTAGCCATCGTATTTATCTGCGTGTGAACTCGTTTCACACACAATTTACTTGGCATTTTTGTACGAAATCTTGAGCAAAATGTATCTTGCATTTTGTGATCCCTACTTTACTAGACAATGTAGACGTACATGATTTGTCGGTAAAGTCATGCCGAGTCACTAGATTCATTAACCAATCATAAACCAATAAAGAACCTACACCATTATACATTATATGCCAATGCGAAAAATTTTCACGACAAATCACTGTATGCGACAATTTGGTCAAAATTAATGCAGATACAACTGTGCTTAGCAGGCAGTATTAATATTCATGTATAATTATATGCGCTTACTTTCCTTGCAAAATTCAATATGAATTTTGATGATACTATGTGAACAAAAGTATCTAACATCACAAGACTTGCCGGAGCCAGGCTGAGTTCGGACTGGCTTACAGGAGTGAGACAATACCCCACCATCTGTGTCTGCCCAGCGGAGCTAGAACTGGTGCCAGCAGAACCGACTCGCACTTCGCAGCGGAGCAAACTGGAACTACCAAGAGTAACATGTCAATGCGCAATCCGTGTCTGCCCGGCAGAGCTAGAACAGGTGCGACAGTTCCAACTTGCGCTTTACAGCAGAATAAACTGGAACTGCATTGTTGTGATGTGCCCCAACTTGCATTCTGCGCCCAGAACTGAGCTGCTTCTTATTAAATACACGCTTCCAACAGTCAACAATATTGACAATTAATTCACATGTGAATAATATTATCACTACATAATAATTTTTAATATTTATTGTATCCTATGAATTTTCTCACTGGAAATTGAATGTAGGCTAGTGCAATTTTCCCAAGTGGAAAAGAACTATAAATACTTTCTTCTCATCAATCGTTCAAGCTATATACATACTTTAAAAACAACTTTGTATTCAGCTTTACCTAGGCAACATATTGTACCTATCTATAAATGTAAACTAGCAGGGAAAAAATGAGCAATTTTACTGTGCGAAATACTTTCGCAACTCTTCAGCAGTGTCAATAAAAGTGGAAAATGTAGTGACATAGGATACATTTCTTTCTCAGTACATTTCAGTAAGCATCTTTTTCATATAACAAATTATCTAATTTTCTAATTTTTATTCGTCAGGTACTGGCTATTATGATTAACACAATAAAATATTCTAAATGGCAGTGCCTTTGCTGCATTTAAGTTTCATTACTCATTCTCTGGTGTTATGAGCCGTATTCTCCAAACACTCTCCATTTCTTTAGCCAAGGACTTGGAATTTTTGTATATCTATCCCGAGAAGACCCTTTTGCAGAACTGCAAAGTTCTGTCACTGTGAACAATGTATTTAGTCCAACAGACATGTATCCAGGATCTGGGTCCGAAGTGGATGTAGGACCCAGGTCCGAAAAATATCCGGATATGCTCATGTCTATTGTGAACATAATGGTCGAGTACCTAGTAACAAGTGTTAGCATAATCATAATGATAAAGTAAAATTGGATTAAACTAGTAGATAAAAGAAACCTTGTACGGCAACATAGTGATGCAAAACCTCGGTCACATTTTCCCAATAACAGCAACAAACTTCAATAAAACTTATGCTTCCTGCAAACAATTTAGTTAAAATACTACAAACTTTAGGGGCATAAAAAGTATTCCAATGGAAATATATTTTATATTCGTTTTTTTTCTCACTCGTGAAAACGATATTACTTCATAAACTAAAATTACTTTATCAAAACAGCCACTTTAGTAAACATAAGCCAGCATATATCTGACAAATTTCTTAATAAACGCCCTTCGAAAACTAAATAAATTCCATGAATTAAAACTTACCCCTGAACCTTATGAACTGCCAAACTTTTCCACCCGCCATTTATTTTTTCGAATATTTTCAATTAACATTCATTTTTCCCGTTTCCACTGTTCTATCACTACCCCAAAGATAATACATTGGTATGTAGGAGCACCATGTAAGTATGTTTAACACATGAAGCTCTTTTCTAAGAAAAAATACAGGGGTTCTTCCGAAACTTTTTTGTTTTGTTTTTTTTTATCGCATCCATTAGATCTTTTTTCAATAAGTAGCTATACAAAGATATTCCACAAGTCAAATTACAGTATACGAAATTTATACACTGGACATAGTAAACACACATAGTAAGACAGCACGTATACGCATCACATCTTTTCCTAAAAAAATTAGACCAATTTACATCCAATGCTTGAAATAGTTGGAATAAGATGCATTATACAAAGGGATCTACCAAGAATGCCTCCCGGACTAGGGGGCGGGAGGACCAACGTCGTTTTTCGAAAAAGAAGAAAAAGGAAACGAGAAAAACGGGAACAAAAATGCATACATAAATATATAAAGCAAACATTTTTTTTAATTTTTGTAGCTTATATATTCATCCACACTACAAAATTTTGATTAGAAAAAATTATTCTGCTGTTTTTTTTAAACTTTTTGGATAGCGAATAAAATTTCTTGAAAGTGCTATGGTAACAAATTGAAAAGTTGGCAACCAAGGTAGGACGACCCTTTCTGAACAAGTTTTAAGTTAACTGAAGCCACGTGTAAGTGTTTTTTTATTCTAGAGTCATGCTTATGAAAGGACACATTTTCTGAAATAAATGACTGTTTTTGGACATGAATATAAGTACTGAAAACATATACTCACATGCGAATGTTAAAATCTCTGAGCTCTTGAAAAGAGGTCTACAAGAGTCTGACTTTCTTTTGCCATTGATTATTCTTACAGCTCTCTTTTGCATGTGAAACACTTTTTTGCTGTCAGTGAAATTACCCCAAAAAGTTATACCATAACTATGATGGAATAAAAATATGCTAAATATACCATTTAGCTGTTTTTTTTTTTTTTTTCAATAACTTTGCAACACTCCGCAGGACGAAACATGCTGAACTTAATTTAGGTAAAATATACACAATGTGAGATTTCCAGTAAAGTGAATTTTCTACTTTTAGCCGAGAAACATACATACATACATACACTCGCAATTAGGCTACCACCCGGTGGCGAGCTCTCTCAGCTCTCCTTCATCTAACCAACTCCTTTTCCACTCCCTTCTTGAACTTACCAACCCGTCTCACATATACCAATTCTTCCCTCAACACATTCCACTCCCTCACAGACCTCACAGGCATGGACTGCCTACCCCGCTCCGTTCTCCTCCACACCCTCTGAAGCTTCTCACTGTTGTTTCCTCTTCCCATAAACACCCCCTTACTTAGCTTGCAGTGTAGCCCTCCCCATCCTCCCTCTTCATTCACCACCCTGTACATTTTGACTAACCGTTCAACTTTCCTCCTGTCTTTCAATGAGCTCCACCCCATTTCTTTCATCATCACTGATGGCCTATAGTTCCCTTCTTCCTCATCATCCTGCCCTTGCCTTCTCCACCTACCCTTCACCCATCTTGATGCCTTTCTCTGCACCTTTTCCAGTTCTTGCACTTCCACCTCCACATACGGGTCCCATACTGCTGCAGCATATTCTAACATTGGCCGTACCATTGTGCCATACGCCTTCTCCTTCACCTCACAGCTGACTCCATTCAGCACCCTTCCCAGCATACCCAGAGCCCTTTTTCCCTTTGCTTACCACCCTCTCTACCTGTTTTTTCCACCTGAGGTCTCCCTGCAGTACAATCCCTAGATACCTATATTCTGCTGCTTCTTCTATATCTTGTCCCTCTCATCTGTACATGTCCCTGCTTATAATCTTCTTCCTTGTGAACCTCACTACCTTAGTTTTTCTTATATTTATCATCATTTTATTTTTCCTGGTCCACAACCATATCTTTCAACTTAATCATTGCAGTTACATTAATTTTGTCTCTGTTATTGCTAACATATGAATTCATGTTTTATTTTTCTCTGTTATTTGTGAGGAAATGCATAAGATATATATAATTTAGGTTGAGATTTAATATGTGTGCAGTAAACCATTAATTTAGCTCTGTAAATGTTGTGTCCATTTTTTTGTGTAAAATCATCTATTTAGTCTTCAGAGACTAAGATGCTAGTATCATCTGCAAATAAAATTGGAGTATTTTCTGGGGTTAAGGCACATGGAAGGTCATTTATATAAATTGGGAAGAGTAGGGGGCCTGGTATTAATCCTAGTGGTACCCCACGATTAATTTTTCCTGCCTCCGAGTAAAATTAAGTAGTTTTTACTTTCATCTGCACTTGTTGTCTGTTTGAAAGGTAGGAGCTGTTTAGTTTATTTGATGTACCTGAGACTCCATAAAACTTTAATTTTTCTATAAGTATGTTGTGATTTACATAGTCAAATGCTTTACTGAGGTTGCAAAATATTCCATTGGATGCCATTTTTTTTATCAAGTGCATTAAGATTGCTATTTGTTAGTTTGAAAATTGCATCATTTGTTGGTGTGTTTTTCCTAAAGCCAAACTAGAAATTTGATAAGATAAATGTTCCAGCAACCTCCTATAAATTAGTTTTTCAATTACTTTTGAAAAGGGTGTAAGAAGTGAGATGGGTCTATAACTATTTACTTCGATCTTGTCTCCTTTCTTGAACAATGGTGTAACCATAACCCATTTGAGTCCCATTTGAAGATATAATTACAAATATGGCTTAATGTAACACTGAATTGCTCTAATATCCTACAGCTAATGCCATCACACCTGCTAGATAATTTTGGTCGCAAAGAATTGGTTGTTTTCTCCACTTATTTTGAAGTTGAGCTTGTAAAAGATATATCATGGTATTCTGTACCCTGTAGTGTAGGAATATGGTTTAATCGGTGTCAGTTGGAGTCAGATGGAGGGAGCAGTCGAGGGCCTCATATCTCCAACTGCTGATCTGGCATCTGACGATGATGATCACGGTTGGTACGTAGACAATAGGGCTACAAAACATGTAACAAATTAGAGGAATGTTTTCACTACATTTGAAAAATTTAGTGTAACTCATTCGGTACAAACAGCAAATGGTGAAGCAATTCAACCAATAAGTAATGGATCAGTTTGGTCGAAGCTCAAGTTGGTGGGTGGTGGATACGGCTACAGCTTTGCGATGTTTGGTATTTCCTACAACTTAGCAGAAACCAGTTTTCGGTCTTAGCCATTCAAGACAAAAACTTTGGAAGTGAATTTGTTTCGATTATGAATAAATGTTATTTTTAAATGGATGGAAAACTGATATGGGAAAGTACTCAAAGATGGCATTAATTTAAATTTATTTATTTTTATCACCCAGTAGATTCAGTAAAAGAGCAAATGCTCATGGCATATAGGGCTCGTCTGATTGTACAACACACACAAGGGGCTTTATTCATAATAGTTTTAGTCTGAATTAAGGATAGATCATCCTCCAAGGAAAATTTTTCGTATTCATAGAGCATTTTTATTGCTAGACCGAGGATCATCTTGCTTTCGTATGGCCTAACTTTTAGCCCGGTCTGAGGGTAGGACTAACGAACTATTAAGGTCAAAAATATACATGGCGAACATAAAATTCGACAGTTTCTTTAATATTTCATGCCAGTGAAAGCTAGATAATGTTCACGAAACATAAAAATTACATTTAAGGTCGATTCTGTCAATCTCTATGCAAAAATATGTCAAATAATGGATGAAATGCTCCATGAATAAAAATAATAATAATAATAATAATAATAATAATTCAAATGAGATGTAAATAATAACCTTAAAAATACATCAGATTTAAGCTACAGCAATGCCTTCTATTTCTGTAACAGTCAAATACTGTCTCTGAAAACAGATTCTTACGAGACATGATATTTGATATGTGCACATCTTGACCCATTCTCTTTAGACCATTTGCTCACCCAACCAGGTTCCAAAATGCAGTGTGTGTGTGCATGCTCTATGAGCGCAAGAGCAGAACAATGTGGCAAGGAACGATGCAGGTGCAGAGCAGAGTGAGTGCGACCACGTATACGTGGCACAGATATCAGAAGATATACCATGTGAAATTTCTGTTATTTAATTTGTGAAATTAAAGGGCAAAGTAAATTGATTAGGTACGCAAGTAATAAAGTACGCCTACCTTCACACCCCTAAAGCACTCAGATTTTTCAAAGCTTCGTTTTTGTAATTTTCTTTAATGTTCATTCATATGACTTTCATCTCCAATTCATCCACGCAGTGCAATGTTTTGATATTGTTAATAACATTTAAGGGTTAATTTTAGAAACAATGTTTAGCAACCGGCACGCAGGGTATGTGTCCGATATGCAAATATTGTGTGCAAGGAAGTAGTGCAACACAGAGTGCCAGACCGCCAAGCTGGCCGGCACGATGCGTGGAGAAAGTCAGTAGTCGTTCATCTTTGCGAGGGGTGTGCCGCGTCACGTCGGGTCTCGTGTCCTGTTTCGCGCGCTCGAGCAGCCATCGCCATGCTGGACTAATCATTTCACAGCAATAGTTATTTTTGCATACTGGAACCTTTTCGCATGTCAGCTGCTCGAGACTTCAACGCCCCTTGCACCTACCCTGTGCTTGCATCGCCTGAGTGGGCTTAAATTGTACTTAAGTTATTTAATGTGACTACGTGTATTTTGCACAGTACTGCCCAATCTGACGGGTACATAAGCAGCACCAAATATAAGTTTTTCCCGATGGGAATGTAATCATATAACTGAATAAATCGCAGCAGTGACGAGTTAACACATATGGTTTATTTCTAGTTCGAAGCAAGGCATTTAGGATATGAGCCTTCTCCCAGTAATTTTCTCAAAGTATAACTTACAGTGCAAGTATGTTTGAAATGGTCACGAGTCAGTATAATAAGTAACAGTGCTTCATATGGGCATGTGGGAGCCCTGATACCCCACAATGCAACAAGTAAAGGAGTTATTCAGTCAGTATAAATTTTATTCTACAAGGAGACAATAACTGCTCTTGGAGGATTTGCAGTGATCGTGGGCCTAAACACTCTGAGGAACGACTCAACAGCTGTTCTCCAACTTCACGATATTGTCAACCTGACAAAATCTGGCACCCTGGGTAATTATCTCTAACGAGATTCCAAAACTGTATTCACCGCTCCTCACTTAATCAATATCCTTATTGACCAACACCTTGGTACTAGTTGCCAGCCTCTGACACCTTGACCATCATAGTAATACAATTAAAGAGAATTTTAATTCATATCATACTTAGCTAATATATTACTAAAGTATTCGTGTTTGTTAAAATGTATTGGTAGCTAAATGGTAACAACATTGGGTGATGAACAGAAGAAAGCATATTCAAATCCCATCTGGGAGTTAGAATTTTAACCAGTTTATAATGTATTTTTGTAATATATTTAGTATTACAATACACGTTTAACATCATTATAAAGACAGTTTGACATAATAATATTAAAACAGCCTATATTACCATTGAATAGGGGTATGCTAAGAAGATTTACCAAATCAAGTATTTTATTTTATCGTTCTCCATCCTGCATAATTACTATATATTATACAGAGTCATGAAAACAAAGTTAAAACGTTAATGTAGTATATAGAAATTAATATTCATCACTTATGGATGATAATCATCAATTGCAATTCCTCCTCTATCACTGCCGAAGCTCAGAGCGGGGGTGTGCTGGGCCCTTGTGAGGGCCCTTATACCACCCAGGCGGCTGCAGCACTTGTATCTCTCTGAGGGCTAGAGGAGATTTCACTCCCCAGACCGCCGAGAACACATTGCTTGTTGTGGCTGGGATGCCGATAGTGTGCGCAATCCTGCTGTGGTGGCATTGCAGGTCACGGCCGGACAAACAATCATAGGGGCAAAAACAAGAATGCAGAATAATTATAATGGAAGATTATCTTTCAACATAAAACTAATAAGGAAAATGAAAAAAAAAAAAACGTTGAATATCATGATTCTGTGCAACATGAGCTGTGAGGAGATGAGCAGAAGAGGAGTTCATTGAAGAACAAGAATAAAATAATCCACAAAATGAAAGAGAATGATGAAATCGAGCTACCTGCAGAGGTTTGATAAGTATAGTCCATTCCCGATTGGAAGCGACTTATGAAAATCAACCATTGAACAAACACTTTAGGCATAACATGTCAACTATTTTTTCTCAATAACCTGTATTCCACAAATATATGAAACTATGGTTTACCTAGGAGTACTGTATTATTGAATTAATGAAACTTTACCTTAATATTTTCCATAAATTGTAATATTTATTTATTTTTAAATATGAATTAACAACAGCGAGTGCAGCGACGTCTTGGCAATGACCGGTGAGAAATAGTTCACAGAAAAATATTATTTTACCCTAGTTTTTTTACAATACTATTTGTAAATTAAATGGTGCCTATTGAAATATTTAAATACTTAAGTAGCCCCGATTGCAACATATCACATTTTTACAGTTTAAAATAATAGCATAAAATATAGTGAGTAGGCCGTAATGGTACGGTGTTGTTTTATAAAGCAAGAGCAACTTTGAAGCAAATTTCTACTGGTTGAGCTTTGTCGCTCTCTCTGTCTTTGTCTCTTTCAAACTCGGGAAGTTTCACTTCACTAATGGCAATGGAATTATACATGTTTTCAATTGTAGCATATTTCATACTTATTACAACAAAATAATGATATTTGAATTTATAATTTACAACTGAAAATATGTTTTAATGTTTGAAATCTTATTTATATATATATATATATAGATCTGATGGCGGAGCAGAAACAAAGTGAAGTTGGCAGACGTGGCGAGCCATGACATAGTGTGTTACTTTTTGCCAAGCAATACGTAACTTATTTGTACTCCGAAAAATACTTCAAATTACCAAATCACGTTTGTAGACGTTGTGTTTTTTAAACCTGCCTAAGGAAGTTACTATGTTGCGATCAATCTGTGTTTCCATGCCAGTAATATACTGTGACATGTGTTTCAATAATTATTGCGTCTGTGAATTGGCCTCCCTTTGTGCATCGTGGTTGATACACTGGCCCTGTATGTGCGTGATTTCAGATATTTGATGTGAACTATTTATATGTTTTAAATGTGAACTGTTTTTATGACGAAGTTAATTATTTACATCCACATCTGTTTATTTATCACAACGTTGTACCTTTACCCTAAGGGGTTTGAAACACAGTCGTTAACATAATAGCCACAACTCCAGAAGAAAAATGCTAAGTTCAGCCCGATAAATTTCAATAAACCTAATAAACAGTAAGTAGCAATATACAGAAATATGAGTGGAATAAAACTTATTGTAGGTTTATTTGTGTGCATGTTCACCGCTATATTTTGAAGTTTGTGTGACAAAAATGAGAAACATGAGTTGCGGGCTTGAATTCAATTTGCCATTTTCGTTTGACTGGTTGTTCCTTCGTTTTAATATTGATTCCAACTGAGGCCGTCCTTTTAAAGAAATGACCCAAAACATGACAATAACAAAAAGTTAATTAGTACAGACCTTTACCTCGCAGTTGTAACAGTATTAAACACAGTCGCGGAAAAATACTAACGTGCATTATATGTACTGAGCTATGTTGTGGAACACAAATATGTTAATGTAATATAACCGTACGAACTGTCGTCAATTCAGGCATTTTTAAAACGTCATAAAGCTGACCTAAATAATGTTAGAGGTTTAAACTGTGAATATTCGTACAGAATGGTTTTTGGAATATGACAGAACAGCAAACAACACATTTGACAGTTATAAAAGTGGAAGTCACATTTCAATGTTTATTTTTTGGTTTAGCGAAAGTATACGAACATATGTACTCACATAATGGAATGTAAACATTGATTTTGACAGATGCTGCATAGCAGTCACATAGCAATGTTTGTTTGCATTTGGTGGAAGGATACAAAATGGGCCTGCAAGTAGATATTTAGCAGTGCTCCGAGAAAGTTGCTTCCTTTGGGGAATGTACTAGAGATAACTTTTGCCATTTCGGATGTCACTCAGCTAGAAGAATCAGTAATCTATTTATGGTGTGTGTTTTGCTGGACCATTGGGGAAATGGATGTTACGGGGACGGGAATAGAATTTGGACATAGTACTCCGAAGGGTGCCAGTTCACTACTTGTAGAACTTGATGACGTGGTGTCATGTGGTCAGATGAGGGTTGAGGTTAGGTTTGTGGAGCAGTGAATATTAATGTTGGTAAGTTCAGGTCTTGGATTTAGTTTCTCGGCTTGCCAGACATTGTTTACCAAATAATGTCGATGATTTCGGTAGAGCTGACTCGTTCTCCTCAGCGTGTTCGGCCAATGACCATGGCATAATCCCATCAGGGATTGTAGTACTCCTCTGAAAATATATGTTTGCTTGATACCTGCACTGTGGGATATCTGGGCTCCTCACACACCCGTACAACACTGTTAAACACTCCGCAATTTAACGTGAAATTAAAACACTTTGTTATACACTCGAATGGACATTGATAAATTGGTGGGAGTAGGCATGTACTTGAAATGCTTTGCACCGACCTTAATAAAAATACAAGTTGTCCTTGAAATGTCACAACGTATTTTATTAGGCAGTTCTCTTACACGTCTCAGTTGAGACAACTTATCATGCTGCTGAGCTTAGCCATTAGCATGGGGGAAACAGAAAAATAGACATGTGGTAACACAATAGAATTAGTTGAAAAGTAAAGACAACCCAGGCGATGCAACATCGCCATCGTGAGGCCCTGGGCCACTTATGATTTCCTCGTCACTAGCTCCTCCTCTTCCTTCACTTGCACTTAACGTTCCAGTTAGTGGATGTGTTAGGGCTGTTATTCCCATTGTTGTCCCATTTCTCCCGTCAACTCGCCCGCACTCACCTGCACCTTGGGGACGTAGCCTCGTCCAACTTCGGCACTGCATTGCCATCCCATGGGGGCACTCCTGTGGAAGATGCCGCACCACCTTCTATCCCCTATTGCTTGCGTTGCTGGCTCAGCAGATGGTGTGTCGTCGTGGGTGTTTTGGGCTCCAGGTTCGTCTTCGCTGTGGACGTCTCTGGGAGACAGATGGATCACATCCTGATGCACCCTTAGTCATTTCCTCCCCACTCGGACCAGGTAGGTGCTGGGTCCGAGGCCTTTGGTGATGGTGATGTGAGTAATGACTGGCTGTCTGGAATACTTTGGATTTTCTCGCCTGGCTGCCTCGCCGCACTGTACGCCTCAACTGCGCGAATCTCAGACAAAGGGGATATTTGACATCCACCGATAAACTCCATGCATGTGAAAATTGCACCATGCGAGGAGAGGAGTTGTGAGCCCACCGAATAACTCTACGTGTACGATGGTGAATTGTATTACCACTTGCAGGAGGGGAATTGAGTACTCACCACTTATCTCCACTTGCATTGTGATGACGATGATGTCTTGTGTAGAGGGGGGATTGACGACCCACCGATTTTCACTACTTGTATGACGATGTACGATGTCCCTACATGTGGAGGGGGGATTTGGTTACCACAGATAATCTGTCAATGCCGGGTGATTAAGTGTGTGAGTGATTAGTCGGGAATATGATGCTGACGATGGGACGAGGCAGGAGCACAATGTTACTAAACAATGTTGTGATGAATGATAAAGATTGCGTAGTTATTTACAACTTAGCTCCCTTCTTGCTTGCGAGATGAACATTGAAATGAACTCCCTTCACACTTGCGAAATGAAACTTGAAACAAACTCCCTTCAAACTTGTGCGATGATATTTAAAATACAATATTTACATTACAAGGTGTAGTTGTTTACTACTCGGACTCCCTTCACACTAGCGAAATGAATTTTGAAGTGATCTCCCTTCACACTTGTGAGACGAAAATTGAAATGATGTCCCTTCAAACTTGTGAGCTTATATTTGTAATGAGTTTGTACAATATTTACATTTCGACACGTATTTGGTAACTACAGGGAATTCTGTTCTTGTTTGCGAAACCAAAACGAAAATAAATAAAAATTTTGTGGTGACTGTTTAGCTTCTGTTTCCTATGCTGTCTCTCCTCCCATGGCTAGCTAGGGGAAGTGTTGATCCCGTAACTGTGCACAGAAAGCGAGGTCATCGGCGTGGGTGTCGGAAAAATGTGCCGGGAAAATTGTAGGTAAATATTTGTGGAATCATCTGTGGAGTATGGTAGGCAGAGAATTGCGGTAGGTACGGTGTTATTAGCTGAAGTGGTAGTGGTAATAGTGGAAGGGTTGGCATTGGTGGGGAAAATTGCTCCCTCGGTGCTGGATGGCTGTCAGCTGTTACGGGTGCATCTTGGGCAGTTGACATGTTGGTGTTTTCAACATCCTTGGCCTTGCTGTCCATTTCCGTGTGTTATGCTCCATGGGTGTCGGACCTCTCACTCGCATTGTGTTCCTGTTCCAGTATCATTTTGGTGCAATCTTTTACCAGCTGATTATGCTCAGTTCCTTCCCCTTGGCTGTCTTTTTGTTGACACTCCTCGAAACGGGGTTGTTATCCTGTTAGTAAATCGTCATAAAACATTTCGATCATTTGCGGTCTGAAATATTTGCTGCAGTAATTACAAATATATTGCAAACCAGTTACCGTTATTTTTTAGGTTTTTGCCAGTGGTGAAGATGAGGTCTAGGATGTGCTTATCCTGCTTGATTGCTGCTTGATTTTGACTTTATTTTTCAACTTTTCGAAATCATAAAGTCAAGAGAGCTTGACTTTACCTTTGACAGTTTAATTGTGTCAAGCTCCATAAGAAACAACATGTCGGAAAGCAAATGTAAAGTCAAATCGTAAATTCAAATGTTAAAGTTTTCAATTGTGTAAGGGCCTTAAGTGTGGCCATAGACCAACAGAAGGCAAACGGAACCCACTATACTATCACACCCTATTACGACCAGTAGTATCACCATAGCAAAGTTTCAGTTGCTGCCAACCGTTGTTGGCCGCTCTACAGAAGTGCTACATGTGTTCATTGAGTACTGTGTGACTCGCTTCGAGCACTACAGTATCTGTGAATCAGAGTGGTTAAGATATGCTGGAGCACCAGGATGGCAATGGCAATGTAACGTAATACGTTCGCAGGGTGATCAGTTCCGACACCGAAACTTCGTGACTAAAGGCTGTACCCGATAAAGTGAGCAATTTTGGAATCAACCTTCAAAAAATGTCACTGGCCTTCCGTGCATATAGTTTAACGAGCACACTACGTGACATGCGCGCAGTAAAGTTGGTAACGATGCATGGATAGTAGTGACCATAGATATTAGTAGAGGTTGCAACATTTTTCTGTGAAAATCTTACATCCTATCTAAAATCGGTTTTGTATAACAATGTTGTAACTGTATGTTAGGGGCGAGGGAACGTAGCTCGCGTTACCATTTTTAATAAGAAAAGTACTATGGTATGTTTGCTTACTGACTAAAGTTGTTTTGACGTGTTGGATGTGTTTGGCCTCTGACGCTGCATATGGTTAGCCATCATTGACCTACTCTAAACAACTCTACTAAAATAAAAAATATGTAAACACGACTACTTATGTGGTTGATGCATGAAAATATTCTGCTGGTGAGTCTAGATGGTACAAAACAAATTTTAGTCTAGACAACAAACCACCTTAATATTAACATAACTCTGACTAGTATAAGATTTGTGTATAAAAAGCTGTACTCTGCACTTACCCATAATAAATGTAAATTAGAAATTTTGTGTACTTACCTCACATTGTGCTACACCGTGTTCACTTGGTATGGTTGAATGAAATGTATGTCTAGTTTCGAGTATACGAAAATTTCAATTTTAGATTCATCCAACATTATAATTAATTAAAATTTATATATTATTCAATATATTTAATATTTATCCTTCGACGTTATACTTACAGATAAAACTATTACTCCAAGCACCGATTTAATCGATGTTCTCGCATCTTGGTTGTAGTTCGTTATAAGGTTACTAAACGTTGCAAACTGTGTTTCAGTACACTTTAAATAGTGCCCTTTCTGTACCGTATCCCTTTTCTATGGTGTAGAGTGTTCCATGGAGTCAAATGTGGACGCGAGGTAACCGGAACGTAATTTTGTTTGTTTTTATATTGGAAGATATTTACAATGTCAGCAAAAAAAGCCGTCGAAAAAATTGATCACATGATACATATAGAGTCGGTTTGGTCACGAGCGTTAAAATCGAATTCAGAATGGCCTGACAAAGTAAGTATCGTGTTAAGTGGCTTATGGCTAACCTAAAAACGTGGTTAAGTGTGTTTGACTTCATTTTTATAAGGTCTATAACAGGCCCTTTTGTTTTTTGAGGTGCTCTTAACATGAAAATCCTGAGAGCCAATGGTAAAATGTAAAGGAACTCTGTAAATGCTGATTCACTCTTTAGTTTTCATTGCGGCTCGAACTTGGCGTTGGTACTCAAAATTTTGTTATGATATCTTACCTTTGTTCATATTGAAGCTAAGAAATATTCTAATTTAAATTGATATTTGGTGCTACCGAATGTGTCGTTTCTGGGATCTGAAGTAGGCTAAGTACCGATGTATATATTTGCAAATAGACGTAAGTTTGAACAATTGGGTAACTATCAAGAATAGGGGATTTCCCGAAAAAAAACTTCGGGAAAATGGTATTTATCTACATTACTTATCACTCAGAACACTTATTTATTATGCACATCACGATATTCGCAATACACATTACCAAATGCCATAGTAGCAAGGGAGGACAGTGCATATGAGGGAAGTTGTGGGGTAAAACATGTAGAATGTATGTCAATTACATGTAATTTTTGTTCCCTTACCACCTAATGTTGTGATCAATAGGGAAAAGATCAATGTGTTGGGTATCACACAACTAAAATAATTTTCCAGCTGATCAGGATAGTCTTTTCTGATGTCAACACAGCAAAAATCGCCTGCCCTACACAAGATTTCCAAAATTGTAAATATTTCTAATTTATTCATGCGACTGGTGTGCCAGGTCTATAAATCTGTCTAATCCGCCATATATTTGGTGCTAAAGTCTAGATGTAATTACAGATATTTTTTCAAGCGCAAAGTACCAGCGGACATGGAATTAATTTTTTGAAATTATTCAAAAATAAGGAAATAACGGAAACATTAATGGCCATCATAAAAGAGATTAGTATGTAGTGGCAAGAAACCATTTATAAATTATATTAAAAACGGTGGATCGTGAGGTGGTATATTCTATTCACATAATGCAAATAGTTGTTTTTGCTTTGCACCCTTCTCGTCGCATCTGTCACGCTATTGTGATTCTAGCATAAAATACAAGAACAACTCACCCTGAGTTCATGATATGTGATTACAGGGAGAGAGTGCTGATACGAGATAGTGTGTTAGAAAATGTAAAAGTTCACTTTGGTTCATCCATCCCCAGTGATTAATTTTTTTTGAAGTTAGGTTTAATTTGGTTGGCTTATTTTTCCATTTTACATGGCTAGCGGTAGCAGTACGTAAACCCTTCAATTCATAGTCACATGCAATAATTAAATGCATACTTTCAATGCAAAAAACATATTATAAATATTACTCATGTAAACAGCAAATATAGCTCCCTTGTGATCTATTGCTGATAATGCACATATAGGACATGTTAACTTCTATTCAATTTGTTTTAAACACGCAAACATTTTCTATAAGTACACAATAATTATATTATACCTAATATCACGGAAACAATTGCAAAGTAACATTCGTATTTCCTCCGCACAAAACTTTTATTTAACACGTCACATGGAAACAGTTTGCAACAAAAGACACGTAATAGCATTTGTAAATCACAAACCTTCACTTGGTCAAATTCACATCGTACATATGCTGCACTTCCGCAAGCTACAAGCATACAATTGTGAGATGAAATAGTAAAATTTGAACCAGATGACCAAAATCGTTGCTCATTTATTTCCTGTCTGTACATTTTTGTTAAAATTTATAATGGTGATGTATACACATCAATAGTAATTTTCTTCAATGGGGGCTTTTTTGAAAATAAGGAAAATAATACCTGGATATGTTAGATATGATTACTAGGAATTTTGGAGGGGGTCCATGTAGTTTGCTGTAAAAAAAAAAATGTGATAGTGAGGAGGGTTATTGAGATTACTCAGTTTATGCGTTAAAATGTGTATAATTTACGCTATCAAGGAAAATGTAATTGGGCCCCTGTCCACAATGTGTGTTTGGTGGTTGTCACCCCATTAATCTCGTAGGGCCACGTCTTGCGGCTATAACAGCAGCCATCCTGTCTGGCATGCTCTCTGAGAGTGTTTGCAGGACATTCACGGGGATTTGTCGCCATTCCTTGTGCAACCATTCCGTGAGTTGAGCAATGGATTTGGCCGCGCCTGACGAGCTCTCGTTCTGCGATCCAATTCGTCCCACAGATGTTCTATAGGGTTGAGGTCAGGGATCTGGGCTAACCACTCCAATCCGCGAACATTGTTGTCGGCATACCACTGCATAGTAGCCCTTGAAACATGACACTTGGAAGTGTCATCCTGGAAATAACATGGGTCCATTCCGTAAAAACACCACAATTTTGGGAGCATTTCATTATCCAGAATGTTACAATAGGACTCTGTGTTCATGCTACCATGGACAAACACCAGCGGTCCTACACCGAAGGCCGTGAAACAGCCCCACACCATCACTCCACCACCACCAAATTTCCTAGTTGGCACTATACATTCCAGCAGAAGCCGTTTCTCGGGTAGACGCCACACCCATACACATCCATCGGACCAGAATTATTTAAACCTCTACTCATCACTTCACAGAATCAATTTCCAGTGTCCAGTTGCGACGGTCCAAACACCACCTGGGTTGTCGAGCTTTATTGTTTGTCGTGATATGGGACTTATGTGCAGCTGCTCTTCCGAAATATCCAAGTTGGTGGGCCTCTGTACGCATTGTTCCAATTGAAACTGATACTTCTGTTGCTGTGTGAAACTCCTGTCGGGTGGTAGCCATGGGTTGTGCCCTATTTTTGACAATTTCATGTTTTAGGGTTCTGCTACTTCTGTTTATCAAGATTGGAGGTTGCCCAGAACGTGCAGCATTGGCACAATTCCCATCAACCTTCCACTTACGCAGGACGAATGCGACAGTTGATTTGGGCCGGTTTACCTTCCGTGCAATTGCCCGGCTAGACAGCCCACAAACACGCCCTTATCAAAGTCCGATAGCTCTGTACCTTGTGCCATCTCCTTGTCAACCTGTTCTACGCCGGCCTGCAGCGTATGGTGGCCACACAAGTCAACTTACATACTGAATTGACTATCTTCACGGTGTCCAATTATTTTTTGGTCGATAGTGTATTAAATGTGTGAATACTTTTAGAAACAAATCTTTAATGTGTAACACATAATTTACCGGGAATATTTATACCACAGCGCTGAGGTTATGTAGGTAAACAACACAGGTATCGAGCACTGTTGGGAGATTATGTAATTCTGGTGAATCACACAAGGCTTATCTGGTTTGTATTCACGAGAGGATAATACTATGTAACGTATTACTAGTGTTTCTATTCTTTTATACCAAGGAAAAGGTTAAATTATAATATTTGCACGGTGATTAGTTTGTGAATAGTGCCGTCAAATGGATTAACGTTGTGACATTCTTAATCATGTACGACGTATTGATTGGATGAATAATGTTATACATTTTCGATTTTAGATGACAAAGTAATTATATTGTGAAATGAAATGTGTGGTTGTGTTAATCGCGTGATAAAAGAGTGAAAATATGTACGTTATCTTAATATGTAATGCTGTAAGTGCCTTAAATTGCTCAGACCTAACCGAACAATATCTAAATTGATAATTTTACCAATACATGTTACAAATACAATAGTGGTGAGGTCTATGTACATCAGGGAAATTGCAGAGAACGAGTGTAAAATATGTAGGCCTATGTTTTCGTGATTACATTGTACCCCACAAATTATCTCCATAGCCCTCCCCACTATCTATTGTAAGGAATTCCCTTAAAGTTGGTTCTCGCGTATCATTCAGCTCCGTACTCATTTTATCATACAATAGTTCACAATAATAATAATATGACCCCTGCTTAAATATCTGTTTTTAATGTCTTTTAATTTGGTTAAATAATTGTGATAAAGCTACAGTATGAACACTTGAAAAATTATTTATACTTTTTGCAATTAATCTGTGTCATTTATACTACATGGAGAAGTGCAGATATCGTTAAGGTAACCAGGCAAAGATTTTTGTTTTTGCTTGGAATATTTTGTGTGAACATTGGGAGGGCACGAAATGGAGACTGTTGTAAAAAAAGTTTGTTGAAAGTATGTGGTTGCTACTAGTGTCCTGCAGAGCGAAATTATTTGTGGATGAAGAGATGCCCTGCAGTCCTGGAGAGTATTGTCCACCCCTGATGACAGCTACATCTATATGTTGGACCAATGTTGCTGTCCAAGTTTCATAACTTATGGTTTGGTGGCAACCAGATGTTCATGACTTTGTGTCTACATTACGTCAAGTAAAGTGTTTATTACCTTTAAAGTTAAATATGGACCAAATTTTCATAATGAACTTTTGCTTCAAACTTCTCTAGCCAGTGAGTCATCAAAGTGGCTTAGTCTCAGAAGTCCTGAGCATTATTTGATGTGAGGCTCAAGGTCACACAATTGAGAGTTTTCGTTGTTTTGCAAGACTGAGTTGCTGACGGATGGCACATGTAGGAGTGCAGTTTCATGGACCATTTGATCGAGCTTAATATTCATTTTCATGTGTTCGTTATTGAGTTATTATGGAATATTTAGAGAACATCCTAAATTTGATTTCTGAAAGTAATCATATTCTTACCATCTTATTCATTTTCTGACAACAGATAGTTTTTCGTTCTTTGATTTTTTTAATTGTGGGATTGAAGGGTAGTTGTAACATGTTGTTCTGTGTAGTGTTATAATTGTTTATTTATTAAAGTTACAAACTTGATATTTATATGTGCTTTCTGTAGGTAGAGCCTATCTTAAGGTTGCACTATTATATAATTACCAGTACAAGTTTCTGCCATTATGATCCTAGAAAGCATTATGATTTAAGGTGATAATTCTGAAGATATAATTTGTTTTTTCATACTTTTTCTTGAAGAGAACTACCAAGTAGATTTTCTCAAATATACATGCAAAGGTGTCTATATCTCTGCATCCATGAACTACACACTTATAATTCTGTATGAAACTCTACACTATATTGTAACTTTTATTGTAATATTGTATTGTTCGGTTACATCTTTGTGTAATTAAACATGGTTTCATGATTAAATATTTTGGTAATTCTTAAGAATAGGGACTTTTCTGAAAAATAATTAATTAAAATCTCTGAAAGTGGTATAATTCGACCAATAGAAACCCCAAAAAACGATAGTGGGTAGGTCTATGAAGATCAGGGAAATTGTGGGGTAAAATGGGTGAAAAATATGTAAATATTGTAATATTTATTCAATAAAATACATAAAAATTGCAAAAAAAAAACTGAACCAAACATTACCTAAATAGACAATATTACCAATACAAGCTACAAATACAATAGTGTGGAGGACTATGAAGATCAGGGAAATCATGGGGTAAAAAAATACTAAATATGTACATTTTCATTATAAACTTTCACCCCTCAATTTCCCTTATGTTCATAACGCTGCCCACTATTGTATTTGTAGATTGTATTGGTAACACTGTCAATTTAGGTAATGTTCTGTTCCATCTCTTTGCAATTTAACATGTTTTCATGAGACAATATTACAGTAATATTACAAACTAGCAGGCCAGTGCTACTTCGTTAGCATGATATTTAGGAATTTTAATCGATATAACCACTCTTGGGAAGGAATGGACAGCCCATCCAGTACCTATTTACATCCCTGATAATCATATCGCTGTAGCCACTGCAGCCCCATTTGATATATATCTATCCACTGGGTCACTATGGCCCCACTTGATATAGTTCTATCCATTAAACCACTGCGGCCCCACTACACCTATTTGGAAGGAAAGTAGGACAGTCCATAGACAATAAAGAAAGGAGAAATGACTGAACTTTTTTTAACAATGCTTTTTTTATCAGTAATAAATCCTAATAATAGCTTAATCCAGTACCTATGTATATCCCTGATTATAATTTTTTCCGGAACCATTTGAGATATCTCAATGAAACAGACTAAATTGGTCCTGGTGTTATTATCTATAGACTGTGTAAATTTGATGTCAATACATTCAGTGGTTTTTGAGTTGAATCCAGACACAGACATGAAAAAATTTATATTAGATATGGCTTAGCTATCAATATTATACTATATTAAAAAATAATTAAAAGTTGAAAATTCTAAAATCACAGACACACTTCTATTCGATTTAGTAGTATAGACAGTACAAAAATATGTTCAGTTGCAAAACACACACACATTATTTCTCAGTCCAAATAGGCTACACATGACAACCATTTATGGAAATCACCAAGCTCGCTGATGCATGACGTTTTGTGTCACCACCTAAAAAAATTGCAGGCACACCTTGAATCACTGTTTTGGGGATTTACTCACATGCTGGCGCTGGGACTATGGCTCGGTGCATAATGTATGGCTTCACTTGTACAGCATTTTTGTAATCTAATATATTTTCGTGAATAGATATTACACTATGTACGTATGTTTCACTCGTTTTACCCCACAATTTTCTTGATCTTTATAACCTTCGCCACTATCGGTTTTGGGGTTTCTATTGGTAAAATGTTGATGTATGTAGTAAATTTGTGTTCTGTGTAATTAGTGGAGTGGAATTATACAATTTTCCAAATTTTTTTTTTTTTCCAAAATATTAATTTAATTTAGTTAATACTCACTGATTCACTCACAATTCATACTACGACTACACTACACACTCACTCACTCACCACCGCACATATATTTTAATGTACCTTTTCCCTTGCTCTAATATCAGCATAGAAACACTCATAATTTGACACAATTGTTAGATTTAACACTTCAAACAACATGAATTGCAATAAAACACACGTTTAATCACTCGTAAATCTGAAGCCTCCTACAGGATACAAATCAAACCAACGTCCAGCAATTGCCATCGATCCACCTGACATCAACCAACATGGGCATGCAGTGTGTTGAAAAAATAACATGGCATTTTACATCGCCTCTGATAAACACTATCTCTGAACGGGGCTCTGTATCATCTACAATATCTATATTTATTCTACTAGTAATATGTTTTATCCTCTTGTCAATATTATAATAATTTTAGCTTTTTGTTAAACAACTTTCTAAACATGAATATATTTTCAAGTTTAAGACCTTGAGAACGACCCTTTTTCATTAAAGTAGGGGAAAAAATGGATATGAGATAGTCCAAGGAAGAATTAGCTGTCACTTATATACGAAATTGCAGTATATACGTCATACGCCTGCCGCCAAAGAGAATGATTACTACAGTACAATAAGTTTAATATCAGACCGTATTACAAATAACATTGTATTGCCAGTATTATTCCACATTTAATCTGACTGACAATATATATATATATATATATATATATATATATATATATATATATAATATATATATATATATATATATATATATATAATGTGTGTGTCTCTCTCTCTCTCTCTCTTTCTCTCTTTTTTTTTTTTTTTCCTCCATCACTATAGGAATATTGTTAGATAACTCTCATAGGAACTCGCAAGGAAAAACTGCATTTCACCTTGATCAGTATCTACTGAAAATCCGGAATGACTGCATTTAAAAAGACAAGCAATACAAAACATCTACTCGGACAGTAACAATTTAATTACAAGAACAAAACACTACACATTCCTTAAAGTGAAATATTAATGTATAATGATTTACGGCTGTCAACACCAACATCTTAAAGAATTTAAATGGTTGTTTTCGACATGTCATTATTGTCTACAACTGTGTATGCAAGTTTAATATCTTGATAGCATAATTCTCTACATTTGTAAATTTAATATTTCCTTGAAGAGGCTTGCACATGCAGCAGACATAGTAGACAAATCAATCTACTTGAGTTAGTGCTGAATAGTCGTCTACAGCTCCAGCCTGTTCGGCGAGCATTAGGGAATTGCAAACCATCTTGGTAGTGCAGAACCACAACTGAGTAACATTTCCCGTAGAAATCGTCGGCTTGGTGGGCCTCGTCTACTGCCCATGGTCCATAGTTCATCTCCACATCTGAGTTCTGGCCCGACTCTCATCTCTTCCCTAATAACTGTAGACATGACACATGAAAATTTTGTGACTGAACTGATTAAGAACGGAGTCAAGAATACAAAAAGCTAGATTAGTTTTCTCCTAGGCCTATGAACACGATAGGCACAACAACTTAAAATTGTTCTTATTGTCATTCAAAGAATTTCTTAGATAACTTATAAAAAGGGAAAAATCTCTGTCAATAAGTAGTACTCCAGTGCTAACTTACAAACTTTTAAACTACTAATTGCATGGAGAGTAACTAAGTTTGGTACTAAGGTATGAACTAATCAGTTTTTTTTTGTAAACAACTAACATTGTGTTGACTCTGTATAAATATATATTTAAAATAAAATTATAATTGCATAATTTAAATTAACAAAAATTTTCAGGTAAAAGATATTAAAGCAAATTCAAACAAGAGCAATTTAGGGAAAGAAGAGAAAAAAATACGTAATAAAACAGTCAACACCTGGATGGGTAGAAGTAAACAAATATCTCTAAAATCACTTGAGTGCAATATAGACCAGGTAAGCCTTGAGTAATTCACCAGAATTACATTATGTCCCGACACTGCTCCATACCTGTGTTGTTTATTTGTATAACCTCAGCGCCACACTATAAGTATACCACGTAAATGACGTTTTACGCATTAAATATTTGTTGCAAACGGTATTCATACATGTAAAACAATTCAGTGACCCTATATAAATATATTCTACATAAATTATATGTATTTTATAGCATAAATACAGCAATCTTGTTCACCTTCCTTCCTATCACATTTTATTTTTAATCATATCTAACATGTCCCGGTATTATTTTTCCGATTAAGCTCCTATTCTTGAGAATTACCGCTTGGAGTTTCCCCAGGAATGATTTTCATCTGTAGTCCATTTGCACTGAGAAATAGTCTGTGTGTTGGTAATATAGTGAATTTATGATGTTTCTGATATTCGTGATAGAATGACACGAAAATGCTCATATTTGTAACTAGATGTAATCTAACAATACCTAGATTGACAATCTTACAAATACAATAGTGGGGAGGGCTACGAACTGGAGGGAAATTGCAGGGTAAAATTTTATCATTTAAATGGACATATTCGTTTTACCACTCAATTTTCCTGAATTCCTAACTCTGAGGCCACATCATTTCACGATTGAACTGGCTAATGATGATAATTATATATATGTAAATTGTTTTGTGACTTATTTAAAAATTATTTTAGTTATTTGGTTAGAATAATATTTTAGTAGTGAATTAATGGAGCAGATTTTTTGAAATCTGGTAAACACAATATATTAAATGAGTAGTACTTGCAGTTTCTTGTATGTGCTGATTTTAAATTGTTCTTTTATGACAGGTATGGTGTGAATTGGATACTCTTGCAAACGTGTATGTTTATAAATTGCATGTAAAACAGTAACACATTAATTACTCCATTTTATAACAATCTTTTTCTGTTCAGGAAGAATTTTTAGATGTAATTTACTGGTCCAGACAAGCTCTTGGCATCATCATAGGCTTAATATGGGGCCTTATTCCACTGAAAGGATTCGTGGCGTTATTGTTGTAAGTACAGGCAAAAATAATGCTTATGCATTAATGCATAATTAGGAAAATTATAGTGAATTAATTAATATGTAAGACTTCATAAATGCGGAGTTTTGTTTTAAATATTCATACATGTGTATTATAGACTTCAGTTTGTTTTAAATTTAATTAATATATATTAGTGTGTTTTTTTTTTCATTTGAATTCATTATTCTTTTTTGTTTGTTTCTCTACATTACAGTACATAAATATGTTAATTTCCTCGATGGCAGCATTAATTAATATCTATTGACTGTACAAATACATCACACCCGTGATATTGAATTTTTGGTTTTTCTAGTTTGTTTATATTTTTAAAAAAGAATATTCTTAAAGTACCTCTATACCCAAATAGCTATTGACCTTAACACTGCAGTACAGACAAGGGAACTATGAACTCATAATTATGACACAATTTTAATTCTGCCTGAAATTGGCAAAATCAATATTGTGATATAAATACAAGTTGATAAAAAAAATAGTTCAGTCGTTATGCATACAAGTTGATGGTTTAGATATTATGTCTGTAGTGCTGTGTAAGGTCGATAACTAGTTGGGTATAGGGCTACCTTCAGGATTTTCTTTTGTAAAAATATAAACAAACTAGGAAAACTAAGAATCTAATAACACTGGGGTAGGTTTACATTAAAGGTACAGTAATTGCCATGTCAGCACATTGTGGAGATATAATAATAAAATTTGTCCTTTGTTTGTATTTTACATTGACACTTATATTGGTAAATAATTTTAATTATCTGAGATTAATTTTCCTTAATTTTAAGTAATTAACTTAACATTTTAATGTGATATATATGTAAGTGCTGATTTTATTCCATGTAATTTCTACTTTTCAAACTAGATTATTGTATACTATTAATTTAGGTCCTAAGAGAACACTAGTGTTACCTTTTTGTAGATAAGATTTGCTTATCAAGAAATTATATATTCTTTGATTTTATTAATCAGAAAAGGTCTGTACATTAGCAAGCCAAGGGACTCTATCTCTAGACATGACATTACAGCAGTCAGTTCATTAAATTTGTTCTCGTATTAAATTTTATTAAATCTTTAATTTTGACCACCTATCCTAAAGGCAGGGTGATGGAAGAGAGCAATCACAACTCTGGTAAATGTGTACAGGCTGTAGAAGCAGCCTAAAATTGCCAGATTATTAATTTTAGTGTGCTGAACCAGCACAAATAAATTTGTACAAGTTGCAAGTTTTAATTAGTATATTTTGTGCCAAAGCCCAAAAGTACAAGGCAGTTAAAAACAATATCATGAATTTTTAATTGTATATAAAAAAAATTCTGTAACACAGCCAAGCTCAAGAATAATTACAATAAGTGGCATGTACCAAAATGATAGAGTCTTTAAACATTAAACACCACTTCAATTATATTAAAAGGCAGCATACTGCTGGCCAGAATAAGCATTGCTATAATACACATTAAGGTGCCTTTACTTTATTAAAAATGCTTGGCGTAAAAGGGTTTATGCTTTGACACCTTAAAGAACTTCTCTTTATTTGACAGCATAAGTTATTGAAAAAAAACGTAGCACTCGTAAAATTTTACGTTCATACACCAGAACAGGCCTTCCAAACATTAACAACCAACATTAATTACCAAGGTAAAAACGAGTTCATACTAAATAAATGCTGAATTAAAGATCATGGTTAATACTGATGTGAGAGTAAAAAACACTATTCAAAGAGGATAATACAAAGTAATACAGTATTACGCCACAAGGAACGGCATCCAGAAGGGCCTGTTAAAGCATTCCATGCCTAACATAAACTCTTTAAAAATGAATTAAAATTTACATTAAAAACTTGATTAGCTAGGTGGCAGTTAAATTTAACCCTATCCAAAGCACCCAGCTCTTAAAATATATGACACAATATTGAAAAATAATAACATGAGAGTTGTGGACGTACTCACAGTAGAACAAACCAAGGCCAGGCAAGCCAAATGGGGCGGCATTCAAAAATAACGTTAAAAATATTCAAATAAGCAACACAACAATAGCAGGGATTAGTTTACACCAAAAAAGGAATTTGGAATGTACAAAGAAAAACAATTTCGAAAATCCGTACAATACTGCATGCCTGCACAAACTAACACACACACACTACAGCACAACATATTAAAAACCCTAATGCCCAAAATTAATAAAACTCAATCTACAACTCACCACGTTATAGCTCCCTTCTCACCAGCCACAT
This sequence comes from Dryococelus australis, assembly GCA_029891345.1. NCBI lineage: Eukaryota > Metazoa > Arthropoda > Insecta > Phasmatodea > Phasmatidae > Dryococelus > Dryococelus australis. Next base: position 130,467,754 of record CM056999.1, read on the forward strand.
CACATAGTAAAATATGTACGTCGTGAACCAACTGACAATTTGAATTGCCAATGCACTGTTCCTCATAGAAATCTTATAAGCTGTTTGGAACCATACCGGACGTAGCCTTGGAAGTGTCTTGTAGTAATTGTGCCGGGAGAATAGACAGAGGGGAAGGCATGCAACAATATTTATTAACTAAGCCCCTTTTAAAAAGATGTTGATGCACGAAGGTGGGGAATCAAGATAGGTGATCAAGGCAAGGAAAAGGGAGGGAATGCCAAGCACCACCAAGGAAGAGTTAGAGTGCTATTGTCAGGTTTTCGTTAATCAAACTAGCGACTGTGGTGCTGGCACCGTCGCAACCCCCTGACCTTAACGATGTTCATCCTTGAAAGTTTAGACCATTCAGGCAACTCTGACTCACTTCTCTGGACAGGTACACATAACAAATCACAGAAGTATAGTTATAGGCAGAGTGAGTGAGTGAAGAGATTTGGGCGGCTCTTAACGTTGAGGTCTTCAGAGCCGATGAGAGTGATTGAAGTGAATATGGAGCGGTGCCGGAATGAAAGGGCGGGGGAAACGGGAGATCCCAGAGAAAACCTGCTGACCAAGGCATCGTCCGGCACAATTCCCACTTGAATCTGGTGACCCGGCCGGGAATTGAACCCTGTTCGCCTTGATGGGAGGCCAGTGTGCTAATCGCTCGGTCACCGTGGCCCCAGCTATAGGTAGAAAATCTTGAAGAGAGAAGTAGTGGGAAAGCCTCCCAAAAGTACAGTAACAATCAATACATATACAAGAATGTCTACAAATCAAACATTACAGTAAACAAATCCAAATGCACCAACGACACATTAGGTTCTCTGCACATACATTTTTAATTGCACAACATGCACCTTTCTGTATGAACAGCCAGTGGTAGGAGACACTAGGCCAACAGTATGGGCCCGAGAAATTTTTGGATCTTGAAGGGATCCATATATGTAGTCAACAACTTGTTGGAGATATCACTACTCAGATCAGCACGAGTAAAACTTTTGCACAATACCAGGTCTCCTATCGTGAAATTCATGGGAGATCTGACCTTGTTCAATTTTAAATTTACTTGCTGCTTGGCCAGGCCAAGCCACGCCACCTATAAACCTCTCCGAGCAGTTGCTTCCGGTCCGTGTCGCCAAGAAAAAGAAAGGGAGGAATGTTCCAAATATTGAGGCGGGGGTGGCTCAAAGGCCAACCCAGGAAAGGGATAAATGGAGGAACACGGGTTGACCCATGCAAGGCACTATTAAAACCAACATTTATGAAATTGAAATCCTGATCCCATAGGGTATGATCACGGTTATAAAATATATGACATGCCTTGATGTTTTTATTATACCTCTCCACCTGGTTACCCTTTGGTAAGTATGGACTTGAAGTGAAATGTTTGATGGCCCATCTAAAACACATGTCCTTGGACACATTGGACACTTGGTGTTATCTGTGAGGATATCAACAGGAGCACTAAAAATTTTCCATACCTGCTTGGTTAGGACGTTGACTATAGATGTCGCCTTCATGTTCCTCAAAGGTAATAAAATCACAAACTAAGCGAAGGTATCCAACAAGATGAGAACACAGATGTTTTCCTTTTTTGAACTTATCAAAGGGCCAAAAATGTCCAGATGGACAGTGCCCCAAAGTGCTTCAGGAAGTAGAACTACAGTTTGTGCAAGTTTCGTGTGATGCTTTTGCTTGAATTTTTGACAATCATCACAATACCGGCCAATTTTAGAAAACTTGCTCTTCAGCATAGGCCAAGCGAAGTAAGTAGCTATCTTGTGAAAAGCTTTCTAATCCATTGGTATCCCCCAAACATGTATTCGTTGAAATAAGCAATCACCATGGGCCGCAAAGACAAGGGGACAACAATTTTGCAGGCAAGCCCACTTTTCCCTGTAAAATTGTAGGACAATATTGTCCAAAACATAGGGCAGTACAACACCCAAATTCATATCTCTTACCATCTGGGAACAAAAGGCATCATTGGCCTGTGCCTGTCGCAGCTTTACAAAAAATTCAGGGAAGCACTGTATAAGGCTTATGGACACCGTTGGTGCCTTGGATTCTTTGACTTTAAAATCATCCGCATCGAACATGCGCGAAAACACAGCATCTTGATTGTCAGTGCTTGCAGACGTGATGCATCTTAAAGTAGTTGTGCGATAACTGCAAGACCCAACAATCCAATTTCTCCAGCTGCTACGGATGGTTCAACACCCAGCTCAGAGTCTGATTGTCTATGAACAAGTCACATTCCTCATGTTCAATATGAGGCAAACTCTTCCAGACCAAATATACAAGTGAGAGTCTCCTCTTATATTCCTAATTTTCGCTCAGTCTTGGACAGGCTGCAACTGGAGAATGCTACCGGTGCTAATCCCTGTTCCATCTGCTTGCTCAGGACTGCGCCTAAAGCCAGGAAGGAAGCATCAACCTGAACTACGAATGGCTTGGAAAAACACGGCAGGTGTAACTCCAGTGGTGATAATTTTTCCTTTAAAATGGAGAATGCGTTTTCCTGCCCTATACCCAATTTTCACTCAACAAACACACGTCAACAGAAGATTAAAGGGTGCAGAAATCTCGGAATAGTGATCTATGAAGCGAGAATAATAGCCCTTGATCCCGAGAAATTTCTGAACACCTTTAAGTGTTTTCGGTCATGGGAAATCCAGAATGGGAGTGACACGATCGAGATCTGAGCAGATGTCCCTCACAAAGCAAATATCCTAAGAACTTAATCTTGTTGGATCCTGGAGTGACCTCTGGGTTCGCAGTAAGGCCAATGTCTCTCATTCTAAGGAAAATTTGCCTCGGATATGACAAGTGAGACTCAAGGTCATCACTATAAACTGTTATATCATCAATATAATTAAATACAAATTTGTATTTAAATTTCGACAAAACATGTGAAACAAGACCGACTTCCGTAATTCGAGCTCATAGGGATACAAGTAAACTCATACTGGCTCCACGGTGTATTGAATGCAATATACTTCCTGCATGAAGGGTCTTACAGGCAATGGTGGAAACTTAAGGTCCAGGACCGAGAACAGCTGGGCCTTACCTAAATGCTGTAGGTCACAATATATCGGTGGCAAAAGAAAGGGGTTCTTGTGGAGCTTTTTATTGACTAACAAATGATTTACAACCAATCAGTATTTGTCACTATCTTGTTTCCTCACCAAAAATCCTGGAGAATAGTAGTAATAGGTGGACGGGATGGTTACGCCTACAGCTAGTAACTTCTCAATGATCTCCCAAAAAGACTGGAGCTTCGGGGGAGGGCATGTAAAATGTTGATCCCACACAGGTACTTCATCCATCAATGCAAACTTGTAAGGGGAACATCACAATTTCCCGATGCACTGATGCATAGTGTGATGATGCCATCAAACTCCTCCCTCAAACGTTCCTACTGAAGCTTGTGGTGTCGTACCAAAACTGCTGGTGTGCCCTAGGGACTATTTTAGACAGGGACAGATGTATTTATTATGTTTGCCCGGTTTTCACCTGTTCTGTCAATATTCCCCTCTAGCAGAGACTCGCAGATTACAGTTTAGAATGTGATTGGAGAGGCCTGAGGAAAATTAATTTGAATGAATGTAACAGTGTGCATACACTAAGCAACAGGTTTTTACTTGGTGGAGAGGGGAGAAGAGCATGTGTAACGATATCCCTCAAGACACCAATTCTTATGTGCCACATTGTTAAATATAGCCGCAAAATGATAATTATATCATTGAATAATTTTGACGTACTTACTCAAAACCAGGTTACCTTCGTACCAGAAGACAATCTTACACCAAAATAAACGTGAGAATAAGCTTTTAGGTTACTAGCACTCTCACTAGTCACAAGACAGGACTGGCAATGTACTATTTGACAAAATGCGGCATTACCACGTCGCCGATGTACTTTTTATTTATGTTACTGGCTATGTGCGCGCGCTCCTTGGGCTTCATGCTCCCCTCCTTGCCCTCCCTTCCCCTCATCTCCTTTTCACGCAGCTTGCCGGGCCGGACAGTCTGCTTAATTCTGCACCCGCAGACACTGCTAGATGTAGCTTTCCATTCTGCCGCGACTGCCTCGTCACTTCACGACGCGATGGGAACACTTACCAAATTTCTGGCTGACCATGGGGGACTAAGCAATTTTGCGATGCTGCTGTTTTGATGCAGTTTGCTCTGCTAAGCTCTGGACATGGGGCTAGAGTCTTTTGAAGCCTCACGTACGAAATGTACTCGAATGATTTGCTCAAAACAACTCCATCAGTGAGTGGTTTAATGAATCTCTCTTCACAGTTGGGCAATGTGGCTAGAACACATTGCTTGATTTGGTTTTGCTTTGGCAGAATCTGGTTAACTTTGTAATCTAGTAATTTTCTTTAATTGGATATCCTTCTGACTTTGGTATGCATTTTGAGTTACGAGATGAATTTAAAAAAAAGTAATTTTATAACCGCCTTTCCAATAAATTTCATTGTTGTCATGAATAAAACTAAACAAACATCTCAGTGGATACATATTTCATTTGTTTTATCACTATGAACAGATTTTACTCTGTTTACATCATCACACATGGAACAATATGACATTTTCAGGAAGAAATTCAAATAACTAAATCAGATAAATGGCAGGAATTATCTAAAGAAATCAACAGTGCAGCAAAGAAGTTATTCGGTCTGCAAAAAAGAAAAAGAAAGTCTGGGGGTATAAAACTTGTGAAGAAGCAGTAGCAGAAAGAACAAAACAATGGAAATACTCTGGAAAGAATGAGCACTTTGATCAATTTAAACAACAAAGAAACAGCAAGAATAATAAAGAATGTTAAACGATCCTTTGAAAAGTCACGACTCCTTGACATACAAGATAACTTTTTAAAAAATAACTTCCGGAATGTCTATCAGTTGTTTAAAAATAACCTAAAATTGGTAAGAGAATTTTATTCTACATAATCCATGTGTATGTCTGGTTGCTCCACAAAGAAATTAATGGTATCTTATATACTAGGTTTCTCTTTCATCCAAACACTCGTTTAAACTACACAAATGTCAACACAGATAAAACTTTTAATAATTAAAAAAAAAAACTCTTTTAAATGTCATTGTGTAGTTCCACTTGTAAATTAACAGATGAAAAGGGGAGAGTATAGCAAGTATGCTTTAATAAGCAAAAACAGAGGGGATTTTATGAAGTGTGAACATAATTTATCGAATATCTGGTTGACTGAATTAGGCAATCACCATTATTCAGCAAAATTACTGAAAGCATGAGCTTTGTTAAGAAATGATTACCAGTCCCTACAACATATCTCACACACTGAAATGAGAGTAAAGGCTGTTCACGATAAAGTGAGCACTTTTGAAATCAACCTTAGAAAAAAGTCACTGCTCTTACCTGGATATATTTTAGCGGGCACACTGAGTGACATGCACCCAGTAAAGGTGGTAATGTTGGAGAGAAAGTAGTTCCATTTCTTAACGTTGAATAAAAAGTGTTAGGCAACCATTTGTAATCACTTGAATTATTTCTTTCACTTTTTTTTTTTTTTATGCAGTGAGTTGTAAAAACGAGCAGATTTGTAAAATATATTAATTTTTCTAATAATTTCACTGTTTCACTCGACTGACACATGGATAAAGTGATAAAGGACCATGGCAGTGTTAATTTTACATAAGGCAGAGGAATTCACAACGTGCATACAAGTAAGTCATAAGCAGGGCTGTCAAAAGTGCCCATTTTACCATGAACAGCCTATATGTGTTTGTTTTTAATACACCTATCTTATAAAATGTCTTCATTAAACAGTAGTTTAATGTACAAATGCTGTCTTCTTTTCTTCAACACATAGATGCAGCATGCAGCTAGTGTGTTCATGTAGAACGTTGCCACTCAAAAGACAGTTTAGAAATTCTGGCTACATGTAGTTGAGAACAACACACTATTTACCACATTCCCATTGGAGATTTTTTGCTCAATTTTGTTTGCTATGAGCATTTTCTTCTATTGGGATGAAATATGTCTTGCAGTATTAAAAATAATTGCACAGTAATTTAATGCAGTAAATTATTACTTATAAAGTTTGAAAAAATTATTTTTACTATTAATTTTTTTAATGTTTCACAGTCTCAATTTCATATGAATTTAGAATGCTACAAATGTTGTGCACATGTGCTTACGTCAATGTTTGTTGTTTGTTAGTGAAGACTGACTTTTATAACAGTTTGTAAGTTGGTATGTTTTTATTTTTCCTGTGAAGGTTTGTGGTGGTGGAATGCAGGAGTGATCTACCTTTACTTCAGCAGTTACCAGAGCGTTGATGAAGAAGAGTATGGTGGGGCGTGGGAGTTGACTAAAGAAGGCTTCATGACATCATTTGCTGGCTTTCTGGTGAGAAAAAAATAGAATGTGAAAGAAATTATATACACTTAGGGGTTTTTGATAACAAGGGATTAAAAAAAAAAATTTAACTCGGGGATGTGTAAATTGAGGGAAATATGCTGGCACCCTCCAGGAAGGTCACGCCAGTTCCGCAGAGCACCATTGGAGGGCAGCATGCATTCTACTGGACCAGAACAGCCTCCAGTGTCTCCCGCAGAGGAGATAAGATATGTCAATGCCTCCATCACAGGCGATAAGATATGAAAGGCACTAAGAATTTCCAACCCCTGCGAAGCAAGGCTACCTCCCCCTTATCTTTCTGAGCCCCTACAAGCTCCAGATTTTAGTATAAAAGGACCAGCAGAACCAAGCTCATGGTATTCCTCTACACTTCCATCGTTGTTTTGGCCAGAGGCGTCAGTTAAGGGTAAGTGCTTGCAAATCCTCCTCCACCACTGCAGGGTCCACCTGAGGTTCGCAACCACTTTGGCAGGCTCCAGCAGCTCCTGAGGGTCGCTGTCATCCAGAAGGTCCTGCCAACGTCGCTGTCGCAACCTCCCCTCCTTCCTCAGTCAACACCTCGTGGTAATTGGTCATGGCGACGTCCATTCTGGACAAACTCCTCTTGCTCTAGCCAAGTAATCTTTCATTACCATTCTGGTAATAACCTCTCCAGCTTAAATTCCTCTAGAACACTTCCCCCAGTATTCAATTAAGGGTTTTGAATTAATTTAGCTTTAATTAATTAGTCTTTCCTCACCAGTTTAATTACGCCACGTAAAAGTTAGCTTTTGCACACAGGTTGCCTTCACTTGGCATTCACAATAGGGTTAACTTCTGTTAATCTTTTATTTTTTATTATGAGCATGCGGAAACACATGTTCAAAATACATTATTCAATGAACATATTTTATTTTAAACTTAGGTTTTGCTAAGAGTTCTCACTTCTAGGATTGAACATCACTTTAGACATTTAAGGAACGTAAAGATCTTAGTTCAGTTCTGAGGAAAGGCCGGTAGATCGCGGAACATCCACTAAGGTTAATCCATAAAAATTAAGAGGCCAACCAAGCTCTGCTGCTGGTCGATCTTCAGGAGGGCCCAAAACACCCTAGGAACTCCCCCACACGTGGAAGTGAGTGACTAAGTAGTTTCCTACTCCACCACCGCTTGGTAATGGTCAGATTGGAGAACAAACTGCCTTAGCCACTTGACCCACTGTGGGTACCATATCTGGGCACTTCTGAATAAAATGACATAAAATTATCCTAAGCTCTGTTCCATTACTATAAAGGCAAAAAGTTCCCTCCTCCGTTTGTCAAGGCTGGGATATGGAACAGCAGAGTGTCATATAATATCGTAAAGTCAGTATGTCCAGAAGTACACTTTAGGGCTCGTTATATCCCATAATTAGCCTCAGGACAGTGTGATTAAATTTATTCTTCATGCCGTACTCCTGGCAGGGTGGAGTAAAGAAACCGCTGAGGTGAGAGATCAATGATATCTTAGACGTAATATCTGAATTACCTCCTTCAGAGCCTGATAGTAATACCCCATTGTTTCAGCCTGCGATTATGTTATCTGAGAACATCATTTGGCCATAAAATTAATTCTAAAGTACGGTAATACCATTTTAGGCCTTGATAGGCATTGGATAGAGACCCTTTTCCAGGAGACCACTTTCCTCATCAACGAGTTATTCCAGCAGCAGCTACAGCACTACTTTAATGCAGCCAGAGCCGGCCGCTGTTCGGCCGCCAGACATCGCAGCAGGCCAGCCAGTGAAGAGGAGCACGCTGTGTCCCGTCATTCAAAAGGTACCATCTCTGCAAAGAGTAGTGTGTGCGACTCCAGGTTTTGTCTCCACTAGAAAATCCACTAGGCCCACCTTACACAACGGTCGAGCCCCTAAGCATACATAAGGCCCCAAGCCTTGTTTTAATGTCTCTCGCAGCACTGGCATCGCTTGGTTGAAGTCATTTACTACAACTAAAACCAAAGCTTCTTGTAAGAAAACTTTCAGTGTTAAATTTGTCATAAAGATTGACCCTTGTTATTGGTCCATGGTGAATGCAAACAAGTCCCCTGCATAAGATTTCTGTCCCGATGTGGAGAACCCCATCCTAGCCTGGTACTACTTTATAAATTCTAGTGCGTATTAAGTGATGTCCCCATATTCCCTTATCCCCAGTGCTTGCATTCGACTCTGGCATTCATTGTTTGACAATTTTAAGTGAGAAGTCTTACGTCAATTAATGTGCTGTTATACTCAGTAAGACAGTAGAATATTTTTCACCTTCGATCACCTTTGGTAATTAAAAATTATAGCATTCAGGCTTAAATTAATGGCACACATGAGTCATATCTGCTTCCCAGACATCATGTGTTGGTAAATAAGTTTATGGTGGGCTTCAGTACTGTGTTGCAGCAAAAAAGTAACATATTTTCAATTTTTGTGCAGGTGACGTGGATTATAATTTATTCTGGACTCCATTTCGACTGACGGCACGCCAGGCAGGTGGTTTTGCCCCCGTCCGTTGCATACTTTCATCCCCTGCAGTTACTGTGGTCGACATAGGCTGCTATGGTCTCCGGTCATGTACAAGCATATTCGTGGAATGCGATGCACATTTCTGTGCTGGTGGTAGGATGGATACATATTCTCGAAGACTTGTGAACTATAGATAAATTTATTGTTACAATTATTTATTTATACTTTATATCATTATGTTATCCAACTAATGGTTGAGTAATTTTAGCATGTTTACAAAGCTGCATTTTACGTGTCAATATTCCTCTGGTGTGATTGTGATGTACATAAAGGTGCACAAAATGAAACTGTTGCATGGTAATTGTGAGACATTGTTTTTTTATTCTTACCTGTTGTGCATAATCAGTGCGAGGACAGTTCACTTGTGATAACTGTTAAGTCAGTACTTCCTGTCGTGAAGGTGGTGAAAGTGATCATTGCTTTTCAAAATGTTACTATCAAAATTTCTAGCTTGCAGTGTGTGTGTACTGCAGTGGCAAATTGTGAGAATGCTTGTACTTGAAATCACCTTTGGTTGAGTACTTTATCGACCAATATGTGAAGCTATTGTTGATCTGACTGCATACCGAGATCTGTTTTGATAATGAGATGGAGAAACAAAGAGCATTAGGGGGAATTCCTATTAAACAATATTGAATGCCTCAAAGTCATTGTATTTGACCATAAAGAAGCATTGTGACTGCAATGAAAAATAGCATAAACAAGCTTTGTGCATGTTCTGTGTCCACAGAATTTTAAGCTTACACAGTAGGGTTTTAATACAGTAATCTGTTCAGAAAATATACAGAATTGTCGCTATAGTTTAAAACATTGTTGTACAGAAGAATAAATATTGTAAACACAGGTCTACTTACAGTGATTTTTCTGACATACTTTTCAATGATCACATTTATGTTTCAATAACAAAATTTATGAATGAGCAACAAAATAGCAACTTAATTTGTCTTAAAAAAATTTACATTGAAATATTCCGTAGGTTTTAAGAATTAGGATTGACAGCTTGCAATGAGAGCCATATGACTAGGAAGGCCCCTTAAGGGACACTTTTATTCTCGTTAAATACTCCATTGTCTCTGTGTGTTCAGTATTGTGCTATGTGCAGCCTTCTAGTTGTACAGGGGAACTTGAAAAACTTTAGGCCGGTTGGTTTGTTGGAAGACTTTTGCAGAGCTCAGTGCAGTTGTATTTATGAAAAATTAACAGGTTTTAAGCTACAACATTCTGAATGTCCTTTTTTTTAGTTATTGTTACATCTAGTGGTTCTAAAATAATTTTTTGTGTTCAGTGTGTTCTGAAAAAAAAATCAGAGTCTTCTCTATTAAGTATTTTTTGGAAGCAGGCAACTCAAGTTTAGCCTGTACTCGTTTGCTACATACATCAACTGCTATGTAGTCTAATCAACAAAACATTTACAACCACAGTGTTTTATAACTCCACATACATCTTTACAATTTGCCATTGGCATGAGGCCAGCATTGTGTGTCAAACAATTTTCACATTACATTTGAAAGTGCTGTTATTGCGTACACTGTTTTGGCAGTTAGAAGCTGTGAAAGATGGTAAGTAAGAACATGGGCATCAAAGGATAGTGACTTTTCAGTTTATCAAGGAGAGGTTGTTATGTGCCAGTGAAATATCTCCCACAAGTTGTCATCAAATATGTTCTTTCTCTTACTTTTCCATACCTTCTTAGTCATAGAGTTTTACACCGTTAATAGTTTTTTGTTGAGACGTGAACATTATTCATTTAGAATTTCTGCAAATTAAGTGTGAAAATAATGTAGTAGAAACATTCAGCATGATATGAGATTGAAATGGTGGCTCAAAGACTGATTACACTTTAGAGTGAATATTCCTAAATATCATGTATGCCCAATCAATAATTTTATATATATATATATTTTTTTTTGGGGGGGTTTTTATTTTAGTGAACTTGTGAAAACAACTACGATGACAGACAATTTATGATGTTTTAGTGTCACACACTTTGTTTATAAGTAAAGACTTGCAATACAATAGAAGCTCAAACCTACCCATCTTGTAATTGGCAACATTGCAGCATCCCCTCTGATCTCCACCATCACCTTGTTCTGACACCTGTTTGCCTACAAGTATTCTTCTCACCAGGATTGTTGGTTCAATTAGGGTACTCACTAATGGGAAGCTGGGAATACACATTGTTTTTTTTTTGGACATTTTGGTGCATAATCAGATTGTAACGTGGCTGTGGGAAGACATGAATTTAAACATCTGGTAGTGAGCAGAATTAATTAAATTGTGCAATTTTTTATTTCACGAGTTGCAGTTGGGATATCATGAGTTCTAATTCATTAAATGTGGTTTTTTTCATTTGCCATTTTTCACTGTTTTGGGAAAATTATTGTATAGTTGTGTGTGTATCAATCCTAAAGCTGGTTTCACAGCACAATGATTACAGTGTGCCATGATACATCTGACGCTGGCAACCTATTACAAAATTCATTTTTGGTTTCACAGTCGAGCAACAATTTGTGAGAAACGTCATCTCAGGCTATATTGGCATTTACTGGTAAGGAAATTTCTGCTTCGACCAGAACAAGATGAAACATTGCATTTAAAATCTGAAGTAAATTCACCAATACTAGAATAGATATTATACACATAATGTGAATATATTCTGAATAACAAACAATTCAACTATTTGAAGGTTACTTTTTGGCTATAGAAGCAAATAACTGTAGCAGGTGTTTTTCTCCTGTTGCATATAACATAAATATGCTGACGCGTGTCGCTTAACTATCTCAAGTGTCCTTTGGGATGGCGCTAGGTCAGTCGCGCACTATTCTAGGCGACTTAATTCAACCTTTCACTGGACACTTATGTTGGCTGCATTTGTCATCGGCTAGGTACAAAGTCCGGTTCTACCTGTCTGGCAATATGGCAGACTGGGACACTGACTCTCTTGGACAACTTCGACTTACCAGGAGTATGAGGGTTTGGTTTCTGTGGAGCAGCAGAGGTGCTGTAGGATGGTCTGTTGATATCTGTTGTCTTCCGAGTCTCGGTGGTGGAGCTGTGGTAGTGGTCTGTCAGGTACTGGCGATCCCACTGGTGTCATGTTCGGTGACTAAGTCCGAACCACCGGATGGTATCCACTGCCTATCCTAGTAGGTTTTGAAAAGTGCACAAAGTTCCCTATGGGAGAATCGATCTCCCCGCGTGTCGAGTGCTTGTGCTTGATCCTGTGGGGTCTCGATACTTGGAGTCACAAGGTCGGCTGCACACACCTGCTTGGCAATGCTGAGCTCCGCTTTCTTATCCTCTCTCTAAGCCCCATGGCTGGTGTTGAATGGCTTAGAAGTAGAACAACACTCAATACCCATCAGTAGCGGCAAGCAATTGACGAACCCCTGACTAAGTGTAAGGCAGACAGTGGTTGACTGTGCGTTCCCTAACTCCAATCACTATGGGTAACTAGCTCGAACCTGGAGCCATGGGTCGTAAGACTGCCTTCCTACCACTGTTGGGTGTAGTCCACAATGTTAGGGCCTCCAGACCCAGGCAAATACCTCTGCCAGCACCTTAGCTAGGCGCTCAGGTCAACAATATAACCTGAGGTGGCTGTCCTGCCTTGGTGGGGTGTGTACTTAGTGGTTGAGGCTCTACTGTTCTACCGGGGTAAACAGAATGGGTGGCCATCGAAGGATGAGGAGGTGTGTGTGGCGATGGGCAAGGCTCCTGGGGGGGGGGGGGGGGGGGTCTGTCGTCCTAATCTTAGGTCGCAGTAGTAAATAGTCAGGTCCCTTGCTTGCCTCTTCCTAAGCCTCTATTCAGTGAAAGAAAGGTTTTACTCCTAGGACAAACGTACTCTAGGATACTGTAAAGAACTAGTATTTATTGTGATAATAAATACTGGGTGACTCATATGAAAACCAAGCAGAGAGTATACGCAAGTTAACGAGTGGAGGTGACTCGCTCCTAAGACTACTTAAGATACAAGGGATAGTTGATACTTCGCAACTAGACCTATTGGGTTGTCTAGAAGAGACACTAGCTTACAGGGGTCACTACTAGCAAGTAGTGGTGGTTGTCGACTCAGGAGAATCGGCAACGGAAGTGTTAATAAGTGGTTGATGTCTTCTGGTAGACGAAGGTTTCTGGTTTGCTGGTGATACCAGAAGGGGTTGAAGCCTCTGAAAGGTGGTGGCTGTAGCCACTGGTGGTTGTCGAATAACTAGAAGCTCTTGGAGAGGATTGTGAGGGTCTAAGTCATTAGAGAGCCCTAGTACACAAAGTGTTGATGCGAGCTACTGGAGACGATAACTCCCGACCTCAGCTGCGCACTGCCTTATATCTTGCTCAACGATAGTTGTGTGCTGGGCCAGGGTGGGAGGTGTGACGTGCCCATGATGTCTGCCTGGAGCGAGCGGGATGAGAGAACTACCCTCGTGTGCTCGGTATATGGCTTCGGGTGCTCTGCTGGTTTTAATAATACATAGTAGAGAGAGAAGGCAGATCAGGAACAGTCCAGAAACCAAGTAACATCAATGTCCCTTCCTGAGATCACATCTTGTAGACATCTTGGAGTCGTTTCCTTAGGTTGGTGAAGCATGTTAGGATGAGTTGTAGTCTTGTTTCGTATATTCATATAAGCGGTACGCGCCAATGCACATACAGTAAACTCCCGATTTTCTCGGGCAATGCCTGGCTAAGGGTTCCCAAATAACCAATATTCATTGTTAAAGCAATTGTGGGGGGAGGGGGGGCATGTTGTTTACTTTAGGCCTACAGTACACTTAGGTTATGTAAACAAATAGTCGTAAAATAATTCACTTTTTTGACAGCTAGTGTGTGGCAACATCATAAATGATATCATCATATACACAAAATCCTTTGTTAACTAATGCATGAACAATCGCAAGAAATTGTCACATTAGCTATTTTGATAGCCTAAATTTGCACAACAGGCATCAGAGAAATAAGCGGGCCGGAAGGAGATTGTAGACAAATTTCTATGTGTTTTATTTTACATTGTTACAAAACAGCTGTTATTAGTATAACAAATTAAACTTCATTCTAGAATAATGTGTAGGTATCTAAACAAAATGGAACACCGTATGCGATAGTTTAAGCTTTATTTGTCTCTTCTTAATAGGCCTTAGCTTGTGCTTGCTGGTAATGTCACCACGTGCATGCTTCTTATTAATTGAAGAGGCCGTACATTCATGGCTGAGTTTTAAAAAAACATTTTTACATTAATTTGACGTGCTTTCCAATCCAGAGTTGTTTGAGCCCAAATGAGATAAAAGATTTACATCTGTTCGCCAGTGCATTCTGCTCACTCCGGAACCCACGCTCCCATGAAATGACTTGTTTTTTAAGTGTGAAATGCAAATATGCAAACAAATTCTCAGTTTAAACTTTCCACAAACTCTATAAATATTTTAATGTAACAATTCTGCTTACTAATTGGTAGTTTGGATTTGGCCTGCAATCATCAAACCTTTGTAAGGCCAGCTCACATTTTTATTTTGTTGTCCTGACTCCCTTCCCACTTCAGCAACAAAGTGAAAATAAATGTTATTTATTTATTGAACCCATACGTTGTTTGCAAAGTATTTATGTAGTGATATTTTATCATCCAGTTGCACTTGGTGCAACTGGACTTCGTGTACGAACTGCTGTAAACTACATGAACTCACATTTTTTGACGAACAGGCAACGGTTTTAATCGTGAAATACTTTATTATTATGAATGAAAATGTGCTGTCTGACAATTTCCTCGAATTCCTAGTACTTCCAAGTTTCACATATATTCACTGTTATAAATGTATGTAAATATAGTACGAGAACACTTTTAATATTAAAATAAGTCAGTACCACATCACTTGACTGTACCTTGGTAATTAACAGCATGAACATGGCGGCAGTAGTTCAATATTTGAATTTGAAGTGATGGCTTCCTGGTTAAGCAGCAACAAAAGTGAATGTTTAGTGCTATGCTGCTTCTTCTCATTACCATCTATTACTGGCAAAAACATAATTAAAATTTGCACTTGATGTCATTGGCCAGCAGCAACTAGCTGCTTCTGATTGGCTGTAACTCATTACACCATGTAGCACTAATATGAAACCAGGTTAACTGTGAGATTGTGCATGTAAAGGATGTTTTTATTATTGTCACAACTAAGTAAAATTTTGGGTGTACAAAATGAGAAATTTGGAATATATTTTCCCCAGTCACTTTATTTCAGTATTTTTTCCACTGCCATTTCATTTCCACATTTTTATGGTGATGTATCAAATGGCCATCTGGCACAACCTATGTTTTAGGAACATCGCCAAGCGTAAACTGTATTCACATGCTTGTATACTTGCTACCCTATATTGAAAAAAATGTATGTAGACGTTAAATAATTAGAGATGTCAGACACAAATTGAATAATTAATATTTCACAGTATTGGATTTTTTTTTGTATAGCTTAGACAACGAGGAAAGATCGCCTGTGTTCTCACCTGGCTTCAGTAAGTCATACCTGTTGGAAGTGTTACAGTAGTCACGCCAATATACACACAAATGCTGCAGGTTGCTCTTTGCATACTTTTTCAGCATACATCTTTGTACCCAAGACAGTTCTGTAAACACACATTTACCATAGAAGTTAAAATAGAGAATAAAAGTGCTTGGTGAAATTGAGGCACTTATTCGTGGAATCAAAATGATTCTAAGTGAAGCACATTGTTATTTGCATCAGCTAGGATAAATATTTTGAATGCATCCAAAGCATGTCTTAAAATTAATTTTCACCTAACCAACCAAATCCCATGTGTGTGATTTTTATAAGTATCTGGGAACTTCACTTCTTCTGTCTGTGTTATAGCTGTGGATAGGAAACTTGCGTTGCTGTGAATTTTTTATCTTAACTGCGTTTGTGCATAAAATAAGTATTTTAAAACCAATTGTATGGTAATTGAAAGATAAGTCATCACATGTCATCAGATTGTCAAGGCTCGGTAAAGGAGAAATTTATAGTTAAGCAGCAGTATCATATAAAGATGGTGTCTCACATTGCAACTTTTATTTGTTTCACTTGGTTGTATGATTGTTATTGTGCAAATTATGAGTAGGGGAGAGCAGGGTAAAGTGGCATTTGAGGTAAAATTATATTTCAGTTGTATACTGTAAGTACAAAAAAAATGTAAAATAACCCTCCATACAAGATAGGTATTGTACAAACAATTGAAAGTATTACAGTATCTTTTAAGTATTGCGACATATTTTTTATCAATATTAAAAAATTTGTTCACAAAATGGCTACTTTGCCCTGCTAGGTCGGGTAAAGTGGCCACCGACTGATGACTTATATTCTTCGCATTAAACAGTTTCTCCCCTGTGACATATAATCTACAGCCATCAGCTGGCAACAGAATTAAATACTAGCAAGTCGTGAAAAACTATACAAACGTGCTTCTGCTATTGGCGAGCGTTTGGAAAATACAATTAGCATTTTATTACGGCTACATACTAGAAATGATGATGCTGTTCCTAGCATTACTTTTCATCTGGAATAGTATTACCTCCCTTTTTGGTTAATTTCAAGCATTTCTCACTCAAGTAGAGAATGTTTCAACCCCTTAGGTGGTTGGTCACTTTGTCCTCTTGGACACCACTACACAAAACCTTGTCTAGAGTAAAATCTAAGTAATCCACTACATTTTATAATGCATGATTTCAATACCTAATTTATAATTTTGTATTAGTGAATAATTACGAACCTAATATTTTCATTACTTACCTTACATCAAGCACAAATAAAAGTGCAAAAACTTTAATAAAACCTATAACTTGTAAGATTACCAACTCAGATGCTCTCAGAACACTATCATCTTCCTTCTTATTTGTTTCGAATCCTCGCGACCAGACTGCAGCACACTCCTGCAAAGTAACAGCTGATGGCCACTTTATCCTGCTCTTCCGTACATATTTTTACAGTTGCATATTTTACCATCAGAAGAACACAAGTGTACTAGCTAGTCATTAATAAAGTTAACTGCCAATAAATGGGCAAATTTTTATAATAAATATTGTGCATTTTTAAGTAATCTTTCATCCAGTATATTACTATTGTTTGTAATGGTTGCTGATACTATTTTGTCAATTTCTAAAATACAGTGTTTTGGTGTGTATAGGTCGCGTGCATGTATAAGTCACACCAGAAGTTTGTGATAAAAAATTATGGATTATTAATATTTCAAGTATAGGTTGCACTGAATTTTTGTATTCCTGTAAATATGTATTGTTCTGTCACGATCCCATACAAACATAATAAATTCCGACTTAATTTCTCCCCTACAAAACATTGGTGACAGAAAATTTCTATGAAATTGCAATGTTTGCAAATATACATTACGCAATTACTATTCCACAGATTCTAATGTGACTTAAAACCACTGCAACATGTTACACAAAATGGCATCTTATCAATGTGTACTTTTAGTGCGGAGGTGGTTAAAACCACTGCAACATGTTACACAAAATGGCATCTTATCAATGTGTACTTGTAGTGCGGAGGTGGATGGGCATGTGAACTACGTAAGATATCTTTCTTTTGTACAGCAGAGAAATTATTTTCTCATGTACGGCATCTACGGCCGAGCTTCAACATGTTTACATTTTACACATGCGGGATGAAGGTAATTTTATTTATTAACAAGAGTTAAATAAGTAAATGGGTGGAAAGTTTTTTCATCCTTCCTCTCTTCTTCCCTTCCTATGAAACTAAGACAAAACATAAAAATGCACTGTATGTTGACAGATTTCTAAACATGTTTTGGGGGCAAAAAAATTTTTTGCCAATGTCTCGTATATAACCCGCACCCCACTTTTTGTAGTAATTTTTCTTGTAAAAATGTGTGGCCTATACATGCCTAAATACGTAGTTTCTTGGCAATTGTGAGCAATAAAATTAAAACTTAAATTAGTTTTTGTGTACACACAATTGTATAAATCCATGTTTTGTACAACACAATTTGTAGGTACAGTAGAAACCTGAATTTACAAGTAGGTACTGAGTTTAACGTTGCAGCAATTTTGCGAAGCCGTTCTCGGGGACCGTCAAAGAATTTTAATAGTTGTTGAAAAAATACAAAATATTACAGGAAAGATGCTATAAATCACAATAAAAACTAATTAAAAATACGTTCATGAGAGTGCAGCGATAAAATACATGGGTTGTAGCGTCGGTACTCGTAATTTGCATGGCGCAAGATGAAAAACAAAAACACAAACAAAAATTTGTAAAAAAACTGCAGCAGTTGTGATTTGAAATGAGGGCGCTATTTGGCGCCTGAAGGGAAGGTTGCCCGTGCGACACGTGAAGCAACAAAGGTAGTAACTGTTCTGTACCCCATCCCCTTTTACTTGCTACTGCTCTAATATGCAGTCTCTGTGCTTAGCCTAGTTATCTCGCCTGGTCGTCGCCTCCATAGCAACAAGTCCGGCCAATAACATGGTGAGGGTGTGGTGAGTGACATTTCTGTTGGAGGTGAAAGGGAGGGGGAAGATGTGCCAAGGAATGTGAGAGGGAGAAAAGGGCGTGAGCAAGCACTTTGTTCGCCTCCATGCTCGACTTTCGGGCATAAAAGAAAAAAAGAAAGTGACCAACGAGCGACACCTGTTCTACAGCTTAGTTGGCTACACTATTTCTGCACTCTAATAGATTTTCTCTTATGTGGGTGATATAGTAGTATACGAAGGAAATATATAGTAGATGGATTAAAAGTGCAGTTATACTTTTGAGTTTATGTTGAAAGTAATTAATTATGCAAGATAAGATGGAAACCAAGTTATCACGAGAAAATATGTCGATCTTGAAAGTGTCATACTGTACGTACTAAGAAGAAGACAGGCAAGGTGTTAAAAAATAAACATGCCCTTTCTCAGGCCATGTTCTAATTCGTTTGGAGTTCCGTTTTTCCTAATTTGTATTTAGCATATGGTATGGTTTAGTCAGAACACTGATGCTGCCCTTATTTTGATGTTACCATGATTCCAAAATTAAGTCCACAAAATCTTGAAATAAATAAATAATTCCTCTAAAGTTGTAGGGTCATTCAAAATTACCGAAACAAAACCAATATGATGTGATATGTTACTTAATAAATAGGGATAGGGTGAATCCAGTTTTTCCTCGGAATCCGAATTTACCCTGAAATTCATATCTGAAATGATCAAATCCCAAACCCAAATCTCTGATTCTATGATTTTTCCATACACTATTTTTGCACCGCTAAACAAAAGTGAGGCTTTTGTAGCATTTTTTGCTTTGCATTTACCGTATGTGTAAATATTGGTGAGAATGATAAAAGATTCATACATCCTTTGTAAAGTTACATTTAGTTTGACAATATTGTGAAGCTCTAATACAGTAAAACCTTCATAACTTGAATTGTTCAGGTCCGAAATAAAAATTACAATTTGTGGTATTTACCCTTGTAGCACTAGCATTTTCCTCCGGAAGTAAGGCCGCTTAAACATCACTACTGGCACGTGGGTCAGACAGAACTTGTCGTTTATGCATGGTGATGTATTGGGGTAGTTGCAGGCAGCAAGATAAGTACTGACGTACGCACGCACCACATCTTGTGTTACGCAAAATTCACAAATAAAATAGAGAGGACAAAACTTGTTAAGGATGCTTCAAACTCCAAGATCAAAATGTGTGGGAGCGATAAAGGCAGTAGTTTACATTACATGTCCTCTACACTTAACTGCACTTAATTTGTGTAGATTCCCACACCAGCCTTCTCTCCCTCACACCTCTCCTTTCCGAACACCACCGGCAGCTCTCATGCACTTCTCTGCCCCAGGAGACAATACAGCTCCTCTCCTCTTCAACCATTGAGAATGTCATCTCTTTCCTGTAAAGAAAGGAAGAGGACAGCTTGTAAATTACCTGCTGGTAAATAACACTATACAGTATCCCTGTTCTGCCTTTCTTTCTCTAATGACGCCGTGTAGCGGACACATAAGGGTCGCACACGACTGGTTAAGGTACAACAGGATATACCTTTTGTGCTGTTTTTCATAACATGAGTCGTCTGACCTAGTTTCAAAACAGAGTATAAATAGGAGGCGCAAGGAAATCCCCCACCCCCCTCCCAGAGGCACCAGATTGATCGACGTCGTACTACGTGACACTGTCGGAGTGACAGCAGAGACAAAGGCAACCCACGTCACGTCTAGAGGAGCTCTAGGCCTATCTTTAATCTGAAATTATATGTGGTGAGCATTAATTTGGCTTGCAGTTAGGCGTCATTCTCCCTTTCGAGGAACCGTTATTCTCAACGTATCAGGTCTCTAATAGCTTTCAATGCTAGTGATATTAATGTCTACTAGTATTAACTTGATTGTATTGTAATTGTTCCATTAAGTCACGGTATCTGAGTAAATTGTAAGGAATCATTCATCAGTATTGTTCTATGTCTATAGCGTTGGAAGTTGTAATAATGGAGCTTTATATTAGAATTCTACCTCATTACTTAGATAGTATCAGTTACGTAACCCCTGTAATGACCCCTTACCCTTCAGTGACCATATTGTGATGAGACTAGCTCACTATAGTAATTGATATGAGCAAAAGTCAGGAGTAATAGGAAGGAAAGGGAGCTTGTTACAGCCTGTGTCACACACACTGATGACTGCAGCTGTGTTAGACTTTATGTTCCTTGCACTCCGATTATTTTTAATTTAAAATAAAAAAGAAAATCGAAGTGCCACACACAAATTATTTCTTTGATAGGAAATTCTTTAGCGTTCTTTCTTTCATCCAGAAACATTAAAAAAAATTATTTTGTAGACAAAATGGGTCATGTGACCATTTTGTTAACATAATGTCCCAATTGGAGCACTACCTCGTTCTCCCCTTTCTTTATGACTGTCGTAACCTTAACCTACTCGGCCTGC
The DNA here is from genome assembly GCA_029891345.1 of Dryococelus australis. Taxonomy (NCBI): domain Eukaryota; kingdom Metazoa; phylum Arthropoda; class Insecta; order Phasmatodea; family Phasmatidae; genus Dryococelus; species Dryococelus australis. Next base: position 130,488,659 of record CM056999.1, read on the forward strand.
CTAGCTCCTGCTGCTTTAGTACTCATGTTTGTTTAGTTTTTTTCATCTCTAACGAGGGGTGGGGGGGACCACCTCCATCCCTTGTGACAAACATGCAGTGAAAAAAACAGCCCTTGGGTAGAAAAGTTCATCCTTTTCTGGAACATACTGCATTTTAGTAGTTCTTGCTTTGATGCTGTTCGGCCCTTCGCCACTTGAGAGATACGCTGTCACTCCCAGAAGAGTGCAGAAAGCTATAACTCGGGTCTGTGTTTTCCCCCAACAGCAGTGTTGTATCTGGCTTGTACTGTATAATCTTGTTAGGAAGATGTCTGCCTATTGAATTAAATTATATAATTAATACATTGTCTGATTTTTCCTCGTGAAAACACACTTCGTACATGTTAAAGTGACTCGGCATCTGAAGTTTACACTTTTTTTTGGGACAAGGGGAGTTGGTATATGCCCTCTGTGGTAAACACAATTCGGAAGATGTCTTATCTTAAAATAAATTAATATTTCCTTTTAAAACATATTATATCATGATTAAAGATTATTAAAGCTAACTTAACACAAAAAATGCAATTTTAATTACATTTTTTGGGTTTGGGAAGGGGAGGGGGATGTCTAAAGGTCGGAAACGTTTTTGCAAGGTCATTCTCATGCACTGTGAGGCCACGCAAATTCGGGTCTCTACTGTACATATGCATACAGTTATTTTATCCTAAAAATTGTCATCAGTTTCACATTCATATTGATTGCATGTACAGTGAAGCATCTATGTGTTGAACCCAGATGGATCGAAAGTCTGCATACATATTGAACCTGTTTTGTGATCCCCGTTTTATATTTATCCACATTTCTAGACCCCATTCATTGAAAGTACACATGTATTGATATTTGTGTGCACTTTTTGTATAGCTAAGTTTTATGTCCATATGACAGTGATAAAGCTACAATGTTTTGTAAGGCAATCAATATTGTGTGGAATTTATTTGTGTATGTTATTGGTGTTAACTGTTAATTATATGGTGGTGTGTTTGCTTTGTAAGAATGGAAAAATTCCCAAGTTATGTTTTTTATGTAAATATTTGTTATTTACACACAGTTAAATATTACGTATATTAAGAATATGTGTGGAACTGATTTCCCCCCTCTCCTCCCAGCATTTTGTAATTGGCCTATGATATTAAGGTATTGTAAGATGGTTGCATGGCTAAAGGTAAAGGCAAATAAGACTAGTGCCATGTCAGTTTATAAATTGTACACAAGTTAAGTTATGTTAATGTGCGTGTACAAAAAAAAAGCACAAAAATTAAATTAATTTTGTGTTTACAACTAACATCGTAGCATTTGACCATCAGCAATATTTTGAATGATGTTTTGAAGCGTTTTAAGCCACCTCGTACAGTTTTGCCCTATCACATGTACTAAAAGCGTTAAGCACCAAGTCAACTCCAGTATGTGGGCAGACGTAGAAGTTTCGAACCTAGATACCCAGGATATTAGGAGCGACACAAAACTTTAAACCCCACGCCATGCTCCCAACCCGCTCATACACCATAGCACAGAGCCGCTACAGATACTTGGGGATTAAAATCCCCAAGCATCAATCCCAACTGAGACTTCACAAGGATAATACTCCGAAACCCCGTTTCTCCAATGTGGGGAGCCCTTCCCCCCCCCCCCCCCTACTTAGAGCTAGCTAAGAGCTTATGAGTGTTCATTGATGCTGGAGCTATTACTGTGAGCTTATGTCCTCTTCCTGTGCTCGTGAAGGAGGCATATGTATTCTTTCCCGCTGCCTGGCAGGTTGCTCTCTCTCTTTCTTTCCGCTCGCTTCTTCTTCGTTCATTTCCCCCTTGTCACAGTTCTCTGCGGCAGGGGAGACATTGACATCCTTTAATTTCAATATGCGAGGAGCCTCTGGATATTGCAAGTCCACAGACTCTGTGTCTAGTTTGGTGATGAGGTGGCTGCCTCATGTGCACCCCAGTTCTGATGTTGCCCGCCTGGGCAGGTTCATTAAGCGAGGTGCGGGGACAGGGTTTTCATGGGTAGGGGTGATGCTCGTCTCCTCGGTAGTAAGGCCAGCTCGGACAAGCCTTATTCAGATGCCTCTCTGGCCAGTGCCAACAGCGGGGAAGTAGCGGGGGACAAAAAAGGGTGCAGGTGGTCGACTGCATGCCGTGCCGGTTGAGGGGTGAGAGGCTGTGACTTTCGTGGCACATGCTGGGCTGTCAAGCTGCATCTGCCCTTTGTTATTCGTCTCTCTCTACTAGGTCTTGTAAAATTTGGGTTTTAGGGGTGATGAGGTTACTGAGAGAGGGGAGCAGAATGCATGTGATATTTCGCACACAGCTTGCTTCATTCTCAGCTGGATAGATGTGTTTTTACGTTTGCACTTTTCTGTGAATGTATATTTCAGCTTCTTCATCCACATCCTGTACCTTGGTATGGAAGTCTGTGATGAATTGGACCACGACTTCCTCCCGGGAAAACTGAGGAATTAGCCTGCGACTCAGCTGGTCCCAATCACTCACAAACTCTCCGTACTTCTGCCACCATTATTTCGCCTTTTCCTGTAACTGCTGGCAGGTTTTAATACCAATTGTGTGCGGGGTATATTATGTTTGTAGAATTCTCATTCGTATTCGTGCAAAAAAACCACTGAGTCCTCATTCGGCCTCCCGCTGAATTCAGGTAACTGAAATTCCACGGGAGCGTGCAATAGCTCAGGGCTATGACTCCTAGGGTTATGGGTTCTGTATGTCAGACTGCGATGACAGACCTGACCAGGATGAGAAACTTGCTCGTCTGGTCAGCCTATGCACACTAGAATTCTTTGGCACACGTTATGCACAGTGTGGTAAATGTTCCTTGACTGTTGCAGCCTGATGACCAGTTTCACTGTCGGTTTTGGCATGATGCACAGCGGTACTCAAGGCTATCTGCATATCGGGGTGCGTCCTCCCACCCTATACAGGTGTAGTGGTAATGCTTGTGCACAGTTGATAAAATACACTCCCGTACTGGGACATGTGTCCACTTCATATCTGGTCTGGGTGTTCTAGGTTCGGTGATCGGGCATGAAAGCCATGGAGACTTCATGCTCACCCTCACTTGAGGTGGACATGGTGTTCTGACGTAAGTTAGGCGCCACAGGGTGTTTTATATCTCGTACTCCCTGAAGTTCAGGCAAGGTATACCTAACCCGTTTAGTGTATATTAAATCTGCAGGGTAGGTATGGAGGTGATCCCTAAGATGCACAGGCCCTTTAAGGATGCCGGCTAATAAAGATTGCTTTCTGGAATCAATTGGTGGGTCACGTGATCACATGACATTGGTATGGCAGTTTAGTCGTGTGAGTAATCGAGATGGGTTACATGGTTGCTGAGGCTGACTACAGCAAACTCAGATAGAACCTTGTGGGTTATGAGGGGTAGACTGTACGGTCTGGGGCGATGCAAACTTAGCTTGATTAGCTTGCGATGAGACATATGCCTCACTGGTAACCAAGCAGACTGAACTTAGTGGACTAAGCGTTGAACTCAACCAACTGTAGGGGAATGTGTATGACTCGTACAATAGCTCCTAACTAGCCTTCCAAATCGTCTAAAGCGTTTGGTTCCAATATGTAGACCGATGTGGACATGCATGTACGGCATGTCGGGCGTGTTGTAACTGCCAAGCCTGAACTTAATGCAGTGCCCCACGTTGGGTTGCAAAATAATTTGAAGCGTTAATAAGCCACCTTGTACAGTGTTGCCCTATTATGTGTAAGAAAAGGATTATGCACCAAGTCAACTCCAGTATGGGCAGGCATAGAAGTTTCGAACGTCGATACCTCGGATACTAGCAGCGGCACAAAACTTTAAACCATGAGTCACAGTAACAGCTCTGGCGTAAATGAACACTCATAAGCTCTTAGCTAGCTCTCGTAGACTCCCCACATTGGAGGAACGGGGTTTCGGAGGATTATCCGTGCGAGGTAGGTCTCAGTTGGGATTGATGCTTGGGGATTTTAATCCTTAGAGTAAATTTGATATTTAAAGTTCTGTGATATGTGGAACATGCTTTTGTAATGGTGTGAAGTCAGGATCACAGTGATCATACCTTTGGGACGTATACTCACGATGCCTGTGTGTAGTGTGGGCCGGGTTGGCTCTTGTCAGCACAAAGTCAAGGTATACAGGCACACTCACTCTCCAACTCTTTACCTGCTGTTCACGTGGAGGCGGCACCCTCCTCTTCTCCGGCTGGCTCTGCGGGGTGGCGGGCAGCTCAACAGTGGCCGGTACTGGCTGTGGAGGAGTGGTGCTGGTGATGCTTGTAGATCCTTGGGGGGTAGATATGGGGGAATAGCAGTTTAGGATTCGGGCAAGAATTCTGGATCAGATCCCAGGATGTCAAGGTTGAAGTGTAATATTATTATATGCTCTCTAATGATATTCTTCCTGTTAGTCTTATAGGAGGCAGAAACAATGTGGTCTTGTCACTACTCTCCAGAGTAGTTGATTGTAAAAGGTGCTGTTCCAGTTCTTTTAAAGCTTTCTTTAATTTGTGTTTTTGACTACTCCTGTGTGGTAGCGGAATAAGGCCGAATTAATAACCGGATAAAATAAATTAATCTTGGTCGAGCCGTTCACCAGCCGAGACGGAACTATAGGGCCAAGATCCCCACGTAGACGGTCATGATTCCCTGTTGACTTGTGTAGCTAGTGAAGAACCCCCCCCCCCCCCCCAAAGATCGGCCTCTGCAGAACTCTGGTTGCCGCCATGTTGTTTGTGTATTTTTCGTTTGGTGTATTAAAACGAATTGATAGTAAACAATTATTCCAAATGCTGAAAGGCTTGGTACTCAAAAAAATACCAAAGTGGAAAAAATTATAATATCGACAGGACCATAATGCGTTTATTAAAGACGTATTTCAAAACATACTACCTATAATGTATTACAACATGTGGAGTCACTCTCTCCTCACTACTGTAATTAATTATATTTGACGCGTGAAGTACCAGGAATAAATTGGTACTTACTCTACTGTCTTTGTAGAGAAAGTTCAGGTCTTTTGGCTAGAAGCTGAGCCAGGCACTTCTGTGTTAGCTGGTGCCTTCCCATTGTACAAAACTGGCCATGTGGCTGTGCTGCATGGTACAAAATGGCATCTAGGTGCCACTGCTGCCTTGGCCTGGGCGACGGTGTGAGGGTGCGGTGCTTGAGCAAGGAATGGCGATACGGTGCGGTGTACTGGTCAGCTGAGATCTGTGACTTAGGCGGAGGTGTGGGAGGCAGTAAAACTGCATACGATGTAGAGTTTGCGCCTGAGCCCAAGGAGTTAAGTCAGCTATCTGTTTGACCAAGAAAGTCTGATACTCGTGCGTTCTACCTGATGCTGAGAGTATCTGTCGCACATTATTTGTAAGGCCTTTCCTCTGGGAGTAGGGCATCGGGAATAGGAATTTTACCGTACTACTGTAAAACGCCTTCAGGGTCCTTGTGCAGCTCTACGTGTCTGGCAGAGACTGAGGTACACGAGGGAAGTCAGGCCTTACCTTGTCCATAGATGCACATGGAGGCCGCTCAGGAGAGGCACGTAAACACCAGGCTGACAAGCTGTTTCCAGGACAGTGCACCTGTGTGATTCCTCTTTTCCATCAATCCTGTAGGGTTATGGGGAAGGGTGGCCACAACTAGTGGTGTTTGGCTCATTTGATTGAAATTCCCCAGGACCACCTGCAAACCTTTTATGTTAGGGTAACTACGGTTGGGTGCTATGTCTACAGGAAAAGTACTCTAATGGAATTAAGCACATGATAAATGCACTCTAGCTCTTGGTCAATGGTGTGAATATCAGCTGGAAGGCTAAAAGTACAAATTATGATGGCTGGTAGAGGCAACTGGTATGTGCTGAAAATCTAAGCAACAAACTCTCGCCTTGAAGAAAAAAAAAAAAAAGGCAAAGGATGGGTCCAGTACAGAGACATATGTAACTGTAGGCTGACAAAAGGGTTTGTGGTGTATGTAGCGGAGAGCTAACCCTATCACAAGCGTAGCTTAAGCGAAGAACAGGGCATTGTGTCCTAAGCAATGGGTGCTAGAAGTAATAAAAAAGGGTCGATTCCTGAGTAGCAAGTACTAGGAAGAGTTAGGTCAATCTGGTCAGATTCTGAGCTGCGAGTGCTAGAAGTGAAGACTGGCCTAGGGCATGGGTTTGGCTCATGTCACTATGGCAAGAGGTAGTCGCAGAGCTGGGGGGTCATCACATTTACGGTGGGCCGCTGAATAAAACAGTCTGCGAGGAAGACAGTACAATCTCACATATTAACATCAAATTCCACAACACCTGACCTGTTAAAATCATTATTGTTGAAAAGACTTGCATCATATTAAAAATGCGGAAGTCAATTACGATAAATCCAGGTGGATGCAACATGGGTAAAACAATAGATGTGTAATAGATTGATGTGTAAGAAATTTAATCAAAATAGCCCAATAATAATACACCTGATTGACTTAAATGAGATTGTCCGGATGGGGTGTACAGATTGCAATTGAGAGTGCTTCACTCAAGCGGTGAAAGCGTGACCGTGCTAGGACTCTCCAGAATTGTCCAGAGGGGACACTGTCGGAGTGACCTTAACTGCCTGGTGGTAGATAGGACGGAAGTAGCAGAGGAACAGGAAGGGATGGTGTCTTAGACCCTCTGGTAGCTATTGACTACTCAGGTAGCTGCTGGCGGAGGCCAAAGAAGTTACGGGCCTTCTGGTAGGTACTGGTACTCTGTAGCTGGACGATGTAGTCAGCCACTGGTACTGCCCTGGTCACTGGTGTGGGCAAGGCACTCTGCCCTTTGCAGACACCTCAGCTTTCACAGCCAGACAGTTTAGGTGAAGTTGCCTCTGAGGCCTGCTGTGGGGTCCCTTTTTATAGTGAATTCCCCATTTTGTAGGCACTAGGAGGGGCACCGGGGAATTAACCCCGCCTCTAGAGGTGGAGTTAATTTTGCCACACAAGGGTTCCTGGATCTTTATCTTAAGCAAAATGAGGCAATTGTACATCTTGCTCTCATGCGCTCATGGAGGCAGTGACTGCTGGGCAGGCTGCATCCCTTCAGTGGCGCAAAGTTCAAATCTTACAGGCTTGTTTAGCGGGAGCGGCAGAGTGATAATGGTCGCTCCTTCGGACGAAGGGAGGGGCATTGACATGAAGACTTCTGGGAGTGCAGCAACAGCATGGATCATGATTGATATGGGTGTTGGGAGAGTGTCAAAGTTAGCGTGGTCACATGTCCCCTATCTATCGGGTTTTTTTTTGTTTGGGTTTGACTTGCCTCTCAAGATGGGGCAACGTCGATCATGTAGAGTGCGCTTCCCAGAAACACTGAAATCTGTCATGCATCAGTTATTTATGTGGTTGTAGACAACATAAGGCTATTTTGTTGCACAGTAATGGTTTTTTTTTTTTTTGGAGATACATTTATATCTCTCCAGTCTGCTAATGTTTATTATGGTTGCGAAGGCCTTGGTTACTGGGCATGTTTTTAGATGTGTAATCTTTAATCTAGTTCTCTCATTATTGACCAATTAAATACGCTTCACATTAATATGTTGAAGTTAAATTTAGTCCATCTGGGTTCCGGCAGGCAAGACGCTGACCCAAATGGGTTTAGTGTGGGGTTTCCCCCTCCAATAGTTTTGTAATAATTTGTTCGCACCTGCAAGTAGGCCATCCTGATGGAAATTAAGACTTGTGAGCAATTATAGTGGGAGGGCAGCCTGCATGATTTTTATACAGTTATTGCAAGTCGAGTCATAATTGTTCAATATTTACAAAATTGCGACAATAGAAGATGATTATGGGAGAATATGACGCACACTAATGTTGATCAGTGTGTTTAACATTAAGCTGCACACACTGTGATCCAGTGATGCACACAGGTTAGTGTTATTGCTGACCATATTGTGTCCCATCATGCAATTTCTAGGAGAAAAACAACCATGGCATATGCTATAGGTGATGGTCCAGGAAAGATAGCCACTAGTGTTGGTTTCAAAATTCAAACACACATTTTTTTTTTCTTTCACCAGTTACGGGTACAGCAGATATCAGTACAATGTGCCCTCAATATTCCATTTATCCAGGTGACCGACTGTCAGTCTGTGGTGGCATTGCAGTGAGGATGAGCAGTTAAAATTTACTGTACACAATTATTCATGGGCTGGCTCCTGCTTACCAGGCAATTAGAGCTCTAAACCACCTGCACCCTCCGTGATCATTTCTGTATGCTAGACCCTCTTCACATTGTCATTTACTAACTATTTTTGTATCGTCTTCAACACTGATTTGGCATGCACGCACACAAAAAAAAAAAAATAGAAATGACTGCTGTGCTACGAATATAACTGCGAACATGCCACATATAATAATAAATTACACTTTACACACATTTTCAATTACAGCTGTGGATTATTTAAATGTGCATGGCTGGGTTAAGAGCAATCATCCAAGTATATTGAGCAGTCACAGTGGTGGTGTTGATCTACAAATTTATAGTAATACTAGCAGGCTAGTGCTACTTCGTTAGCATGATATTTAGGACTTTAAATTGATCTAGCCACTTCTTTTGAGAAGGAAATGAGGACAGTCCGAAAGGGGGGGGGGGGGAGAAATTGAATTCTTTCTTATTATGCAGTAATCCTAAGAAAAGCTTAATCCAGTACCTATTTACATTCCTCATAATCATGTCGCTCTAGTCACTGCAGCCCTGATCTATAGACTGTGTAAATTTGATGTCAATACATTCAGTGGTTTAGTAGTATATTGAGCAGTCACAGTAGTGTTGTTGGGCTACAAATTTATAGTAATATTATATCATGCAAATAGTTTTAATTAATACGATAAAACATTTAATGATCCGATAACTAACCTTTTGATTTCCTTAGTGTTGCTACACGAATTCCCACTATCTGCCATTATACTGCAAAGGTTTGTTGATGTCTAACAAGTCAATTGCAGCAAAGCATGGAAGAAATGTCGTAATAATGTACTTTCACAGCCAGTTTAGTTTGAACAGGAAGTGACTACGATTGGAAATCTTCAGGTGCCGCATAACAGTGTATGAAGATAAACGTATTTAAAGCGAATACATTTAGCATATAGTGTAATCACAACCCCAAGACATTTGGAATGATGGCAGATTGAATATGTGTGAATTAGTGATAGAAACCAATGTACACCAAAAGCAAAAAAGCAAAGGTGGCTGTGGAAATAGCTGTGCAAGTTAAAAGTCAAATTCAGTGCTTTTATTTGTATCAAGAACTCGGCTATGTCCCTCAGGTGTCTTGTGACATTATAGCGAGATGTTCACAGACCACAAATTATTGGACTGTAACATGGAAAGCATTGCTATTGTTATAGTGAAATACATATCACTCAATTTTTCCTGCAAGAAGCCACTGAAAATGGACTTTGTGCTTGCCACAATGTAGGTGCAGTGCTGTGTATTTATGCTCCATTTGGCAACAATAGGATTGATGTGAGCTCTCAGGATATTGGTGTAGTCTGCCGTGTAAATTCTGAAATGGACAAAATATTCTCAATGGATTCGAATTTGAAATTCAAAGAATCTCCATGTGGGTGGGGAAAAAAAATTAGTCTGAACTCTCAGTGCCTAGCAAATATACAAGACCACTCCCGTAAACTAGAAGTCGCTCATGCTGTAAAACACTTTTTATGCAATAATATAGAAGTAGTTTGACTTAAAACAATGTGATTTGTATGTGGCCTAGTTTACAGTGTATGCTATAAAGTGTACCAACACAACAGGAAAAAATATATACGATGTTTGTTTGAGGTCTTGCAGATAAAGAAAGTCGTAACATGGTGCATAACATACAAATCATGGAACAATAATACTGCAAATGAATGTATAAAAAAAATACACTGCATTTGAGTAAAACAAAGTGGTTAATCTGCATTCAAACATGTTGTGCGTGCGCACGTACCCGAGATTATAGAGAAATACTGCATTTCATTGCACAATGATTGCACATTTATAGAATAAATTTATTGAAAAATGTTGGGTGTGACAATGGATCATAATTAATGGACATAAGGGAGGGGCACCACCTATCTCCAATGTAACCTATTCCTTATTAACAGACATAAATTTCCTTATAATAGGCGTTGTTTAGGAAAGTGATGGGGAATGTACTGCCTCCTAATAAACCCAGCGTCCATTATACTGTGCTGTCCTACTGTTCGGCCATTGCTCAGCACAACCTTGCTTTGCCCCCTTACATGCCATGCAAATTGTAAGGAATGACATCATTATATATATATATATATATATATATATATATATATATATATATATATATATATAAAACCGGTGTATCATGCTCAACGGTACATGGTATAGTTTGTCTAGTGAACTAATGCATTTTTTTTTTGGCAGGTCTGAAAGCAGTTCTGTTTATAGCCATTTTCATGGATATAGCCGACTGTCTCTCTCCCACCACGGATGGTGTTTACAGAAACACTTGGCTTACTGTCAACCCGCCAAGTATGCCAACAAAAAATATCTTGTCATAGGGATAACGGTACATCTGGTGGGCTCTCACACAGCCAGACATCTGGTACAGTACAGAGTGAACTGCTGTAGTTGCTAGCTGGTAGGAGGAAAAAGAACTGTTGCTATTACCAATCTAGTTTCTATTGTCTTGTACATGGTTCATCTATCGGTTTGTTAGTGGTGAACGATTCTATGCGAGTGTAGTTACATATGTTTACAGTGGGTGAAATAATAAAGTAGCAAAGGAAGCGGAAGAAAAAAACCATGTGGCAAGCCGCAAGCATGTTATTCCCAAAAACACTGTGTTGGAGAATCTGGACCGGCAAAGACCAGTTCTTTCTGCAATGTGGAGTAAAGGGGGGGGGGGGGGGGGGGAGTGATGCACAATCAGCATTCCGATCTGTTACTTCTGCTGCGGAGGGTCAGGCAGTAAACAACAGCTGCGAAAAAATGTCTGGAGTTACACAGGTGGATTTAAGTGTGTGTAGTTTACGAACTAGGCAACCATCACCTGTGGGCAGGTAGCCATTAAAAAGGGCACAATTATCAAACGCCTCGGTTTCTTATACAAAGAACTGGGTGCACATGGTATAGTGCATGCAGTGTTTATCAGCTTTCAGATACTTTTTTAAGTTATTACTGTTATAAATGTGATAGTTTCTCTCTTGGTTTTCAAGTTTGGTTGCATATGGAATTGATGACCCATCCACACACTTCCACGCGTGCATGTGTATTTACAGAACTTCTTCTTCTCTCCTAAACATGTCCATGTTTGCATGTCTTAAATGTGGGTGTGTCAGAATGGATCATTTTTAAAGGTGATGTCGTGGAACGCCATGTGAAAATTTCCAGAATGGTAAAAGTTGGTTCCAGCTATAAAATCATGCAGTGCTGCATTAAAATTTTTATTACGAGTGGTAATACATAACTTTATACCCCAGAAATTTGTTGGGAGGATGTCTATTGAAATAAATTTCACATATGACAACTTCTCATCAGTAAGCAAGCCTTGCCGTCCGAGTTTTTATTGTTGGCACGCCTCAAACGACGCAAGATTTTACTCTTAAGAATGGAAAGAATGTACATTCCAGTATGAAGACTATTATTAACCGGCCACCGGGGCTATGCATCCAAGGAACTTCAGTGCCACAGCACGCCACCAGATGGGTCTACCAGTAAATTCCGCCACATCTCAATTCTCCAAGCCGACCAGTGACGTTATGTTACAGCTACCTCCTCTCCATCGCTACTCCTATCCAGCTGACTGAAGGGGAATGACCGGCCACAGTATAAATATTAGGTTGCTTGTTCGCTCGTGACCAGTCTTCATCATCTCCACCACAGCCCTTGACCAACATATGTGCTTCCTAGCTCAATCTACAGTCTTTCACTGCATTTGTGTCGAAGGAACCACCACTCCGTCTTCACCGGATTCATGCCGAAGATCCAATTAATGCCAACGTCGCCGACACTGCGGCCCCCTCTGGGCAACACTAGTAGGAGTAGCACCAGTTTAAGTTAGTTTCCTATCGCTTATCTACCCTGCCATTGTTGGATAGATCTAGGTCACCTTGACCTGGTTCAACGTAGGTTAAGCTTCTGTAAGCTCTTGCCAACGTTAGGTGGTAGTGGGACACCCCCCTGTATACTTCCCGTAAAAAAAAAAAAAAAAAGAATAAACAGACGTTTTACCGACTGTTCCTGTAGTGTAATTCCTCTCCCAGTGGACCTCGCACTGTCCAATGGATTGCAGGTGACTGGGGAATTTACTCAAATGCAAATACAGCAGAACCTCGCTTGTGCGAGTGTACGAGCCTTAATGAGGCCTTCAGAGTTGCAAGCATATTGTAATGCACCATCAGTTTGTATATGCTATTTATAGTAAGTGTTTGGTATTTTCACGTACATATTCGTAGAGACGAGTGATTTGCCGTAGAAAAATTACAATAAACATACTACATGTACCCGCAATAATTGCCATAATTACTATACCATGATGACGCATTCAGTTAGCGCGCAGTCGGTTGCATTGTGTCGAAACAGATGATGTGACAATGGTGGAATGGCCGCTGCACCTGGCAACCCTGCCATGAGCTTTCTTTTCTCTCTCTTCTGCCGACTGTCCACGTATGTTCAACCAATCATGTGCTCGTATTGGTCCAGTGACACAATTCTAATTAAATGCCAGTGTCCCAATGTTATAACGGCCATCTTGTGAAACCTGAACAGCACACCGCAAACTGATCCAATACTCTGGCTGTTCACTTTATCTGCCAGCGCAAATAATACGTATTTTTCCTGGCGAAAAACCTGTAGAAAGGTGACAAATGCTGTAGTCTTAAGGGGGTTTGGTGTTTTAAGTCACCTCTTAATTACTTTTAATTTTTTCACAGTTACGCACGTATGCATTTAAACATTTAGAAAAGGTTTAGAACATATATTGGCAGTTGTAGAAAAAAGAAACTAGGCTTAGAAAACAGATGCATAATTTATTTTTATATACCTATAATCTGTTCTCACTGATATTTGCTAGGGCTGATCGGTTAACCGAATTTTCGGTTCAGTTATTTTTACAAAAACCGAAACCGGCCAGAATTCCGACTAGTCGGATTTTCTTGCACCAAAGTTAAAACTAACAAATTACGTAAACCGTCGTTTTACCAGACCTCCATTCAGCAGACTTTGGGTTTAGCTGACAAAATCTTGAGTGATATTATTTTCACCACTGCGTCTACTTACTACATGCAGTGCGAGACCTACACGGTTATTGTTTTTTGGTGTGTGTGTGTGTACGTGAGACAAGATGACACGTCCGGCCCAGGACCTATATAATTGACAGCTATACACGGCAAAGGGAGTGAAAGCTATCTTTAGCATAACACATCAGGTGTATGGTGACGCAGTGCATGTTTTTTCTTCCTTGCGGAAATGGCTTTTGCCACAGAACAAAAAAAAAGGTGTGTGGAATTGAATAACATTTATTTTGTCTGATTTTATTTCATTCTGTTAAACGTGGTCACATATTCAAATTGTGGGCACAGATGTTAGTAATGTGAATTACCTTAATTAAAATTTCATACTCTACCAAAAAGTAATTGGGCACCGGTCCACAATGTTTGCTCGGTGTTTGTCACCCTGTTAGAATCTCGTAGGCCCACCTCTTGCGGCTATAACAGCAGCTACTCTGTTTGGCATGTTCTCTACGAGTGTGTGCAGGACATCCATAGGGATTTGTCCCCAATCCTCTTGCAAACATCGTTCCACTAGTTGAGCAATGGATTTTGGCCACGCCTGACGAACTCTCACCCGGCGATCCAATTTGTCCCAAAGATGTTCTATAGAGTTGAGGTCAAGGCTCTGGGCGGGCCAGTCCAATCGGTGAACATGGTTGTCGGCATACCACTGCATAGTAGCCCTTGAAACATGGACCTGGCATTGTCATCCTGGAAGTAACACACAAAAACACCACAACGTTGGGAGAATTTCATTATCCAGAATGCTACCATGGACAATCACCAGTAGTCCTACGCCGAAGGCCGTGAAACACAATTTTTGGTAGATAGTGTATTAACGAAGCATGTTCCCTCGAAAATATTTAGGAAATAAATATACTACGGAGCCAGTGCTGCCACACTTGCTCATACAGTTTTCCCTTTCACAGATACAATACTGTACCGGATTTTTTTTTTTCTTGTTATGTTTCTCTGCTTGCAGACCGTTATGTCATTTCCTTCTGCAACACCAATCAATTTAGGTTAAACACATTTTTTAAACAGACGGATTATAAACCAGCCAAGGCCTTGCTGTTATGTGAGGCAGTGTTTCATTGCCTGCAAGAGTGTAGTTAAAAGAATAATAAAAAACATTTATTTTGTTTTTTGCTTTGGGCGGGCATTTATTTAGCGAGGTCTTAAGGTGGGTTAACAATTGACTTAACAGAATAAGTTTGCTGTGTGCTTAAGATATGAATCAATGTGTTCCAAATGTATTATTTTACGACTGTCGTATGCGAGTCTTGACGGGCCATATGCGTTCTTGGCACAACTTAAGATACAAAATATAACAATCTCTTTAAGTACTAGTCAAGACAAAGAAACCAATCGGAGCACAGCGACAGTTGTTGGCGGGGAAACTGCATTTGCAACTTGTTTTAGGTCATGTTGTATTGTGAAATCGTATGAATGTAATTATTTTAATCAAGACACAGTGACCTCTCAATTTAAAGAATAGTTCATGGTTATGCTTTCTTTTATGGAAGAGGTTATTGAATTCGCTTTAATTAACCTTTTCAGATTTATTGATGTAAATGCCTAATGTTGGCATCAGATTCCCTTCCTGTAAGATATCACGAATATTTTTTAAAACGATTACACAAGCAGTAAGCACAAATAATTAAATATATGTACATGGTTCATTTGTCCAAGTTATTTCGGTAGCTCGCATCTCTTACGATTTTGATTGGCCAGACTTAACAGTTGCTAATTTAATCTAAACTGTGAATCTTCTTATATTCAGTGTGCCTTTAGAAACATTTAGAACAATGCTTAATTTTTCAGTATTTAATCGTAAACCCACCTTTATACTGCTTGCATTGCTAATGGCAGTTGAATTTCGGCTAAATCTGGCGAAATTTTGCATACAAAATTTTGTTACGCTGTTGCTGAATTTGTGATTGATCGTCAAACTTCATTGTACTGTAAATGCAAGTTGTTTCCATTCTGCAGATAAAAAGTTTTTCGCACCCAGTCGTTTGAAAAACTTCTTAACAGAGTTCTACTGTACGTCATTTTCGTATACTAAAACTGCGAATTGGAACACTGCCAATAAAGGTTTTTACCGATATTGGTAAGAACCAATATCTGATACCAATACAATGGACATATGAGTAATGGACTGAAAGACTTCTACTAGCACTTCAAGTATTTTGGGAAGCTGATGAAAATCTGTGTTAAAATCAGTGTCAAATACTGTATTACTAGATGATTTAAGTAAACATACAAAACATTAGGAAAATTAATTACACATTAATTCTTCAAAATCATAGATTAAAAGCAGCACTCAAAATATACTTTAGTAATTTATTTTTAAATTTAGGTTATGGCAATTTAAGCATGTCCTAAACAAATAAAATTAATCAGATTTAAACCTACAAGGTCGTGCATCACAGTTTTCAGCATAATTCTACTTTGTTCATATTCAGATAATTAAGAAATTATTAATATGTATAGTTTTTAAATTCAGCACTCCCTAATTTTACGGAGAGTAAAATTGAAGCACTACCAGTTCCTGGGTTATGAATGTCAGAATCATTGCTCTTAAAAGATTTTAAATTCCGATATGACAATGGTAAGGAAAGTGTGGCACCTGCAAAGCTGGTAATTCGACAACCTGCAATACAAGCTGTAGATGATTATCTCCTAAAGTGCCTGTCACAGCAGGCAGCTACAGTGGAGTGGGAGCTGCATTTCTCTCTCTCTCGCTTCCTCACTCTTTCTTCCTCCTGTAGATGTTTATATCACAGCAGGAAGTCATGTCTCTCCCCCTTTGCCGTCTTGAAGTGACCATCTATCAGTTTGATACTTGGAATTAGAACGGCAACTGCCGAGCCCCTCTTACTCCAAATTGCCACCCTATCATCATCTGGTTTAACGTAAAATATCGGGTCACAATATAGACTAAAAATAAAATCAGTTCGGCGGGCCGATATTTGACATTGGGTATCAGTATTGGCTCAGCACTAATAAACAGTCCACGCACATATAAAAATATCACAAGAGATATGTGGATGACTGTGCTGTTTACTCGTTCAGTGGTGACGTGTGAAAATTGTGAAATCCAGGGCTCACAAATAACTCGCAAAGCAATTACATATCACATTCCCCGTAGTAAACGCAGACCTGTCGTCCTACTTATGTCGTGTACTTCTTAATAGCAGATATATCAACCAAGGTACATCATAATACAACTCCCGCACTTCTAGTAATTCATGACGTTAGTTTCTTTGAGTTTTATTTTAATGCATACATTTGTTTACTACGATTGCTCATAGATACGAGGATTTTTTTGTACTGTTGTCAAGCCTCGCAATTACGAAGTTCCACTGTACACCAGAGTACCCACGCGCACAATGGTGGCATAACGGTAGAGCCCCAACACTAGGTACTCAGTCTCTTAAGGCCAGCTTGTCCGCTCAGCGGCTACTCTCTCCACCACGCCAGTAGGTGCCGGAGTTAAGTTATCTAAGTTGGAGGGGGCGGGGACACTGTTCCCTTCGAGACACACACCTATGTGCAGGGACTGTCGACTAGCAAGATCTGACTCAGTGCTCACCGCATTCTGACGCCAGAATGGGATAGGAATAGCACCTACGGTCGGCAGAAGCTACACATGGCTCTACATCAAGGGTATGATGATAAGTCACTTAAAGCCTCTTCTTGGATGTAAGTGTGTGACTCAATCCAGAAGCTCTACTCCCATCAGAGTGGAATGCACGGGAAGGTAAGCCAGTTACTTATTGTATCTGGGCATTTGCAGGAGCATACTTCCACTCCCTTCCTCCTCTACTTCATTCGCGAAACTCTCACAGAGGGATCTAGCCCAGGCATTGTGCCACCTACAGATACCAGCCACACCGGAGATGCTTAAGGACCTCTTCCAGGACCCCATTTGTCACAGCGAGGAAACATCCCTTGCTTGCAGCATATATAAGCAGACAGGACTGGTCCTTAGGACTCGCAAACGCCTCCTTCGGGGCATTTGAGCCAGCGAAACCCAACCAGCCGACCAACACAACCTCTGAACCACTGCCTGTTACCCAACCTAGCTCACACTTATGCCAGCTGGAGTTGACACAGTTTAAGCAGCCACCACGGGTTAAACTCACACTCACAGAACCTGACTTTGTGCCCTGCTGTAAAGCTACCAGGCCAGTTATTTACACTGGACGTGCTGCAGTAACACGTAAGGAATAAATCAAACCAGAACCCCCGCCGCCAGGCACATCTGACCTAGCACCCAAAAAAAAAAAAAAACCCCCTTCCTTTGCTTGTTCTCAGTCACTCTCAGAGCGTCACACGTCAAATTAATACTGTACTTCATTGATAACTTGTCTAATTTTCCAGAAGCAGCTACAGAAAATGGACTTCACACTCTCTATGTGGCCCGGTGCCCACTGGACACATTTTTCTGAGACAAACAAGTTATATTTCATTTTAAAAACCTGTTATTTTTACATTAGAGACAATTTAAATAAATAAATAAATAAATAAAAAAAAACACTCATGACTTCCTTTTAACACAATTTTTTGAGTCAACAATTTTACACATGCAGCAACTTTATGAGGCCATTCTCAGCAAAAACAAGACCTCCTTAAAATTGAAACTTGACTAATTACAATTTTCAACAAATAAACATAATTGTGTAAAATCTTATTTGTATTTTGTTACAATCTACTTAGGAAATAAACTTTGTTTTCCACAGTGTATCTGAAAATATAGCAAAATATTAGAGTTGTTCCGATACCTGTCCCTATACCAATGCCCTTCGCACTGAATTTTAGAAAAAGTATTACTGTTAATATTATATTAAAAAAACATTTTTCCTAGACTCATTTAAATAAAGAAATCTTAAAATACCATATATAATTTATTGTAATCCGACACACAATGCAAGCTGACCTAAAACTTTCAAACCCTCTGAAAAAGAAAATAACATGGAACCAAATGCACGTCAAATTCAAATGTCCTGCACACACTATCTGCTAACAGCGCACAGAGAAGTTATCAATCGGGCAATGTGATGGATGTTGGTTTGGGCGATGGCAGCAAGAGAATTGCCTCTCTTCTCCTCTACTTGTTGGCGACACCTTGCACGCGTGGCAAATGTGTGTCTGTTAAAGTAATTAATCATAATTTACTGCAAAGAAAACTTGTAATTTTGAGACACAAATAAGGCGATTGTAATCGATTTCTTCACTATCTTTAATAATTAATTATTCAAAACCACATTCTCTGATTTTCCCTGTAGTGGGTTACACTGCATTCTGCTCTGTACTTACCTACCCATTATTACATGGCAAAAGGTATCGAATAGGCAGTTTATTCAAAGACGCGTGTCTATTGAAATAAATTAATATAAATCTGTAAATTTCCCTGCAAAAAGGTACTGAAAAAGAATCAGTATCAACTCAACAGACGTTTTGGGAAGACAAGACATCAGACAGCGCGCTGCAGAGCAGTTATAAACATTGGCGTGCATGGCATATTTCACATCCAGTTACTAGCTGTTTGCATAAACAACAAGCTTAAAAATGATAGTTGCTAGAAATCTTAGGTGATGGGACCCGAAATATATTTCAATCAGTGCAAAATGCAATAAACGATAAAAGGTTATGTTTACATTATTTAAATAGGAATTTTAGAGGGACCATAAAAATTGAGATTTATTTTGTAATGTGCGGCGTGTAGTAAAACCTCGTTAATTCGAAGGGCTCGGGACCTAATTTATAGACTTCAAATTACATAATTTCGAACTATCGAATTTTAAAAAAAGTTTATTTATGTGTATTAAAGAAATTTTCATTTTCCCTTTCCAAAGTAAACACAACTACGGCCCTGGGAATAACTACCCTCTCAAAGTTACAACGCTGTTTTAGGGAACCATAAAATTTTTGGCTTACAAAAAAGTAAAAGTTCTAAGAAAATTGCCCAAAAAATAATCTTGTTGCATTTACCTTTGTCATTAATTTTATGTTCATGTGCAGTAAAAATATATATATATATATATAGTTAATTGTTGCCTTTAATGTGATGAAAAAAAAAAAAAAAAGGTAAAGTTTGGTTAAAAACTGCAGCAGTGGTAGCCAGAATCCTCTCGCGCCCTCTACTATGAATGCACTTCCTGCGAATTTTGTCGCAATCCCACACTGCCTGGCCAGCCAGCTAAGTGCCATATGGTTTTTGTATCAAGCAGCCCCCCACTAAGCTGGATCTGACCTCTGAAAAGGTTGCTCACTCCCTTCTTTATCCCCCCCCCCCCTTTTTATTTTCAGTCAACCTCCACCGGCTGTCTGTCATCCCGCCTCTTAGCAGTGTCACCCACACCGCTTCGCTTCCTTCCTCCGTTCATCCTCCAGCCGTGCCCACAATGCTACTATCCTTTTCTCCCTCCATCATCAAGCCATGCCTACACGACACCAAGCTTGCTTCCTCCCTCCATCATCAAGCCATGCCCACACCACACCAAGCTTCCTTCCTCCCTCCAACTGTCACAACAGGCAGTCCGGAATTTTCTTTGTCCTACTCTCCCTTAACTTCACACAGTGTGTGACACTGTCACATCTTTTCACCTCTCCAGTGGGCGGAAGAGGCAACGATAACCAGTCAACAGACGTGAAAACTCTGGCACGATCATATAAAATCCTATTATTTCGTTTGGGGGCAAATACACACTTTGAATTATATATGATTTCAAATTAATTGACTAAGAATTAATGAGGTTTTACTGGATACACACCGAAATACTGTAACTTTTGTCTCTAAAGAAATTAATAACCTGACTTAATTATTGTCTACAACCAATACTAATGCATCGGCCCAATACCATACCCGATACAGATACATTGGGAAAAGGCAAAGTATCAGCAGACACCGATACTTACTATCAGTATCGGAACAACTCTACAAAATATATCCACAAGTTGTTTAACATTTTATTGCATACAATTGGATTTTGAAAAACAATATATAATGCAATTACTCTTAAGTATGGCAGCATAATCAAAAAGTTCCTTTTGGTAATAGCTATCTTTATTTTGCCTTAATTCATAATTATTTATACTGTTCAATGCTAAACACACCAGAATTTTTATTGTATAGTATGGAAATACCATTAAGTGACTGTAACAGTTACAAAATAAAGTCAATATTTTATATTTTGGCACAGGGTGTATCACAATTTACATAAAACATAACCTTTTACAAACAAATTAACAGAATTTCTCCATTTACCATAAGCTTAAAAGCAACCTCTCTGGAACATCAGCACACCAAGCACGTGGAAATTTTCCTTATGTCAAATACGTACTTAAGGAAACTTATTTTGTACCAACACTGAAATGAATAAACCTTACTTAATTTCAATTGTTAATTCTGACCTCAACTGATAAAATTAACGAGCACAGAGTTGCACAGTCACCAAGTGTTTCTGTGATGAAGAAATTGCAATAAATGTTCTGAATCAAATTTAATATTAATACAGAAAAACAAAATTATTTACTACCTAAAGTACAAACACAGAGATGGAAGGAACAGTAAGTACTTTACATTTGCAGTGATAAAAATATTGGAACCAGGCAATTACTTTCTACTTCCGTACGCTAAAGCACTAGAAGTGCAAATGCACTAGCTGTGGGCGGAAATTACCATCACAACTTTGCAATAATACCTAATATAGTATATTCATGGTTTCTTAACACTTTTTGAATCAAACCTTTGAAAAATCACTCCATGTATATGTTTAGTTATTTCCTGAATATGCCATGTATCACACACGTTTTATACCTCCGTTAACATAAAAGTATCTAATTTTATGTTAAATTTAAATTTTAACAATATTTCATCTAAAAACTATAATACTTAATTTATAGTAAATATGTATAAAACCAGTGAGAAACCATGTGTGTTGGTAGCACCTAGTAATATATAGTACTCATATAAAATATTACTACAACTGAGTGCACAAGAATTTGGTGCGTTGCCTTTTGGTGTAATTTTCACTATTTAACCTTAGTTTGCATGTGGCGGATGTATATCCCGGAAGAACTTAAACATTGCTTCAGAAAAGTGTGAAGTAACTGTGAATGGATTATACCAGTCAACCTACAGTAACATTCCACATTTAGGAAAACGAGGTGGCAATAACATGTGCACACACACTGTCCACAATTTTAACATATTTTCCACCTTTGTCAATTCACAAAATTACAAGAAAGCATGCACACTTACCCGCACTTCACAAAAAATGCATACAGTGAACTGAAAACAATTTTCCCATATAATGTCTATCTTTAAGCTCTATATGCCTACATTTAATTTTCTTCATAATTGTACTGCGTTTTGTGGTACTTAAAATATCCACTAGAGATGAAAATAATTCTGATGGGAAATCTTTATACACGTGAATACTGAATCTAGTAACAATCCCAAACAAGTGTTACTAAGTACACCAAAAGAAAAAAAACCCTTGATGAAACAGTATTATATATAAATTGGAAGAATTAAAATTTTTAAGTGTCATAAATGGCCCCTTTCTGCTATTGCTCTCTCTACTTTGGTATCACATATCCTATAAGGTCCTAAAAGTGTGTGTGGGGAAGGTTTAACTATGGAAAAGTGCAACATGCTTCAATCTTGCTTGTCGGTGTGGGGACACCGCCAGACACAGCCCAATATGACCTCTTCGCTCCACTCCAACCATGTCCCTCATTCAGGGGGTACAACTCGTTCCACAAATGCCTTGAGATCTCGCAGCTCCTGCAAATCACACATACATTGTACTTCATTTCAGCTCTTCCAGTAATTTTTTTAATTTCTAGCCATTTCTTTTCACATATAGAGTCTTCTTTACATACACAGCTTAGTACCACAATTTTTTAATAGCTGTACAACTACAATTAAATGTTGTGCCCAGCTTCCACATTACAAAACTTATCACTAGAGTACCTTTCGTACAAGATTATCTCCATGTGTGCAACTTTCGGTGAATTGAATTTGACACCGGCTAACAGCCAGCGGCGCTAGAGAGTATATGACGGTGCTCACCACGCACGATCCTATTCTAGGGAACCATGAGGGGTCGTAATAGACAGGTTCTACTGTAGGTGACTATGCTCATATCAGGTGTGTGTAGTAGATATCTTGGTAGTTAGCCTAATGCATAAATTGAAGGTTCAATAGGAAATCGTAGTGACGCTAGCAACATTTCATTATGCCTGACAGGGATTCATTTGTAAACGAGTTTGGTTTCTGCAAGGCTGCCTTTGCTGATGTACATCTTGTTATAACTGTCATAGTAATTGTAGATATAAGCTGTTTATGGTCATTTGAGCACATGTAACATCAACCATTGAAAACTGTCACTGCCGCTACCCACACATATTTCAACAGACTCATTGACTGCCTTGCGTTCAATAAAGTTGTCCTGATTTAGTTCTCTGCGAAATTCAATTGTAACATTTGTAGATATTTTTTTGGGAGTAGGCTTCGTTAATACAAAGTGCAAAATTTTAGGTCCTTTCAGTTTTGTATTAAAGAGGTTTCACTGTATAACAATATCACAGGTGGAACAGCAGGGAAGATATAAGTGTTGTGTGCAATCTGAGTCTTTTCTTTACAAGACCACTCGGGCTACATAGGAGAGGGCAGGGTACAATAATTAATACAAGAATCTGCACATAAAATAGAGCTGTAGTATTAACTATACGTGTGTGTGTTTATGTATGTGTGTATATACATAGACTAATTATACCTTTCATGAAAGATAATCAAAGCATACATAAAATTTACAATGCACTTTTCAGATGTAGTGTTGGCAAAGAAAGTCTGTTAAGCCTCTTCGTTCTAAGACTTCTACAATCGTTGGAAAAGTGGTTATCACATACAAAATAATTATTGTACATTGTACATAGATTGTCTAAGCCAACAAGCTTCTGATCTGCCACAGTCTTCACCCATTCACAAAATAAAACATTACTCATAAATTTGTGTTTTACTGTCCAGTCACATGAACACACCCAAGAACATAGTTTTTCCAATTAGATATCTTGATTAAATAAAAATTAACCTGAAAATACGAAACTCACCAAACAAAAACTTATGTGTCTTCCATTAAGTAAATTATGTCCCAATATGTCCCACTGAGTTGACTCCCCAAGGTGTGTATTACAACATGTATTTTGAAATAATATAAATGATTCATTCCTGCAATTGAAAATAAATTAAACATGTGTACATATATTTTTTAATAACAAGCAATATACCATTAAAATATATTCATCACACATTTAAGTAGTGTGTTTAACATGTACACAAACAGATTTTGCTCTGCATACAGCATTTACATAAACTTAAATTTTATCATAGATCTGAGTGGAAGTTGGCAGTATGAATTCAACTTCCTGCCTCTGTACATGTCGTTCACGCCACTGCCGAGCTCTAGTAACACGGGTTCACATGGCCTGCTGGGAGTTGACTTTCTATAAATAATCTCTTTTCTATGGCTGGGTCTGGCCTCTGAAAAGGATGCTCGTTTCCTTCATCTTCTTTGCCCCCCCCCCCCCCCTTTGAAAGTCAACCCTCCACCGGCTGTCTGTCATCCCTCTCATTAGCCACGCCGTGCTGATCGCTTTGCTTCCTTCCTCCTTCCATTCTCTAGTTACGCCCACACCGCTACATTCCTTTTCTCTTTCCATCATCATCAAGCCACACCCACACCGCACCAAGCTTCCTTCCTCCCTCCCTCCAACTGCCACAACAGGCAGCAAGGATTTTCCTTGTCCTATTCTCCCAAACTTCACACATTGAATGGCACTGTCACATCATTTCACCTCTTCAGCAGGCGGTAGAGACGATGAAAACCAGTCAACAGACGTGAAAACTCTGGCACAATCATACAAAATCCTATTCTTCCGTTTGGGGGCGAATACACACTTCAAATTATATATGATTTTGAATTAATCTACCAAGAATTAACAATGTTTTATTGTATAAACACCGAAATATGGCAATTTTTGTCTAAAGAAAGTAATAACTTGACTTAATTGTCTACAACCGATATCAATATATCGGCCAGATACCATCCCTGATACTGATACATCAGGAAAAGGCCAAGTATAGACCGATACTTAGTATCAGTATCGGAACAACTTTAATATATATATATAAACCAGTAGCCCCAATTCCACACTACCTATGAGGAAACCTTTACAAAGAAAGGAACTGTCAACCGTCACAACTGTGTGTACTAGACCAATGAAAATCCCAATATTGTGGTGGAACAAGCTGTTAATCTTCTAGTTTAAGATTGCAATGTGGTTGACCTGCCAGAGTACTTGTGGGGTCATTGTTCTTTTACGAAACACTGACACGAGAAAGTTACCTTACAATTAGGGATGGGTTGGTTCGGTTGTTCAGTTCCAATTTATACCGGTTCTTGAGGTTTGACTCAGAACCGGTTTTAGGTTGACGACTACTCAGTTCTCGTTTCTACACATCAATCAATTTAGTAATATTTTGAGATGGTGATATACTTAGTACAAAATATTATGAATTAATCTAGATATGGCAAAACTCTGTTAATAAAAAAAACTACATAGAGAAACTTGAACAAAACAAACAAAAATTTCTGTTACCACCAAAACAAAGGTTAATTTACCTGTAACAAGTCTTTTTACTGGCAGCAATATTTCCTTACAGGAAATTACTATTGCAATGGAAAGCAACTAAGTATTAATTTATTTGAAACAATGAATGCAAAAGTAGTTTTTAAGGACAGGTGTTCAATCAAATACAGTATTTCGGTTAATATATTCTACCAGTTAAACGAGACAAAACGTTAACAGTCTTGTGGCGGTAATGTCATAGATAAATAGATACCAAGAAGATACTACACTCAGCATCGAGTGAAACAAAATGGCTGACGTTTATGTACAGATTTTTATCTTTGAATCATACTAATTGTTCCGTATGGAAATCTTCTAAATATGCCATTCTAGGGTATTATACGAGAGAAAAAACTTAAACAAAAAAGTAGAGTACGTGCATGTATTTGGAAGAGCTTTTGAACGTGACACATGAATAATGTTTAGCGTGCGACAGAGATTTTTTTCAATTTAGTTAACTCCGGAATTATTAAAATATCATCTGAATAATAGAACCGATATTTAAATGTAGGATCAGTACCAGAACTGGAACTGAAATTATTGGTTATTCAATCTATCCCCAAGATATATATATATATATATATATATATATATATATATATATATATATATATATATATATATATATATATATATATATATATATATAGAGAGAGGGAGAGAGAGGGAGAGGAAGAGGGAGGGAGAGGGAGAGAGAGGGAGAGGAAGAGGGAGGGAGAGGGAGAGAGAGGGATAGGGAGGGAGAGGGAGAGGGAGAGGGAGAGGGAGGGAGAGGGAGGGAGAGAGCTTTAAATGAATAACAATTTCCATTCAGTTTGGTTGAAATAATTACAAAATGAAGAGATTCACGCTCTAATAATAACACCTGGATTTTTTTTTTGCTATAAAACTACAAAATGGCGACATTTTAATGGCAAAATCAGCTCATTTTATTTACAGCAAAAGTGGGGCCCTAACTATCACTACATAGTATTTCAAAGCAAATAGTTTTGCCTCAAAATGTTAGGCAATACATTTTAATGAGGCATTATTTTCTGCACATTTTTCTTTAGTGATTGAAGTTAAAGTTGGCGTTTAAATGTATCTGGCATAAAATCATCACAATTTTTAACCAGAATATTAATTTACCTCAATAGGCAGCATCATTCAAATAAAATTATATGCCCTTAAGCATATACTTGAACTCCCCATGTACCCAAAAATACAGTTTGAACATCAATTTAATTTTACTATCAAGTGTAAAGTCAATTTACAGCATTTTATTGTGGGGAGATAGGAACATTTATATTAATTTATTTCAATATACACGTGTCTCCTGAATTAACTGATATCCTGGAGGGGCCTATTTGACACCCTTTATCAACACATGATGCATCAGCACCGAGCCTGCAGCAAAACTTGCAACATATGCAAGTGTACGGGAAAATCAAAGGATGTGGTTTTGAACAATTAACTGTGGAAGAGATCACAAATAAATTTTTATCACATTTATTCTTTTTTGTCATTTTTTCAAAAGTGAAAGACAGGGAAAAGTCAGGGAATCTCACGTGACATGGAAATGACAGGGAACTATCACCTGGGTCAGGGAAAATGTGAAAAATCTGCTACTCTGCAAAAGTTGTTAGGGTAATGTAATTAAAAGCACATGCAAGTTAAAATTTCATTTTTTAAGTTTATGAACTGGCAGTAATACATTTTTGCCAAGTCAAATCGGGATGTGTGTATGTGTGTGTATATATATATATATATATATTTAAAATAAATTATTTTTGTTTGTAATGGGCACTTGTGTAAAGTCAATATCATATATGGTGAGAAATATAGATGAGCTTACTTGGTCGGTTGCAGTATAATTTAATTCTGTTAAAATGATAGCACATTTTTCCTGCGAATGGTGGAAAAATACGGAATTGGTAGGTTTCGTTATTGAAAATAGGTCAGGGAAAATGGTAAGATTCTGTCTGGAATACAGGGAAAAGTCAGGGAATTCCAAAACGGAAGTTCAGTGGACAACCTGAAATATTTTTTAATTAGTTCAACTACATATCTGCCATGCGAATACGGCATTGCCAACGTAAGTGTAGATATGTGACTTAACCTTTGGCGGTCTTCTGTGAAATGGTACACAAAAAGACACAATATTTTTAGATTCTACCTCATCAGACGATGTGTGCATCATGCCTCTGTAGGTCTTGAACTCTATCTTCTTCAGGAACTGCTTCAGACAAGATGCAGTCAACTGACCCCACTTGTATGATACTATCGGATCAGAGTCTCCATGACACTGGATGTATGGAATGTCTGTATTTCTCTGCGCAAGCTGTAAAACAACGAGGTTGATTAGGTAATATCAAAAATACAACAACAAAAACTCAAAAACAAATTGACATATTCACAACATTAACAAACCTCAATTTAAATTAAATTAGAGTTTAAAAAAACAAGAAGATTGAAATGATAAGATTTAAAAGCTGACTACTTCCAGAAAACATATGATGGCACAGCAAAGTACAATGATGTATTAGGGAGTCAACATACCAAATTTAATTATGTAAATACAGTGCTACAATATACAAATACAAATGATTTATAACTGCACAATTGAAATTTAATAACATGAAAATTGTTGTACAATATTACAAACAGTATAACCCTATTATAAAATCTACATTTATAACATTTACCTGGTTGATAAGCTACCTTAGGAAGTTTCTGAATTCTCAAAAATTGCATACTTGTGCATACGTGTCGTCGGATGTGACATCACCATGTGTATACTAGCGCTGTTCAAATTTCCAGTATAGTACACACCGGAAATATACTTGGTAAGTATTTGAAATTGTATACTTGCTGGGCAAACTTGTGTACTTTTTTACAGGTGTGAAAATTAACTTGTATGTTGCGTGGTTATAAATTCGCAAGTTTTAAAAGTTAATAAGTAATTTTAAAATGTCATTCTGTTATGTGCGTAAATTATTGTCAGTTTAGTAAATGTGCTTCCAGTTATGAAAAAAATTCTGAGCGTTTTGTAGATATCTGTTGCCTATTTCTTGGGTGTATGTTTACAAATTACATTTGCAATCCGCATTTTCAAGTTATCACAAATACAGTTGAATTGTATTTCTCTTTCATTTGTTATCAACGTGTTGGTGCAAGCCATGTTAGCTGGGGCTGGCAAGCGACGCTCGCTACCTGGAATGGTGCAGTCACAAGCCAGCCCCGCTGTTTAGAAAACTCTCTCCCCGCCCCGAGGAAGGTCATGAGGCTAGGTGGGGTAGTATATAAGGTGGAGACGATGGTGGCTCGTGGTCATCTTGCTCCGGAGGGACCAGCGAGACACCATCATCGTGGATCACAGGACTGTGGTCACAACGTCGACTCTTCACTCTGCCACTGTCGAGAGGGTCTCGGCACGACAACAAGATTAAAAGGAAAATTATAATCCCAGTACGGCCTCTTAGGTCTTGCCAGATTACGGTCCTCGGTTTAAAGAATTAAGGCCCATCCAGCCAAGAGCACTCTTTAGCTGTTGTTATTGTAAAGGTTTAATTGCAGTAACTTGGTCTGGTAATAAAATCATTTAATGAGAAGAGTAACATTGTTGTAATAGCCAAGGGCTATATGTACTTCTTGTGGTAGATCTAGTATATGTAATGAAGTATAGTGAATCTGACAGTGTGCTTTATCCTCTGGTTACAAACATTCCCCCTTTCTTGTGTGTCCTGGTTCAACTAAAGAACAGGTCACAGCAGTGTACATTTCAAACACATCGTAAAGTACGCCGAGGGACAAGGAAAGAATGCCAGTTTCTGTGTAATGCTCCTTTACATAGAATGAATAAATTGAACAAATCCCATAACAATTGTTCCAATGACATGATAAAGCAATATCCCAAGGCTATTGGTGTGGTATGAATACTTGTGAAATCAAGACAAGCTGAACAGATAAACATAAGCTCAGGATACCAAGGTACAAGTCTTTCTATATTTCTGCAATTTGTTTTTCTTTTGTACAATATATATATATAGACACACACACACACACACACACACACACACACACACACACACACACACACACACACACACACACACACACACACACACACACACACACACACACACACACACACACACACACTGCACCAAATTTTTCTGTTTTTACATAGATTCTGATAATTCCACCAGAATGTGCGACCAGTCTAACATGAATAGCTGATGACGTCCAAATAATTTCAACAAGTACACAACTAGTACACATAACTGCTAGTACGCAAATGTATATACTTAACAAGTATACACTGAGAATTCAGAAACATCCTTAGTTTGGTCCACAAACATGGTATTCGATAAATAACTACCCCACTGTAAAATTTTCCCATTACATTAAATAGGCAATCCTTGGATTTCTTGAAAAATGTTACACCAGGGTTAAACTGTATTAATGTTACTCAACTCAAATGTACTGGATTAAAAGGGACACAAAAATTTAAAAACATACTAATCAATCATGTTATACTATTACCATTTACATTCACCCATTTAAATAGGTATCCACCATTAGCCATATATATATCAGCCATATAACTTTAAACAAATGTGTATTTTTCAAAAGTCTTAGCAGTTAACACAGTCACTAACAATTAAAACTGCAGAAATTTTGGAAAAATTTAATACCATATCTTATAAAAATAATTCCGTACAATAATAAATTAAAAGAAAATTTACAATTTTTCATATTTTTATTAATGGAAAGAAATATATTATAATGACATATGTTTGAACATATTGTTGCAAAACACCTAAGGAGCATATCTGAGTTTGTGAGGGAAGGATATATGTTAATACAGATAAAAGACCTAAATATTACTTTTTAATTTATTTAAACAGCTATTATTTACAGCATTAAATTATCTGTCTCCACTATTATTATTATTATTTCACAGTGAGAGCAATAGTTAATGTAAATTTCAACTTTAATTAACATCCTTATTTGTGCCTCTGGTTATGGTCAATCAACTATACTCATTATTCAAACATGTTCAGTTATCTGTTGCCATCATTTGTAATGTCTTTCACTTGCGCATCTAGTCCAATAGTCCAGCATCCAGTTATACTCTTCACAGCTCTGATGTTCGCAGTAGCAGATTTTCCTTCCGCTGATAAATTTTCCCGCTGTGCGTTTCTCTTCTCGCAAATCATCTATCACTGAAACTCATCCATTCAACAACTGCCGGCTTGGAGGCCCGACACACTTTTTATAGCTGCTAACCTTGACCTGGAGGATTCACCATACCCTCAATTCTAGTTGGAAGACATGAGGTCAGTAATCCCGAGTATTCTTCAGATATCTCAAAGACATCTGATACCCAAGGTCGGGAGCAGCACACACCCTGATAGGCATAACAGGCATGCTTTGTAAACATTCCTTTGACATTGCCCCCTCCTAAAGTCTGTTCTTCCCAAACCGACTCTAGTAACATCCGGACCTTCGTAGAGTGCCAGTCGGTCGATGTGGACACCCTCATCTATCGAGAAAGGCATCACTTTTAAAAACTGATGGCTTCAAAAATTTTCTAAGAAGGCCCTTCAACAAGCCTTCCAGTAATTCTCTCAAAATATGTATTTTTGGCACTGCAGTTTGAAGTAGTATGTTAACTTTCTTGCAGTTTGAAGTAGTATGTTAACTTTCTTGCAGTTTGAAGTAGTATGTTAACTTTCTTGCAGTTTGAAGTAGTATGTTAACTTTCTTGCAGTTTGAAGTAGTATGTTAACTTTCTTGCAGTTTGAAGTAGTATGTTTACTTTCTTGCAGTTTGAAGTAGTATGTTAACTTTCTTGCAGTTTGAAGTAGTATGTTAACTTTCTTGCAAGTTTGAAGTAGTATGTTAACTTTCTTGCAAGTTTGAAGTAGTATGTTAACTTTCTCAAAATCTGGAATAATATGAAGTAAAAAGAAACAAAATGCCTTCAAATCACTCGACAAAAACATAAATGAATTTTCTTCACGACTCAAAATACTGTTTTTCATTTCTGCAGTCTGTTTATTGTTAGAAACAGCACCATCTCTCTTGGAACTGGAACTTGATGTAAATCCTGTAGTACATAGTTTTGGCTTTTTTCTTGTGTGTTCTGGAATGGTTTCTTCAGTACTTAGTTTAACCGTATTACATTTTTGAATATTTGTTGTAAAGTCTTGCTTGCAGCCTGCACTTTCCACATTTTGTTGTTCTTCAGTTCCCTTCCGCTTCCGTTTCTGTTTGGGAATTCGGAAAGAAGAAAGGCCAACATTGCCAAAAGTCTTCTGCAGTTTTATTTCATTCATAACTAAGCTAAGTAGAGGTCCCATTCTTCAACAAGCCGCAACAGGCTTCGGTTCAGTGACAACCACCTTTTAGACATGTTTAATAAGCTGTTTGGCTTCTTTTCCATGGAAACATTGTAAACATTTCAATTTTTCCTTCCTTATCTAAATGTAGTATAATAAATCTACAAGAATATCGTCAATTTTAATAGTCAAACATGCTACAACTTTTGAAGCACACAAAGTAATCAGATGGTACAAACAGTTAATAACAATTACGCTTTCTTGTTTTTCTTGCAAGACTGCAAATACTCCATTTTTCTTTCCCAACATGACAGCAGCATTATCAGCTCCAAAAGCTATGCAGTGATCAATTGGTATTTTTAAGCGCTCAAGTTCTGAAAGTATTAGGTTCCTATATTTCTTCCTATTAGTCACCTTCCAATATAGGTAGAGAGAATGGTACTTACTATTTGTCGCTGCAGTTGATCCCAGAAGGCAACAACGACCAGATATATTTTTGCATTTGAATTATCGCTACTGTTGGTTGAAACAGAAAATGGCTGCGTCTGCAAACACTGAACAACACGGTTTGTCTCCTCATATGCCATTTCATGAATAATGGCAGTCATCTTCGTATACCTGCACATGTACTTTTTTGTCACTTCCGAATCAGGAAACATCTTCTTGAAAACAGGCCTGACATGGTCTGCTACACTTATCGGAATATTATGTTCCACTAGAAATTACGTGAAATAACATTCTGCTCTCGTAACATTATCAAGGTCGGAACTACTGAAAAAAAAAAAAAAAAAAAACCAGTCCAATTTTAAATTGCTATCGCCACCTTTCACATTTTCAATGTGTTTCTCGTACTTAATGTGGTTGAAAACATAGTTCCTACCATCATGTGCAATGCTAATATCGCACCTGCAAATAAGGCAAAACGCGAACTTCTCTCCTTTGCTGTACTTCAATATACATGGAAATTCTTGTGTACTCTTTCCTTAAAACCTGAAAATAAGTTTTCTTAAGTTTTTCACTTATTTTGCCACATGCAACAAGAAGTTGAAAAATTACGCACCTACTACGGGAACATGGCAACCAGTAAACACATGCACTATGTAATGCAAAGATGGCGAGATGCGAGTCATGCACACTTCACAAAAATACGACTTCAGCACTGTCTACAACTTCAATCGGCCAATAACAGGCCGCTATTAGCTGCCAGTTTCTTTGTTGCAGTGACGTGTCTCTATTGCACTATCTATGGCGATCATACGAAAAATAAACAAACAAAACCTGAATTATAATCAACAAAAAAATGTTAAAACTTTAGCCTTTTTCCGTAAACACACTATAAATTCCATAAATTTTACGGGCAAACCGTTAAAGTTGGCAGGTATTCAGTACCCATTTCGCCTCTGGGCATTGTACAACCACACAAGGTTCCTTTCTCTTACACCCCAAATTCCATTTTTCTCTTGGTCCTCTGGAGCCACTTCGCATTGCCAGTACCCACTCTTCATGTCCAAAGCAGAAAACCATTGTGAACCTGCCAGACTGTTTAACTTATCATCTATCCTTGGGAGCAGACAAGAGTCTTTCTTTGTCACATTATTAAGATGACAATCTACACAAAACCTCAATGAACCATCTCTCTTCTTAACTAGTACAATGGGCGATGACCATAGACTAATTGAAGGTTCTATTACATCTAACTCCTTCACTTCCTTCAGAATTCGCTTAACGGCTTCATGCGAAGCTAGTGGTGGCTATTTTATGGACCTGGCAGCTCCTGTACAATGTTATTGCCGGACACATTAGTCCTTCCAAGGTCATTTGATCCACATGTGAAGAGATCTCTATTTCTCTGCAGTAACTCAGAGACAGCCTTCTCCTGTCGCCAAAAGGCTTTTCCTTTGTTCTTACTAGCAGTTCCACCAATAGTTATAGTAAACAACATTCTATTTGTTTTACTCTAGAACGTGACCTGCTTGCAAACACCTATCATGGCTCCCTCCTCAAGACAAATGGCACTATCGAACAAATTTATCACTATAAATGGAAAACTATCAAAATTAGAAGACACCAAAGTTCTTGCTAAACGACTTTACCTGGCAGGATTATGGTAATGAATTGATGATTTCTAGCCTTTCAACAAGATTTTATACTAGAGCCAGTACTCTTTCCCTTTTCTTCTGACACGCAGTCCTATGGGGAATGTCTATTTCAGACATGCCCAAGGCACTGGAGGAAGAATTTGCAGACGAGAGAGAGGAGGAGGAGGTCTTGCCCAGACCAGAGGTGCTTCCAAGCCTCCTTATATAGTCCAAAAATTTCTGCTTTGGGGCTCTCCCAAGGATCGGGGGATGTTAACATTTCTCCGCAAGGGTTGTTTATCTCAGGGTAGCAGCAGTGGCGCGGGTTCCTTATCACCCTGGGTTGAGGCTGATGAGAGGTTTACTACCTCCACTCAAGGCTCTGCTGCTGTGACGTCATTGGATGCATGCATGCTGCGATCCTGCGGTGTCTCTTATAACTTTCTTCTCTGCTATCTGTGGGTCCATGCCTCGTTGGGTAAAACAATTTGTGTCGGGGGGGGGGGGATGCCATAGTTTAGGCGGGCAATACAAATTGAATAATCAAGCGCATTAATTATCTTCCATGTCTGTAGTTGTCAGTCCTTTGGGTCAATCCTATAGCCACTTTGAATTGTATATGCCGCTTGTGACTTGCCCTGAGGCTCTCAGCGCTCGCTGATGGGACGAAGTTGACCCGTAGTGTGTACAGTCATGCTGCGCAGCAGTGTGGCATGCGTTACAGTACAAGATTTAGGATTTAGGGGCATCCATTCTCGTGGCTATATGGTGAGCGGGACATCGCTGGCGGACCCAAGCATGCACCGGAGGGGCAATAGTCCAATGTGACAACTGTTCTGGTGTTGCCAGAAAGACGGGCTTCCCAAGCTCTACTTCGAGAAACTTCCCAAAGGGTGAGGTAGGGAACGAGACTTCGGCTCGTGACTATCCCTGCAAGAGTATTTATTACTAGGATTGGTAACGAAACAGCAGATAGCGGGAGCAAGGTGAAAAAATAATAGAGTGCTGGAAGAGACAACTCAACTAAGTCGGATTTATGTCTGCTTATTAAGAGCCCAGTAAACACACACAGACCAGTCTGTACCCTGACTAGGGCCTGAGGGGCCGAGCCTAGGTTGCATACCGGTAATTGACCTAGTCTCGGAAGACGCGGCAGTGCGGGGGGTGAGAGTGACCCCAAGTCAGCGGTACTCAAATCAACTGTAGGTGAGCTACAAGGTAGCTGGAAGCATGGCAGGCTTCGGCGTGCTGGCAAGCAAGGCGGTGTTGTGCAGAATAAAACTTGTCTGTGATGACTTGAAGCAGTTTGACTCTCGGGCAGTGTGATGTTCTGTGAAGGTAGATGCAGAGTTGGATGGCTATTGGGAAGCGCGACGTTCTGCAACGAGACTGGTGCAAGACAGCCGTCAGTATGATCTCGGGCAGAGTGACATTCTGCAGAAGACTGACATGAGACAGCCTCAAACTGACGACCAAGAGTCCTATTTATACGCGGTGCACAGGGCGAGCGTAGGGGTTACCGGTTGTGGTGAGAGAGAAAACGCACAGAAAAGACGTAGAGAGCACGGCGGCGGTGAGCCAACGGCGATGGTCGAAGCCGGCAGCTACTTCCTTCACGTGCCCGAAGGTTGGAGGATTAGAGAGTGGCGGCGTGATGTGAAGCAGGTTGCGGCACAGCAGGCGGCAACACCTGGGCAATAAACCCTGGGCTTCAAGGTGTGATGTGGCATGCATGACGTAACAGCTCTTCTTAGGAGGGGCCGCGGCTGTGACGAGGCTAGATGAGAGAATGATGTCGCTCGTGGTATGTCAAAATCCACACTCCTTTCGTTAGAAGGAACTACAGATGCAAAGGACGAACATCTTTTCGAAGGTGCCTGCACTCTCTATGGTGTCTGGAACCTTAACAGTGGTTCTCTCTCTCTAGGAGTTAGTGTCCCCCACATGCTTAACCCGTGACCAGTTTAAGCAAAAAGGATAGAGGGAAAATTGTTAACATTACCAGTGTATGCATAACGGAGGTCAATATGAATGATCCTTATACCCACAGAGAAGGGACTGGTGGTACAGATTAGGCTGAAGGCCTGGTTACGTACAATTATATCCCAGTTGATTAGGTTGAAAACTTTAAATGGGATAAGCGCTTGCAAAATAAATTCACAGCATATTGCAAATCTAGTGAAAAAGTAAAATATAAGATTAGAATTAAATTGAATCCTAGTCTTAAGAGAGTAGCTAAGTTTACTATGGAAACTAAGTAAATTATCACTGTGCGCTTAAGTAAAAGAAGTTAACTGGTGCAAATCTAAAACTAGCGAGAAAAATGTGTAGTGAGGAAATGCTCATTTGGTTGGCTACCCCATCTTATATAAAAAATAGAAGCTGCTACAGGTTGCGAAATTCAGGTGGTACACTTCAAAATACAACAAAAGAAAAGTAAGGATGGAGCCATTCAATTGTTTATCTTGAGGCAGAGAAAAGAGACATAGAGAGAGCGGCGAGGCGGCGGAGATAGCCAAAGCTGGCAGCTACTTTGCCTCGTGCCCGAAGGCTGGAGAGGTAGAGAGTCAACGTGATGAAAGGAGGAAATCATTTTGAGAAAAACCTTTTCAAAACCAGACCTCTCACATTTAAAATTATCCACCTGTTTCTATGAAAAGTGATTGCAATGTTAACAGCTGAATTAAGGATACATTCCCAAAACTGTTTTACCTATGCATGACAAAGAGTGGTTACCTAACCACATGACTACAGTACTCACCGCTGGAAACCTCTTATGTAGTGGAAGCCAGCAGGACAGGGCCATAACTCCTGCCAGAGGCATGGGGAAAATGAGCGCAGAGTACAAGGCCAACGCCCCGCCCTGTGAGAAGCCTCCAAGCAAAATGCGGTTGGATGGAATGCCCTGTTTCACCTCTGTTTCTATCATTGAGTGTACCATCTGAGTCGCTCTTTTGATACCCTCCTCGTCCTCTGGGCCGTCTTCATCTAGAGTCCGCAGGTCAAACCTAACACAAAATCATACAATAAAAAACAATGTTAAAACATTGGTTTGCTCACATTTACAAAACAATGTTCAAATTTCCAAACAGTTGAATCAGCAAATTTATGATTCCCATCAAAAGTCAACAATATTGCGTTTGGTGTTGCTACTACAGTTTCAACTCTCAATTTTTAATGAAGAGAGTGTTCCAGCCTGCCAAACCCCAGATTTGCCAATTTTTTAAGTTTCCAATCAGTAAAATGGATAAAAACTATTAAAACACGCATAAACTGCCTACTGCAATTTCACATACACTAATTTTCTTATAGTAACATTCACACTTAATTTGAAGTAATAAAATTTCCATAATTTCAAAATGAAAATTTAATATAATCTTGTTCAGTGTTTCAGACCAGAAACTATAATTTCCTCTACAGAAGACTTATACAACATGGAAACGTGCGCTTAGTATGACATGCAAAGCAAAAATATACTTATTCCTTGCCTTGGCTGAAATATACAGTAATGTAAGATGATAATGTCCATGCCCTATTTATATTCACATTTACAGTATGAATACGCCTACAATAAAAGTATTAAAAATTCACTCTGTAATATACAAAATCCCTATTTTGCAATGATTTAAATGTAAAAATCATAACATTTAAAACTTTGATATAAAAAATGTGCATATACTCACACGTCCATTTTCAAACTAAAAAAGCTTACGAACTTTTATTTGAAAAAACAAATATTGCATTTTTCTGGATTAAGGAAATGTGGGAATTGATTATCACTACTGGATGAAAAACAACAATAGCAATCGTTTTGCTACCAGAAGTAACATAAATTCATTATTCTGTTTGTGTTTTTGCGTTGGTCGTTTTCACAGATTGTACACACACAAAAAATGTAAAATAAAATGAAATACTAGTTGTAAACACAAATGACACATAAAAAATTGAACTACATACTTGCATTCAGAATATCAAACATTAGTTCACTAAATTCTGACACGTCTAGAAACATAAACAGCTGCTGTATCTATGTAGAAGACAGTGTAGGTTACCATTCCAACCTACCTTATCTTTGTTATGGCAAACTCATACTGCTGGGGATCCTATAATTTTATTGCCAGTGTATTGGATGGGGTTGAGAAAGACTTTAGTTTAACGTATTTCACGAGAGAGCATTGTTTTTCACCTCCTCTTACAAAACTGTATCTCTCCCTTTTTGCAACTAGGTTAAAACTCTTTGAAGCACGGTGGTTAGTGTAAATAATCACAAATAAATTGTCCCTTGCAGGATGATGGTTAGGACAGGTAACCACCTTGTCTTGAATTTATATAACTCGCATGCACGGTGGCTACTGCTTCTAACCACCTGAGGTAGTTAGTACAAGGCTCACTAGATGGCACGGGCATGCTAACATCCACTCACATTTATTCTGTTCGGCAGTTTGAGCGTATAGACAATGGAGTGCATATTTTTAGTAAACATATAACGTTGTGCATTCATTGTATTGATGCCGTCGGGTGAGACACGAGACAAACTATGACACAAATACTTACAGGTAATTTGGCCGCCAGCGGTGCTTCCCAATCACCGCACTATTGAGGCTCAGGGTTCTCAGGGATGCTGTGGGTTATGTGTGTCCGTCTCACCCATGCATACTTACAAACACGTAAGCAATACTAAACTTTTACTAAACAACACTTAATAAAATATATGTGGCTAGGACACTGTCATTACTGAATAAAAGAGTTAAGTTCACGGTGAGACTTGTTTTTATTGTAATCACTCATACACATCAATGTGCCAATGAAATTATGATAATCTCGGTCATGACTAGCCAATTCCGCTTGGGTGCTCCCCAGCCTGCAATTAATCTAACGCACGCCTAGATGGATGATCTCATCAAGGTGCGTGAAAGCACAGCTCTCACAAGGGAAGAGGGCCGACAGCCACTAGGGTGGATTGATGGTTTTCCCTGAAGACAGGACATAGTGGATTACAAATGAAACCCTTGATGATACATATTAACACGTGCGATTACTCTGCATCACTAACGCAAACTCGCCGGGCTCGCCCTCAAGCACGTGGGTAGTGTGGTGACAGTCTATACACAAGAGCCAACTGGGACAGGAATAATTGCACCATACACTAGTTTTAAAATTACATAAACCCTCAAAAATATATGAAATAAGCAGGGTCATGAGATGAGTATTCACAACAAACA
The DNA here is from genome assembly GCA_029891345.1 of Dryococelus australis. Lineage (NCBI taxonomy): Eukaryota > Metazoa > Arthropoda > Insecta > Phasmatodea > Phasmatidae > Dryococelus > Dryococelus australis. The sequence goes on from CM056999.1 coordinate 130,527,280, forward strand.
CACACGTGTGAAAACAAGTTTAAATGGCGCAGATGCCGCTGGATGAAGTTCGTAGCGAACCACGTGGTGCAGGTGAAATTGCAATATTAGTGTGTGGAAATGGCAAATTAAAGTCAAACAAAATATTATTCTGCTGAGAAAATTATTCTCTTTATAATTGTAGTGGTTACAGGCGTGTAACATGCCTGATGGCGGTAAAATCAAACATTAACATGACAGCATGGTCAAGTACAAAAAACATCAATTTAAGCGAAAAATACAATTGACATAGAATCCTGAAATAAATATTGTAGATATGATGTTACATAAATACGCTCTCAAATGCAACAATGGCGTATACAAATACTTGCATCGGTTGGCCACGTGGTTATACGTGATGTTGTGGTAAAATATTCAAACGAAAAATACTCTCAAATACATACATAAAAACAAAGCTCTTAAAATTGTGTGTATCAATAATGCAGACGTTACAATAAAACGCCATAAACATAGGCGGATGGCGTCTGATTCAAGTTGTGCGGGTCGCGTGACCTCTCCGACATCTTTCTCCTCCTCGATTAATTTAAAAATGCCACAAGGACGCAAGAAATTAATAAAGCGGAAGCATAATGCTGGGGAAAATGTCTGGCAAAACGTACATGAGCAAAGGTTTAACCAGTAAACTTAATTGACTACGGAATCCTAAACAGTGAACAAAAGTTGCAGTGCGTACGTGACAGTGTCTTACCTCGCAAGCTCTCCTCGACAGACTGTCCAGAGACAAGCGTCGCACGGACCTACCATGGCCGCCTACAGGGTTCACATAAGCTGAAGTGCTATGCACACCGAGTAAAATATTTAATTATTGAAAATATAATGGCACAAATTAAATTAAATATTGTTTTACATTTTTGATAATTTTCTCCCTAACCATAAGGGTCCACGATCACACCATCCAGGTCCCCTTCTTAGTTACTCCCAACTTTGGAGAGCAAATAATATTAGGGCGACCCTGGTTACAGTCACAGTTCTGCCCGATAAGACTGTGGGCAATGGCGTACCATCCCGGAAAGAAAGTATGGTCGTCGATTGGGCATAAAATCTTCCCTTTGCCCCAGTCCACCTCTTTCGACTCCGGGTAAACACCTCCCAGATGCCCAACACTCTCTCTAAGAAATCTCGTAGCCAGGCCAGACAGCTTCAGGGGAACCCCTCACTTCCTCCACAAACTGCCCAGAGATTCAAGCCTCCCAGCCCACGGGAACCCAAGCCTCCATTGGGCATTATATCAAGGAACACCCCCTTCCCCTTGGCAAGGATAGCGCGTGCAGGATTTTCGGAGGGGCATGTCCACGACTGTGTGCGCGCACACACACACAGAGCCCACACAAATGAATAGTTCAAAGATACTTTTGCAAACATGCTTATATCCAATACTATAATCCATTCACGGTTACTTCAGCCTTTTATGAAGCCCTGCTAATGTTCTACTTCAAAGATATTCCTCCACCTCGTGCAAACTAAGCTTAACAAGTCTGGAGAATTACATCAGAGGGGCAACGCACCACAATCGAGCGCACTCAGTTGTAATGATATTCTGTATAAGAACTGTTTCTCACTAGATGTTACCAACACACCTATTTTCTTCCTGTTTTTATTCAAATGATTTATCAATGAAGCATTATAATTTATAGATAAGATATTAATAACATTTCAATTTAACAGGGAAAAAATATGACTTTTATGAACAGAAGTATAAAACGCTTGTGATAGAGGGCATATTTAGGAAATAACTAAACATATCATACATGGGGAGATTTTTCAAAGGTGTGATTCAAAAAGGCTGAAGGAACCGTGAATGGACTGTACCAGCACTCTCTACACACATGGAAAAACAAACAAAATTTATGCCAGAATCATGAAAAGTAAATTAAATTGTGCCAAGCTTACCTCACATTTAACAGGAACTCAAATACACACATTTCTGAAACTTATGCGCACACATTTCTCACTTCACTTCAAATTCATTAAAATTTTGTCATCCCCTCCCCCTCGCTGCACCCAGTTTAAACTTGTTAAACGTAGCATATTTAGCAGATTCCAGCTGCTTCTTGGGGAACTTTTTCTCATAACAATTTTCTCTGTATGCGCCCATTTTGATTTTTTCAACAATTAATACATTTAGTGTTTCAGTTCCTAGATTTGAACGAAAGCCTGTTGCATTTTCGTCTTAAAATACTAAAAATGTGTTCTGCCGCAGCATTGCTGTGAGGAACTACAGGAAATACAGCCAGCATTATTTTTGGAAGGACTTTATATTTTACACTGCCATTCACATTTACTAATTTGGATATTTTGTCCCAACAAACATCCATTCTTGGTGAACTAAGTATTTCTTGGTTCAGTTCTTCTATATGGTACTTACTGAATTCCAGCTCTAGAGCATCCATCTCACGTTCATTCACAACCTCGGTAAAATAAGACACAAGATATTCTACAGACGAAAAAGTTGTTTCTTTCCTAAGATTTACCTCCGCTGCCTCAGCATGTTTCAACAATTCATTCTTTATGGGTAGCTTTGAAATCATGTATTCACAAGCTACTTCAAAAAATTTTCTGACTGAATCATAAAATATTTTTTAATGTGATTCTGAGAATATATCTTGATGTTTCAAGTAAACATTTAATTTGGCACAGATTACAAGATTTTCACCAAATTTCTGATGAGGTTTCTTTAAGTACTGCTGTAGTGTCAGAATTAGCTGAAGTGATAGCATCTGGTTTAATGACACAAACCAACAAGTCTGTGACCAAAGAAAACAATTCTCTCCTTACAGCATGTATTGACGGAGCCTCAGATTGCAATGTCTGACATTGCAAGACGTGAAAGCTGGCAACACACTACTGAGAAACAAAAAATACAACTTTGTGAGGGGAGATTTCAAAATATTTCTTACATTTAAGAAACGAGTATTGGGCCTATTGTTAACTGATTCATCTTCAACACCAAACAACAATAACAATGCAGCCCACTGTTCCAAAAGTCTATTAATAGCTTACAACAATGACAGCCTGCTGGTTGAAACATACTTCAGAATTTTGTGTGTTTACAGACCACACAACTTCTAAGAGACAATCAATTTCTTTTTCCTCATTGAAATTTTCTCAAAGTAGTAATAAATGTCAACTACTAATGTTTCTATGCCACTTCATAACTGTTTTGCAACCTTCTGTGCACAAATGTGTAATAAATGACAAACATAGCCTTGAATTACTATACTAGGAATTGCTGTTTTCAAGAATTTTCTACACCACACAAATGCCATAATATAGTACAGTAAAAACCTGATATAACGCAGTCTTTGGGGGACATAACTCAGACCCATGTTATAGCTTTCCACGCTATTCCGGGAGTGACGAGTACAATAGCAAAAAAAAAAGCCAGTGTTCCCATGTGGCGTGGCACCTATCTGTCAAACACAGAGCAAGTGTTGTTATTTACAGCCCTGACTCATGAAACGTTTAGACCATTGCAACCGGAACTTTATTTAAAAAAAGTGAATTATTTGTGGCATGCAAAGAAAGGCAGCTTTTCTTTATTAAGCATTGTCCACAATAGCTCGTCCACTCAGAATTTTTTTTCGAAAATGGGAAGGCATACCGTATAGCCAGTATATATACATTATAATCAAAGTGTCTACATCATAATTATAGTGATTACGTAGGAGATTAATAATAGGCCCGTAAATTACTCAGAAGAACAAATTTTGAGGTGCGCGTCAAATTTCTGCTTTTGAAAACGTGAGGACATACAGAATAGCAGCTATATACACATAACAATCAAAGTGTCTAGATCATAATTATAATGATTACATAGAGCTATACCCCGTAGGAGAATAATTATATGCCTATAAATGACTTAGAAGCACAAATTTCGATGCCTACATCGAATTTGGGATTTTTTTTTCGAAAATGGGAAGACCTTCTGTTACAGCTGCTATATATACAGCATTATTATAATTATTATGTAGCGCTATACCCCGTAGATTAATTATAGGCCAGTAAATTACTTAGTCCCTACCTTACCCAGAATCTGAACCCAGAGCCCCTTGCATTGCAAGCCAGTTCTATACCGAAAGCACCACAGAAGTCGGCATCCCTTTTACAACAATATTCCAACACATTTTAACTTACTTTAGTTAAACATATTGACACAGAATAATTGAAATTGCTTAAATATGTTATGCTATACAACACACGCACATTTCATGTTAACTTGTAAGTGCCAGTGAATGCGTGACAGCAGGACACTTGCGAGTATGATACACGGTTTGAAATATGGCAGTGCCATCCCCCCATACTGTTCCAACGCCCAGATAAGATGGAAAGGTTGCCACAGTATCTTTTTTTTGGCCTGTTTACTACCAATGGCAGAACAGGTATAATAGGGTCACATAAAAAAAGGACCACTAGGAATTCTTCCATCAAATCTTCACATAAACATACTATATTGGTTGTAATGAATCAGTAAATTTCCACTTATTTATTTATTCAGGCTAGGGGACATAAATTGCCCAGCGGTATAACCAAATCCGTGACATACTGGGCCGCAGGATTCCGGGCTTCCACTGTTTTCAATTGTCACTATCAAATGCCACACAATTTTGCCAGGGAATATTTCTTTTCTTAATTTCTGCATCAATGAGTGCAAAAATTCCATTCCCAATGTTAGTGTTTGTTTCCAAAATAGACAGCAAAACGGTTATGATCTCTCCTTTGGTAGTGTCAAAATAAGTGACCACAACGAGTTACAGTTTAACGTTATTTTTGTCTGTACTACCATCAGTAGCCATGGAAAACTTACAATTTTGCAAGGTGGAAACAACATCGCGTACCGTTGCAGTTGTCTTAGTGCACGCACATCCATATTACTTAGCAATTGTGGAATCCGGAAACATGGCCTTAATAAAATGCCCAACGTGGTCAGCTGCTGTTAACGGTAAATTGTTCTACAGTAAAAGTTGTGAACATCATTTCGGCATTCATGACACTATGTGAATCATCTACCTTGACAAAAAATGAAGTTAATAGTTTCGTTCTGGCCTTAACCCTTCCGAGTTCAGTATGTTTTTTGGAGGCGATATGTCACCTATAATCATCACTGCCACCATGTTTAATTGGGGTCCCAATTACACACAATACCAAAACACTATGTTCGGACACTTCACTAGCTTTTAAAAACTGCCTCTCGCGTTCATACTCAATGCAAAATCGAGGTGCTGCAACCTTTTGTCTTTTCGTAGTATGTTAATTCTCATCTTCACCCAACAGGGCTGAACGAATAGCTTGTGATTATTTACTACACATAATACGAAGATTATTTATTATAATCAATACTATTCGATATTACACTGGTAATGCAAGCTGGCACTCAATGTAAACAAACAATGTGCCTCTGCGCTCCAGCTTCCGTTTACACTAACGTGGCAATAGGGAAAATGGCCGCTCTGAAATTCTGGTACATTGCAAAAGACTGGTACTTCCGACGAAAAAATTGGTATGTTATATTAACAGTTAAAATCTTGTTATTTTTGCATACGATGCCAAAATTATCTTGGTACATACGCAATATGAGATCCTGAAAACTGGTATGTGTACCAAGAAATTGATACATCTAACATCGTTGTGTGGCAATGTTGTTGAGCCTCAAGGACGTGCTTTCCGACAAGACGAGCGCGCGAGCAAATACAAGCAGATCATTCACAAAAAAAGAACTAGCAAAGCGACACCACCTGACCTGTAGTCAACATTCTTTATTAAGTATAATGAATATAATTTTACAAATGCTTAAAATAAATAACATCTCTTACAGCAGGGATTCTTGGCTGCCCGTGCAAAATTTACTGAACGGAAAATTTGCACTAGAAATTTTGCCGCCATGCATTGGAGTAAATTCGTGTAGTTTGCTTTCGGAAATTCATAGTTAACATATCCTGTCTGTAGAAACTACGGAGAATCCGTAGAAGTTGGCATCCCTGCTAATGTCAGTAAAGCGCTTTGGAAAGCCAGTCAACTACGAGGTCGTAATAGGAAGCCCTTCAAACTAAAAAGTCCCATCAGCTGCTCTCACAACCGATTATATCAATAAAAATGTAGAGGTATAGTGTCCGCCTGGACCCTCCTCGCTACCCTGTGGTCCACCTTGGCATACCCCGCCACAGGGGCAAGACAAGGGGACCCACCTAATCGCAGAAAGGAAGGATCTCAGCACATAGCCAAGGTGGCGAGTGCGTTGGGCATTTTTGCCCATGACACCCGCAATCACCTCCTAAGCCAGTAACGCCTACCCCATAGCCCCTCTCCTTGCCAGATCACAGGCCGATGACAGCCGAACAAACCAAGAGAGCACATAGTCAGATGACATAACAGTCTCCCTCGCCTTCTCTCCCCCAGAGGAAGAAACGTGAGCTCAAGAGCTAGAACTTGACATGGCACATTATCCCTTGTCACCGGGTTCAGTTCCACCCACGCCACCTCTCGAGGGCGTGGAAATCTCCCAGAAACAGGAAGTGCGGTAACGCTACTCGCTACCCCTCCTTTCCTCTCCTCACCGGCATTGGAGACGCAGCGGCTACAGCAGGAAAATCGTAAGAGGTACCAGACAACATCAACCACGACTTCAGCAGGGATACCTACAGCAGCAGAGCCTGCCGACCAGCCCTGTCCAGAGACATAACCAGTATGAGCTACACCCGGAGACCAGCACAGGAAACTTCAGAGGACAGAAGTTATGCCCAGATGCTGAGCAGCGTCGCTGCTGCAGAGACAGCCCCTCCAGCACCAGGAGTGAAGCAACACCCAGACACTCAGCCAGGGGACTTCAAAGAGCCCCACCCCAACAACGTCCGATGACGGCGTAAACCCCAGGCCACACCGACGCCACATCACGAGAAGGCTACAGCACTACAGAGGCCACCCTTCCAAGACCCAAGAGATACCTCCACCAGCCTACGACACCAGACAGTTTGTGCCAGACGCACAATGTACATCCCTGGCCGCTACTGTGAAATGATGGCGACCGCCAGCAAATTTCTCGTGGCCAGCAACGACGACTTCACAGCCTAAGAAGTGTGGACGTCCCCAGAAACGCCGGTGGTCCAAACGCCATCACAGTGAGTGACCACGATGCTGAGTGAGTATCCAGACATCTTCTGCTTAATTCTTTTGAATGATCCAGTCTTACGCTAATACAAAATTAAAATAACTATTTTGGCTATCAAAACAAATTATTAAAAAAATATAAACATTATAAGAAAATTAAAAACAAAACTTCATATCAATCTTTACAGTAAACATAGGCTTGTAAAGGAAAACTCTATAATGGACTAATTATAACAAGTTTTCAATTCAATAGCTTTGAAGGGGTAAAATTATGAAGACTGTATATCTTACTTAACTAATTATACAGTGATACAATAAATGTCTGTGATTAATATGATATGATATTGACAGATTTAATGGAAAAACAGTTGTTCATTGTTGCAAGAAATGGATGTTTACTGTGCAGCTGGTACTCTACCCCATGTTCACACGCTGCAGATTTTAAACAAAGTTTCTGTGTTTCTAAGGAACAGGCATAGAAAAATAAAGTACAAAATGAGAACATGTAAAAAGAAAAATAAATAATACCCTAGCAAATGTAAGATGAACCTAAATTCATGAAAACAAAATCTTGGGCGGTAAGGAAAATTCACTACAATTTTATGCAATAGCTAAATAAATTATAATATGCCTGAAGAATTTAAACCCTGTCTGTGTATGTATATGTGTGTAAAAGCACAAGTATCCTTTTCTGAAAATATATTTTTCTAAAATACTTACCATGATGGCATTCTAAAGCCTGCATTTAAGGTAACCGGCATAACAGGCCTAAAACACAAGAACAATTAACATTACCTTGAGTCACTGCCATCTATACCACATACTTTGTACTAAGATAAATTAGTGTACTCTTAAATAATACTACAAACACATGTACAAACAAAGTAAATGAATACAAATGGAAATGAAGAGAGTGGAAGTGTACTCACGCAGTGGGACATATGACCTTGACGTGTGGAGGTCTGATGCCACCTATCGCACTGGCCCAACCGTGCCTAAAATCAGAGCACATATACTATTTAGCTCAGTGTATTCACTGCCAAAACAGTAACTAATAAGAACTACGGTTAAAAAGTTTTACCAGAACAAATAGCGAAAAACATTTTGCACTCACCCAGTGTCGCCCAGTCCATGTAAGAAAATTATCTGTAATAGAGAGAAGAATTTAAACATAATCACCACTTAAAATTTACATGTCAATTTTTTCACAGACAAATTACATTAATTTTTACTAAGTACTCATCCTAATCATCTGAAAGCAAGGTGTGCAAATTAAGAATAGGCCTAATTATTCTAATATTTTATACACATTAACCACATGCACAAACTTCTGCATATATGATATGCAATTTGCAGTAGCTAGTACATTAAATAATCTCTCAGTGTTATGCTATTTATAAACATTCCACATGTCCTGCCACACACACGAGACTTACATTAATTAAATCAATGCTTAAGGGATGTTTAAGACATATGAGTAAAAACTATGCTTTAATGCAAAACTATACTTCTTTAAAGAATAGATTAACATTGTATTAAATGTACATCATCAATTCCATTCTCAAACATGTATAACGGGGTTCTAAAAATCATAGAAGCCCAAAAATATCACTGTTGCATCACTGAAAGTTAAAATGTCCAAAATCTTCTAACATATGTGCATAAATTTAATTCAAATGCAAGGCAGAACATCAACAGTGCCAAAAATGTTTCTCAATTCTACTTGCTCATCTACCACATTACACATGAGCACTGAAACTACTGCATGTTATAAGCAAAGGTCTCAAGGATGGTGTACAAATTACTAATTGTCAAATGTGCACTACACCATAAGTGGTTAGCCCTTCAGGTGTTCAAGTCCAAGCTAGTGAGTGTAGTTACAGTGATTACTGCATCTATAGTGGTACAGGTTCTGCTCACTTATAGCTGTCTACACGGAAAACTAATTACATCAATTATAGCACAAAGGTCAACATTACAAGTATTGGCAAAAACATTGTTTTATCTAAAACCTCAGAAGTAGTGATGTCAATCAATCCTTGCTTTGTGCACAGTAGCTCAAAATCAATCTACCGCTATATTTACTCTATGGTTGCAAATATTGTGTTATATCTTTATACAGCAATATTACATTGGGCTCTGGTGTAACTAACACCAGTACTAGGCCTCTCATCAGCAGCTTGACTGCACGGTATTTCCTGCATGTCTTGACCAAATGAAAAGTGCTTTACATACGGAGAAACTGTGCGAGGAAATAATAACTGTGATTATTCACAGACTCCACAAGGGATGATATGCATACTAGGATAGGATTTTAAGCTGATTTCAAGTGATGATGCAACATTATCTGCTTTTCGTACATGTGAAAAGCTGAAAGTGGAAGTTAGAACAACCTCCAATTACACAGCTGGTCAGACCACCCACTGCACGCACAGTGTGCTGAGAACATGGTCTTAACTCCTGTTCCCTTCCTTCACAGGTTTTCTTTAGAAAGATACATTTAGAAATTTAGTATTTTCAAACTTTAAGAACTTGGTTCAAGTGAGTGGGGCCAACACTATTCCTTGTGGAGGGTAAAGGGTCATTTCTTATGGTATCAGATTCATGTGTTTCTTTTTTGTAAGTAACTTTGAAACACTGGTTTTTGAGCATACTCTCCAGTAATGATATAACAGGGATCTGGAATGCAGAACTCTTCAGTCTAGTTGTAGACAATCAATTACGGTGATGGTACGGACCCCCATCAATTTTGAGGAAAGAAAAATTGATTGCATCTGCCCACTCGCTTTGTGACTTAAGGTAGTCAACATGATCGCAATACTGACAAAGTTTTGTAGATCTATTGTATAAGGTTTACAAGATACAGCATTTTAAATATAAACTCCCTTACAAAAAAAAAAACACATTTTCATGATTCACAACTGCCGATGCATATTTTGGCATAAAGTAATTGAAATAAAACATATGACTGCAGAATCCTGTCTCAGGATGTCACACAGTTTAGGAGATATGGCAATTTGAAATCCAATGCTCCTTAGAAAAACAAGTTAGTGCCTAGAGTCTACAGAAACAAATCTTAAAAAATGGGGAAATAAGATTTATACCTGGATACAAAACTAGAAACCTGTAAATAAAATAGTGTGTATTACACTGCACTCGGAAGTTATCATATAAGACTAAAATAAAATATATTTATTGACTATTATTCCATATGAGAGGGCTTTCAAAAATGCTCACTTTACCATGAATAGTCTATACACTACAGAAAGCTAAGAAAACTAAATGAACTGCTTGCGGTAATTAAGACATAAGGGAGCCAGCCCCAAAAACTCTTGCAGAGTTCTTTTACTGCAGCTCAAACAGTTTGGGGAGAGTTAGCATTTTGAAATTTCACTTCTCCTTAAAATCATTATAAGCAAATTCACTCATAACTGGAGAAACCTGTTTCTCGAAAAAGGATTTTTGTGCAGAATAGGCATCAATATTTTACGTGCACCCTTACAACTCTTGTTTGGTTAATGGCTGCATATCTTTGGGAGAAGACGTTTTCTTACTTGACTAAACTAATCAGATTGAATTTACTTCAATACTGAATAAAAGCGATTTGCGGACGGACATCTACGACGAACAAATTTTTAAATTATCCGATCATGACATAGGTGCCCCTAATCATAACCCATCTGACATGGTAACTTATTGGCCGAAAGAATGTGCCAAATTGTAACTTAGTTTGTCAATAAAGGATGGAAGAAGTAGGTGCTCAAAAATCCAGAGCTAAACCAGGCTCACCTCATTAATCTATCCTTCCTATGGTTTAGGGAGCAAGGGATTGAAAGAGGAGGTATGAGAAATGGGATTGAAGCTCAATGGTGATTAAAGGGACAATGCTGCATCACCAAAAGTAAATTTATGGGCACAAAAATTTTGTCTTCATTATCAAAATTTATTGTTGGAACCACCAGGAATTAACTGCGAATAGAACCAATGACACAATTACCATGGCTAAAGGCCGTTCATGATAAACAGAGCAATTTTGAAATCAACCTTGGAAAAAGGTCACTGCTCCTGAGTGACATACATTTTAACGAGCTCACTAAGTGACATGTGCCCAGTAAAACTGGTAATGATAGAAGGAAAATAGTTCCATATCTTAATGTTGAATTAACGTTTAGGTAACGATTTGTGATAATTTACATAATTTCTTTTGATTTCCGTTTTTCTGCATCAAAGTGTAAAAATGAGGAGATTGGTAAAATATTTACTTTTGTAATAATTTTACAGTTTCACTTGACCGACGCATGAATAAAGGGATGAGACCCATGGCAATGTTAATTTTATATATGCTGGAGGAATACACAACGTACATACAAATAGATACTAAGCACAGTTTTCAAAAGTGCTCATTTTACCGTGAATAGCTTATACCAATAATGGCCCACATAGCATCTCCAAATCAGATATTTTACCTAACAATTTCCCTGATCTTCATACACCCTCTTTTTTTCTCAACATTTTTGTGGTTTCTATTGATCTTATCTTGATTGCCCCCCCCCCCCCCCACCAACGGTTAAATCATGTTCTTAACATTTACCAGACGTTTATAAGGGAAGAAAGATTACATTATTAGCTATTTTGCTGCTAATAGCAATGTTTTAAAATTTATACAGTAACAGCAGTAAACAAATGTTTGTTGAGAGCAAACTGCATCTCAATTTAAAAAATAACATGTATTTTAGATGTTTATATAAATAAGACATTGGAACTTTTTCTTTAAATATTGACTATATTATTTACCCTTTTGCATTAGTGATCTAGAAATGTTGACTAAATGTGTCACAGTTAAAAATTATTTTGTGAAATTATCTTACAAAATTATCAATTTTCCGCTTAACCGTAGTCACCTTTTTTTTCTAACGAAAGATTTTAAGAAAGGTTTTTTTTTTGTGTTGCAATGAATTGTCATTTCATAATATTCAGTTAAGAATTCTTTCATCTTTTAATTGCATTATTTAGGCCTATATTATATATTACGCATTTATATTTGTATATGTAGCCTTAATGATACAATATGGTTGTGGACCAGAAAAAAATGAAGATAAATGTAAGAAAAACTAAAGTAGTGAGGTTCACAAGGAAGAAGGTGATAAGCAGGGACATGTACAGATGGGAGGGACAAGAGATAGAAGAAGCAGCAGAATATAAGTATCTAGGGATTGTACTGCAGGGAGACCTCAGGTGAAAAAAAAACAGGTAGAGAGGGTGGTTGCAAAGGGAAGAAGGGCTCTGGGTATGCTGGGAAGGGTGCTGAGAGGTGAAGGAGAAGGCTTACGGCACAATGGTACGGCCAATGTTAGAATATGCTGCAGCAGTATGGGACCCGTATGTGGAGGTGGAGGTGCGAGAACTGGAAAAGGTGCAGAGAAAGGCAGCAAGATGGGTGAAGGGTAGGTGGAGAAGGCAAGGGCAGGATGATGAGGAAGAAGGGAACTATAGGCCATCAGTGATGATGAAAGAAATGGGGTGGAGCTCATTGAAGGACAGGAGGAAAGTTGAACGGGTAGTCAAAATGTACAGGGTGGTAAATGAAGAGGGAGGATGGGGAGGGCTACCCTGCAAGCTAAGTATGGGGGTGTTTAGAGGAAGAGGAAACAACAGTGAGAAGTTTCAGAGGGTGTGGAGAACGGAGTGGGGTAGGCAGTCTATGCTTGTAAGGTCTATGAGGGAGTGGAATGTGTTGAGGGAGGAATTGGTATCTGTGACTGTGAGAGGGGTTGGTAAATTCAGGAAGGGAGTGGAAAAGGAGTTGGCCGGGTGAAGGAGAGTTGAGAGCTCGCCACCGGGCGGTAGCCTAATTGCGAGTGTATGTATGTATGTATGTATGTATGTATGTATGTATAATGTACAATTATTATGTAAATTTTGTTTATAGTTAATTGTTATAAATTAGTCAACCGGATTAATGGCACAGCTATCAAAATGCTTGCTTACAAACTTACATTACAGTTAGATAGATTCAGTCCAGTCATTGAGTGATTTTTGAAACTTATGTCCTGCAGAGAATTGAATTTACCGTAAATGATTGTGATAGTGTACTATGTTGTTAGGCTGGTAATTAAGAAACAAAAAAAGATGCTTCAAGTATTTTTTTGTGTGGGCCTTGTGTTGAAAATATACATTGAATATGACAGAGGGCTGCGGGGCAAATCGAACCATGTTCGATTCCTGGACGGATTGCTCCCAGGATTTTCGCATCTAGGAAACATGTCGGTCGATGCCACTGATCGGCGAATTTTCTCGGGGATCTCCATTTCCCCCATCCTTGCATTCCGATTCTGCTACATACTAACCTCGCTTCACCATCATTGACTCTCAAGACCTGAATGTTTGGTGCCGCAAAAATCTCTTCACATGAATATGATGTAGCTACAGTTTGAGCTACATGCCTGACAATTTATTTTTACTATAAAATCTAATACATTTCCCTTTTACATTCAAAATGCTTTCATCCCCCCCCCCCCCCCCACCATCAATTTAACATATCTCTTAAAACAAAAAAATTTTAAGCAGCTTTCTTTTCATGCTGCAACTTTTCCAGAATTTTTTACAATTATTTAGTTAGTATTTCACTTCATTTCTAAAAAATACTAACCAGTCGGTGATGACAAAAAAGAAACTGTGCATGCATTTCCAACTATCAAAATATGAAACCATTTTAATAAGCAATTTCAGAAAAATGCGGGAAATTTACAGGTTTCTTGAGCACTTCGAGTATCATTTTGTTCTCATCTGCCTTTCTCCCAGTACTGAGTATGGGAATAGATTCCGCCCCCAACTTTAGCCCAGCACTATGTGGAGCCCAGCATCAGAGCCTCTCCAGATGTATACTGTAGGTAACCTCCTTGGTAATACAACCACCTACTTTCATCCTAATTAAAAAATAATACAAGCATAAATTTATATTTTTAAGAATAATTTCAAATACGATTTTTTACTAGATACTACATTATTGTTCATAATAAACCCTCACATAACTGAGAGCCTTTGAAACGAGCATAACTGTCATGTCTACATAACTTAAGGCTTTATACTGACAACTTTGTTTGCAACATCTGGGTGTAGCAAAACTAACCAGATAAACATCTTGTAAATTGTCATTCCAAAAAAAAAAAAAAAGTTAAAATATACCTAACAGAGCCTATATTAGCAGCATACTGGTGACATTTGTTGGTTGTCTCACAAAGGTGTTAACCGTACATCTACTGATTGTTTATAACTTTAACTTAATCATGAACCATTGATACCACAATCCATTCAACTAAATATTGGAATCAGCTACAGACTTTTCTTGACATTCTACTCCATTTGCAGACTTCAGCTGGGCTCACAACCATCCGTTGCACACATCAATCAGTTAGTCATAAATATGTTTTTTCGTCCGTCAGTTGGACGCACTTCTCAACAATCCACCGCCACCGCCGCCAATCCTTCTGCCCGGAAAAATTTCACCACGACAACTTAACATCGAAATATTTCTTTTGTAGAAGGTATATTTTGGTCCAAAATACGTTTTCAAGAGAGAAACATTTTGAGGAAATAATTTTTTTAGGTGATAAAAATTTATATTGAATTATTGTTTACATTCTAGATTCCTGAATTTACCAAGATAAATAAACAAATATCTACCACCTTGCATGTTATTTCACGTGCGTATTCTCATCTACATAATGTCGTCAGGAGGCGGTGTCCACCCATCGGTCCATGAAAAGTTAAAGTTTGAGATATATTTGACGGATTGAAGGATAAGAAAAAAGTTGCCCTGTAATTGGTCAAAAATCACGTGACCGCGAGTGACAACTGCGGCGGAAGGTTGTGAGCCCAGCTTTCCTCATCAGGTTTATCACAAAATAGAATGAAATCAAAATCATTCTTAGCATAAATTCAGGACCAGCCTTCAATACATAAACAAACACTGTAAACCCTAAAAATACCACTTTATACCATATAGTTTAACTGTAGTTTATGTCGAAATTAATTTTACCAGACACGGCATTGTTGGCAGTGACCCCCTGAATGCTACACCATTCCCGACAGTAACAAACACTACTACCTAATGAAGCCAAGTTAGTAAAGACATAACAATCATTATCTGTTGTGGGCCTATGTTTCCATCGCATCCGATAAATCCGTGCTGGCACGTCATTTAACTGCAATGTACAAAAACATCTTACTACAGAAATGCTTACCGTAGCTGTATGTTTGACACTAGCATTTATCACAACCGGACTCCCAGACATTTTAAAATTCACTCCTAAATAACACTGTAACTGGCACAACTTTTCCTTTGTACTATTGAAGACTACGAAAACAACAAATTGCCCTTTGCCCTTCAACCACAAACATGAACGACGAAGTCTCATTTACGAACAAAAAACACATGAGCATCGCAAATATCATAGACTAAAGATGAGGTAGACCGCTTCTTCTGCGCATGTAGCCACATTCACCTACTCTAAAAGAACACAAATGTCAACAATGATGCGAGTGTTCATTTGATTTTTTTTTTGTTTTGTTTAATTGCATTCGTAAGATCTTTTTCTAATACATACCTGTACAAAGATATTAGACGTGTGAAATTACAGTATACAAAGTTTCTACTCTGGACATAGTAATCACACACATTGGTAAACACTGAAATAAATAATAACATTTTGACACTGCACTGTAAATAAAAACAAAACAAGCAATGAATATTTTTATCATGATAACAAATAATGTCTGATTTATGCCTTGGACATATTTTCCTCATAATTTGGCCAATCCTCCTCCAACATACTGTAGGGCATCGTCGTTTCGCTGAAACAGAAGATAAAGGAAACGGAAAAAAACTGCAACAAAAAATCCATACAAAGATATGTTTTTGATTAGAGAAGCAAATTTCTTGAATGTGTAGTGGTAACAAATTGAAAAGTTAAAAACGAAGGTAGGATGGCCCTTTCTGGACAAGTTTTAAGTTAATTGAAGCCACGTGTTAATGGTTTTTTATTATAGTGTCATGCTTATGAAAGGATTCATTTTTCTGAAATAAATGGCTATTTTTGGACATGAACATAAGTACTAAAACATGTACTCGCATGCGAATGTTAGAATCTCTGAGCTTTGAAAAGAGGTCTACATGAGTATGACTTTCTTTTGCCATTGATTATTCTCACAGATCTCTTTTCCACGTGAAAAACTTTTTTGCTGGCAGAGGAACTACCCCAAAAAGTTATACCATAACACATGATGGAATGAAAATATGCAAAATATACCATTTTTGCTGTATTTTTTTTCAAGAATTCTGCAACACTCTGCATGGCGAAACATGCTGAACTTAGTTTAGGTAAAATATACGCAATGTGAGATTTTCAGTTAAGTAAATTGTCTACTTTTAGTCAAGAAACTTAATCACTGCAGTTTTATTAATTATGTCTCTGTTTGTACTAACATATGAATTAATGTTTTTTTTTTCCTGTTCTTTGCGAGGAAATCTGACGTGCTGCGCCTCCAGAGGTGCTGGTGGTGTGTTCGTATCCCGCCTGAGAGCAAGTGGGAAACAGAAACTGATGATGCGCCCGGCGTCGTTTTCGGTATAGAGAACGATTGTTGATGGGGATCGTACGGCCGACGGCCTACGGCGACTCTGGATACGCGGTCAATATGAAGGAGAGCTGAGTGAATTTGTCCATTATATTGCGTAAAGGTAAAATATTGCCTGTGGGCGAAGTTTTCTGCCACTTCACACACCTATATTACCACTGAGGTTACCCTGCATAAGGGAGACAGGCCCTGTAAATGCAAAACACACTGAAATACACTTGGAAATTTGAAGGCTGGTATTGGGTGCAGTATCCGATGAACTCAAGAGAGTTAAATGCAATAAAACACGTCTAATTATGGTATGACTGTTTTATTACCGTAAAGGTACAGTGGAATGTTACTGCACTTGTTAATGCATACCCCAGTTAAGCAGTCCCGGCACTTTGGACCTGCCGGTGGTCGCTGCTGCTAGAAAATAGTATGGGCCTTAGATTGTAATTACCTGAAACGCATCCCGTGCATGAAGTTCTGATATGTTACGTCAGGAGCAGGGAGACCTCCTCCTTGCTAAATAAAAGTACTAAAAGGTTCTTGAATTATGTTAACTATGGATATGAAGAAAAATGCAGCCTATATTGAATTGCCGAGGAGGGTATGCGGAGCTTACCATTTGCCCTACTGGTTGTCTGGAGTCCTGAAGTCTGACTAACGACATGGCGTCGGTTTCGCCGCACGTCCGGCGAATCCGGCGACAAAATGAAAACACGAAAAAACTGAACTTAATGAATAACATGATAAATGAAATTGATGTTGTACATAGTTAAGATTGCTAAACTAAAACACATTGGTGACATACTTGTGAACACCGGAGCCCTGATATGGCTAAGAATGTGACGTCACGAGAATATCACTGCACTTTAAGTGTGATATTAAATGAAATTATGGCTAAGGTGGCTGATTCTCTATAGATGATTGCATGTACACTCTTATAATTAACATTTTAGAATCGGCGTGTGTCGTTATGTAATTAATTTCAGGAATGCGTATGGATGTGACGACACACGTATTTCGTATTTAAGGGTAGAGCTACACCCTGTTTTCTATGGAATGTTATCGACTCTCTATGCTGGAGCGGGAAGTTCCCCATGTCAGTTATGGTGTAATCACTATGAATTATATTTAAAATGCTCATATTATTTAATGCTGCTAGGGAACCGCTCGCCACTTCACACTTCGAGCAGAAATTTTATTCCCCGTCTTTTGAAATCACTCAGAGCCAAATTGCACTCCAGATTCGGCCATGGGGCCCTTCGACATCGCGCACATAGGAAAGTCTTGGGAATAAGCAGCGCCTCTTACCAAAGTGTTCCTTCTAATGGCTGTTGCATCTAACGGTCGTGGCTTCACGGGACACACACATTTAGGTCACATATCCATTCATCATGAGAGTTACCTCTTGTGTTAAATGTTAAATATTATAACCCGCGGCCGTGAGTTACAGGATGGTAAGAAAAGTGTAATGCCATTCTTGACGACCTGCACTGATCGAGACCGTGACCTAATGCCGATCTGTCGAGTGTTGATGTGTGGTTCATGCATCTGTGATGGAACGAACGAGCACAAGGGATACGTAGACATTAGGAACATGTCAAATTCATAAGATATGTTGTATCTAGGTTGAGATTTAATTTGTTTGCAGTAAACCATGAATTTAGCTTTGTAAATGCTGTATCCGTTTTTTTATGTAAGATTATTTACTGAGTTTCCAGAGACTAAGATGCTAGTATCATCTACAAATATAATTGGAGTCGTTTCTGGGGTTAACGCACATGGAAGGTCATTTATATGAACTAGGAAGAGTAGGGGGCCCCCAATGCGTGATTTTTCCTGGTTCAGAGTAGAATGAAGTAGTTTTTCCTTTGATCCACACTGTTTAAAATACATGAGCTTATTAGTTTATTTGGTGTACCTGAGACTCCATAAAACTTTAATTTTTTATAAGTGTCTTGTGATTTACACATTAGAATGCTTTAGTGAGGTCGCAAAATATTCCATTGGATGGCATTTTTATCAAGTTAATTAATAATGCTATTTGTTAGTTTGAAAATTTCATCATTTGTTGACGTGATTTTCCTAAAGCCAAACTGGAAATTTGATGAGATTTTGTGATTCTCAAAATGTTGCAGCAACCTCCTGTAAATCAGTTTTTCAATTACTTTTGAAAAAGATATAAGAATTGAGATGGGTATATAATTGTTTACTTCGGTCTTGTCTCCTTTCTTGAACAATGGTATTACCGTAGCACATTTCGAGTACAAGTTTATACAAACACGTCGAACAAACAATATTATGTGAACAAAATACCTTTACCAAGTTGAATTTAATGAACCTACATTACAAATTTCTCAGAGAGAGAGTATACATACATCTCAAGTTATTTGTTTACAAATCAATTTTCTAACCGTAACTCCAAACGACGCCATTTTCGCAAGACGTGTTGGCAGAAAATCAGTTCAGTGTTGGGACACGGAGATTGGTTGTGTGCAGCCAGCGAGATCGGTTTGGCCCACGCCTATCATCAGAGCCTATCTTTGAAAGAAACACTCGAAGTGATTACTAGCACCGCTCGCAATGCATACCGTGCAACCCTTGCTCTGGTTATCCATGCGACTGAAAGAGACTTTATTCAGATGGTGTTACTGCTGGATGCTAACATCGCAGCCAAAGTGACTCTCGAATGTGTTCCCGCTCAGCCTCGTTGCGATTCGGGCACTGTGAAGGAAGAACAGAAGACTAAAGAGACCACAACAACTGCATCTGTGACGAACCGCAGGCCAGATACAACCCACACAGCAAATGTTCAATGTAATACGATGAACCATATTGAAGATGCCACCAACAAAACTTACGCTCCACGTAATACAATGGACATCAACACTTACAGCCCATGGAGAGACAACACCCAACCGCCGAGGCCATGCAGATGGTGTGGAGGGTTAAATCAAGGGCCACTGAAAGGTCTCCACAATAAGTGTTACTTACACAAACTATTGGACCGCAAAACAGTTTCACTAGAATAAAAATTAGTGTCATAAACGCCCATGTCAAGCACTTATTAATATGGCGGCCTCCCACAACTTTTTTAGACCCGACGTTATCGACACCAGAGATATGCAACCATTTCAAGAAGTAATTCAATTGGCTTCACGTCAGCAGACAGTGAGAATCGCTGGAGAAATGATGGTCACAGTAGAAATACAGGACATTGAGATGACGGCCACAGCATTCATGTCTGATGACTTGAGTGAAGAAGTCATTCTCTGTGCTCCCTGGTTGACTGAACAACATGCTGTCGTCAAACCCGCGACCCGGCATTTTCATTTTGGGACGAGGGAACAGCGAACCACCTACAATCTTGATCAGCGAACATCTAGACAAGCTTCTGCCATGTTGCTCGCCAAGCTGGGTGACTCCATGCCCCCTGAATTCTGGGAGGAAGTACAATGCCTATGGGACGAGTGACGAGACATCTTCACTGCGGCTGACCTGTTGCACAAAACGGCTGTAGCCGAACACTGTATCCTGCCAACTACTAACAAACCTGTATTGATTCACCCAGATGGTATTACCCTCCCCAACAACAAATCATTAGCGAGCAAATTGACGAGATGTTACGGGGAAAGTGTGATAGAGCTGTCGAAAAATAACTACAATGCCACCATCACACTAGCACCAAAGAAGGATGGCTCGTGGTGAGTCTGCATCGACTTCAGATACCTTTATCTCATCACTGAAAGTGCTTGTCCCTGTACATCAACATGAAGGACACCCTGAACAGCTTGGGCTGCACAAGGGTAATGACCACTATTGACCTGAAAAGTGGATTCTGCAAATACCAGTCAGACCTTCAGATCATTATAAAACTGCTTTTATGTTGCCAGACAGCAGATGTTTTCAATTCTGCGCCATGCCATGTGGCCTGAAGTGTGCCCCTTCCACTTTCCAGGGTATGATGATACGCGTCCTGGACGGCTACATTGGTGAATTTGTTTTGGCGTACTTGGACAATGTTATTATCTGGCCCGAGTCCTGGGAAGACCATATACGTAATTTATCGCTGGTCTTAGAATGCCTTGCAATCGACAAGCTCACCTGTGCAAACAAAAAGTGCCACCTGGTGAAAGTCAGCAACCAGTTTCTTGGCCACATCGCCAACGAGCACAGAAGCTGTTCCACAGACGAACAACTCAAGCTGATAGAAGATTACATTGCACCGACGACACACATACAGCTCCGCAAGTTTTTTGGGCTTGCGAACTGGTTACGCGAATACGTGCTGGAATTCGCCATTGTGACTGATCCTCTAACCAAACTGATGTCCACCAACATCCGGTTCTGGTGGACCGCTAAACAACAGGACAGTTCTGATGAGCTAAAGCGCAGTTTCTGTGAGTACTCTGCATTTGCCTGCTATGACCCAGCACGACATATTTCCGTACAGATGGATGCAGGTGAAAATGGACTCTGGGCAGTGTTGTTCCAAATGGCAGATGATGGAACACGCGAATTATTGATTTCGGGAGCACCAATTTTGAAGCAGTGGAATGCAGATACGATGTGAACAAGCGCGAGTGTCTCGCCATTATTGGACTCTGAAAAATTACCGCCAGCTGCTTGAGTACCAGCATTTCACTCTCCAAACCGATAATTGCTGTTTGTTATGCCTCCACAACACCCGGGAAAGACACAGCAAACTGACCCGCTGGTCCTTGTTTCTACAATATTTTGATTTCGAGTCACAGCACGTGGTAGGAGAAGATAATCAGCTTGCTGACCACCTGTCCTGCTCACCCAGAGGAAACGGTTGCGCAAGATGAGGAAGAGTGGGAAGACATAATCCCCCCCCCCCCCCGCACACGGGATCTACAAAATGCACCCAGTATGCTGCTCAAACATCATGACTGTGCCAACCACCCTTACGCTGGATGCACTCAGGGAATAGGTAATAAACGAGCAAAACAGATGCCCCTTTGCCCATGAGTGGAAACGCAAGTGTGCAGAATGAGTAATGGAAATATGGATGGTCATTAATAATTGTTTTTAATCACGTGTAAATGTCAACAGTTTCACGTGGTGCACATACATACCGCCCACCATGCACGACGCAGTGCTCTGCTACGCGCATGAGAATGAACTGGCAGGACATCCAGGTGTCAACCAAAGACAATGGAATATTACAAGGTATTTTCACTTGCCCAGTTTTGCTATATACACAAGAGCATTTGTACGCGAGTGTGTAAAGTGTAGTCAATATAAGAGCAGGCGACAAGATGGACTCCAACAACAATGTGTCCGGGAACCCAAGGAACAATTCGAGGCAGTTGCAATCTATCTGATGGGGCTCTACGCATGGACTTCCAAATGGTAAAATATTTATTCTAGTCGTCACAGACCTGTTCTCCTGCTGGGTAGAGGTGTGCTCCCTCTCCTGTGCGTGGGCATGCACCATTGGGAAAACACTGCCTAACGAGTTCTTTACCCGTTGGGGTTTCCCACATGTTTGTTAAGTGATAACAGCATGAAATTCACAGGACGTGTGTGCGGAGACCTGTTCGCAAAATTGAGCATAAAACATCACACAACAGCTATTTATCATCCATGTGCCCAACTCTACGGAACATAGAAATCAGGACTTGCAAACCCAGCTATGTTTATGTATGGGTAAAAATCATGCTTAGTTGACCGAGCACTTACCTGCTGCTATGCTTACACTCCGCTGTAGGGTGAACGAAGCAACCGGCAGCTGGGCTGGTGTAGCCCAGCTGCCCCAAGGGTGTGATCTTCCCCTCCCGGGAGAGTTCCACAGCAGGACGAGGGAGATCGCCACTGACCCCGTTGGTGGGAGAGTAGAGAGGAAGAGAGAGGGAGGGCGATAAGGGAGGTGCAAGAACAGCAGATATGCTACCTGGCCACATGGGTGCCGACCTCCGCTCTTCCCCCACCCCCCTACACTGCAGCCCGGACAACAAGTTTACACACGAGCTCATCCCTTGTCAGCGGGACAGAAAGGCTTCTCTTTGCAGCTTTCGCGGCAAAATGGAAGGGACCACACATGGTCGTCCGAGCCAAAGGCGATTCATATTACGATGTCCGACTGAACGATCACCACGATGTCATGCTCCTCATGAGAGATAACGCTGCGATGCCCAGCATCCAGCCGCCTGCACCAGAGTACTCCGTGGCAAATGTAACCTTGCCCATACCACTCACTGAGGCAGAAGATTCAGTAAACAGTGGCATCGCCAATCCAAATACGCCCGATGCCACTATGCTCGAGGCTCCCGCATCCACACGAGCTCTTACAGATGACACGCTCACGTCCGGTTCATTTCAGGAACACGTCATCGAGATACCAGAGAACAGAGATGTCTTTGACAGCGAGGCAGGGGGGCCACATGAGGATGGCCAGGATCGCCAGGTAAGATGCTTCCCCTGATAGCATTGCGATGCCACTGGAATGCCGGCATCCTACGACAGAAGAGAGCAGCAGCGACGAGTTGGAAGCGGAAGAACTTTCCTTACCGCCCTGCTGCTCAACACGTGCCATCAAGTCCACCGTGCCATGTGTGCGACATGTGGCCATGCCCCTGCAACTGCCACAACCCGCACGGCACTACTGGCTGCTCCGAGACAGCGGCCAAGCGCACTTCGAGTGCAACAACAATAACAACACAGAGGCTACAGACTGCGGGAATTTGAAGCCGCCCATCTGCTGCTGTTAAAGTCTGTAGTCGGCGAGTGAACTGCCTCCGAAGAGGAGGGCGTTTGATGTGAACTGGTCAGCCTCAGCTCATTCGTCCTGCCGACAGCACACCTGATCAAGCATCACCCCCGACCACGTGAGGCATTAGTGCCCCAGCATATGTCCTGTGCACCTGTGTGCTGAGCTTCAATACAGTAAAGTGTAGCTTGAAGTGTAATGTTGTTGTTTATTTTTGGAAATGGTCTTTAAAATATTATTGTGTTGTGCAACAGTGCGTTCGCCACATGCACGCCATAGCGCCCTCGTGCTACATCATGTTTGTTTACCTTTGTACATTTCTAGGTTAAGGGTCGGACATAAGGACAAGTGACATGTAAAAAAGATAGTGCCAACGGTAATAATTTTTATTTCTCCCTGAATATTTTTATATTGTGAATTCTATTGTTTTACATATTGTTTAATCATTCTGGTATCATTGTCAGTTCCTTTCGCACTTCATTTAATATTTTCTGCCTGAATAATGGAATTTTTAACATCATGCAGGAAGCTTGCGCCCAAGTGGCCAGTTCCCGCACAAGCATTTTTCAGTAGCATTATGGTATCCAGTGGGACTGGTCATGCATGAGTGCCTGCTCTGGAGACTTCAACTTTTTGAACTTATAATGTAGCTGCCATGTTAAATTTAATAATGCTGGAACCTTTATAGTATTTCATTACCCCAGAGCATGCACCACCCCACAGTTCTGACAGTCTTGTATGCGGCCAAACCTTAACTTTTACAACTTAATCACTATGTCAGCTTTGCGCCATTTTTGTACTGTTTAAGAGCTCTCTGGGCTAAAGTGGATATGTACTCCTTTGTACCTCAAATGAGGGTCTATAAATAAATTGTTACATTCAAGGAATATGGCTTGCGATTTATTTACTGGCTGGTATAACCATTTAACCTACAAATTATTTTCTCTTAAAATGTACGCCAAGTGTTTTATGGTGTTGGGCGGCCGAAACAACCCACTACATATTTAGTGACATATAGGGGAACCCTACAGCCCCTACTAGCCCAGGCAATAAAGAATTATAGCTCATCAGAACTTCACATCATCGAGACAGGAATGATTGCTGTAGGATTGATGTCGGGACACCAAGGGAAGGCCCCATGGCTGTCGGCCTTCACGACCCCATTATTCACATGCTCTGCACTGGTGCCCAAACCTGGTAAATATTCATCTAACATTCCATCTAGGTAACCTAACCTACACCCCCTTGTGTTCCCAAATTTCACCACATCAATTTCCTTCAGCAACAATTCATGACACAAGTAGCGCAGAGTGTAATGATAAGACATCACACTTGATTAGTTCACTCACTATTCTCAGATAATCAAATGTGTCACATCATATTGTTATTTGTTTTCTGGCCGTAGAGTTATAAGCATTTTCCCCTGTGACGATTATCTTTAAACTGTTCGTGACACATCCATTTTTTGTTTTACGACACTGTAGCAATCTAAAATATTTATTGGTGGGAAACTGTTAATTGGTCTATATGAGAATCAAGAGTATTTGAAGGGCATTTGTATAAGTACATTTATTACTAAATGTTGAATTTGATTCACAATAACCAGCATCTCTCTCAGATAATCTTATTTGAAGAATGAGTATACTTATTGCTGTGTTATCTGATGTTAGGTTTGTTCGTAGTTATCAACCAAACATGAATAGGTCAGGTTTGCTGCGAATCTTTACTGGCGAGGCATAAATAGAGTTCAGTCTCAGATACTTCCAATTTTTCTGAAGCCCTGTTTAATTTCTAATTCCACGATATTCCTCCGCCTCATGCAAACAAAGCTTGACCCAGTCTAGGAAATTACACCAAAGGGGCCATGTACCACATTCATGTGCATTCAGTGTAAATAATATTTAAGAACTATTTCTTGCTAGGAATCACCAACACAGCTATTTTTTCTCTGTATTTATTCATATTAACTATAAAGGAAATATAATAATTTATAGATGAAATGCAAGTAAAAGTTCAATTTACCCGAAATTTTTTTGTTATATTAACACAAATAGGAAATGCTTGTCACCCAATACGTATTTAGGAAACAACTAAGCATGTCATATGGGGTGATTTTTCTAATGTTTGATTCAAAATGCTTGATGAAACCGTGAATAGACTATACATAGTATATGTAATGGTGTATTGTGAATCAGGAATGCAAAAAACGTGGCTCCATGTGCGTAAACTGTTGTTCTTATAAAATTATTAACTAGGGGATCGGCCTGTGGAATCTGCAGGCTGAGCCACCATTGGTGAAGCAGGTAATCGTACGAATAGTAGTTATTGTACAGTCGTTGGTGAAGCAGGTAATCGTACGAAATAGTAGTTATTGTACAGTCGTTGGTGAAGCAGGTAATCGTACGAAATAGTAGTTATTGTACAGTGTGGTATGGGAATGCCGGCACATGTTCGCTCGCGCCTATCGATGCTCGCTCGCACCTTCCAAGTCTGCTTAACACATAAGGCTTAAGACTGAAGACTTAAGACAAAATACTTATGACTTGAGGGTACTTGACAAATGGGTATATGAACTTGTGTACGATAATTATGGTAAATCCGACCCAACTTTTATGGTATTCACGAACCTTAAGTCTGGGGCACAAAAACTATTTCCCTGGAAGTGGGGCAGGGGTGTCTGCAACAATAACTCGCCCCCTTCCCCATGGGGACTATCCATCCCCTAGCCCCCCTAACCATTTGGCTGTAAAGTGTTACTCTGCTGAGTCCTTCTGTAACCTAATAGGTTGTAAGTGAACACATAATTTTTCTATTGTAAACCAAGCTTAATAACATAATTGCATAAATCTTAAGTTAATACACAATATTTCTAATGTAAATAAATGCTTTCGTACACATCATAATGAGTAAATAAAATAAATATTTACTGTAAACCCAGCGCCATACATAAAATATAGAAAATAGATATTAAAAAAAAATATATCCGATATAAAAAATATTGTTATATTTTCCCGATATCAACATTTCTAGGCAGCTATCTTGTTATCGTATTGATTTCGTATCTCCAAATGTTGAATCCAGCATACAATGCCACTTCGAGTGTTCCATAATTGCCTTTAAACATTTCGATTGCGAAATTGCATCATTTCTATAGAATAGAACAGCATTCGCCTGGATGGTTTACACTGAGGGGAACCACATGATTTGGTTGTTCTTATTTCGTTGCCCCAAACAAAGATTTTGTTGGTGCAGTTAAAGATTAGTTAGGCTCTAAGTATACATTAATTATTTTCGGTTAATATAACAATTGGCAGTCCAACTAAATTTAGAACCTCAATTTCCTACGCCCAAGTGCCACACCTTAGCAACCTCAACTGAAGTGACTACTGATGAAATCAGAATGTTAAAAAATACATACATTTTAAATACTGGACACTGTGTGCAAATAAATTTTAATATTTCAAGTTTTACAGCTTTAATTTTTTGTTTCTTGTTGAACTTGTTTTATTGGGATGGTTATACCATTATAAAGCCCCAAAATATGTATGTACTAACGGACAAAAAATGCAAACAAACTCTCGAACTCTATTTTCGAACGAAGGCAATCAAATGAGCGGCCAAACAGATATATACTGTTGATTCAACAAACTGTTTTGTTAATAGCCTAATTACTTTTGGCCCAATACCATTCAATTCAACCTTCGAAAAATATAATTTCCCGATAGCTGCATAAATGCTACCGTACAATAAGGCATGAAGGCTCCCAGTTAGGTTCGCAGCGAATTAGGTAAGATAGTTCCAAGTCTTGACTTATTGCGAGTGCAATGTTTAAATTTGTAGCAAATCAAGTTTGTTTCTGTACTTTATACGAGTAGTGGTAGCAAACAGGTTCTGGCATCACAGGGAGCATTACTGGCCTAAATGTCGTAATAATAACCTTGGAAGAGGTCGCTCCGAGAGGCACATCGATTTCCGGCATCCTTTAACCTGGGGAAAAGATCACCAGATGTTTCAACCTTGGGAAGCTCCATGCTCTGCAGGATACAATAACTGTGGTGGGTACTCTGCTGTCAGCTGGGATGAGGTACTGACAATTCTTGCCCACAAAATTACATGGATGCACACTGTCCGCTACCTTGGTATTCATATGGACCACATACTTATTCGGCATCATCAAATATCCATTGCAACAGCCAAAACCCAATTAGCCTTTCGAGCACTATAAACACTTCTCACATGATATTGTACATTACCAAAATCACCTGGCTACGCCTATGGTAGGCATGCATTATCCAAATACTCCTATACGTCAGCATGGTCTGATCTTATGTGTCCCCTTCAATGTTACGACCTATCATCAGCACATACAACAAAGGACTCCGAAGCATTCTCGACTGCCCGCATCGCACTCCATTACATCAGCTCTACGACATGGGTGAAGTTCGGGGGCCACTCCAGACCATCCGACGACAAACACCAGATCCCTGACAGCAATTCGTAACCACCACAATCCCATCATCGTATCCATGGCCGTCTACGACCTTCTGGACCACCACCCCTACCGCAGACTCCTGACCCTTTACATCGATACCCCCCTCCCCCTAACACCGAAGATCCTCATCTACCAGTCCTACACATCCTCATCACCTTTGATTCTGTGCGGGAGTGACCCCTCTGGAGGTAATTCGTGTGGGGGTCATGGGCAATCCGGTCCTTTTCATTCCTCTCATCTCATGTCTTTTTTCTTCTTAACTTCAGTATTTCTTCCAAATTATAAGCATTGTCACTTTTGGCATAGAGTACGTGCATCGATAAAATAATATTCCGTCTATTAATTATAATTCCTGTCTATTTTACTCAAATATATTTTATGCATCCATTACATTTACATTTCAGTAGTACTATTGTATTATCATTAATCACACTATACAATTGTCAATCATTTCATCCATCATTCTACTCACTCAATTCATTGTTAACTTATTGCCAATACTGTTGTGCTATGTGACCCAGTGGAGGTTCAAACCCTCAAATATCTAAGAGAGGTTTTTAGTCCTCCTGTGTATATATGTATATAGCTGTAAATAGTTCTTTAATAAAAATACCCTTTTAGGCAAGTTATTGTTTTTATATATTTTCGTTGGTATTTAATATAAGTATTAAAACTGAAGTTTCATTAAATGTTAATTATATTTGCAATTATAATTGTTAGAATTGTATAACACATTTACTTGTAATTCATGATCTCCCAACTTGTAATTGTACTATAGCTTTTTTCAACCATTTTCCTATAATGAGTATTGTATGATCTATTTCATTTTCTGGTAGGATTTTAATTTCTAAGTTAGTTAGTTCATAAGGAACCTAAGCAATGGCTGAAGATGAGCACAACTGTAAGGCAAGAAAATCGAGAATAATTCATATGTATAATTTGTGATTGAATAAAGATATAAATAAAAGAAAGAAGGGTACCAACCCAAAAAGGAGGCCTGCAAGCCTCCACTCATCTTCAATGAATGCTCTCCCTTCTCAAGGGAACAGAAAGAAATGCATTGCATTCTGCAAACGACGAATCAAAGGCATTGCTGTGAAAACTGAGATGCTAAATGGTCCCGCATACATTATGCAATATCAGCATGTTTTAAAGTAAGCTTACATTAGACATTGTAAACAAATTGTTGTTTCTCCCTAAAGACTTTATCATTTTTTTCGCACCACATGAAATAACATACATATACAAGTATCTGCCACAACAGCTGTGGGCAGATCCCGATATTATTTCATGCCTGTGCTGTGAGAACTGTCTCCTAGGAATAGCTACAATGACCAACAATATATTTGCGCACCACACACAAGAAGAGAAAGTTTGGTATGTAAAATTGAAGAAATAATCCACCTCACACAAGCTTACAAAGTACCCGACAATTTGTCCTTCGCCTCAGAAACAACAACAGAATTACTACAAATATTATTAACAAAAGTATTGTTGTGTGCAAACACCACATGCATGTTTTAAAAATATATATTTTGTGCGCAAATACTATAAGTTGTTTTTAAAACTGTTTTATTGTGTCCGTAAAATCACATGCATTATGTAAGTATCTACTTATATCATACTCAGATGATGATAAATCCACATAACTGTTTAATTTAAAGCACCATATTCATGGTCTAATCTGTCACCGTATTTACAAAGCTTGTACCACTTACAGACATACGAAGTACACAATATTAATTGGGATTCTGGCATCATACCATATGAAGCACCTATTTCAGAATATCCACTATATGACTTGGTAAAACACAAAATAATCTTGTAAAATCTTTATGTAACAGAGTTACTCAAATACTATGTATGTAGCAACCTTAATGCGTTAGTAAGACAGTATTCGTGTAAATTACACACCTGTTCAAAACCAATGTTTTGTTCTCATTGCAAAAACAAAGCATTGTGTGAATTCGTGTGCGATAATCCATCATACGTCTGAAGCAAGCTTAATAAAAAGATGTGTACGCAATACTTTTATCCTTTTACTTTGTATACATAAGTAATTCGAGGTAATTGTGTTGTAAATATTGGATGTCTGTTCAATCATATTGTAAATAGAACTTAGGTTAATTCCTGTTCTGATCTTGTAAGCATTAGGGATGTATCTGAAGAATACTAATATACTTCAGTAAGAGAAAAAGTGTATGTTGATCACCATATTGATGTATGTTATTAAGAGGAAATGTATGTATAAAAATTATACAATGGGTACATAATGTATCATCATATTAACTAAAAAAATTCATTTCACAATTAACGTTAGTTTTATTAAATAAAGACTCACCCTTGATTTCCTTTTATTAATTACTTGAAAAATAAATACACAACTATAAATAAAATATGCCCTCCTTAAAACAGTCAGTAAAAAAATGTCAATCACACTGATCTTAACTGGAAACTCATCCCAACTGTGTTCGGTCTATTTCCCAGCCTTGAAGTTAGATGATGAATGGCAAATGAGTTTAATTGAATTCATAACATACAACAGTATATCCAATATAGATACACATAATAAAACATTCACACTGAACATTGTTAATGAAAAACATTGGATTGTTATACTTGTTAGATCACATGAACTTGAAGATTTCTAAAAAAACATATATAAAGTGAACGGTTCCCCGAAAATGTTAAGTTACTGTTACGCGGTACTCAAATACTTTAACAAATATAATGCTTAGCAATATCGGTATAGATTCCATGCAAAATGATTCACTCACATCTATGATAAGTTATGTGTGGAAAGTTTATCCAGCCAATCAACTACATGAATAGTCAAAGCAAGTTTTGTAAGTTAACATGTGTTGCATAAACATAAATATTGCCAGAGCTTCGTCAGGATATCAAATAATTGAAAAATCAAAATGTGTTAATTTATCTTACAGTAACAGTTAATCACATTGACGAAATAGTTGTCACTATTGTCGATCAAAATTGTAAGCTTGTTAACTTTAGAAATTATGAAATTAACTATATGTGTACATCTGAATAAAGGCGAAAAAAAAGTACTATAAAAAGAGATGCATTCTGTAATAGCGCCAAAATTGGGATTGTTTACCATACTCAATATGTCCATCCTGTTCACAAGACAACACCTATAAAATACGTAAAAGATAACGTAAAGTGTTCAGTTCAATTAGGAAACCAATATGGTTAAAACAGAGCAACAAATTAATTTTAAGTGAATTGGGATATAAAGTGAATAAAAATGTAAGACGTGCTTAATGTCGAGCAGCCCATAAGTTATGAAGACTCTCTAACTAATACATGTCTATGAACAATTTCAAGCAGGACCTTATAAGTTTCCATCAGAAATACAACTTCCTATACAAAATCACGACATATACATTTTGCCTTCGAAATAGGCTATGCGGTTTAGAGGTACAATAAAAAATACAGATGATGGAACTAACCCTCAACTACGGGAATGGTTCGTAATGGTATACTTCATCTGATATGTAGACACGCATACTTATTTAATGGTGTGGAAATCGGCCAGACTTGAGATGTTGGAATTACATTCACTATAAAGAATTAGCTCTCATTAACAACAAACAATGTTAACACATGCACTAATGTATGTTTGGAACCATGCTGATAATTATAAACTGCTCATTAACCCTGGTGGGAGTTATAAAGATGTCATACCATTGAGGAAGGTATTGGAATTCGCCAAAGACTATAAATATGTTATCTTAAATGCTAAACAAGAATTATTTATTCTATTTAGCAACAGGCATGCGAAGGCTCTACACAACTTGGCTAAAGAAGATGAAGGTGTTACTTTCGAACTAAGTAGTACAGAATGCGGCATATTGAAGTTAACACTTGTGAGCATGTGACATTTCTTAAACATATAGATAAAGGGACAAACCTAGATCTTGTATTCAGGTCCTGGAGTCTAAAGACATTCCTGTCAGTAACACCACCCGAGAAAGTTGTATGGATTGTATAATCAAGTTTCTCAAATAAAAACAGAGTACATTATCATATGTTTTAAAGAAAACCACCAAAATAACTTAAGAGCAGATAGGTCATTATTCGTTCATTGCAATGTTAAAAATATTAAAGTATATGTTAATAGTCAAGCTTACCCATGTACTGACTTTAACATACATTTCGCGAATGGCGAGTATCTTATTTGCTACAATATATAAAAACAATTCCAAGATACATTATTCGAAAGACATTGCACCAATATTAGATCCTCAAATATTTAAAAGTAAAGCTTCTTTATTCATTTTTGATGTCAGCAAACAAAACAACTCTATAATTGACAATGTTATTGATTCATGTACTGAAATAACTGTGAATGTGAACACCCCCAAAAATACACAAGCTAACCCATTAATTATTTATGGTAGACTAGTATCTTGTAATGCTCGCGATAAGTTAGGTAGTCAATGGATTAATGTAATAGTGCACTGCATGACATATTGTCAACGAGTAAACATGTTCTGTAATATTCAAGGTTTCCAAACACCAAATAGGTTCATTATTAAGGAAATGGCTATCACAAATATAGATAACCATAGCACTGTGTGCACATTCAAACAACCTTTTGACTGGAAATGTTTATTTCAGGAGTATAAGTGAACCAACACTAGGGTTTCAAAAAATCAGCATGTATCAATATGGGAGGGTGGATGTATGGAGTATGGCGACTTACCCTATATTTGTAACAAATATCTCAAAGACGAGGAAATATTTGTGTGTGGAGTTGATCAAAAACATATTCTAGTAAGTGTATGGAGTGGTAAAATAATATATATAAAGAAAGAGTTTAAGTGTCCATCATTAAAAACGTTATGCGAAATGTACAGATATAAATCACCATTCATTTTACAATGTGAAAATTCTAATTTAATGATTAATTAGACATTACTGATGGAGTGGAATGAGAAGGGGGATATTCCGATCGAGGTAAAAAAAAACACAGCAAATCGTGGTATTATATGACTACAGTGTAGGACACAATGGCGAAATGTAATCCTGAATTAGAGTATGCGAGTATTCTCCTGAGAAATAAAAAGTTTGGTTTTGCGTTAATGACAATACTCTGCTATAAATTCAAATATGTAATAGAGAGGGACATTGTAGTTTTTTGGTAATTAGACCATAATACAGGTGTGAAGAAGTCAGCAAATGTAAAGGGCGCGAGTGTGCAGTGTTTAGTTAATGGCCAGGCACAATATTACCATGTTATTTAAGTGAAATAGAGAATGATGTTCTGTGGCATGTGGATATGTACATTATGCGAAAGCAAGTCGAATTATTTTAGTTTCAAATAAAGAAATCAATATGGCCTTCATCCTATATAGTCAAGTGGTATCTGCTTCAGAGCTTCAGTCATTCGTATATAAGCATGTAATACATTTTCAGCCCTGAAATTCAGTTCGAGGTGTTGCAAGTAGAATGTAGAAGAGTATATTTTAAACCATACAACAGTGCCTTGCACACATAAGCATGCAATAATATTGAACATTGGTGTTATACCTATGACTCATATCAAGGTGTTAGGTTTGGTGAAGGGACAGAATTCAGCAACAATGAGCGTGCTGTGCCGTACTTGAGACCCAGCAGCGATTGGCCATGCTCACTGCAAGACTTAATTATAGCAAGCTTTAACAAAAAAAAATGCGGAAGTACGTGACAACAAAAAAATCACGTAAGAACTTACCCACCCCGACTCTGGGATCAACATCCATTGGAAGGAAGGGAGTGATGGGGATATTCACACATTTATTTTCCAACAAGGAAATCTCTCATTTCCATCTGTGTGTAATACTTGAGACTGTGGAGTTGCCAACTTTCATCCCGATTAATTTTGCTTTCTGCATTAAGTGTAAGAATGAAGTTTCATTCGAATGGCAAGTACTCTCTCATCGAACATGATTGTGGGATATAAATTACCTCTTCAATTTTACATATTTAAGGAAATGTGTCAGGACAATATTAATATTTCATGTACATAAGCCCCTGGTTTCATGTTCACAAGAAGTAAGCCTAGTATAATTGATTGTAGTGTGACCAATTGTAGTAGTTCAAATTGTAATGTTAATTTCCGAATATGTGTTTTGGAACATGCAATGTAAAGATGAACACAACTTATAGTAATGAAAGTTTGAAACAGAATATTTACATATATCAGCCAGTGCAATAATTTGAAAATTATAATTGGGGTCATTTTTGAGTCAGTAAATGAGTTTGGGTATTTATTGGTTACAGGCTGTGTATCATTAAAGTATCTTGTGCATAGTTTGTAGTGCAAGTAAATTTCACTCCATAAACTTTTTTTGATTGTGGTGTAGGATGCTAGAGGAAAGTGGCGATGAACTCAATTGCTGATGTGTATGTATTGAAAAATATAAATGCAAAATCAATGTTACCAAGTTACTTAGATGCTTGTTGCAGTGTAAATTGTTTAGTTGTTTGAGAAAAAGGAGTACTTGTGTATCAGTCATAAGTTGGTGTTCATACCATATACAACAGGTATGGCATATTTTCATCCCAACAACCTGCACGTTAGCATTACTCCAAGTAAATCGACTGTTGAGTTTGCATACTGGACCAACGGTTTGCTTAGACAGTTTTCTGAAAGTTGTAACTCCGTTTTCCATTTTCAAATTATGTATTTTCCATTATCGAATGAAAAGTCGCATGAGTTAATTCAGTGTTTCGACATTAAAAAAATGTCTTGTACATCACATGACACTGAATACCTCGCTACCTGCATGTGTTGATGTGGTCTATTCTCACTTCTTGGAAACATACAGAGACCTGGTTAACATATAGTGTTGCATGCTCCAGAATGCGGTAAAGATTGGTAACATATAATGAAAAACCTAATGTAACTCGAAGGAAATTTCCCAAATGTTAACATTTCAGGAACAAGCTATTCAAGAGATTTTAAACCAGTGTATTAAATCAATATTTACTGAAATTTTAAACAGTCTGTAAGCTTTTGAATGTATAATCAAAGTGTCTGTCAGAAGTGTATGTTATAAGAGTAATGTCAAAGTGTAACAGATACATGTGTTGTATGTATTTTATACAATATAATAAATATACTGAAACCTTAATTGTGCTTTTATGACTTAACATCTCCTTCCCCAATGCATGGTAATGATAAGTGTGATGTTAACACTACATTTAGAAACTTGAAGTTACATTTGAAAACAAAACAGTTTGTAACCCGATGTTATGTTGATACATAATGTTTACGTACGAAACTACTAGCATATTGCTAGAAAGTAAACTTAACATTGTAACTTGTGTGGGAAAGAATTTTACATCCTAACAGCCCTGCAGTTTCTGTCTTAAACTGCGGCATTACCTGGCTTCCTTCCTGCGTGTGAACAAAGACTGCAGGGACCCTCGTGATTTTACAAAACCATTGCGCTACCAGAATTCCTTCCCCCCACGTATTTCCTAAACCGCAGGATGATTTTTTGGCCCAATGGCGGCATGGACATGTATTTTCTTTCTAACCCTCACTCGTTGCATAAATGTTTTCTAACCTCCACCACATGGCTGTTTGAAGTGGGTCACTGTGTCTTCAGGAGATTGCGAGGAGGTATAAAAAGTAAAACACCCCTTCTCTCTCAGACTTTTCCCAACTCTCGAGGCGGGATGATGTCTCCATGCTCCATAAACTAGCAAGTTTACCAGTTGCTATAGAACACTTCTGGTGGAATGTTGCTCGACGACAGTGGTTACAGTGATCTCCGGTGCTTTTAATGTGGTGTTAGGTTTCCGTCGGATTCTGCACTAAGGATTAAACACTTTCTAATGTTAGTAATATTTCTATATACTACTTTTTAATGTTAATATATTTTTTCATAAATGTAAATTACTTGTATTTTTCATTCACATGTTGGGGGCACTTCGGTGGCATAGTTGGTAAAGTGGTAGGGTAAATGTGGAGCATCCCTGGCAGAGCTTCGAGTCCCCTTAAGGGCAATTGTTCAGATACTGTAACTGAGGAAATGCATAGCATTTATAACAAGATTTTTAGATGTTAGGTACACATTTTTTTTGTATTTACTTGTTTGTTTTTTTTTTTCGGGTATTTTTATATTGTTATATGTAACTGTAATATTTTTTATTCACATCGGCTGCTTCAAGGTTGGGATTAGAGACAATTATTGGTGAGTAGGAAATTTGCAATGGAAGGCCCTTCGGTTAAACATCCTCGCATTACCTTTGAGTCAGAGTCTTATTGAAGCTCTGATTCTCCACTCGATGTAGATTTGCCTCAGGTTTTGATTTACATCACTTTAGATAGCGCATTCGGGAGAAGACTTGTGGATACTCGAACGCATAAGGATCAGGTCAAAACAGACACATCTATTGAAATATTTTCCACCATATGCAAGGCATCCTTTCTGGCTATCAGTGAAACAGTACACCGATATTTCAATATTTATGTCTCCATGGGAATTAAGTTTTTTTTAAAAACAACACAGCAGCCAAGGAAATGACTATGGAGACTTTTCATTTCTGCAGTAAAGCTACACCCGTCCTCCATTCATCCGATGTGGCGAGATATACGATGATCACATTGTCCCTCAGCTCACTACGAACATTAATGAGTTTTGTGGTAGAGACAGCAGCTGGGGAATAAAGCTGATACTGCAAATGGATGTACACATTTCGCAGTACAGACCATTCACTGTAGGTGCTTCCCACACAAACCCACCTAATTTCATTGGGAAAAAGAAGGCCTGCATCAATGTAAACTGTGCAATAGATGAATGCTTCCTCTTAACCGCTGTAGCAAGTTTGTTTCCTGCCACGATCAATCTCAACTGATCCTTCTCATACCAAGAACATCGTCGGGATCTGAATATGAAAGGATTGTCGACTCCTACAGTGTCACATGTAATAAAACATTTAGAGGAGCTCAATAATATTTTCGTTAGTGTGTAATCTATGGTAGACAAGGACAGGAATATTGTTGACGAGGCATTTGATAATGCTAGGGAAGGGAGTATCGTACCCATTCGCATTTCTCCTTTGTGATGTGAGCATCATGTGGATATGTTAGCTATTCGTGCTAGTGGCAGTATTGCCCATTTACATTCTGTATTGTATAAAGATTTATCATGTTTGTCTCACACTCAGTCGAATAAGAAGCAGAACAAAAGATTTGTTTGCTAGCACCGCCTTCAGTATTTTTCCAGTGAGGAGAAAGTCGCAAAACATAGTGATTTATGCCGACAACACTATGCTGTTTGGTGTACATTCCCGACTGAGAGAAATATGTACATTTAATTCAGTAATTTTGCCAGAGAGCAAAGAATGTGTTTTATTGTGTACTGCGATACTGAAACTTATTTTAAACCCATGTCCACTTACTTGCCCCATAATGATGTTAATCATTTTCATTATACTGGTGCATGAATAAAGTTATCAGGCCCCTGACAACGTAAATGTTACATATGGCGGAAGGATACAAAAAAGAGAAGAAGAGTATATATTAAGCAGAAGTTTCAGGAGTGCTCAATTAAGCGTGAACAGTTTAAGGCCATTTCGCATGACCAATTATCTATTTATTGAATTCAATTTATTGAATTAAAAATTCCTTTATTTCCCTTTCAACGAATTGCATTCAAAAGGCTTTCAAGTCTCCACACGAAAAAATATCACAAACTTTTTAATGAAACTAGTCTAAAAATACCAAAATTAAATTTTTAAACATATCTACGACTCATGCACGACACGAAAATGATTGGTTAAACTACAACAAATTTTCTTCATTTTAATGTACATTAAAAATAAACCTGTGTCCGTATTTTGTAACATATTTAAATGTGTGCACACAACTCTATTATTATGAAATTACTTCTATTATCTACTGCTGCCAGAAAAGCTGTGATGAGCGATAGAAATTTTGGTTTCAAGAAAATATAGAACATGTTCTAAACGAAAATCTTGAAGAAAAGCGGCACATTCAAGAAATTGAAAGAGAAAATGGCCGCGAATATGACGTTTTATATGACGTCATAATTATAGCATGGAGTGTGTTGAATTGAATAAAAATTGACGGCCATTTGAAGGCAAATTTGAACGTGTGAAAGGGCATTTAGACGTCGAATTCAAAAGTTTTTATTTAAACGTTGTTCACGATAAAGTGAGCACTTTAGAAATTAACCTTAGAAAAAGAGTCACTGCCCCTGCTTCCATATATTTTAATGGGCGCACTGAGTGACATTAGCACAGAAAGTTAGTAACAATGGATGGAAAGTAGTCCCATGCCTTAACGTCGAATAAAAAGTGTTATGTAACCATTTGTGATAGCATAAAAGTATTTTTTTTCGCTTTTTGTTTGCTTAGTGCATCTAAGTGTAAAAATGACTAGATTTGTAAAGCACTCTCTTAATAATTTCACTATTTCATTTGATCAATGCATGACTCAAGCGATGATGCGCATAATGATGTTCATTTCACACGAGGTGGAGGAATACACAACGTGTATACAAGTAGATAAGCAGGGCTTTCAAAAGTGCTCATTTTACCGTGAACAGCCTTACATTCGTAAACGGGCTAAAGCAATTTACGAGTACTGAGTTGGTTAAAATTTGGTTTCGCCCGCGACCAAATTGTGGGTTGTTTTAAAAGAAGTACAGTTGTCCGCATACCATATTCGGGAAAGTCACAAACCTCTGCCCTCTCCATGTTTCCAATTACGACTGCACATTGCTTTCCGATATAGCGTAGTGAAATAAGTGGGTCGAGGTTCCCCTTTCTCTTTCGCCCGCGTCCGCTGTGTTTCTCGCTGCCGGAGCGTGCCTGCAATTCCAACAAAAGCCTTCCTGTTGCCGAGCTGATAGAGGAAGCGCTGCCGACCTTGTCTGTCCCGCTGCTATCTGCGACGTTCATCGCAGTATTTCACGCTGTAATGACTGCCTTCGGAAGGAGAGTTCGTGCACATTTAGTGTTGGGTTCGTGCATACACCACCATCGAAGATAGCTTCATTCGCTTTGGCGTGCCGCGGCTATTTAGCGGGATTCTGCATTGCTAAATTATTCTGTTCGCGGCCGTGGTCAGCCAGCGGGATACGTACTGCGGTTGTCATCGATTTGTTCTTAATTTTACAGTTGCACATTCTCCATACAGAGCTAGATAGTGGTTACGTCTTTTGTTTTGCTATTTACGTAATTACGTCATACACACCGTGGTGGACTTACGAAAAAAAAGGGGGAAAAGCTCTCCGTTGGGAAAAGTATAGATACGGACTTGTGTTTGGGAGGGATGAGAAATTTTGAGGAGATCTGAGGATATTGAATACCTCTGGTAAAATTCTAGATTTTCAGCATTAAGCCTAACGGTTTTTTTTTGACGCGAATACGTCTTTAAATTTGCGACCATAGTGGGAGACAATCCAGAAAATCCGATGATAACAAATTCGAGAGATACAGTTTGACATTGCAGCTCCGAATCTATCGTCTACATTCAAAATTCAGTTATACCACACGATTGCCAGAGTATCAAAGAATATATTACGTTGAGCGAGGACTGCGAAGCATAGCGCGCGGCGAGGCATTGTGTTTGTTGTGGGAGGGGAGGTGGGGATAATTTTGAGTTCGTTTCGCCGCGACTTATAACTTCCGCGTAGTATAACATTTGACTACGAGAAGCTACGACGCTCGTTTAGGTTTCAATCAACAGCTGTCGTCAAGATAAATCGATTGCGTGTATAAAGACAACTGTGTGACGTGGTTATGGAAAAATTTCAAGCGTTTAATGTAAAAAATTAAGAAAACTTAACACAATTTCGGCCTATACACGTCAAAAAACCAATTTGAAATACAGAAATCGTATACGGTTGGAAAGAGAATCTCAAAAACAATCCATTGGTTCGCATAAAACCCAATATGATCGAGTGAAGCGGTGTCGGGAACGTAAAATAAACATCAAGGCTGCCGAGCGCGCCAACGTAGACGTATTCACGCAAAACAAACGGCCGTGTCCCCAACACAGCCAAACCCAATTTTTTGTTTAATTTAAAAAATGCTGCAACACATTTCAAACGCTAGGTAGGCAATCCCCTTAAGTTGACTCTTGCGGACTCTTAAACTTTCCTGTGATTTTCTTTTCATGAAGGTATGTGTAGTTTTTGACTGTGAGGGCTTCGCTGGGATTTACAACCTCCCAATCCTGACCTCTCCGTAACAATGGCGACGGACCTTTCGAAGTGAACCTAACACTTCTTAACAATTAAGTATTAAAATTCTGACTCATGCTGTAAACTGGGTCTCGAACCACCATTGGTTCAGCCTCTACGTTCATTCGAAGATCCGAATATCTTAGAGGGTTTAAAACCTTTATGGTTGACACTTTCAGTGCCACCAACGTAATATTTCTTCGCTTTTCACGATAAAGTGAACATTTTCGAAATCAATCTTAGAAAGAAGTCACTGCTCTTATCTGCACATATTTTAACGGGCGCACTGTGTGAAATGCGTCCAGTAAAGTTGGTAATGAAGGAGGGGAAAGAAGTTCCATATCTTAACGTCGAACGAAAAGTGTAAGGTAACCGTTTGTGACGACTTAAATTATTTATATCGCTTTCAATTTCTT
The DNA here is from genome assembly GCA_029891345.1 of Dryococelus australis. NCBI lineage: Eukaryota > Metazoa > Arthropoda > Insecta > Phasmatodea > Phasmatidae > Dryococelus > Dryococelus australis. The sequence continues at coordinate 130,567,912 of CM056999.1, forward strand.
TTTAATGCGTCCAAGAGTACAAATTTGAAAATTTTTAAATACTTTTCTAATAACTTTACAGTTTCACTTGACCGACGCATGAAGAAGGCGATGAGACCCATGGCAAAGTTAATTTTACATGATGCGGAAGAACACACAACGTGCATACAAATAGATTTTAAGCAGGGCTAACAAAAGTGCTCATTTCACCGTGAACAGCCTATAACTTTATTTCTTGCTGTGACTTTCTCTAAGTCATTAAGTTTTAAACAATCAAAGTAGTTATTAGGCTTTCTTTAAATAAAGTAAGAGTTTACGGCAGCAGCAATCAATACTGTAGGTATAGGTTGCTCAAGACGTTACTTGTAAATTTGCCACATCAGTGTATAAGTAGGCTACAGTGACAAAGCACGAAGAGTAAAATATTTTTTCATACATGAATGGTGACATTCCTACAGTTGCTCGGGAAAGAGTCAAAAGCGTAGGAAAGTTCCCAACTTCGCATAGTAGCGATACTAAACATTCCCATATTTTCAGCCTAATACATAGTACTATTTCCATACATTGCATAGGTCAAAAACTTCCGTTACAGTTTAGGAAGTTTACCAGAAATTTTTTTACAGCGTAGGCCTACATTTCATCACACTCAAATGTTAACGTGTGAGGCTGCAATAAAATATATTTATTAGTGGTTACTGGCTATTGGGCGGACTTTAAAAAGTGTTCACTTTACAGTGAATAGCTTATAAAATAATATATTATATACTATTACTGTATGATAGGACTAACAATTTTAGTTTTGTGCTTAGATTTTATATTTTCCAATTACAGGGATTGAATTCTATCTCGCGAAAAAGAAAAGTTATGGGGGCGGTACGGCAATTAGAATTTTGCACAGGGCAGCGAAATAGTTGGTGCCGGCCCTTGTCTTTTACCTTGTCTTAATTTTATGTAACGCTATTCTGTACTGCACTCAGAGCGTTAACCACGAAGTCTCTAGTGGATCCGAATCTGATCAACCCGCGTAGAAATTGTAACATAAACTTTGCAATTTCTGCAACCATTATTATAATCTATGAAAATTTTACACATTCTACACTGTCAATGTCGAACAAGGTAATTTGCTCACGTTTTTCGCGTACGTTTAATTTTTATTATTTTTTATTAATTTTCGTATGTTTAGGATTTTGGACAATTAGATGTTAGAATGCAATAATTTTTGTATAAACTCCTTAGTTAGCTAGATTTAATTTTTGTTTTTATTTTAATTAATAATTCTATATTTTCATTTATTTCCTTGGTCTCACACCATCGTAATTGTTTCAGGGATTTTATTGTGTTATTTTTATTACCTTCTACGAGACACGTAACTCTCTGACATAGGGAATTAGGCCGTTATGGGTGTGTCAGATTAGCTGTTTGAGTAGGAAGCCTTCCGGTTAGCTGGCAGGTTTGAATCCTGCACCCCCATTGGCTAGCATGATAGCGTAGGGCTAAGCGGGTAATTTCAGTTAGGAGATCGGTCTCTCTGCCGCCATCTTTCAACGGTATAAGACCTAAGCCAGGACGCATGTCCAGAAGTATGACGTAGCATAGGTATTTTAAGTAGTATATAAGGGTGTTTTAGTTTCTACTGCTTGCTTAATTAATATTGTTTTGTTTCTACGTAGAGAAATGTGCTGTAAGCCCCTCCGTATTGTAAGCAGCTGTTTAGGAGCTTAAGTCAGTTAGACGCTGTGACGTTCCGTGAGCTGTAAGCCACGTTAAGAAACACCTTAATTCTACGAACTTTGAATACTACTCTACATTTTCCTGAGATCGCGCCCTGCTTTCTACTATAAATGGTATCATCCTACAAGTAAACTATTTTTCTATACTACTAGTTTTTCTACGAGTTTAGTCTACACGTCGTATAGGCCTAAGAGAGCGGTCATTCGTAATAGAACATTCTACACAACACCATGTTGGCACGGCGCTTTTAATAGCTAAGAACCAACATATTTTAACCATAATTTAACCTGAGAGACAGAGGTTTTAATGTTCTACCACTAAGCTGAGGCAAGTTTAATTCTTTTACAAGTAATAATTACACACTGAATGACAGTGATTTTTATTCGAAGTGACAAACTGGCACGTCAGGTTAGGATACACTTTTTGAATTAGGGTATTGTTACGACCGTTATGTCTGACCACTTCCAATTGGCAGTGCTAGTTTGAATGATTTCCATAAACCCTTTGCCATTCAGGGTCTTCAATTAGTTTAATTTACAGCCAGAATACGTATCAATTAAAGCAAAGAAACTGAATTTGAAATAAAATAATTTGGCTGGAAAATTTATGTAGTCTGACGTCTTTTCCTATTTGCATGAATAATCATCTTCACTTCCTCGCCTTCACTGGTAACTCAATTCTGCATAATCACTGCATGTCCTTATGTAAAGTAAGCTGCGTAATTTCCAGAGTGTGACAAATTGCCACTGGTCTCAAGTAAGTGTGGTAAACTGAGGTGAGTGTTCTTCGCATCGAACGTCTGGTTCCCGAGCCTGCAAGGGGCAGGCAGACGTTTTCCTCAGGGGAGAAATATTCTACTATCACACTGCTCAGTTGTAATACATTTTGCCAACAATATACCTAACTTAAACACAATATCAACACATGATTTTATTTCACACTGTTATATAAGCCTATGGGAGAGTATGGTTATGCTAACAGTTAGATAGTACACTACCGTTATTCCACACGTTGTCACGTATTTTCTATTCAGTGCCACATGGTAATATCCTGTCTGCTCATATTTTATGTCAATACTAAGTACTTGGAATAGGCCTACAGCACGAGCAGCAGATACATATGGCATACTGGAGGCAAGCTACGTGTGCGTTTTTCAGTAAGATGGTGTGCATAAACTATAGTAATATTCTGGCTATACTGACACAGGGAAATAAGACGACTTCGTGTTAATTTATTATGTGAATGTATATTTCACTTCATAAATTATTAAAGGCTGTTCACGATAAAGTGAGCACTTTAGAAATCAACCTTAGAAAAAAGTAACTGCCCTTGACTGCATATATTTTAACGGGCGCACTGAGTGACATACGCCTAGTAAAGTTAGTAACGGTGGATGGAAAATTCATAGTTACATATCTTAACGTCAAACTAAGTGTTAGGTAAACATTTGTGATAACTTAAATTATTTATTTCTCTTTGCGTTTTTTTAAATGTTAACGAAGCGTAAAAAAGGAGCAGATTTGTAAAATATTTACTTTTATAATAATGTCACAGTTTCACTTGACCGACGCATGAATAAGCATGATAAGGCCCATGACAATTCTAATTGTGCATAGTGAGGAATAATACACAACGTGCATTCAAGTAGATCTTAAGCAGGGCTTTCAAAAGTGTTCACTTTACCGTGAACAGCCTTTAGCATTAAAGGAAAACGAAGGATTGGGAAAGCGCATTGAAACCAAAGTTTAGATGCAGGCTAAGAACGTAATTGATTTTTACAATTGCCTTAGTTTGAAATTTGAGCTTCCGTGCACTTGAGAAGATGAGCTGAGCATGGAAAAGAGGAAGAAGAATTTATTAAGAAATATTTATTTACTTCAGCTTAGACGACCTATATTGCTGACGCCACTAAATATTTACCTCCGTATATTTAGGGCTCAGGATTCGACACAGGGTACAACATGGTCCTGTAATTAGGCTATCGTATTTGACTGTAAGTTTATATGTGATTTATTGTGTAAGGACACACTCATCACTGTAAAGCCGCATGAATACGGTGTTAACAAACACGATACAATATTATTATAGGCTGTTCACTATAAAATGAGCACTTTTGAAAGCCATGCTTAAATTATACTTGTATACACGTTATGTATTCTTCCGCTTTATGTAAAATTAACATTGCCATGGGCCTCATCACTTTATTCATGCCCCGGCCAAATGAAACGGTGAAATTATTAGGAAAGTAAATGCTTTACAAATCTGCTCATTTTTACACTTCGATGCATAAAAAAAACACAGAAAGTGAAAGAATTAATTTTAAGTTATCACAAATGGTTACCTAACACTTTTTATCCGACGTTAAGACATGGAACTACTTTCCATCCATCGTGATCAACTTTTCTGGGCGAATGTCACTCAGTGCGCCCATTAAAATATATGCATGCAGGGGCAGTGACTTTTTTCTAAGACTCATTTCTAAAGTGCTCACTTTATCGTGAAAAGCCTTTATTACCGTTCAATTAGTTTTTAGCATACAGTACATGCAATAGTAACATTCGAAATTTTGCATCTGTTTTACTGTTTTCCGAAAACAGAATGTGCCGGTGTGAGTAATTCGCGCTCTTTATTAATAATATGCCAACAATATTATTGGCAAAGTCTCATTACACTAACTTTTTAGATATAGGTGGTTCACGCCCCGATAAAGTGAGCACTTTTAAGGCCCTAGTTACTTTCTCCTTTCAGCTAATTTTATCCTTTAACAATTTTTAAAAATAAATATTGCCATGTAAGTAATGAGCACATTGAGTATATTCCACTTCACTTGGAAGTTAACGTCTAAGGCTAAAATAACATTTATTTATTGACAATTATTCTAATAGAGAGGGCTTCCAAAATTGCTGCCATTACCGTGAATAGCCGATAACTAAAGTGCAAACGACAACCAATAAACACGTATTCAAAAGCAGATTGTGGCACAATATGTTACCGCAAGTGTCAGATACACGATACACTCAAATTTGTGTATCTCAGAATAATTTATAAATGCTGCGATAATGGAACATTAAATCTTGTTTTTTTTTTTTTTTTCGTTGAAATTACGGGAATCGTTCTGCAGCGAATGTTTCTTTTTCTTCTTACTCCGTGTTATGTTTTTAAATTTTTACCCAAGAGCTTTAGTATGCTCACAAAAATTTGTTGGATAAAATACAACAGTCCCAGAAATCATGGGGGGGGGGGGGGGGGGTTCATGTGTGTCTCCATTATCCACGCTATCTGCGCGTTTTTATCAACAGACTTTATGGGAGACTCGCAACTCACCTGCAAAAGAATCCAGCAGAATTCAGGGATTTTCTTTAGTCTCGCAAAACTATTCATACGAATGAGGTATGTATTTGGCTCTCTCTCTCTCTCTCCCTTTTTTATCAGCAATCTTTCATGGAGTGGAAAAAAAAAGTGGGAAGATGACGTGATTAGCTGGCGCCGTATATCAGTCTGTACTCCTCTTCTTCGTCCTCTTTGCAGTATCTTCTTTCTTCCCTCAGCCGGTGTTTGTACACGTTATTCTGTTCTCATGTGTTCATTAACTCTCTCGCAGAACCAGCCGATCTTGTAGAACACCCAACCAACAGCAACCTTGGTTCTTAGTCGTATTAGTCGTAGAAATCACATACTTTTATTTTGACAAAAGGGATGCAGATAAACTTATCTCTAATCATTTCACTATGTAGCTTTATAGGCAACAGTTCTCCTGGCGTCGTGTACAGTGTTAAAATTGTTTTTTTTTTTTTTAAGGGAAAAAAAAGGGGGGGGGGGGCGGTCAATTTTCCACGCTTCTGTATTTATTTTCCCCAACTTCTGCAAGCCAGCCTTCACTCCCAACGGGGAAAAGATCGATCGTGATCGATTTTTTACATCCAGCAACACAGCGGTCTGATAGCAGAAATACTTGTGGACAGAAAAAAAAAAACACATACATAAAAAGGCACACTAGGAGAAAAACTTGCTACTGCTACGAAATGACAAAATTAGGAAACTGTGTCAAAAAAAAAACTCTGGAAGTTTAATTGAGCTCAGGATCTTTTGAATTTTCCCAGATAAACTAAATAAGTCATCCAGATGGCAATACAAATTAGCAGATTATTTGTGGCTTCGAAAATATTAACCATTTAATTGAAATATTTCTGCTTTGAAACACTAGTGCCCTTTGTTTTCATAAGTGTTTGTTGCTATTTTCGTTTTCATTACACGAGTTTGCGATTTATTCGAGAAGTGTATGTTGTTGTTGTTTTTTCCCCCCCCCCCCCCCATAAATGTTCGTTGCTATTTTTGTATTCACAATACGATTTTGTTCATGATTTATGAAATATCTAGTACGTTTTTATGTGGTAAGGTAGGATATGAACCAGAAATTCAATGTACCATGTCTGCATATCAGGTACCAAAGTAACTAGAATGACCGTATGGCCGTTAGGGGAAGTAAGAACGGTATATAATACTATAACAATAAACTTAATAAACAATAACAATAAACTTAAACACTTTATCATATCACAACGATTATCGAAATTATGTGTTGCTCATTTTTGTGATCGCAGGAAAGGGTTAAGAAACGAACATCACACAATTAAAACCATTGGCCTACGTCAACACAGAAACACTGCATGGTATTCTAATCCATTGTCTCTCTACAATGCTCCTATCTGGGGTCTTTGAAGTCGAGTACTTTCCTACCAACTGGGTGGAAATTGGTTCACAGCAATAATCGGCGTTTTACAAGTCATTTATTTTATATTAATACACAAATTGTTTTCTCCACTACACTTATAGAGTTAAGTTGATGTAATTTGTTAGCATAAATTAATAGTAACTGCCGGTTTATGTATTTGGGTGATTACAATTAACCTTAGAATTTTTAGTAAAAACACTTAGTACAGTGTATGGAGAATAACCAGACTGAATCACATGAAGAGTTGACTAGAACCGCTTAAAATTAACATGAACACGGGGTAATTGACTGGTCACTAATGTTTACTTTTGAGGTTATGTTGGATGTACTACCGCCACAAGGTTTTCTGGGAAACCATAAAGTGCTCTTTAAAATAATCCAAGGTAATGTTTGACATAAAGAATGAACACTTAAGTATCAAAATAATTCCATTGTGCAAGAAGAAAAGAAAATAATAAATGTTAAATTTTCTAGATTACCAAAAATTTTTTTTGCAACCTAGGAGTTTCAGTCAATTTGCACGAGACTTTTGTTGTGAGCAGGTATTACAATTCTGAGTCATGTTGTAGAATGGATGTCGAAATACCATTGGTTCAGCCTCTACGTTCATTCGAAGATCCGAATATCTTATTAGAGGATTAAAAACCTTTATGGTTGACACTTCCAGTGCCACCGACGAAATATTTCTTCGCTTGGATTTAACTGAGTTTTATGGTGTTAGCCGCAACATTTAAACATTTTTTTTTCTTTGAAAACGCTGGCGATAAAATATTGCTTTGCTAAAGGCTGGTCACGATAAAGTGAGCACTTTTGAAATCAACCTTAGGAAAAAGCTACTGCTCCTGCCTGCATACATTTTAACGGACGCATTGAGTGACATACGCCCAGTAAAATTGGTAACGATGGAAAGGAAACTAGTTCCATATATTGACGTCGAATTAAAAGTGTTAGGTAGGGCAGAGAAGTAAACTAATGTCAACACATCACGGTGGCCTAACGAAATCGGGGGACACAGTTTGGCATTGCAGCTCCGAATCTATCCTTTACATTCAAAATTAAATTACACCACTCGATTGCCAAATGATCAAAGAATATGTTACGTTGAGTGAGGACTGCGAAGTATCGTGTGTGTTTGTGTGTGTGTGTGTGTTAGGGGGTGGGGGTCGCCGCAATTTTGTGCTCGTTTCACCTCGTCTCATAACTTCAGCGTAGAGTAACTTTTGACTAGGAGAAACTATGTCACTCGTTATGTTTCAATCGACAACTCTCGTCAAGATCGATCGATTGCATGTATAAAAACATTTGCGTGGCATGGTTGTGGTAAAATTGTATGAGTTTAATGAAAAAAATTAAGAAAACTTAACACAATTTCTGCCTATACTCGTCAAAAAATCAAGTCGGAATACAGAAATCGCATAGGGTTGGAAACAGGATTTTAAAAAGCTATTCAGTGATACCCATAAAACCCCATATGATCGAGTGAAGCGGTGCCGGGAACGTAAAATAAACATCATGGCGTGTCCGAGCGCGTCAACGTAGACGTATTCACGCAAAACAAACGGCCGTGTCCCCAACACATCCAAAACCAATTTTTCCAAAGCGCTGTATCTCTAAATACACGGGTTATATTCATACAGAAGTACTCGAAGGCATGCGATGAATCTTGCCACGGACTTTCCACCAATAAAAATATATGGTCACTCCTTAAAATTTCATCGGTAGGCAGCTCGACGAGAGTACTGCATGCCATTCCAGAGCCTTGCGCGTATCGGCGATGCCGCACTTTGACGCGCCTAGTGATGGGATAACCGCATGATCGTGTAATTTGAACGAATCGATTACGATTATTTTTTATCGAATAAATAATCGATTGTCTTGTTCTTATCCATACATAGAAATTGACCGTAAATACTGTATATTTCTATAAATTTGTTCTAAAAAATTCTTCTCGTCATTAATTTTTCTGTTAATTTATAAATAATTTCAGTTATTTTTAAAATTAGTTGTTTCAAAATCATATTTTATATTTTTTATAAATGTGAAACATTATGTATGTTATGTTTTATGTTTTGTTTTGTTTAAGTATAAACAGCTGAAAATCGTGAATAATCAAATTGTTTAAAAATAATTGATGAATCGATTATAATTACATAATAGGCAGTGCCCTTAACCTAGACGTCCCAAGAGCTAGTGAAGGTGAAGTGAGGTGGGGACGGAGCAGCATAGAAATGCAAGGACGGAAGAAAGTGTAGCTCCCGATAACAGCCCCCCCCCCCTTTTTTTTTTCCGAACGGTGATGTTCGATACGTTTTCCATATGCAAAAATTCCGGGTGAATCCACCAGGAATCGAGCCCGGCTCGCTTTGGTGAAGGGCGAGTAATTTGACAACTAATCCACTGTGGTCCCCTATACTGTGGCAAAATTCTATCCCTCTTCATGCAGGCACTTAAACAGTAGTGTTTAGCAAGTCCTCGTGTTGGGCGGAATTTAAAGAATCGGTTGGCTTGATGTTGTCAGCTGTTTTATGAATCTTCGTAACAACACAGACCTTGTAGCATTGGAGCCGAGGTGGCTAAGCGGCTAGACAGCTCGCCCCCCACTGAGACAAACCGGGTTCAATACCCGGACGGGTCACCCCCGGATTTTCGCAAGTGGGAATCGTACCGGACGATGCCGTTGGTCGACGGATTTTAATCGGGGAGCTCCCGTCCTCCCGCCATTGCACTCCGACGCTGCCCCGTTATTACCTCATTTCACCCTCATCGGCTCTCAAGGACCCCCCCTCCAAATCTCTCGACTCAACCCTTCTAGCAACACCTATTTAAAATAGGAAAATAAAAAAATAATTTATAGACAAATGTTGATTCACTTGCAGAATGTGTACGCTAGTCGGGCAGTTATAGTAGCAGACTTCTAATATCTGAATAAGTGTTTAAAATCCCAATTCAGAAAGTTACTTTTTAAATTGTTTGTATAGTAACCGTTGCAGTTCATACTCTATGGAACTTGTATAATTTTCTCGAGAACACTTTATTACCAACACAAATAATGGAAATTATTTATAGATTTTGCAGATACTTCCATGGAATCTGTGTTAATTTCATTCCTATAAAAAAGAAAACGTAAAAAAGAACTATGTATTCCATATTTCACCGAATTTTTCAATACATTTATTTGGTAAGTATTAAAAATAACAATACTTCTGTCCTGCATTAAATTACGAGAAGACGAGCGAGTAACAGATTAATATAATGATAGCTAATCTGTACGTTTATGAGGCACGCTTTTAAATTTCCAGTATTAAAGTTAGCACCTCTCCATTTGTGTGAACCAAGAACAGTCTGTCACCACTAAAAAAAATAGCTATATCGGCCAGTGCATTACATCTAAATTATCGATGTAAGACGTGCACCATTTTTACAAGGAGAGGTTAATGGGACGCGAGTCATTTAGGGGAGGCGAAATATTCTCGCAACTTCGATAGTGCCCGCAGATGTAACCAACACACAAACAACGCGCTAATCGTTTAAGGATCTTGTTTACTGCCGGAAAAAAAATATGCGTTTCGAACGTGGCTCGCAATTCCGTTGCAGAAGTGACCATGGATACCTCAGCGGTATTCACAATAGAGCGTCGCGATGCAGCGCGTCGCGTCCGACGCTGGCCGCAAGCGACGAGCAACGGACGCGTCTTCACAACAGAGCGATGTTCTGACGCCGGCCGCTGGCGACACAGACCGTGCTGCCATCTGTTAGCCTGCAAGGAAGCTTGCAATGAAATGCTAAATGCGAATCAAATACAGCGGATTTGTTTGCCATTTAGTTAGTAAATTATTTTGTATATTATATACACTATTCTTTAATGAAAGTATTATAATAAAATTCGAAATGATGTAGAACAGGAACGACTCTTCTGGTATAGGAAAAGAAAACATACTTTTGTTTTCGTAAAGGTAGCTAAATTTGTTATAAATTTGCACTCCAATTTGTATTTCTGCAAAACGTTTGTTATGTATATTTCCATTGTTCTTTATCTCAGGTTCTCGCAAGTTTATTTATTATGAAGTTCAGAAATGTTATTACAAAATTTCTACTGTATTTTAATTTGAAATAAATAATAACTTTAAGACATGACTGACATAACTAAAGGTTGCATCAGTGGGGCTGGAGATCGAATGGGTGTTTGAGTGTTAAGGGAGGGGGTGGGGTGCAGAGGTGCAACAGGACACCAAATTCTGATTATGATCTTGCTGCCATCGGAGTTTTTACTGCAGTTTCTAAGGAGGCAGGGACAAGTTTGTGCGTAAACACGATTACGCGATGAAAGATGCATAATCTTCAAGTGCTCTTACAGCTCCTGAACTCATGAGAAAATGGTTCCCGGGTTAACAGCTTTTTGGCTTTCCCTGTAATCTTCTATCCCTTGGCCCTTTCGTTATGAAGGGTCACATATGCGACCAGTGCCACATTAACCTTAATAGATCTTATGGAAGGAATGTTAGACAAGCTCGGGTGTAATTTTTTTATAACTTCCCCTTTGCAACAAAAGGCTATTAAGTGGCCACTTTGCACACACAGTTTGCACATTCCAGCTATTAACTAGGGTAACCTCGACTATCCCTGGGGGTAGGAGTTGAACTTACTTCATGCTCTGACAAAAATAGTCAAAAGTTCCAGGTTATGCACAGAAGTTTAAGACGAGCGAACTCGTGATTGCAGTGATCTTCGACTCACCTGAGTAACGACTGACTCAGGGCTCGGTGCCTTAAGACTTCGGTATTAGAACCTGGAAATACTTCCATCGCCTTTTCTCAGACATAAGTGAACGCAGTTGAGTCGTGAGGCTAGAGATACCACTTTACAAACTTTGAGTATCATTTGAAATTTCATAAAACTCTCTTCAAAGTTAATTTATATTGACTAAATATGATTAAATAAACAAGTATTTACATTTTGATCTAAAAAAAAAAAGTGTTTTAAAATGCCTTTCTTCTGGCCGAACTTAAGTAGTGACATCACTATTGCGTACACTGAGTGATGTGAGCCTAAGTCTGCTTATTTATATATTTATTTCGACTTTATATACACTGATGAAGTTAAGGCATCAATGTATTCTATTACACTTAACCAGGTATAACATAATGTGCACATACGTAAACATAAAGATCAAGAAGAAATACTTCAATACTTAAATTAACAAGAGGCGAAACATAATATGACAGTTGTAACAGCTCGTTTCAAATTTAAGACGTAAACTTTAAAACTGTTCACTTCAACAATATGCTAATTTAAACAATTACTCCAGCTAGCTCCTAATTTCTGCCATCAGCTATCACGCAGTTAATATTAAATATTCTTATTCATAAATATCTCAGTTCAACTTCGATTTAATATAAGATTGTATATCAAGAAAGAAAAAAATAATAAATTTATAATTCTGAATGACTAGGAAATATTATAAGCAAAAGTCTTGAATAAAATAGTCTTGTAAGATTTGTTTTTCTTCTAATAAAATAAATAATTTTAAAAGATATTTACTGTTTATAAATTAAATGCTCCTCTAATGAATATTCATGATAGGTCAAAACTTCAAATTACAACACAAACGAGCGTCAATGTAAATCATGAAAATCCTACATAAAATACCCCTAACTTTCATCCAAGAAATTATCAGTAGTGGAGAGAACAACACTATTGCAATGACTTCTTCAATAAAATTAACTAAACTTCGTCAATGATCCAATATTAGTACTAATAAGGTTGCAGAGGACCTATCTGACGCTGTAGCTGCCGGAATGATACACGATAGTAGGCCTTCTGTCGCCGACTTGATGGAACTTCATGAAGTATCATCATTGCTGCTTTCGGGTAGGTGAGCGTCATGCTTCGTCGTCGATCTGCCGCGGAATGGTCCCGGTGTATAGCAGCTCACTAGTTGACTCTGGACTCCTCGATGAGATGGGACTTCCCGCCGTCAGGAATATCTACTTTATTACTTTACAATCTTGCATATCGTTAAATATTATATATAATCTTCTTTCAAATATATCTGCAAGCTAAATCATCTTGCAAATTTCACGTATTTATAATCAATGTCTTCTTGTGGGAATACAATGTTTGTTTATACGTGGCAGTGCTTAGTTATAATTTTCCTTTTAAAAATAATTTAACTTTTAAACAACAACTAATCACTTCAACATTCTTGCAGAACTTTACTTTTACGAACCTTTTTACTCTTGCTCTATATCTTATCCCAAACAAACTTTCTTTTTTAACATTCACGTCAGTCGCCCCTATCAACCAGTGTTTATTAATTCTGTGAGCAAGGTGTATGCTCAGCCATAGACAAATATATTACCAAAACATATTGTTAAAGGCTGTTCACGATAAAGTGAGCACTTAAGAAATTAACCTTAGAAAAATGTAATTGCCCCTGCACGCATATATTTTAATGGGCCCACTGAGTAAAAGTCGCCCAGTAAAATTGGTAACGATGGATGGAAAGTAGTTCCATATCTTAACGTCAAATAAAAAGTGTTAGGAAATTATTTGTGATAACTTCTCTATCTGTTTTTTAATGCACCGAAGTGTAAAAATGAGCAGATTTGTGAAGTATTTGCTTTCTTTATATTATCGCACTTTCACTTGACCGACGCATGAATAAACTGACGAGGCCCATGACAATGTCAATTTTACATAAGGCAGAAGAATACACAACGTGCATACAAGTAGATCTTAAGCGGGGCTTTCAAAAGTGCTCATTTTACCGTGAACAGCCTATACCAGAAAAATAATATTAATTTCTAATGTCGAGTTCACTAAACATGAGGTAGACATAGGCTATTATCGTCTTCTGCGCATGTGCCCACACCACATCAATACAACTGTTAAAGTCACATGGTCAACAATGATGAATGTGACAAGACCTTGTATATGAATAAAATTATTTTATCAATATGAATTAAACAAAGTTCAGTAATAAATTTGTCAGAGGAAATATGTAGACATCCCAAACTTCTTGTTTACATAAATATTGTTCTAACCTCAAATTATATCTACGTCATTGATGATAGTCTTAAGCCTGGTTCACGTGTACGCTGATCACGCCGAACAGACAGAGCGGAAAACTAGAACAGCCAATAAGAAGCCATCCTCGGTTAATGCGCGAGTCGCGCAGAAGTGGAGGTTGGCTTCTGATTAGCTTGTCTAGTTTCCCACTCTTTCTGTTCGGCGTGATCGGCGTAAATGTGAACCAGGCATTAACGGCTGAAAAGCATCCCAATGTTGCGACCATAGACTGAAGATGAGGTAGACCGCTTATGCGTCTTTTGAGTCTTGGCCTATCCCAAAGGAAGACAACTGTCAAAGGCACATGGTCACAGAAGAACGAGTCTGTTTATATCTTAATTTTTAAATGGCACGCACCATTATATTAGTAAAATACTTATACCAATTTTAATTCAATCAAACTGCATTATAAATTGCTTAGAGAAAGTATAGATAGCCTGGATATCAAAGAACTTGTTTACAAAATAGTGTTATAACCTAAAATCCAAACCAGTCCGTTTTCGTAGACGCGTGGGCAGAAGAGTAGTCCAATGTTGGGACACTGAGATTGGTTGTGCGCAGTCAGCGAGTCTTTAGTAAATGGTTGGTACCCGAAGAGGCTACTGCCTACCTGGGGCCCGCACTCTAGCACATTTTAAACCTTCGGTGAGTGCGAGCTGCGTCTCGGAGGAGCGAGAAGTGAGTAAGGTGAGTGAAGAGATTTGGATGGTTCTTAATATCGAGCTCTTGAGAGCCGATGAGGGTGATTGAAGTGGGTATGGAGCAGCGCCGAAATGAAGGGGCGGGGGGAAGCGGGAGATCCCCGAGAAAACCCGCCGACCAATGGTATCATCCGGCTCGATTCTCACATGCGAGAATCCGCAGTGGCCCGGCCGGGGATTGAACCCGGTTCGTCTTGGTGGGAGGCGAGCGGGCTAACCGTTCAGCCATCGTGACCCCCGTCGGAGCGAGAAGACCAAGAGGAATGCCAACTGTCACGAGTTCCGAGCACAGCAACTACGTCTCCCCGGCTCGCGCTGCTCCAGTAAGACGATGAAGACGTGGGTAGGGGTAAAAGGGCGAGAGCAAAGCACCTCGGGATGCTGGGCTGTATGCGCGCTCACAGCCTTCTCGTCCGGAGGGGAAGATCAAAAGGAAATGCCTCCGAACCTTCAGAAATAAGCGTGTTTTCCGTTTCCGCTCTCCTCGGCGGAGTGTTTAGGAGCCCGCGCTTCGGCCGGGATGCGCGCGTGTGCCGAAGGAGTGGAACCCTTAAGGTTGACCTTCACAAGCTTTTCGTATCTGCGTACGTCGTTACGTGCGTCGTGCATGATTCGCGCTCGTGAAGGAATATAACTTAGCCTATACCGCCACGGGGTAACTGCCCATTTGTTTGGTATTTTTGCGGTGATAAAGGCGGTAGACATACTTTTATAGAATTTTTACATTTTTAACCAAAGGATTTCTTACTTTCTTGTTTAAACTACACGTTTAGAGTGGCAACATTATCTCTACACCCCGACACTTGACACTTCACTTGGTAACCACGCAGACAGTTTTGTAGCCATTAAAAAAAGTCTTATTTGAGAAAATGTTACCTCATATAGAAATTGCACTATTCTCCCCAAAGCACCTATGAAGATAGTTAGTTTTTGGTTCCATAACTCTGGTTTAGTCAGGTTAGGCTGTTGTTTAGATAAACCTCTCATAATACTTCCTGTGATAATTTGTGAAACTTTCTTAAATGGTGCGAGAGGCCCCTTAGCCTCCTTAGTTGACATACGGGTCTCGTAAGCATTTCTGTCCAGTCTAATTAAAAAAAAAAACTACGGAATATTTCAATGAAAATATTTCTTCAGGATAGAAATTAAAGTCGATATTCTGTCGCCAATTCACACACTTTGTAAATGGTGTAGTTTAAAAGTAAGAAAATTAGCAAAAATCTCGTGTAAGTAAGTAGCCTCATGCTTGCGATATTTATTCTTTTTTTTTAACTATAGAGAAAATAATGTATCTCACTGTAAGACTATTTGACGTTGTTTGTGACGGCACTTCAAGAAAATAAAAATAATTTAGTTTCAATGGAGTAGCACAGTGACCTATTTTTTTGGAACACAAATAATATAAACTAACTTATTCCCTTACACATGAGGATATAACGAAAGGATATAATGACTGGAAACGTAGATCTTATCTGCACATTCAAAAGTGCTCATTTAAGTGCAAACAGCCTTTACGTTAGGCCTTATAATGTGCTATAATGTGCCGTTGAGGGTGATTGATATAAATATGGAGCAGCAACAGAATTAAGGGGAGGGGGAAACGGGAGATCCCCGAGAAGACTCGCTGAACAACGGCATCATCCGGCACGATTCTTACATGCGAAAATCCGGAGTGACTCGGCCTGGTAACTGAACTGAACTTAATTTAACGTTTTCCATTTGTTCAACGTTTGGACCAATTACAAAACAATATAACGCCTCAAATAACCGTTACCTTTTCCTCTCACAGTTATCTCAGTTTATTTTCACAATCTGTATGTTAGCGTAATAATTATCTGTTTTATTTATTATGCATTCGTGGCAGATACACGTTTTTACTCCATCTCTAATTCATGTTATTAATTGAAAATCGTTTAAACATCAGAAAACGCATTTCTATGTAATCATGTGCGTAATTCTTTCTGTTTTCATTTACAAAGCTATTTTTATATGGGCCGCTTTGCATAGAGGAATTTTTTTTATTAGTTGCTATGGATACGGTAACACAAGGCGTATGTATAAGATATGATGTAGCCATCTCGTGATTGGCGCGGTGTTAAAAGGCGTCGTTTAAGTATGCAGTTTATAAGGCTTTTAGCCATCTTGGTTTTCCCGTCAGTCTGGCCAGGACCTAGTGGGTCGTCAGCATGAGAGCTTTTTTTTTTTTTTTAAATTTGCTAGTTAATTGTCCGAGTCCCGTACAGAAATGCAGACTGCTGATAGGGCGAAGACGCGCGGCATGCGAAGAGGAATAATTTAAGTCAGCACGCGCTGCCTACGCGTATTATATTTAAAGCCAAGTCTGAGCTACCGCGATTGCGTGTGGTACGTAAAGGACTTTAGTGGCGTACATAAGGCCCGAAACCCTAGTGAGAGAAGACTAAGACCCACGACCAGCGGAACCAGCTACGAAGATATCAAGAGATGTTACAGCGATCAAGATTTATTTTAAGCTAAGTGTACAGAATTTTCGACACAAAAACTACGCCTGTAAAATAGTTAATGGTTTTTTGAGAAACTAATCTGACTTACGTTACGCCATCTGGGAAGATCATTTTTTAAAAATTTGGTCTGCCTTTATGCCTACGGAGCTATGAACTGAGGTCCCATGTTCTCCCAACTGAGTTGGTGTGAGAAAATTGTTTATTAATTTAATGTACAGTACATATTTTGAAATAATTGAAAGGATCTGAAAAGACTTAGCTACATTAAAATTGCGATGAATAAATACGCGCGAGAAGGTTACACACATAGTTACAGCCACACAAAGCATAGTAAAATTTTAAAACTAAAAACGAGCTGCTACGTAGTACTTAGTATTTGCACAGATATTCATTTAATTCATGATGTTTCAACCAAAATATTTACTTTTAGATTAAATAAAATTTATTTCCACCCGAGTCTCTTTGAGTAATCATTTGGTCAGTAGTTAGTTGTAGGTTTTTTTTTTTGTTTTTATTTCTTCCTAATGTCTCTTGTGTGTTGTTCGTAGCCTATGGAGATCTGGATGTTACAATTGTTCCTGAACTACAAACATCTTTGGTAAGATACAGGTATGTGGTAAGAATCAATCTGAGTTGTTTCCTTGTGTGTGTACGTTAGATGTCCTGCCTGTCTACTATACACTTCAAAAACAACCTTAAGATATGTCGATTTATTCCGCGTTAGTTGGTAATCATTAAATAAATAAAGAACAATAATGCACCCTACATGATGCAATCACTCCAGAGATTTTGAAGTGTGTCTAGCCATGGATGCATCATAATCTTCTATCATTAATGCCTGGCTCAAGGATGTTTTCCAAGGATATTCAAACCTGGACTTTTCATGGATTTGTTTAAAGGTGGAGACAAAGACCCCACAAACACAAAATTCTACAGACTACTAACACTTCTACCAGTATTAGCGGAAAATTTGGAAAAACTAATAAATAAGAGACTGCTGCTATCTTTCTTAGAGTCCACATACAAACATAACAAACTAAATGGTTTTCGGAAAGGAAGACGGACCGAAAATCAGTGCTGGACGTCGCCAGGAAAGTCAAAAACATCGAATGAAACTTGTACCCTTGACATATTCTTCTTTGAAGAGAGAGTAAGCATGTGTGAAGTTAATGGAGTGTGCATAGAGAAACGAATGTCAAAGGAATACCCACAGGGATCAGTCATTGGACCACTTGTGTGGAATACACTATTCGACACCCTGCTTTGAGTAGATCTGCCAGAAGGATTGAAATATTTGCATATGCAGATGATATACTGATTTTACTCCAGCATGGAGCAGAAGAGAACTTGAGGCCGCAACAGAAGTAATCCTAAGGGCGGCAGAGTAATGAGAAAATTATGTAGAAACTTGAAATTTCAGAAGAGAAAACTAATGCAATGACTATGAAAGGGAGTTTGCAGAGATCCCTAATCACAAAATTAAAGAGAAGACCTGTTAAATTGAAAAAGAAAGTTACGTATCTTGGAGTTATACTTGATAGTAAGCCTCAATTTCAAGACCACATTATATTCCTCGCGGAAAAAGCAGTGAGCCTCATCGCCAAGATCGAGGGCAGTGCCAATATCATCTTGGGCTTGAAGACAACGAACACACTCTACAAAATGCGTATTATTAAACATTGCGTTATGTGGAATTTCTCTATGGTATCCAGATGCTAGATTGGCAGATACAAAGAGACTATTACTGAAATCCAAAAAAAAAATAGCAGCCTCACTAGCAATAACGGAGGCAAGAAGAACGACATCTACAGAGGCCCTGCAAGTAACTGTAGTGATCACGTATAAAATCCATCATTCACGGATACTTCACACTTTTCTGAAGCCCTGCTAAAGTTCTACTTCCAGGCTATTCCTCCGCCTCGTGCAAACTAAGCTTAAATAAGTTTAGAAAATTACACCAGATTTCTTGCGCACCCAGTTCTAATAAATTTTGATTGAGAACTATTTCTTACCAGGTGCTACCAACACACATGTTTTCTCATTGTTTTTATACATATTTATTAAAAATGAAACCATATAGTAATATTGGTTAAACTTCAATTATACAAAAATTAAGATAATTTTATGTAAACAGAGGTATAAAACGCTTGTGATACATGGTATATTTAGAAAATAACTAAACACAGCGTACATGGGATGATTTTTCAAAGGTTTTATTTAAAAAGTGCGAAGAAACCGCGAATAGACTATATATGCGTATGTCGGTAAATAAGGTTCTGTGAAAACGACTTTTGTATTCAGGAAGGGTAACCAACAAAAATTATTTATGTCTGACACGGTTACCATATTATATATGTATGTATATATATATATATATATATATATATATATATATATATATATACACAATAGGGAAAATAGTTAAAAATATTATTTGGGGCGTTCCTGTAAAGGAGAGAAGTACAAGGTGACATCTGCAGTTTAATACACCTGCTTACATCGCGTGTAATAATATCTTACTGTCTCAGATCATCTTCCCGAGTATTTATATCGGAGGTTGGAAGGGTCCGTGGCAATACTTCCTATGGCCTGACGCGACCGTGAAGCTTTTGAATTTTTTTTGCTAGGGATACCACTTACACACACACACACACACACACACACACACATTATATATATATATATATATATATATTATATAGTATTTTGTGACGGCGTCAGCGAAGAAGGACGTCTCTCCTCCCCCCCCCCCCCCCGGCTCCCCGTCAAGTTCGCGTGGCGGGGCTCCCACACCCACACAATCACATCGATTACCGCGACCACATCCCGCGGAGTCTTTTATTTCCTCCACCCTCCTTGTTCCGGGACTAATGGCGAAGGGAACACCCCCTCCAGCCGGCTGTCGCAGCCCCTGCACGCACATTAGCGTAGAAAAGGAGAGGGTGGGCAGAGGGTGGAGTTCCGTGACCACACATACAGGCACGCCACATAAACCCCCCACTCACCCCCTTCAACCCCTATACTACCACCCCATCATTTCATACGAGGAGGTTGTCGAGGGAGAAGAAACAAACTCCCATACATCCTCCCAGATGGGCTTCCTTGACGTCGATGTACTCATAGGAAGTTATTTCGTGATGGGGAAATAATGATATATGTTCCCGCGTTGAGTCACGGTACGGGATAATGCTTCCTACTCTGAGTTCTCCTTCGAATTTATTTCAGTTTGCTTTCACATAACTGTCGTGATACAGGCGCATGGCGGGGCATCAGGGGTGACCGCAAGTGTGTGTGTGTGTGTGTGCGTGCGTGCGTGCGTGATAAGCACTCCTGACGTTCTGAACCAATGGGAAAATGCCAGACGATAATACCTCCCCAGGATGTTGTAAATACTAAAAATTATCTATTTAAAAACATGTGTTGTACGAAGGTTAACGTCAGATATGCAGAAAAAAAGTCTTAAAAAAGCATGATAACGCAGGAAAATTATTTTCAAAAATAAATAAAACACGCTATAGGAATTTAAAATCTATATACTTTTTCTTGCACATTTCAAAATAGAACCAAATTAATACCTTCGTCTTCATTTCAAAATAATTTTTCATAATACTAAAATGCCAGTACTTATATTCCTTGTATTAATATTACGCATTTCGCCCTTATTCCCATATATATTTCGCAGATATAACATACAATCAAAATAGTAGAATTTTAAATCATGCGTCGGATTTCAAAGAAATTGCAACACGCCGTTCATGTGGCGTCAATAATCACTTCAGCTGAAACAAAAATTTGAATTTTAAAACTTCTGAAGTTTCTACGAAACACTCTCATATTTACGTTAAACAAGAAAATGGATGTTATTTTAAAAATTATATGGTATTTTCATGACGTTATTGATGCCATGTCATGAAACCATAAAATATACTCAAAATATAGAGAGTAAAAATTGGTTCGTGAACAACCGTTAAATTGAATTTATTACTTGTGGAACACAAACAAAATTGCAACCTAATCTTCGGGTACAAGTTTAGCTTTCATTGGGTAGGTACATTACAATCCGTTCACGGTTACTTCAGACTTTACTGAAGCCTTGCTAAAGTTATACTTCCAAGATATTCCTCCGCCTCGTGCAAACTAAGGTTATTTAAGTCTACGAAATTACACTAAGGACAACGCACCGAATTCTTGCTCACTCAGTTGTAATGATATTTTGCATGGAAACTATTTCTTACTATGCGCTACCAACACACATGTTTTCTCACTGTTCTTTTTTAATATTTACTATAAATTAATTAGTTTAATCTAAAAATAAATTACAAGTAAAACATCAATTTAAAAAAAAAGTACTCGTATGTTAACAAAGGTAGGTATAAAACGCTTGTGATATATGGCATATTTACGAAATAACTAACCACGTCATTCACTGGGTGATTTTTTAAAGGTTTGATTCAAAAAGTGTGGAGAAACTGCGAATAGATAATAGTTACAAAATGCTGCTTTCGAGTGTGGTGGAGATTTCCGAAACTGTGTTTGCATTCAGAAGAGGATTTGGAAATCGCACAGGAGTCTTCTGAATTACGTTCGAAAAAAAAAAAAAGCTGTTGCTTTTGAGCTCGTTTGCCATCGCCTTCCGCAGTGTGAGGCGAACCGAGCTCTCCAGCTACTTTAGCGCCCGCGGTGGCGTGGTGGCAAGGCTAATCGCCTCCCACCAAAGCGAGCCGAGTTCGATTTCCGGGCGGGCTCACACGCAGCTTCTCGGGGGCCGCTGTTCCATCCTTAACCCACCCAATTCCTATCAGCACTCAGTACCTCACCGTTAAGGGCGTGGACCTGGAAATAAATTAGCTATTTTCACTTTTATTTTATACGTTACCAGTAATTAATTTACACTCGCAAAAAACTAGTAAATATATTTCACGTAAATACATGTCAAAATCACAATTTTACTGTTTTAGAAATGTTCACATAATAAAAACTAGCTTACGTACTAATATGAGAAAATTCGCTCTGAAAGAATATGCCAAGAGCTACATTAAGACGTCTATAAACCGTACAGGAAAATGTTTGTGGAATACCAAAAAACATTCCTAGGAGAAAGGAAATTATTGCATCTTTCTGATTTGTGACTGCCCCTCAATTTTTATAAAAAAACTTTCTGCTAAGCATACCTTAAAATGAATTAAACCAAGACATTTCCTCGCCCTTGTTAAATCTTCTGCAAATCATTTGGTCTATTTTTATTTATACATTACAAAAATAGTAAAATTTTGTTTTTTACAAGAAATTTTGCAAAAACCGTGTGATTAAAAAAAAAAACGTATTTGAGGGAAAAGTAGTTATAAGCTGTTCACGGTAACCTGATCACTTTTGAAAGCCCTGCTTAAGATCTACTTGTATGCACATTGTGTATTCTTTCACCTTTCGTAAAATTAACACTGCCATGGGCCTCATCACTTTATTCATGCGTCGATCAAGTAAAACTATGAAATCATTAAACAAGTAAATATTTTACAAATCTGCTAATTTCTATATTTATATGCATTTAAAAAATGCAGAGACCAAGAGAAATAATTTAAGTTGTCACAGATGGCTACCTAGCACATTTGATTCGACGTTAAGACATGGAACTACTTTCCCTCCATCATTACCAACTTTACTGCGCGCACTACACTCAGCGCACCTGTTAAAATACATGCGTGTAGGAATGGTGACTTTTTTTAAAGGTTGATTTCAAAAGTGCTCACTTTATCGCGAACAGCCTATACAGATAACATCTACAAGTCGAACATTTGCACGTGGTACAAGTATAAAATAACGGAATTTTTCTCGGCCAATGCCGTTACGCGACCGTCGAAACGTATTAATTCAATCCAGCCACATTATAAAAAAAAAATACGCAGAGAGAAAACGGCAGCAGCAGTTCTTATTGATGCGGGCGTAGGTCCTCCCACTGTCTGATTGGCAGCGCGAGGTTCTAGGAAACTGGCAAATTGTTACCTATAATACATTCAAGGTTAATTCACACTTTTCTGAAGCCTTTCCAAACTTCTACTTCCAGGATATTCCTCCGCCTCGTGCAAACTAAGCTTAACTAAGTTTAGAAAATTACACCAAAGGACCGAATTCGTGCGCACTCAGTTGTAATAATATTTTTGCATGAAAACTATTTCTTACTGGGCGCTACCAACACACATGTTTTATCACTGTTTTTATTCATATTTATTATAAATTAAATATTTATATTTATAAATAAAATACAGATAAAACTTCGATTTAACGAAAATAAGATACTTTCATGCTAACATAGGTATGAAACGCTTGTGATACCTACATGCCATATTTACAAAATCACTAAATACGTGACACGTGGGGTGATTTTTCAAAATTTTAATTAAAAAAGTGTAAAGATATCGCGAATAGACTGTATAGACTGGGGTACTGGTTGACGATTAGGTTATAGACTGTTCACGGCAAAGCGAGCACTTCTCAGACCATAGTTATTTTTTACTTTCAATAATTCTTATAATTTAACCAACTTTTTCAATAAATATTGCAATTCCAGTAATAAACACCGTGTGTATATTCCACCTCACTCAGAAGGTAACGTCTAAGGCTAAAATAAAATATGTTTATTGAATACTATTCTAAATGAGAGGGCTTCCAGAAGTGCTCACTTTACCGTGAACATCCTTTACCGCCAGCATGCTGTTCGCCACTGACGCCATTTTGCTCGTGTGTGCCGGTCGAGTTCGCCGTGTAAGCGACTGCTCCACCTCTATTTTGTTGTATTATGTGACTCAACCCTCCCCATTCCCCTCATACCTCCACGTTGAGTACTGTTTCGCCACATGTGAAATTAACATTGCCATGGGCCTAATCACCTTATCCATGCGTTGTCTAGGCGAAACTGTAGAATTGTTAGGAAAGCATATAGCTTACAAATTTGTAAATTCGTACACCTATGTTCATAAAAAAAAACCAGGAAGAAAAAGAAATCATTACCGTATTCATTAATGTTTACCCAACACTTTTAATTCAGAATAAAACATGGAACTATTTTAACTCCGTCTTTAAAGTTTGTTCACGATAAAGTTAGCACTTTTGAAATCAACCTTACAGAAATGGCACTAGCCATTAATTTTAACGGCCGCACTGAGTGACATGCGCCCAGTAAAGTTGGCCACGATGGATGGAAAATAGTTCCATACCTTAACGTCGAATGTAAAGCGTTAGGTAACGATTGGAGATAACTTTAATTATTTCTTTCACTTTCTGCATTTTTTTAAATCATCGAAGTGTAAAAAAAGAGCAGATTTGTAAAATATTTGCTTTTCTAATAACTTCACAGTTTCATTTGACCGACGCATGAATAAGCATGATAAGGCCCATGACAATTCTAATTGTGCATAGTGCGGAATAATACACAACGTGCATTCAAGTAGATCTTAAGCAGGGCTTTCAAAAGTGTTCACTTTACCGTGAACAGCCTATAACCAACTTTCCTGGGCGCATGTCAGTCAGTGTGCCATTTAAAATACGCGCAGGCAGGGGAAGTGACATTTTTCAAAAGTTGATTTGAAAAGTACTCTGCTGTATTAACGGTGAAAGGTCTTTAGGTGCAGGTGAATGTGGAAATCCGCTTGTAGTTCCCGTCTAGGGCAGGTTCGGATGTTATGAGGGGAGGTGTGCGCCAATCGAAGGCTGTTGCTCTACGTACGTAGGGAATAGGGATATTGCTATCGGAAAAATTATATAATATTCACATTGGTTATTTAAGAGAGTATCGTTTCACAAAACGATATATCGAAAGAAAAATATAGATTTTCGGTGCATCGGAATCCCAAATTTTATGTATTAAAGGACTTTACATTTAAAACTGATTGGAATATTATATATTGAGGGCACGAGACATTGCATCGCAGAAAGACGTGGCGCATGTTTTTGATCCATGTTGCCAAAGCAAATACAGTGATTTTTTAATTAAATATTCTTTTTTCAAAACAGGGCTTGTTAAAAGAACATTAAAAAAAATTTGTGATACCTGTAAAGATTTCGATAAAAAATCGTTGAACAATATCGAATATTTATATCGACATATCGTTGACATAATATCGTCATTTCAATATATCGATATTTTTACAGCATCCCTAAAGGTACATGCCTGTCGTTCCCAGCCAGTCAGAGGAGAGAGCGCGGTGAAATGGGGTGAATGGAGCAATACCGGAATGCAAGGGAGGGGGAAACGGGAATGCCCCGAAAAAAACCCGCCGGCCAGCGGCATCGTCTGGCACGATTCCCACATGCGAAAATCCAGGAGTGACCCCGCCCGGTCAGTGGTCGAACCCGGATCGCATAGATGGGAGGCAAGTTCTCTAGCGAATGCGCCACCAGAATTTCAACTCAAATTGCATGTAACATACAGCACGAGCTTCAGGTGATTATACAAAAATAGGCCTTAAACCGGAGGAGCATTTTTGCAGATGATTTGTGAAAGATTATTTTCTTTAGTCAAAACTCGGAAATGTTTGAACGTAAGAATTTATATGAACGCTGAAAGCATCACAAAACGAAGGGAACGCTTAATTGTATGCATTTCGCTCAGTTTTTAGGGCGCGGCCTCTTTATTTTATTGCAAAGTGAGTATGCTTCTTCTGCTTAGCTGTACACGGTTTACAAAGCAAAGTGTTGTATACGAAAAGTAAAACAACCTCCTAAAATATGCTTTTATAAGAAACTGAACTTTATCAAGTTTCTCCTCAGTTTTCATAAACCAC
Organism: Dryococelus australis; assembly: GCA_029891345.1. Lineage (NCBI taxonomy): Eukaryota > Metazoa > Arthropoda > Insecta > Phasmatodea > Phasmatidae > Dryococelus > Dryococelus australis. The sequence goes on from CM056999.1 coordinate 130,593,383, forward strand.
TGCAGAGCGAACACAATTCATGCAGAATTTATACCGCGCGGCTTATAAATTACAGTTTAGCAACACAACAAAAAAATTTTTTTGATTAAAAAACGATTTGCCTTGAAAGGGCGTTGCACATAAATTAACTCTGAAGACGTTATTTGAAGTTAACAGGTTTATGAAAGCCAATAAAGACGAATCAAGAAATTACAATACTAAGTAACATTTTCTACCTAATTTGTGAGGAAATATTTTGACGGAATAATGCATTCCCTCAGTGCGATACCTTGCTTCACACTAGAACGTGCAAATTCACGGCGTGCGATAGAGATTTACAGTAATGCATCACTCTAGCAGAATATTTGCTCACAAACTCAGCGAATAGTATTATCTAGGATTGCAGTTTCGTAGTTTTTCTATATTCGCTTCCAAAAATAACCTGTACGTTTTCATCAGTGAGTTTCGTCTTTATTTATATAGCATACCCTCTTATGAAACCATTACAAATACTTGCATTTTATTAGTAGATACCCGAGAAATTCGCGAGTACAGTGATCTGTAGGCTAGACTTCTCAGTCTTATATACTCTCATACAGATATCTGCTATTTGTTGGTTGATTGTTATGGTAGTTAAAGGCGGTGGTTGGGCGCACACTTCATTGCATGTTTGTTATTGGCTCATTTATCTCCAAGAGGTGTCAAACAACACGTTGACCAATTACAAAAGTAACACGAACGTACAAGTGTGCGAATTCCATCTTGTCTAGAAATGAATCCGCGAAATTCTCGGCTCTCTATTTATTAGTAACTAGCTGTTACCCGCGGCTCCAACCACGTGCAAAATATAAAAAACAGGCCATCAATCAGCGCCTACTCAAATAGTTGATGGCATATTTGATATATTCCCTAAGAAACTGTTCGTTTTTTTCCGCGATGAAAAGTACCCTACGTGCTAATCCAGAATATAATATACCACCGTACCAAATTTCATACAAATCCGTCAAGCCGTTATGACGTGATTGAGTAACAAACAAACATACAAACTTTCACGTTTATAATATTATTAAGATGTCTAGGGCCGCATGTAAAAGCGTAACGATTTACGTGACGTCTAGACATCAATATCATATTTGCACACATGCAGTCTTTATTTGACTATTGGTGGCTTATCTTTGTGTGAAGACAGTCTGTTACGTGAGCGAGCCAATCCGAATTAAGTTTATCCGACACTAACCGTCCGTGAATCGCGGGCAGGCAGATAAGACGCGTAACAATTCAAATTATCCAATCACGAAAGTAGTTCTGAGCTAATGTGTGTTGGAACACAACTTATCCTGAAATCTTTTCACGGGAAAACCGGTTCCCGTAGTAATGTATACGAAAAATGTCACTGACTATTGTTTTTAAAAACGGCTCTATAAACTTGGTTTCACGGCAAGAACAAATATGTTCTCTTTTACAGTTGAAGTTCATATATAATCTGAATGAAATTCTGAAAATGGCTGAGAGAATTAAACTTAGTTATATGTTTCAAAATAAAAAATAAAATTTCTGATAGAATGCTTTTAGGAAAATGAACCAGATTTTTTTTTTTTTTTAATTTTTGGTACACCGAAATTTTACTTCTGTGTATAGCCAGGGTCGTAAAATTACATTGCATCACGCCGGCTCTCCTTATTGCCCAATAAACCGTCGGGCAATATCACTCCATGTTCAAGGGTAGTAAAACTGCCACTCGCCATTCACGCGAGTTTTAGTGCCTCGATACAACCAAACCAGTTTCCTCACGGCAGGTGCTGTTTATGAATATCGTACCAAACTCGCCCAGCTTGAAAGGAATATATAGTTGCGACAGTCTACTCTTAATTCTATTACTGCGTTTTGACGGCTAATTTTAATGCTTATTCCGAAAAAGAAAAAAAAAAACATCGTAGTAGCTTTGCTGTTTGTTAACTCGTTCGGTCACACAAAAATTTTTTGTGGTGAAGTCTTGCAATCATGTAATTTTTTGGTATGCACTGTTTTGTGATCAGAACACGTGCCTTTAAAAAATGTGAAATTGAAATTAGTTAGTGAAATGAAGATGAAGATACCTGAAAAAAACCCAATACACACAGACAAAAACATCGAATAACCTAGAAAAACACACACACACATATATATATATATATATATATATATATATATATATATATATATATATATACTCAGTAAATAAATATCGAATTTAGCATGACAAAAAAAAAAGTCGTGGGCGAAGTGTAGAAGTGAAAAACTTACATAATGTGCCAGCAAAAAATTAATCGGTGAAATGAAGACCTCCGAGAAAATTGTTCCACCAAAAAAATATCCACGCTGGACCACTGCTGGGAATCATGCCCAGTACGCAGTAATTGAAGCAACATTAATCTAGTTCTGTAAACTTACTAGAAACAGCATACAGAAGTAACGGCTGTTCAGCGATGATCGTCTCGAGTGAGTCAACAGAATGAACAAACGGCAGCTCGACATTGAATAACCAAGAGGAAAGCCACGAACACACTCAATTTTTATTCAGTAAATGTATATCATATTTAGCATGACAACAAAAAATTTAGTGGGTAAAGCATTTATTTATATATATATACACACTTTACTTCTTCCCCGATATCAACTATGGTGTCCATAAATTTCTTTACTGCATCGTGTCCCCTGTATAGTATCGGCTCAGCAGGCAGTGTGAAGGTTAAGGCCGAAAGTATCACATCATTGTCTACCTTTACATACACACAGAAACTGTCGGCCTCGTGCTCTTGGTAAGCATTGCGTGCGAGCGGCCGGGGTCTGGCTGGCAGGTGTAAAGTGGTTTGAGCAAGGCCCCATAGTCCGTATACCCGACGATCGGCAATTTATTTCCAAAATAATATTTTTTTTTAATTTCAAAATTGGCGGCTCACCATCTTGCCCTGGCTTAGATATCTCGGCGCGCACTCGTGCATGGTTTTTTGCGGTATTTCACGTGTTTTTGCTGGCTTTGTTCGCCGGTTAACACAGCAATTCTTGGTAGTTTGTGGTTAAATATAAAACACCGCTCACACATATGGATATTGTGGCCGTGGGCTGTCAATTGTAATCTCACCAAACGTTCAAAATTCTTTATGTAGGTATAGTGAGCCTTTTCTTTGGTAGTTAGCAACAGTAGGTAAATGTGACTGTTTTTTCTTCTTTTACCAGTCTTGCAGGCACGGCCTTCTCCTTGTTGATGAGCGAGTACACGTTGCCTGCTACGCTAGGGTTGATTTTCTAGAAAACTTTAAATTGATGCAATGGAGTGGGGAACTCGAGGCCTGTAAAATCAAACTTGTCCTCTAAGGCTTCGCATCGACGATCTACTCGCTCGAGGTTCCAGCCTTCCACGTAACGTGTCAAAATTTCCCACTTGAAACACATGTGGTGCTCTCAATTTTGGGGGTTTATTATTGCCTGCTTGGTTTTTATAGCGTCACGCAAATCGTTGTATGAGGAGATGCGGAAGGGATCCAATTTATTAATGAGAAGCTGCAAGCTGCAGGGTGATTGACACTCGACAAAGTCCAGCCCAAACCCCTTTCCTTAAATAGACTATTCACGGTAAAACGAGCACTTTTGAAAGCCTTGCTCAAGATCTTTTTGTTTGCCCGTTGTGTGTTTTTCCGTCTAATGTAAAATTATCATTGCCATGGGCTTCGTCACTTTATTCATGCGTCGGTCAAGTGAAACTGTGAAATTATTATAAAAGTAAATAGTGTACAAATCTGTTCATTTTTACACTTTGATGCATTAAATAAAAAAGGAAGCGAAATGCATCATTTAAATTATCATAAATGGTTATCTAACACTTTTTATTCGACGTTAAGATATGGAACTACTTTCCATCCATCGTTACCAACTTTACTGGGCGCATGTATCTCAGCGCACCGATTAAAATATATACAGGCAGGGGACGCAGTGACTTATTTCTAAGGTTCATTGCAAAAGTGCTCACTTTATCGTGAACAGCCTTTACACCTGTTCATCAATACATATTTTCTCAATACTGTCTGTCGCAGCTTCTTCAATATCGCTAACCTCATACACAGGAATATTCTTTGTCTTAAAGGCCCTAGTATCCGACCCTATCACCGAATGGAGTTGGTTTGGTATAATCACACTCAAGCCATAAATGAATTCCTTTCCTTGTAGGCGTAAGGGGCTTGCCTTGAGACGCAATTAGCAACCAAAGAACTGAACTTGATAGTCTACACAGTACCTTCAACCTCAAATCCGTAGTAAACTTTTCTACCAGAATAGAAGGAACCAGCCAGACGGCAATTGATAACATTTTCATTGATAGTAACACAGTTACAGAATGCCACTGTCTCCCAATAATAAATGGCTTATTAGATCATGAGGCACAAATATTAGTTATGCCTTCCATAAAAATGCCCTCCAAAAGCATTTCTTATAATAAAATACGAAATCTTTCGCTGGGAAATTTCTTACAATCCAAAAGTGAGCTCAGCAGGGAGCAATGGTCAACATTGTATACTTGTACCGAAGCAAATGAAAAATTCAACTATTTTCTTAACCAAGTTCTCCATTGTTTTGAAAAATGTTTCCCATCCTGACTGACTCGCAGTAATACCAATCCAAAGAAAAATTTATGGCTCACCAAAGGAATAAAAATTTCCTCCGAAAACAAAAGAAAACTATACAAGGCCGCCAGAACCAGCAGCAACCCTGACACAATGAATCACTACAGGAAATACTAAACATTTTGAGTAAGGTCATAAAAAGCGCAAAACAAAATTTTTTTTTTCTGTAACCTCATTAAGAATTCTCAAAACAAAACAAAAACCACATGGAATATCGTAAAAAAACACAACAAGAAGAACAACAGAGCAATGTCTAGTTGTAAACCTAAAAGTAATAGACTACACATCCTCAGACCCTAAATTATTCGCAAATACATTTAATTCATACTACTTAAATGTCTTATAAAACATGATTAAAAAAACATTAAACAAGATATGAACCAAATTCCTACACTACAGGGTACAGAATACCCTGCTATATCTTTTACAAACACCACTCCAAAAGAAGTGGAGAAAACAATCAATTATTTGTAACCAAAATTACCTAGCGGCTATGATGGAATTAGCTGTAGGTTATTAAAGCAATGCGCTTTTGAATTCAGTGTTCCATTAAGCCATATTTGTAATGATATCTTCAATACAGGATTGTTTCCAGACAGACTCAAACGGGCTATGGTAACACCATTTTTCAAGAAAGGAGACAAGACCGTAGTTAACAATTATAGACCCATCTCACTTCTTACATCCTTTTCAAAAGTAATTGAAAAACTGATTTACAGGAGGTTGCTGCAACATTTTGAGAATCACAAAATCTTATCAGATTTCCAGTTTGGCTTTAGGAAAAACACGTTAACAAATGATGCAATTTTCAAACTAACAAATAGCATTATCAATTCACTTGATAAAAATGCCATCCAATGAAATATTTTGCGACCTCACTAAAGCATTCTACTGTGTAAATCACAAGACACTTATAGAAAAATTAAAGTTTTATGGAGTCTCAGGTACACCAAATAAACTAATAAGCTCATATCTTTCAAACAGGCAACAACAAGTGCGGATCAAAGGAAAAACTACTTAATTCTACGCTGAACCAGGAAAAATCAAGCATGGGGCCCCACAAGGGTCAATATTAGGCCCCCACTCTTCCTAGTTCATATAAATGACCTTCCATGTTCGTTAACTCCAGAAACTACTCCAATCTTATTTGCAGATGATACTAGCATCTTAGTCTCTGGAGACTCAGTAAATGATCTTACACAAAAAACGGACACAACATTTACAGAGCTAAATGCTTGGTTTACTGCAAACAAATTAAATCTCAACCTAGATAAAACATATCGTATGAATTTCCTCACAAAGAACAGAAAAAACATTAATTCATACATTAGCAGTAACAGAGACAAAATTAATGAAACTGCTGTGATTAAGTTTCTCGGCTTAAAGTAGACAATTTACTTAACTGTAAATCTCATATTGCGTATATTTTACCTAAACTAAGTTCAGCATGTTTCGCCCTGTGGAGTGTTGCAGAGGTCTTGAACAAGAATACAGCAAAAATGGTATATTTAGCATATTTTCATTCGATCATGTGTTATATTATTACTTTTTGGGGTAATTCCTCTGACAGAAAAAACTTGTTTCAAATGCAAAAGAGAGCTGTAAGAATAATCAATGGCAAAAGAAAGTCAGACTTATGTAGAGCTCTTTTCAAGAGCTCAGAGATTTTAACATTTGCATGTGAGTACATGTTTTCAGTACTTATATTCATGTCCAAAAACAGTAATTTATTTCAGAAAAATGAATCCTTTCATAAGCATGACACGAGAATAAAAAAACACTTACACGTGGCTTCAGTTAACTTGAAACTTGTCCAGAAAGGGCCATCCTACCTTGGTAGCCAACTTTTCAATAAGTTACCACAACGCCTTCAAGAAATTTGCTTCTCTAACCAAAAACTCTTAAAAAAAAAAAAAAAAACAGCTGAAAGAATTTCTTTGTAAACTAAAATTTTATAGTATAGATGAATATCTAAACTACAAAAATCAAGAAATTACTGCGCAGCATGTCTTTGTGCGCATTTCTTGTTCCCGTTTTTCTCATTTCCTTTTTCTTCTGATTCAGCAAAACGACGACGTCCCACAGCATGTTGGAGGAGAATTGATCAGATTATGAGGAAAAGATGTGATACATGTACGTGTAGTCTGACTTATATATGTGTGTGTTTACTATGTCCAGTGTATAGACTTTGTATACTGTAATTTGACTTGTACAATATCTTTGTACAGCTATGTATTGAAAAAAAAAAAAATCTTACGGATGCAATAAAACAAAGCAAGACAAAACTTCCGTCGATACCTCGGGCTCACAATTTACACTTAGAAATAGGGTAAGTTAGGGAAAAGAAATCGGTCCAGAAGCTTCTTCAAATGCCGCGTTGCGCCGAGGAATATGAATACCAGATAACTCTTGCTCGTCCTTTCAAATCGTCGACTACTCCGGCAGGAAAGGAGGGAGCCTGTGACGTCAGCAAGATCGGCTGTCACTCATGCCTCCTGCCACCAGGCGACGTAGCAGTGAGCGGATCTGCCTGGATGAAGGGGAGGATCGAGATTGGTCATATGCACACCCTCCCCTGCTCCTCGGACCGCACATAACAGGAACACGGTTCCCACTTCCAGTGCGAGAGTCCACACGTAATAATTTTCCCACCTCTAAGAGTTTGCTTTTAGCCACTTAAGCCTGTCGTTACACTTCCTCGTGCACCAACAATGAGGTAAATTATCGTCATTTTCGAGTTGGCTAATCCTGGTTCACTGAAAACACGCCCTGCTTGTCGTAAACTGTCTTCTTTCCTAGTACAGCCGTTTCTGATCCGTAGGTTCGGATGATCGATAGGTAAGACTTACAGGGGTTTTGGAGTACGTTCCAAACAACAGCAGTTGATAGTTGGCAAGCATGACTGTGAAAGCCTGTAACAGCCTCTTTCGTTCTTTCCCCAATCCTGTACCAAACCGTGTTTTCAGGAGTTAATATTCATTTAAGGTGGATCAGTCCCCGCCATCTGGGATTTTTGGAATTTTCGTCGGAAATTGCATCACAGATTTTGCATTTTATTTTGGGCTTCGACAAAGCGTAAAGCATTACACTGCACATGTTATAAAACATGTATTGCTGAATTATTGTTGCCAGGTATATTTCTGTAACCGAAAGCAAGAAAATATTATTCATTTCTTGCCTTCAATCACTTGTGAGAAAATAATAAATTATATAGAAATGTAATATGTTGATTAAGATTAAGGAGCTATTATTTAGGCCATATCGTGCGAAAAATTTCATTAAATGTTCTTAAATGGAACTTATGACAAAAATAGTGAAAATCCAAAATGGGGGGAACTGATACACCTTAAAAATCACCACGTGGATAGCATTTTATAAGAAGCAACTAAATCAGTTAACGTGGAAAATATTTTTCACGAATTTTTCAATCGCGTATGCTTACCGCTGCTCTGTTTTTATGCGGACGCAAACGTATTACAACTTCTGAAGTGTTTTAAGCAGGGGCCGGCGAAGTTTATGGCGATATCGGTATTCGCTAGGTGAGGGGGGGGGGGGCATAAACGAAGGGGCAGAGAGAAAATGGGATACCGCCTCACGGGTTTGGATAACCTAGTACAAAACGTCGACAAGCGGCTGGGGAAAAAAAAAAGTTATTTTTCTCGCTTTCGTTTTTATCAGCGTTGAACCTCCTTTCCCACCATTTTACATCCTCGTGGGCTCCGAAAGAAAACTGCTACTTCAGTTACGGAACCAAGGCGGAAGGCATTCGCCGATTGTATTTTCCTGAGAGACGCTGCGCACACGTCGGGATAAGGGCGAGCTCATTAAAAAAAGTTTGTACGAGCTTCATATTTCTTGGCGAGCTCGGAGCGGGTGTGCTACACAACTGCGTATAACGAAATGGTTGCGGCAGAAGTAAGTTAACGGGCGTTTTGCAGGCCGGTGGTTTTGCTCGCTTGATGAACGGGGAAGAAGGGAAGGGGGGATGGGAGGTAATCTGCGAGCGTTTAAAACAAACTCAGCTTTGTAGAACCATAGACTATAAAGATGAGTTAGACCGATCTCGCTGGCTGCGCACGACCAATCTCCGTGTCCCAACATTGAACTGCTTTTCTGCCAACACATCTTGTGAAAACCGCATGGTTTAGAGGTTAGGTTAGAAAACTGATTTCTAAACAAATGTTTTGAGATATATGCGTGCTTCCTTAACCCATTTGTAAGGCAGTTAGATTAAATTAAAATTGGTAAAGGTATTTTATTCATACTATAGTGCTTGTCATTTAAAATTTAAGATATAAACAAACACTTTCATCACTGTTGACCATGTGACTTTGACTGTTGTGTTCTTTTGGGGTAGGTCAATGTTGGCACATGTGCAGAAGACGAATAAGCGGTCTACCTAATATTCAGTCGACGTGAAGTACAGGAGGTTATAGCGGCTGGCAGTATTGCCAACACCCTCTGAATTTTCGATACTAAATTCTACCGAAACAAAACTGTCTACCAATATACCGTAAATAAGTGAATTTTTTTTTACTGAATTTTATTTTCTCGTAAAATAAATAAGTCCCTAAACTGTACTTAAGGGGGTTACTTGAAACTCTCGCACGTTATTAAATTGGCCAGGCGCATAAAATGCAGTGGGAGGAATTAGCAGAATTCTCCAAGCAACTTATGCTTGATGTTTGAGTTACGTACTTGCAAATGCGTTTGTCGGTACCATGGAGTTAGGAAAACAAACATAAACATGATATTTCAAGATGGAATAAGTACCACGTGTGTCGTTTGGCCTTTTAATGGGCACACCTGTGCGTGTGTTGAAACAAAAACGTGCCCGCGTGAAAACGTAGTTATGCATATATGAAATTAAAAAGAAAACAACAAATTAAAACACTTAGAGTCATCGAACCAATAATATCGTAATGGTCACATACCCATTGCTACCATAGACAATGTTTTTTTTCTTCTTTTCTATTTTTCAATGGCTACCGAAACCTACCGATTTTCCCAGCAATAACTACCGATGTCTTCCACGAGTGTGATGGCAACACTCTGCGACCAGTAGACGGTAAAGCACTCGTATTATCAGAAGTAAACTTGACCACCTCGTAGAAGGCTTGTTCGTCTAACTGCGAGAACGCCCAATGCGGGCATAACATAGCCCCTAGATGCATGACACGACAGCCGCGACACGACACTTAAAACTTAACATCCAATGAAATACAAGATAGATCTGTCGTGAGCCCGGCAAATTCTGTCGTCCGGTTAGCAATTTTGGAATTAGAAACGATATATATTTTCTTCGTGTCGTGCGGCATGACGCACGAAGCGTAGAACCTTGCAAAATAAAATTGTATGGCAAGCTTTCTCTATAATGGCACATACGCCATTTAAGAGAAAATTTTTTTTAAAGTACTGAATTTCGCTATTAAAAACAATAATTTTATCTTTGTATGCATTAGCGGTAGCGCTTTGTTACCACCGTGAATTCCAAATTTGCCCCAATTTTAATATTGAGTTCGTTTCGCCACGTCTCATAACTTCCGCGTAGTATAACTTTTGACTAGGAGAAGCTACGACGCTCGTTTGAGTTTCAATCGACAGCTCTCGTCATGATCAATCGATTGCGTGTACAAAAGCATCTGTGTGGCGTGGTTATGGTGAAATTGTACGCGTTTAATGTAAAAAATTAAGAACACCTAACACAATTTCGGTCTATATTCGTCAAAAATCCAAGTCTAAATACAGAAATCGTATACGGCTGGAAAAAGCATCTCAAAAGCAATCCAGTTATACTCATAAAACCCTATATGATCGAGTGAAGCGGGTGCCGGGAATGTAAAAAAAAAAAACACCGAGGCGTCCGAGCGCGTCAACGTAGACGTATTCCCGTAGAACAAACGGCCGTGTCCTCAACACAGCCACACCCCATGTCTGTTTACTGTTGAGAAGTCTGTAGGAAAGGTCAATGCAGGCTTAAGTAATGTTGCACGTATCTGATGAACAGGTAGGTATATTATGAGATACGACGCTTTGAAGAAGCCGATTTTTGGTCATTTCGCAGTACTCAAAAATGGAGTTTCTAAGGTGCGTGATAGTTTCGTTGAAAAAGTTTATATCAAACACATTGCAGCACAGTTGATGTGCGAGAGCCTTAAGAGCATTCAAGTGTCAAACACGTTTCTATGTTTTAAAGATGTTTTACGTTTCTGACATGTTACCAATAATAATTTTATGAAAACATATTCACTCTCAAGCTGCTCTCTTTGGTAATACCAATGCTTTTAGCAGCCGAACTCGTTGCAAAGGAACGCAAGAGTTTATATTAAAAAACACACGTTTAAATTTTAACTAGAATTTTTTTTAAGTGAGGTGAATTTATTGAAAATGCGGTGCATTGTTACTACTATCAGGATTTAATTTATTTCTATTATAAATAAGGCTCTCAAATTGAAACTTAAAATGAAGCTCTAGCCGAATCACAAAATAAGTCCTAAATGTCGTCATAGTGAGGTCAAGAAAAACTTTGAGTTGTAGCTATACTTTTTTTTTTTTACCAAACATTCTTAAAAATTTGATTTGCCATAGATGTGAACTTAAAATTCCCATAGCTCGATTAACTTCCTTTTGAAAATTCAGTTCCCCTACTTTTATGTTGTCTGTTTGGAATAATACTGAATTACATGTCATAAAAATAAGCAATTTATTAAAAGAGTAGAAAATGTTTTTTTTGTTTGAATTATGACAACAGTTTATTTCACTCGTCCTGTAAGATTCTCCGCCAATGGCGACAAAACGAATTAGTAAAACTGTGTTTAGTGCCAACAAAACAAGTCTAAAGACAGTGCTAATTATAAGTTTGTGTTTCTAGTATACAGGCAGTCCAACTCACAGAAATTTCCAGTCTTTAATTGTAGGTCAACGCGTAGACTATCGAGCATAGTTCTGAAAATAAATTGTTCATCTTGCAGTATTTTTCCTGCCGTTTCTGTGGCTAACAAAATAATTAACAAGCTAAAACGCTTTTGTTTGTGAAGCGATAAATCCGCCGCGTGGAATATTTAGGCGAACGGCTGTCAAGCCGCTCCTCAGCAAGACTGATTGACAAGGCTTTTACGTAGCATTTCAGTTCGGTTTGTAGAAGTTTTCCCATTTTGTTTACAGTCGAGTGACACGGGATGGCAACTAAACCCCCAGAAAGTAACGTGCAAATAAAACATGGCCACGGGAGTGTATTTCTCCAGAACTTCACAACACGTTCTGAATCAATATGAGAGAAAGTGTTGAAATACCATGAAAAAACGGCCAGGGACATCTCTAACCCTCGAAGAGTCGCAGATGGCCCCGAGATTTTGCACTTCACTGAAAAACTACTGGATATTTTGCTATTGGAACTTTCTACTATGAGTAATTATATATAAAATTACACGTATCTTTGTAAGTGTAAGTTTCTCTGTTGTGCTCGACAAGGGTTTTATTTATCGACAGTAAAAACTTGTCAAATGTATAAAAAATTTCAGTGGAGAAATTTTGAAGTTTAATTGTTGGAGAGAGTACTTTCAACTTTAGTATAGTAAAAAAATAACAATATGGCAACGGCCCGAATTCCCTTGATTGCACGCATTTCTTGCGCATAGAAACGGTGATACATCTGATGTTAATATTACGTCGTCCTTATTTCATAGACTCGAACAGGAAAAATATCCCCAGGTAGAGAGGATCTTTAATGCTCACAGATGCATGTTTCACATGCAACCGGAGTATAACAAACTATCTCGAAGGCGTTTAATGGTAATTGCCATCGTCATACTGACCTTAAAGTGGTAAATATCATTAATGCGAACTCATATAGTTCATGAAGAATATAAAAATATTTTCATCAAACAAAATCCGCAAATTATTTTAGTTCTCGGTAATCTGGCGATCTGGAAGCAATTTTTTTTTTTTTTTTTTTTTTTTTGTAATTTTAATGAAGTTTGAAACTGAATCATAATGACGACAGCTGATAAATCTGGGAATAGCTAAACTCGAGGTTACCAGTATCTCGTGTAGAAAATTGAGAAGTCGAATAACTTAACGAGTTATAAGAAGCGATGCTAACTTTTTAATGCAGCTGTACAGTTCGGAACACATACAACGGTCATTATGACTGATTCTAATCACGGTTTTTGTCTGTGACACGTGCCTTTCTCTGTCCACATCAGCCTGGTATAAACAAAGATAGTGAATAGTATTTTATGTAACCAATTTTAAGAACCGGGCAATTTCCTTTAGTCAAATATATTAAGAAATTTGAGAATTAATGACATTGGCATTCTTTGTGTATCAGGTCACGTTGGTCTTGTTAGCTGCCTACAAAATTCCACGAGTTATGTAGAAAAGTATAATAGCTGTGAGTATTCTGAGAAATTTTAAAACGGCCATACAACGCCAAGTAAGTCCAAGTTGCATTCAGTAGTGGTCAGAAGTAATCGGAAGCAATTTATAGTTTCTTACAATATATATTTTTTTACGTGGTTTATCCTCTATTTTAGACAGCAAAATCAGAAAAGGCGAACTCTCTAAAAAAAAGCCCATATAAACTTTTCTGTACGGCAAAGGAACCCATTTATTTGAGGCCGTTTTGTTAACAGCAACACGATTTGGCTTTAATTAAAAGAGAATAACACCGAAGTATCAAAAAAGTGATATTAAGAGTGGGATGGGCCCCCGCATTTTTTGTGAAATAGTTGTTTACGCGAATACGCGTATCTCGGTAAATAAATGTTCTGCAAATACAACTTTGTGTCAGAAAAGACAAAAATATAAATATATATCTGTGCCTGTGTTTTTTTGTAATTATAAGTGCATACTCGGAAAAAAAATTCCTAAAAATGGTCAAATATCGCATTTTTAAAGCTTGCCAATGCAGTTTCCTTAAGTGGCAAGAGAAAAATACAACGGGCGTCATTTAATCTGCGGTCTTTCAACGCGTGTAATAAAACCCCACTGTTACAGATCTAATTTGCACAGTACAGCGTTAAGACGGAAACACTGCGCGCTTGCACGTAAGAGCGATGAGGCACTAGGCGTGCGTGTTAGTGTCGCCCGTACTGCTTCATCGATTCTTGACCATGGATGCGGGGTTCCCACAGATGTCCATCCCACTCTTAATTTGAACATACACTACTGTAACACTTTGTTGCACGTCGTAGAAAACCCACAGTATGGCATATAAACTTAAAACCGAATATTTAAAAAATACTAATTTTAAAATGAACACGATTAAAATTTAAAAAAATATTTCAAAAGGAGTTTGCATTAGCTGCCTCTAACAAATGTGTGATTACCTGTGAGACAAAAATAATTCAACAGATAAAATCTAATTGGTTATTTCAAGAATAAAAAAGCGACACAAGAACAGCTACACATCGCACAAACAGCAGTGTTGGCGAAGTAGGGTATGGTATAGACTGTTCACGGTAAAATGAGCACTTTTAAAAGCCCTGCGTGAGATCTATTTGTATGCACATTGTGTATCCTTCCACCTTAAGTAAAATTAATATTGCCATGGCCCTCATCAATTTATTCATGCGTCGGTCAAGTGAAACTGTGAAATTATTAGCAAAATAAATATTCTACAAATCTGCTCTGTTTTACACTTCAGTACATTAAAATAAACCTGAAAGCGAAAGAAATAATTTAAGTTATCACAAATAGTTACCTAACACTTTTTATTCGACATTAAGATATGGAACTACTTCCCATCTATCGTTACCAACTCTACTGGTCGCATGTCACTCAGTGCACCCATTAAACTATATGCAGGTAGGAAGAGTGAAATTTTTCTAAGGTTGATTTCAAAAGTGCTTATTTTATCGTGAACAGTCATTACGCACATGTTTTCACAATGGGCTATGTGCAGACAGTCGTCTGCAAGACGCACCAGTTTCGTTCGCCTTCGGTTTATGCAACTTGTACTGCACGCAGGTACGTGAAGTTTCAGACTTTCCGGTGCTCTTTTGTTAACTTCAATTTGAATTTAAACAAAACTAGATAAATGTCCCCAACCTTTTGCTACTATTATTTATGTTTATATTAGCCGACAGATAACGTGGTTTGAATTTCGACGTGGATAAAGAAATTAATATTTACTTAATTTTCACAAACAAAATTTTCTCTAATGGTACGCGGATTTAAGGATTTATGGGTTACATACGTGAATTATAAATTTTTGTTTAATTTATGTCCATATATATTTGAGCTACGAGGGGTAAGCATAAACGTTTACCAATAGGGATTTCACAGGTCTGATATTTTCCCATCTTGGATATTTTGGCGTACGTGGTGTGTCTATATTCTATGTTGAATTGTTTGTGTGTTTGAAATCCCACCCTTCGAAAGTTTCCCAACAAGTAAATGGAATAAATATCATTTGTATAACAAACGAGACCCAGTTAAATACCACACTGTACTTTTATCAACGCACATAAATATTTTCCGAGTGTTATTTTCGTGGCAAGCAGGAGCGAAGCCAGCCCCCCCCCCCCCCTCAACCCCCCACCCAACCAAGCGCGTCACCTCTCTATATTTTCCAGCGGCGTCATGGAAGCAGGCAGAGCTCTTGATTATTTCATCGGACAGCGGACGATGGTCAAGGGCGACCGGGGTCAGCCAAGTGGATTGCCAGTTATCGGCGTTCAGCGGCAAAAAGCATGAATAAGTGACGATCGCGGCCGACGGCCGATCAATAGAAGCGGTACGCACGGCCAGAGGCCGATATGGAAAAGTTATCGGAAAGGCCGGCGCGGCGCGACGGGGGAAATGACACCCCACTCCGACTTAGCGGCCGGAAACAAGTATGGGCTGTTCAAGGCATTGTATTGAATGGATGTGTGTGTAAATGAGAACCGTAACGAATGACTGCAGTGTGGTTTGACTACGCCCTTTGCGCCCCGGGGGCGAGGTGGCGGGGAATGATTCTGGTTACCTGTCATTCCCCAAGACTAAGTCCATGCATACTCGAGCGCACTGGGTCGCGAATGCAGATAATGGGTTACCGTCGTACTTAAATTTCAACGCGAAAGGAGGAGAAGCGCGGACGCGGTAGTTAGTCGCGTGAGTGAGTAGTTTAGTGTAGTGTTTCTTCAAATTTTTCGGACAGCATGACGGTTTAAAAAAGCTGCAAAGTTCCCGGTGGGCCCTGAAGACCAACGAGCCGATTTAGCTTTTACTTTCCGGGGTTAAAGTAAAGATTAGAAAGTAGTGTTCTAGGTATGACCTTGTAACAGATATCGACCACCTGGAGGGGAGGAAGGAGAGGCCAGCGCCGGTTCCACCGGGTACTTTGTTCAAGGCATACTGAGCACTTTTAAAACCCTGCTTAACTGTCGGCTTCGCCTATTATGACGTCATTTTTAGTCTTCGTGCCACAGTTTTAGTTTCATGTTTGATTATACAGAATGATTATCAATTAGACCAACAAACTTCGGGAGGTGATTCTTTATGAAAAAGTAAAAGGAAAACATATGGGACACTTTATACCTAAACTGAGTACTAAGGGGTATGAGCTCTTAAAAATCGAGATTTTAAATCGTATTTTTGCAAAATATCGGTAACGAAGTAAAATTAAGTAACAACTACCCCACCTTTGTTGTATGCTATCGGGATCTTCAACATAAGAGCTAACCCTCATTAATACCTCCATGCGTAATGAAAATAACACGGGTGGCCACCCCTGCATTGCTTACAACTGTCTTTAGGTCAGGAATTATAAACACTTGATGTTTATTTATAGAGAAGTACGACCTAATTAACAGAAATGGCCTAAGCAACCACCTTTTTCGTTTAAAAAAAAGCACACAAACTACTGCTGCAGCGATATAATGCAGAGCACGTGAAGATATAACTGACTGGCATGGTCCCAGTGAAGTTGGTAACGATGGAAAGAAAGTAGGTCCAAGTTGTTGCGTCGAATTAAATGTGTTATTATAGGTAAACATTCGTGAATACTGAAATTGTTAACTTGCTTTCTATTTTTTTTAATGCATATAGGTGAGAGAATAATCAAATTAAAAAAAAATTCACTTTTATAAAAATTTCAGTTTCACTTGACCGACGCAAGAATAATGTGGCCATGCCCATGACAATGTTAATTGAACACATATTGGATGCATACAAGCAGATCCTAAGCAGGGCTTTCAAAACTACTCAGTTTACCATGAACAAACTTGAGAAAATTTACAATTTATTAGTTGTTTAATACTTTCAGTAGTGTACATATGGGGTTTTTGGTGCAAGCATCTGGCATGAAGAAGTAGGAGTTTTTCGCCATATTGGTAGATCTGGCTGGCGGCCATGCTGGTCGGTGCTATCCACCATATTGGTAGGCGTCACAGCCAGGGCTCGATGCCATGTTGGATGTTTGTCTCCCCATCGTCCCTAGAAATTAGTTAAATAAAAAATTATTTTAATTAAAAACATTTCAATAAAAAATTATAAAAAAAAAAAAATATCGGCCCACCAGCTTGGATTTTTAATAATTGTATCGGTTTAGTGTCGCTGCAGATCATAATTCCATTTATTAATATAAAAATTGTTTTATAGAAATTTCTTAAATATATCGACTTGCCATTTCGGTACCCAGTGCATCGGGGGACGTATTGACGACCCCCCCCCCCCCATCACACAAAAACCCGTATACCAAAATAATCATTTAAATAATTTCGGGCCTCCACTTTGGATTTATATTTGTTTTCTCAGGAAATACAAATGAAGAGTGTGCTGTCGTTGTGAACATAAAAAATTGAGTGTTTTAGCAGATTGGAAAGTGCGGGTACGAAGACTCTCAGTACACATGTGCACACGTGTTTACGAGAGCAGCTGCCACGACGCAGCAAGGCCGGATGTCAGTCGTGAGTTATCCGTTACGAGCAAGCCCTGCAGTCCACCTTCTGTCACGAACGATATCTAAAGTTCCCATAACGAAGCATTTCTTGTGCAGAGACGAGGTCAGGTGGTTATCGCTCCGATAGTCAGATTGACTAATCTGGTAATATGGTATGCTGGTAATGCTAGTCGTAATGAATGGTTCGATGGTTGATATGTCTTGTCTGTATGCTTGTTGGTATTGCTGTTAATGTTTGATGGCAAGGGATTTGAAAATGGATGGTATGGAATTTGCAAATGACATGTGTGGCGTGAAGATGAGTTTTGGTGTATCCTTCTCCATCCAAAGCACCCACCTGTGTCTTTTCGTTGTTCTCCCTTCCAGAGATGAATTCAGACTGACTTAGGAAGGGGTTTGACTAGTCCTTTGTTGCCCGACGACCTGCGCGGTAAGTTGTCAGAGAAGTGACGGTCGCACCACGAGAGTTGTGGAGAGAGCTAGTTAGGTAATGGAAGAGCATATAATTTAACTCTCTGTTCTGTAGTGTGTTTGATAATGACAACATTGTATCCATACATAGTTAAACATAAAAAGCATAACTTGGGTCATTTGGAAGTGGGGAGGGCTTCGGATAGCATGTGTAATTAATCTCGGTGCTTGTTTATCGTGCAATTACTAATTACCCGTATTTATTCACTATGCGAATAAATTTTAAGTTTCCTTAATGGGAAACTGAAGCAAGTAGTATCTCCTCAATCCTATAGTTGTCTTCAAACATCATCAGTTGTGATTCATCGGCCAATGGGTACTTAGTTTCAGCTCATTATGCCAATACTATTTGCATGTAGTTATTTTATTACGTGCAAATACTCTCACTAGTTATTCATTACTTGTTATGCGAATGTGTATATTTACTCTTGATGGGCGATGAAACGAGTCGTCAACTCTCCCGACGTAAGCCTATACCACTTCTCTAACCTTATATCCTTGACAAATTTTTAAAAAATTCTCTCAAAATGTTGTTTAGGTGTTTTATCAAACAAAAGGTTAGGCTATGCAGATAACAATTAATCATGGCATTCTTCAGAAGCGTGCGGGAAATTTGTCAGCCATTCACAACACACCTTTCATAGAATAGATATTTTTAAAATGGGTCTTGGACATGTTCGGACTTGTTAGGACCTGCAGCAACTTGTTCAGTGTGTCTGTGGTGTGAACTTAATGGGGTTTCATTATATCGGGTTGGGGTAAAATCTAATGATATGTGCATTTACAGATCAACTTCGAATGGGTATTCCTAGCGAGAGGATGTGCAATACGTATTTATAGATAGTAAATGTACATGTACTCAAATATTAATTGCGCAAGTACATGTTTAGACTCTCGGACATTTAATAAGTTATTAGGCAAGTGCGTACTTAACATTTCATGATTAAATATTATATTGTGCAATTAAATAATCTAATTATTAATGATTTATTACATGTATTCACTTTAGATAGTTGTAGAAACCTCATCTCCTCTCCCTCCCTTTCCAACATCGTCCTTTGTTATGCGACAGTCAAAGGGATAACATCTCATCTCTCTCCAGCAGGCGCAGAGTTAACATGTGTACTTCGAGACCCTCGATGGGGCCTCGAACTTGGGACTACTTCCTCCCCTCTTCCCTTCACTTACCAACATAGTAATTACATGATTAAAATTTTGTTTTTATTTTTTTGCTCTGAGGGGCAGTCGAACCATGGTCTGAAACCTTAAACCTAGACACCTTACCCATACTTAGTTGTCACATGAATAAAAAACCGAAATTATTTTTACCCTGAGGGGGACTCGAAACAAGGTTCGGAACCTGAAAACTATACCCCCTCACCCATACTTAGTCATTACATGAATAAAAACATATTTTTTTGTTCGCTGGGTATCGAACGGAGGTCCGAAACCTTAAAATATAGCCTTCACTCCTACTTAGTCGTTATGCGAATGCAAACATATTTTTTAACTTCGCCGGGAATCGAACAGAGGTCCAAAACCTTACCCATACTTAGCAAATGTGCGAATAAAATCAAAATTTATTTTTGCCCTAAGGGGGACTCGAACCGAGGTCCGACAACTTAAACCTATACACCCTAGTTCCTGTCTGAAATTCAATATGGCAGCGGGGTAAAAAGCAATGATACTGGTGATTGGGGTCAGTTGAGAGCTAGCACTCCTAGCGAGAGGATGTGTACAGAGTTGGTGATTATGCAATGCGTAGATTAAATAATTGCTGATTACATAAATGCACTGATTGCACAAATGTGTACTCAATAAATATTCATTGCACAATTATATAATCTAATCACACGTAAACATCTCTTATGCAACTGCATCCCCTCCACCTCCACACTCCCAGCCTCCTCACTTGTAATCCAACAGCTTCACACCTCAGTCTATTTCCAGCTGCCGAAGATTCAATGCCTCTTGTTAATTACTCAAGTGTGTTGCTTGTGCAAGTGCGCGATTACATAATCTAATTATATGTAAACACCCCCCATCCTTTATGCAACTGCATTTCCTCATATGCAGCTGCATTCCCCCTTCCAAAGTCGTCATTTGTGAACGACCTCCCAAAGGAACAACATTTCAGTCTCTCTTCAGCTGCCGAAGTGTCAACACCTATTGTTCATTACGCAAGTGTGTAGATTGTGCAAGTGCGCGATTACATAATATAACTACATGTAAACACCCTCTCCCTTATTCAACTCCATTTGCCCTATGCTACCGCATTTCCCCTTCCAAATTGCCACTTGTGAAACAGCAGCCAATGGAACAACATCTCAGTCTCTCTCCAGCTGCCGAAGAGTCTACAACTCTTGTTAATTGTGCAAGTGCGCAAAAAAATGTAAGTTCTTTGTATGGAAATCAAACCCAGTACCAATCCGCCCACCGGTCGTCAGAGTTACCCACTCTGGTGGCTCCTCACATCTCCGGACAGAGCCTCGGAGGACAGGTGGTGGGATGACAAGGGGAAGGGGGAGTACACGTGCACCGGAAGTGCTTGTGCAAGAGGTCAATTGTTGTCACAGGGTCATAAGAGGTAATTTGCTTCGTAGTATTCTGGAGCTCCCCCTACTAATAAGACACTTTCGTGTTAACAAAGGTATAAAACGCTTATGATACATGGCATATTTGGGATATAATTGACCGCTTCATACATGGGGTGATATTTCAAAAGTTTTATTAAAAAAGTGTGAAGAAACCACGAATATACTTGAGCTGTTATCTCTCGCCCCAGTGCCTTCCTCAGTTCTTCTCGCATAGGAGGC
This sequence comes from Dryococelus australis, assembly GCA_029891345.1. Classification (NCBI taxonomy): domain Eukaryota; kingdom Metazoa; phylum Arthropoda; class Insecta; order Phasmatodea; family Phasmatidae; genus Dryococelus; species Dryococelus australis. The sequence goes on from CM056999.1 coordinate 130,614,190, forward strand.
AAAGAGGTCAAAAAGTTAATGATTCACACACACACACACACACACACACACACATATATATATATATATATATATATATATATATATATATATATATATATATATACAGATCTGGTAATTTGCAGGAAGACTGAAAAGTTTTTCCACACACACACACACACACACACACACACACATATATATATATATATATATATATATATATATATATATATATATATATATATATATATATATATATATACAGATCTGGTGATTTGCAGGAAGACTGAATAGTTCTTCCCCTGTTATAAGATTCCCACACTTTTCTGTCTTCTGGATAAGTAATCGTGTTGGCTGTATCTTGCCGGAATAACAATACGGGTTGTCTGCGTTGTAAGCGATGTTTTGGGAACCTAAACAGTGGCAAAGTTCTTGAGGTATCCATTTATACAGTTTGTGATTGCACGCATATCTAGCGAATACGTTATTAAAATATATGATATGGGATTTATTTTGCTATTATATTTTAATGGTTTAAATTTACGACAATGGTGTTTACATATTTGAAAGAGTTTCAACTTTACGAACAATAAAGAGAAAGGCATCATTTTTGGTTTCTTCATCGACTCGTTTCAAGTAGTAGTCACGTGGAGCGCCCTACGCTCTAGAACTGCAGAGCGCCCTACGCTCTAGAACTGCAATGTGATTGTCCAGATACGAAAGCTGGTATGGAACCCGCCACGAAAAATAGGACATGTCCCACTATAAAACCTGGTATGGAATATGGCCGTACAAGGCGACAGATAGTTACGTGCAGCAACAGGCATGCTAGCCTGATTGCGGTAGCACAAACATAATGGCGAAGAAGTAAAGCGAAGCCTTGAGCGCTTCTAAACAAACTCCACCAGGCAGGTCGAGTGCGCCGAATATTACGGCTGGAATCGCAGCGAACGAGGCTTTCGCCGTCGTGACACTGCGTCAGCAAGACGTCCAGAGATTGGGGGCGTGCCGTCCGCCGACATGCGTCTAGTCTTCAGCCTATGGCATCATGGACAATGTGAAGTCGGACCATAGTAAACTAGTCAGAGTGGCCTTTTATATAAACAAGTAATTTAATAACGAATCACATTAATATCTAACACAATGTAACCAAGTAAGCTTAACGAGAGATCCTCCGAATTAACGAGTAAATAACATTCTGTAACGAGTTGTAAAACATATTGTAACGAGATGTTACTTGATAGTGATTTAAATAAAAAGACGATAGTGAATATACTTGAGTTCACTATTGAGTACGCCAACCCCATCATGTACGTTTAGTATAAAATATAATTAGCCACATTAAAGCCACATGCATTAAAAACGTAAGAAGATGGTATGTCACGTGCCATACTAGCTGGTACAATGGCCTCAATGGAAGACCTTGCACAGAATCTGGTAGCGTGTAATTTGGCCTCTAGTAACTGCGAAAGCTACAAAATCTGTCGCAGCAGGCAAAGGGGCAAAAAGCCAAAAGCGGGTGGTAACCGCAATAGGGATGAAACTCCCAATAGAACAGTTCTGTTGCAAACCTAGGCTTTCTGTACTTTGGCTTTGCCCTTCCCCCAACATCGATTACCGCAAACACGACCGGAGAAGCACAACTGGCGCCCAAAACTCCTCTTAGTCGTTTCTGTACTCTATCTGATTTAAACCCTCTCTTGTGGTTCAAACTAGATATATATATATTTTTTTTTACTGTGGGAATAGTTCGAGCAAGCTCTAGCTTAATGCTTCAGAGGGATTTCAAAGCGAAGGCTCTTAATCCAACCAAAAACATTTACACAGTTGCATTGTAGTGAAAATGAAACCCCATTACAATACTTGCTCCAGCAGGATTACCAGGTGGTAGCCAAATGAACTTACTTAGATTAGTCATTGTTAGCAGCATTTTTTGTTCTGAATTTTGCATCACACGTTATTTTTTTTTTTTTTGAGGAATCTATAAATTCACGATTGCTTAACACGATGAAATATTACTGTTTTTTTTATTTTTAAGTTTTACTCAGTAATATTTTTAGATATTTATTACTTTACATCAAATATTAAAAATAATTGTTTACCAAAAGGATTCTTTTCCCTGCTAAGTCGGGTAAAGTGGCCAATGACAGACCACTATGCATTAGCTGGGGACCAATTTAAATACAAGTAAGTCACGAAAGACAATACAAACACGCTTCGGCCATTGCCGAGTGTTTGGAAAATACGTCCAGCCTATTATTCCGGCTGTCGGCTAGCAGCGACGATGCCGTTCCCGGCGTCTCATTTCTCACGTCGAACAGTATCACCTCTCCCGTTGCTAACTGTGATCATTGCCAGGCCCACCTAGAAGGAGATAAGGGGCAAGGGGATGCAATGCTCAGCCGCCCGGGTCCCCGGGGGGTCCCGACTCGTAAATGTTTATTTATAAAACGAACTGTTACGTAAAAATATAATTTCGACACTCAAAACTTATTAACTTTTTTGTATGGATGTCAACTATTTATGTTGTTTTAAATAGTCAATTTTTGGGTTGGTGGATGTAGGGGGGGGGGGGGGCACTGTACACATCGCTCAGGGACCCGGAACTTCTATTGGTGGGCCTGATCATTGCACTCTCAAGTGGCATATGCTTTACCACGTTAGTTCAAAATAGCGTGGCTGGCCACTGTGCCCTCTTGGACATCACTACCAAAAACTTGTCTGTAGTCTATTTGCGGTTTCTTTACACTTTTTTAATTAAACCTTTCTAAAAAAAATACCCCATGCATTACGTCCTTGGTTGTTTCCAAAGTATGCCATGTTTAACAAGCGTTTAATACTTGTGTAAACATAGAAGTAACTTATTTTTAGACAAATTGAACGTTTACTTACATTTTATCCATAACTTATTAATTTAATATAAAATTAATACGAATAAAAACAGCTTTCTATACGCGTTTAAGCTTTGCTTGCATGAGGCGGAGGAATATCCTGGAAGTAGAACTTTAGCAGGGCTTCAGAAAAGTTCGAAGTAAACGTGACTAGACTATAAAGTTAAAACTAATTATTTTTATGATATAAGCATGCAAAGCTTATTAACAATCTGTTAGCGAGAATACAGTAAATAATTATAAAACTACTACGTACTGAGATAAAATTAACAGTATTCATAACTTCCCTTACATCTGGCACGAACAAAACTACAAAAATTAATAAGTTGTAAGACAACCAGCTCAGATGCCCTGCACTCTCCAGCGGAGTAAAAGCTGATGGCAATTTTACCCGCACTGGCAACATTACCCTGCTCTCCCCTTATACATTCTCGTCTTACCAGTCATTCGGGCCCAACAACCCTTAGACTACTATCGGGCCGCCCAATAAATTGCACCGTAGATGTCAATAATTTGTATTGAAACTACAAAGCCATTCGTACACCGGAAAACATTCAATATAGGCATGGAAACCCTCGATTTAAAGAATATTTAGTTTGTTGTTCAAATAATTGCTGAATGTTTCCGGCTTTTCAATCGTAATTGAGTTAGGGGAAATTTATGTGGCACTGCATTCCATAATATATTACAGAGTCAGACACCTAATAAAGCGTTACACTTTGTTTGAAAGTCATGAATTATCTTAAAATTTCATTTAGTCGCATCTGCTGAATTAACTGCAGATACTTGCTATCAAAAGCTCTGTTTAAGGTTTATATGGACGAGTCGTGGGTTTGGGACAGCTATGGAAAAGAAGCATGAAAATTTTCCCGTGCATAACTCCGACTCTCTTGTAGATTTCTTGCGTTAAAATACTGCGACGGATAATATACACTGTTCGTACTCTGCTCGTTGAAGAAGCTAGTTAAAATTCTACGACGCTTGGGGACATGATGTCAGTAATAGTTTCCATATTATTGGAAGACGATAGTTATTCCAGCCGTCTTGTGCTGCACTTGCGAATTCCCCCATTTTACAGGGCGTTTTTGGTTTAAATGCCAACGTCCTCTGAATGCGGTTAAGTTATTTCGTTATTGTTTTGTTGAAGTTTAGAAGATTGCTCGCCATCCCCGTTTTCCCAGAATGAGTTCTAACATGCCACATGACAAATTGGACACTTCCCTTTTCTTAGTTCTCTGAAGGCATGAAAACATCATTACTAAAACATTAAAAACTTATACTGTTTGCATGCGAAAATAACTCGAACAGTCTTTCTACCAAGAAAAAAAGTTTCTGGGAAAAATTATCCTATATAATAAGTAGACCGTCTCTGTCTGTCTGTCTGTCCGTCTTTAATACCTCTAGGTCCCGTGAAACTCAAAAGAAGTTCTTCAAATTTTGCAGAGCCAATCCTCAGGGTAAAATACAGGTCAAGTTCGAATTTCAGCAAGATTAGGTTACGCAATCATTAACTTTTGCCCAAAAATATAATTTTTTAATTATTTTTCCTATGAAAAGTTTTGAATTAATGCATAGAGAATATTGCATAGAGATATGAAGGTAATGGAATATCATTTTTGTTTACTTTAAATATTTCGCTTCAATGTTGAGTTAATTTCCAAGTGGGGCCTTAGTGGCTCAGTGGATAGAGCGATTCCACATGGGGCCTTATTGGCTTAGTGTATAGAACTATGTTAAGTGGGTCCGCAGTGGCCAGTGGCCCCATTTAGAGCGGTTCCATGTGGGGTCCTTAGTGGCTCAGTGGATGTATACAGTGAGGCCGCAGTGGCTAAGCGTGTGTGTGTGTGTGTGTGTGTGTGTGTGTATATATATATATATATATATATATATATATATATATATATATAAAATTGGGCCTTAGTAGAATGTTCATGTTCAACGTTGAGTTAATTTCACACAATTTCATTATTATCTACATATATCTATGAAATATTTTTTCAGTCCTTGTATGATAACCAAATTTTTTATGGTAACTGTTCTAGCCCCATGACAGTACAAAAAAAAGGCCACGGGCTGGGTCCCCTAGTATTTATATACGAGGAACGGTAAAATGGAAGTCAGGAATATGATTAGTCACTATACTAAACTTGTGAAACGTTTTGTTTGTCATTAGAATGACTGTTAGAAACCAGAACACGTGGCGAAGATTCACAAATGTCAAAGGCTTCTTTGGGTACCGTGAGTCACTCGGTTTCAGGGCACCTGTTTCAACACCAGCTACGTTGACTCACGTGCGTCCGGGCTATTTTAACACCTCGCTGCACTAACGTGCCACACCTGGCGAAAACGAGCCTGGCACGTGAAGATTGCTGTCAAGTTTTGGGTATTAAAAAGGCACTGGCCTACACGAACAGTACACTCTCCAGAGTCCAGCAGCTACGATGGCATCGAAAACACTGCTTGTCGTCGTCTTGGTGGCCTGCTTCCTGCAGGTAAGTTTTACGTCATTCTCTACCTGCTCAAGCGACAAGGAGGACTTTATCTGAACGATAAGTATTAATTATATCTAAAACTTGATTATTATGAATTGAAATTCCCTCTAATATCGAAGATATCACATTGTTTGAAAGGTCGTCATAAAACGACACATACAACTATTTTACTTCATGCATTTAAAATTTATATATTCTAATAAATACTGTTTACGATAAATTGAGCACTTTTGAAATCAACCTTAGAAACAAGTTACTGCTCCCAACTGCATTTATTTTAACGGGCGCCCTGAGTGACATGCGCCTAGTAAAGTTGGTAACGATGGAGGGAAAATAGTTCCATATCTTAACTTTGAATAAAAAGTGTTAGGTAAACATTTGTGATAACCTAAATTATTTCTTTCGGGTCCTGTTTTTTGTGCAATGAAATGTAAAAATGAGTAGATTTGTAAAATTCTTACTTTTCAAATAATTCCACAATTTCACTTGACCGACGCATGAATGAAGTGGCGAAGCCCATTACAATGTTAATTTTACATAAGGCGGAATAATATACAACGTTCATACAAGTAGATCTTAAGCAGGGCTTTCAAAAGTGCTCAGTTTAACGGGAACAGCTTATACAACCAGTGAAACATGTACTGCGTATTTGATGGTATTGGTATTGACCATTCATGTCAAATAAGTTTAGAACATGTAGCAGATCAGTTTAGCGAGAACGAAGACTTTCAACTTATTGGGCACTGATGCCTTCTGTGTACAGTACCGGTCATAAGTATAATTAATTTGCAATGTGTGCATGAATACGGGCATGGTGATTGCAGCGGTTAAACTAAGCGACTTAGAAATAGCCAATGAAATAATAATACATGCGAGTTCAATGACCTGAAAGGGGTAAACTCTACAGCCTTAAGTATAAATATGCCGATATCAATTGCACATTGGTTTTCTGTTGTAATAATGGAGGGCGACAATTGAACACCATTCTCCAGGGGGTGCCCAACACTGTGTGAACTAATAGCTAAAGTTGTAAAAACACACATGTTTTGAATTCTATCTTGTACCAAAATGAATCCACGAATTCTTCAGGTCTCTACCAAAACAAAATATATCTAGTCAAAATTAATGCGTAGAGGTTTGTTTAATAACATAAAATCCATGTAAATTACTTCACAATGGAAACCACTAATATGATAGTTTTGCTCTTTAAACAGATCTTAATATTATTGAATGCACGTCACTGTTTTGACATAGGAAAATACATTATTGACTGCTTACCAGTTACAAAAATTCGATTTAGAATACTGGCTCAAGTTTCTTTGGAGACATACTAGTTTAGGATGCTTTAGATTTGGTGTAGATGCCGTCGCTTAGCATTACAAATGTCAGAGAATTCAGAAAAAAAGAATAAGTCAGAGCACAACAAGAAAACGCAATAAGTGGACACAACAACACAAACGTGAGCAGCAAAAATAATAAATACGGACAATATAATGCAGACAACACAGAAGAAAACATTGCATTAAACAGTAACTTACTTATAGTATATTCACGGTAAAGTGAGCAGTTTTGATGCCCTAGTTACTTCTTTACTGTGAGCCAATTTTTATCCTTCCACCACTTTTTAAAATAAATATTGTCATGTAAGTAATAAACACAGGGTATACATTTCACCATACTCGAATGTTAACGTCTAAGTATACAATAAAATATATTTATTGACTATTATTCCAAATGAGAGGTCTCCAAAAATTGCTCACTTAAACGTGAATAGCCTATAGTTTATGAACAAAGCGTGAACGGATCGGCGAAGACACTGGGGACGAACACAGTTGAATTTTGCGAGTAAACCGGTGCGACGTTTTGGTAACCGCAGTCTGTTCCTGTCTTCAGGCGTAGAAACAGACTAATGCCGTGTCCGAAACGGCCAACTTGGAGAATTAGGGTTAAGGAATTTAGGGTGGATGGTTTCGAAATGCTTGTAAAAGCGCTACACGCGACAAAGTTTGAAACTAAAGGCTTGTGGAATTTCGACGTTATTTTGTTTGCCACCCCATCAATAAATAACTCACTCCCAAGCATTTACATGTAACCCCGTTGACTTGTGAGTAACCGATTGCTTTTTTTTTTGACAATTTCAATGAAACATACGAACTTAATAATTTCATGTAGATCCCTGATTTTCCATTATTCGCGTGCACGTATTGTGCAGGCTTTCAATAACAGTAAATACCGGCGTTTCTACCACAACGCGGGATATAAAACGTAAATAAACAACGGCAGACGATTTTACGGACCTATTTGTGGATTTAGTGTGCTACTTCACCTCAGTAAATTTCAATCCCAAATATTTAGGTCGTAAACTTGATCATGTGGTCGATTTAGTAAGTTATATAATGGTCTTGAAGCCGTTTAGGACACAGCTAAAGGAATACCCCTGCAGGTTGGGGTGGGAGAAACTGGAGAACGTTTTATGAATGATTTTTGCAATGGGGCTAACATCCAAACAATATTACGGACACACTCGATTGCTGTGCGTCTCTTCGTAGACAAACCAGCACCGAAGCACAGAACAGAACCGTTATTCTGGTTTTCAATGAGACTCGCTGTAATGGAGTATGTCCACAATATTGTTCTGTTAGATAGTTAGCGACCTGCTGCAAGAATCCTCCAAACAACCTATTCAAGATCTTAAAATGGTAACACAACCCATGTTCTCTCATATTCAGTATACAGAACTACAATCTTCATTTTATCACACGAATTGTATAAATGGTTTAGTGCTCGGGAATTGTAGATAGTATGAAGAAGGCATAGAAACTAAACCTCTGGAATTAATTTGACGAGATGTAGTAACTATTTAACTTCAAAAGCAATCAATTATTTTAAACAGTTTGTTATAACTACATTTGAACGGAACGTCATGACTTATTTGAAGTTACACCGAAGTAGTCAGAAGAAAATTTCACTGTCAATCACAATTGTTCAAATGTTGTTGCCTTTCCCCATCCCCCACGAGTTCAATCCTGGTATTTTGCTGACATAACTTGAAATACGTCGTACGGTTAACTCGTTAGCAGTTGTCTGTTTTGAATCTTCCAGCTCCCTTCAGCGAAGTCCTAATAACAGCGACAAGTTCGGTGATAGCTCTCGGTATATTATTTTGCTTAAGAATTTACGCCATACCAAATAAACGACATTATTGCTGTCTCTCTCTCATCAACGAAACAAAACTGCGCACATGAGTGTATAATCTGGCATATCTACGAAATATGAAACCCTCTTGTATTTATCCAATTGGCAGGATGATCCGCATACTCTTGAAATAAAGGGGAGAAAGGGGGTTGAGATACGAACATTGATACATCGATGGTAAATCTTTCAATTTATACTTGCCATGTTATTTTTCATTTGTGTCTTTACAGTTCCATAAGATAAATCATAATCCCACTTCATAGTCAGACGTACTTATTGAACATAGTGACGTCCTACATAAAACATTCAAATCTCGGTTGTTTTCGATATATCCAAAGGACCGTATAACGAAAAACGATGTTTGGCATTTATAGGCACCTCTCTGTTTTTCTTCCGGTACCTAGTACCACACGCTGAAGATGTATCAGCATTACTCTGACACCCTGCCAGTAGATATTCGTCAGTGCGTCTTGTGCTAGCTGCTCTCATATTACTAGGACAGCTTGCCACAAGTGAACTAGGACGCAGTTCAAGTTCATGGGACAGTGAACAAGGTACTGCTTGTTTTGCAGGTGATGTTGCAGCTGTCTTCAGCCGCCTCCACCAACAGCACCAGCAGCAGTAATAGCACCTCCGGCAGTAACAGCACTAGTGGCAGTAACAGCACCAGCGGCAGTAACAGCACTAGTGGCAGTAACAGCACTAGTGGCAGTAACAGCACTAGTAGCGGTAACAGCACCAGCGGCAGTAACAGCACCTCGTCAAGCAACACCACCACAAATGGTAATTTTATAACGCACTTAATATCAGACCAAATTAATAAATGGGCTGAAATACATAAAGCTGTGATTAGCCAAAAGGCAGCCGCAAAACAAGCTGCACTCTCGAATATGAAGGAAGGAATCAAGACTATGTTGTCAATACTTGGTTAAGCCCACTCAGCTTGGCATCTCCTTGACTTTTACTCAAATGTTTAGTTTACCTACAAAAATTATAATACGTATTTTGAAAAATATGATGTCTCTTTCAGAAATTTTTTTATTTGTGAAATAAACTGTTTTAAATGCTACTCATTAACCTGGCGTGGATTTGAAATGAGCACGAGTTTGAGGTATGTTATGCACTTTACGAGTGATATTAAAAATACTTTCTCGAAAATAGTGTTGTTTTTATGAAGGTCCTATTCCTCCCCAAACTCGAAGGATATGAAGGGAGAGTGAGGGTAAGAGTGTTTGTATATGCGATCATTTATCTCACTTACTTGGTAAGATTTTCTCCAAGCTGTTTTTCCATACCTGCTAGTCGAATGTTTGCGTACTTCCTCAGTATTATACACAGCTCAAACATTTTTGCACTACCGAGAACTTTGAGTTACTAGCTTATTAAATAATGCAACCAGAAACCTGGTTTAAATTTCGCATATAAATACTTCTACGCCATAACTGTTGAATCAAAAGTATGCATTTTTTTAATGCACTAGTGATTTTTTCTTAACCAAATAGTGTGCTTAACGGGCCTGCGATTGGCATTAAAAAACCTTGAAATACAGCAAACCCAGAAGAGGATTATCATTAATATGAAACATTAAAAAAATTTCATACAACAGATGCCAGAGGTACCTCTTGGCGAAAAACTTGAAAGGTTCTCAATGTAAAAGCAAACCAAGGTTGTTTTTGTTCATCTCCTAAATACACCAATATACGTAATTTGTGTAAATGTGAAACATATCGGTATAATAATTTACGGTAACAGATCACACCCCGAGAGATGCACGGTCTAGATGGGTGGACGCAGCAAGTCAACGAAGAGACAGGGTGTTGAAGAAATCTGTGCGACAGCTGTAGAGGTTAAAAATAAATATCACTAAGTGAACTACCTAGCTTTGCCCGATTACAATTTTCGCAACTGATAGATTATAACAAAGTCTGTAGCGGTTGCAGCCTGCGCTATATGCACATGTAAGTCAAATCCGGAACAGGCTTTTAATTTTTACCAACAAACGCAATTATATCAAAATCATAAATACTACGTTGGCTCCAGTTAGTTGCGAAAGCTGATAGATATAGCACATTCCTGGGGTTTAAGTGTTTGTTTTATAAATATAAAATAATTAGTAGACTGTAAAATACACTAATGTTACCCATTGAAAAATTACACACTAAAGATGTCAGAGGTAACTCTTGGCGGAAAACCTAATTGGTTCTCAATGGATAAGCCAACTACGGCTCTATTTCTTCGTCTTTTAATTGGAAATTTTACTGCTTTATAACACAATAAAATAAACCGGTTATAGAGTTCAAAACGAAGAAGTTAATATGCAGTTCTACATTTCTTAGTTAGCTCAGGGACAGCTGCGTATCGAAAATACACAAACCTTACTTTATATTCAACTATTAATTTAAAAATGCCAACGTGGGCTAACATAAGAACGGTGTATCTCCTGACATTGTTCTCCCGCGTAAATTATCTCATTTCTGCAAGAGTGAAATATTGATTACGTTATCTGAAAACGCAAGAAAAGAGGACATCTGAATTTGTTTTAAATATGAGGTTATGTGAAGCATGCAAACGGAATATCGCAAGGCATAAATATAAGCTAAGGAATTGTTTGCTGCCAAACTCCTTCAACGACTGCCTACATTTATTTTCCTTTAATTTTTATTTCTGAAATTACTGACGGAAGTAATTGTAGATATAGGCTGTTCACGGTAAAATGAGTACTTTTGAAAGCCCTGATTAAGATCTAGTTGTATGCACGTTATGTGTTATTCCGCTTTATGTAAAATTAACATTGCCATGGGCCTCATCACTTTATTCATGCGCCGGTCAAGTAAAACTGTGAAATGATTACAAACGCAAATATTTTAGAAATCTGCTCGTTTTCACACTTCGATGTATTAAAATTTTTAAAAAGTGAAAGAAATAATTTAATTTATTACAAATGGTTACGTGGCACTTTTTATTCGACGTTGAGACATGGAACTATTTTCCATTCTTTGATACTAACTTTAATGGGTGCATGCCACGCAGTTCTCCCCTTAAAATATATGCAGGCAGGGGCAGTGACTTTTTATAAGGTAGATTTCAAAAGTGCTCACTTTATCGTGAGCCGCCTTAAATGCTGCTTACTGCAAACTGAGCACTATTCAAATCCCTGCTCGAGTTCCACTTGCATGCATATCGTGTATTCTTCCACAATAATAAAATCAACATTGCGATGGGCCTGCCTACTCTATTCACGCGCCAGTTAAATCAAACTGTGGAATTATTAGGAAGAATAATTATTTTACAAATTTCCTAAATTGTACACTTATATGCAAAAAAAAAAAAAAAAAATATTAAATTATAATGTCAGCATTCACCAATGTTCACATAACACTTTTAATTAAACGTTAAGTAATAGGACTACTTTCCCTACACCGTTACCAACTTAATTGGTCACGTGTCCATTAAAATACATGTATATGGGAACAGTGACATTTTCCAAACGTCGATTTCAAAAGTACGCAATTGAACGTGGGCAGACTATAAAGCTGGAATCACTACCATAGACTAAAGATGAGGTAAACCGCTTATTCGTCATATGCGCATGTACCCAACATTGACCTACGTTAATCCTACAAAAATGTCAAAGTCATATGGTCAACAGTGATGAACGTGTCTGTTTACATTTTAATTTTTGAATGACAAGCACTATTATATTAATAAAATACTTCTACCAGTTTGAATGCAACCAAAAAAAATTACAGATTTATTAGAGGAAGTATAAAATCATCTCAAAAGCACTTGTTTACTAAACAGTGTTCTAACCTCAAACCCATTCCACGCCATTTTTGCTAGACGTGTAGGCAGAAAAGCAGTTCAATGTTGGGACACGGAGAATGGTTGTGCGCAGCCAGCGAGATAGGTCACTTCATCTTTAGTCTATGCTCACAACCATCCGTCGCATCCGTCAGTCACCCGTCCGTTAGGCGGTCACGTGATTTTCAATCAATCGCAGAGCAAAATTTTTTCGATTCGTCAATCCTTAAAATATTTCGACGGGCCGATGGATGGGCCACCACCGCCTTCGGACGACATTCCGTAGATACGAATACGTACTTTGAAATGAAATGCAAGGCGGTGAATTTTAGTACATTTTCTTTGGTGGCAAATTCAGGAATTTAAAAAGTAAACAATAATTCAGTATAAATTCATATAGCGTAAAAAATTATTTCCCCGAAATTTTTCTTTCTTGAAAAAGTATTTTCAACCAAAATATACCTCCAACTAAAGAAAGATCGCGATGTTAAGTTGTCACACTGAAATTTTGCCGTACAAAAGGATTGACGGACGACGGATTGTTGTGAGTCGCCTTCAACTGACGGATGATTGACTGACGGACGGGCGGGCGACTTAAGGGTGTGAATGGGTGAATGGATGATTGTAAGCCCAGCTTTAGCCGCGAGTAAATTTCAAGAAGTGGCACATAGTCAAAGTTTACTTCTACTACAGGTTGGAAAGATCAGTGTTAAAAGTTTTGCAAATGGGAAATTTCCGCCACTAGGTAAGCGGTAGTGTCGGCAAGGTAAGAGATTTTCTCTATTTTATACGTTAAAAAACAGGATAATTACAATGACCACTAATCGATAGAAACCAGAAAATTTTTGCAAATTCATTCGAGAACAAGCTACGCTTCAAAAAGGCGTACTTTTTACTTCCTTTTCCAATTGGGCCACAGTTTGTAAGCCACGCGTTGGAGGAGTTCGATCCAATAACTGAAGTGCAAGAAAAGTGCACCAAATCCCGTGTTACCTATTCTGGGGCCAAACTTGGGCATCAGACAATGAACAACTAGTTGAGGATATAGTACTCTGTGGATTTTGGTGTCTAGCTGGTTGCCAAATGAATCCGCGAAATTTCCGGGTTTCTATAGATAAAATATAAAATAATTAAGTACATAATGTAGCGACAACCTGGTGTGCTACACCGCCCAAGGTCGTGCGGGGTATAGCTGGCGGCCGGGCGCAGTTATTTAATGAACATACTCCAGTTGGCTCAGATATAAACGCGTCACCGCATGGCTGTAGTCCCCCCCTCCCCCATAAGGTACCGATACCCAACGAAGTGTGGTAGTAAGTGAGATTGGAAGGCAACCATAGGTCCAGAGGAGCTCTGAGGCCAATCTGATTCTACAGACTCTGGGTGAGCATAATTGTGTTTGCGGTAGGGAGCCATTCTCGTAATGAGCCATCGAGGTGGAGGTGCGAGAAGTGGAAAAGGTGCAGAGAAGGGCAGTAAGATCGGTGAAGGGTAGGTGGAGAAGGCAGGGGCAGGATGATGAAGAAGAAGGGAACTATAGATCATCAGTGATGATGAAATAAATGGGATGGAGCTCATTGAAGAACAGGAGGAAAGTTGAACGGCTAGTCAGGATGTACAGGATGGTGAATGAAGAGGGAGGATGGGGAGGGCTACACTTCAAGCTAAGTAAGGGGGTATTTAGAGGAAGAGGAAACAACAGTCAGAAGCTTCAGAGGGTGTGGAGGAGAACGGAGCGGGGTAGGCAGTCCATGCTTGTGAGGTCTATGAGGGAGTGGAATGTGTTGAGGGAGGAATCGTTATCTGTGAGAGGGGTTGGTAAGTTCAGGAAGGGAGTGGAAAAGGAGTTGGTTGGGTGAAGGAGAGATGAGAGAGCTCGCCACCGGGTGATATCCCAATTGAGAGTGTATGTATGTATATATGTTAAAATGAGTACGAGCCGGGCCATCCGATTGTAATGTTTAGTGTATTCGTATATACCCTGGATACATTCGTGAAAGATATCGCATTGTGTGTATAGGGATATTTTTATCTGCGTAAGTTTTTAAATTAACAAATGCACTGTGTTTAATTTTTGCAAGTGTGGTTTCGATTACTAACGTACCATGAATTTAAGGTCTAACCTGTAAGTTGTGGACTCGTTAGAGGTAGAGGCACTTTTGTAAAACTGCAGATACGTATTTTTCTAAATGCCGATTTGCTATTTCAGTGTAGGAGTTTATGGAATTAATTTGTTTAATGGCAAATCATCTCGTAAACCAATACAAAGCTACACCTTATAAAAACTCCACTCTTACAATTTTTTTTCTACCCAAGTCAGAAGAGTTGCAGTGACAAACAAGAAATCAGCTGTTTATCAATGCAAGAATATAGGCCTACAACCAAATCAGTTCTCATTTTTTAATAGCTACTGAATGTAGCCTTCATGATTTGCAATCTCCATGGTTTCTCAAACTCACTCCATGCGATTTCTGGGGTGACTCAATAAAGATAAATTGGCAAATTCCTTCCTTGTATTCCCTTCATTGTGTTCTTGGTTTACCATTCTCTAATGAACCTCGCTGTCGACAAGATGTTAAGTTAAATAAATAAAGTTTACTTGCGCATTTAGATGGTTATGTATTTAACGATAGGTCGTAATCATTACAGTAAATGAAATGTTTATACATTTTATCATTTTCCAAAGGTAGACAAAATAAAAAACTTAGATAAAGCCAATATTTTCCTATAACTACACAATGTGCAAAATATAAAAACATCGCGTGATTTTCTTTAACTCTATTTCACCCTTCTTAATGATTTTTCGAATTCTAATTTTGAGGGCAACTAATTGGACATAAACGTATTCTAATATTGATGATGAATCATGGATATTTAGATAAAAATGTTAAATTTTTTAAAAGCCTTCTTGTAAATGAAAAATGGGATGATGTTTACAGAACAACCAGGGACACTGCAAAACAACCACAAACAAAATTTTCTACAACCACCATGAACAACATTTCCAAAACAGCCACGAACAACCTCTCCAGAGCAAACATCATTTATACATTAACTGAACCAAACATTGCCTGGAGCAGTTTTATTAATACAGTTCTTATTGATTTTAATCATGCCTTTCCACTCAAATCTGTAAAATGTAGCAGTAGCTAGAAAATAAAATTGATTAGTAAAGGTCTGACAGTCTCAGAACAGAGGTTAAAAACAATGCGTCAAATGCTAAGAACCCAGGGGAAAAACAAAAATTATACTGTAAGCAATATGGAAAATTATACAACAAGTTACTTGGAGTAGCAAAGCAGAAATACAATGGGGAAAAATAGCCTCCTCCTCAAATAAAACAAAAGCAATGTGTAACATTATTAATAATGAATTGAAACCTAGGCAAGGACATGCTAACCTTTCCTTGAAAGTTGATGGTATTAAAATTGAAAATAGCAAGGAAATATCTAATAGTTTTAATGACTATTTCACAAACATCTCATTAAAATTGAAAAATGAACATAGAGCTACAAATATTAGTCCTGCACACATACCCCAAAGAACTAACACTTGGAATGCTAACACACTGTTTTTCACACCTATCTCTGAAGAAGGCATCATAAATGTAATTAAAAATTTCAAAAGTAAAAGTTCCTGAGGAATGGATGAGGAACCTATGACTGCTAAAATAAGTGTTCTTATTTAATAAAACTGCTTTCGATTTACATTTTCAATTAATGTCTTGCCCAGGGAATTTTTCCCGACAGATTCAAATATGCAAAAGTATTACTAATACATAAAAAAGTGACAAAGCATTGATGGATAACTTATAAGTCTATTGCTCTTCTTACATCCTTTTCAAAAAATTTAGAGACATTGATAGCAAATAAACTGACACAATTCTTAGTAAGAAACAAGGTTATTTTATTGGATCTCTATGGCTTTGTAGAGGGCAGATCTACAGAACAAACTATTTACAGTTTAACTGAAAAAGGATTAACTTCTTTTTAAAAGACAATTCTCAACAGGTACATTCACAGATCTTTCAAAAGCTTTTGATTGTGTCGACCACAATATTTTATTGCAAAATCTTGAACAGTGTGGAGTAAGAGATGTAACCAATAATATGTTTAAATCATATCTTGAAGACAAAAAACAGATCACCTCCATAAGATATTATGACAAAAATCACATTACAGATGTTAGGTTCAATACCAGAACTACTCGAGTAGGAGTGCCACAGGGATCAATACTGGGAGCAATTTTATTCTTAATATTTATTATCGATTTTACAGAAAAAATAACCAACGGCTCAGCTATAAAGCTATGTTTGCGGATGACGCAGACATTTTGGTAACTAGTTCAAGTAACGCTGTTCTTTAAGAAAATATAAAACAAACAATGACTGAGATGTCCTGTTGGTTCCAGTATAATAAATCAATACCTATTAAATGTAAACAAATATGTGCTCATGAATTTTATGCAAAGAAATAAGCATACAATGCAGGATGAAAGATGCACAACAATAGAAGAAGATGGGTTACAG
This sequence comes from Dryococelus australis, assembly GCA_029891345.1. Lineage (NCBI taxonomy): Eukaryota > Metazoa > Arthropoda > Insecta > Phasmatodea > Phasmatidae > Dryococelus > Dryococelus australis. The sequence goes on from CM056999.1 coordinate 130,631,079, forward strand.
ACAGTAAATAGTAGGCTACTAAATTTCTAGGACTCATTGTAGACAGTAATTTAACATGGAATAAGCATGTTGATGATGTCTGTAAAACATTGAGTTCAATGTTTTTTGCGGTACATACCTTAAAAATGATTCGTAATAATAATACAATACTTGCAACCTATTTCCCAAATATTCAGTTCATAATAAATTATGGAACCATATTTTGGGGTAAATCGACAAAACTGAAAAAGGCTTTTAGATTACAGAAGAAAATAGCGAGATTGATAAATAATAAGGGAAAAGAAGCAATTGTAGGTCACTATTTATAAATAACAATTCCCACTCTTCCATGCATGTATATGTACCGTAGTATTATTTTTTTACATGGAAAACATTAAAATAGTGATGTACACCATTACTACACCAGACAAGCTAATCATCTTCACCTATCATCCTACAGAACCTCAAAATTTACATCAAATCCATACTATGCTGGGGCGAAACTAATAAATAACCTTGCCAGTCATTTGAAGTAAATTAATAATTTACAGGAATTAAAAAGAGCTGTTAAATTATACTTTTTGAATAAGGCCTTCTATTCCCGTAGAAGAATACTTACATAAAAATAAATTTTTATAACTCAGAACAAGACTGGTATAAGGAGACTTCATGTAATACCTTGTGTTTCAATCTAATGTAGACTTTACATATTTATACTTTAATATCCATCTGTACATGAATTGTAACATCTTGTAATGCAACCAAATGTAGTCTTAACATGTTTGCGGAGCTGCTAGAATTAATAAGTGTGCAAATTATATTATTTATCTGTTATATATATATATTTATTTATGTTAATGTAATTGTGTGCAAATATCCACATTGCATAGCAAAAATTTAAAAAAAAATGGACAAGTCTTTTCCTGAGTGTATTGGATGTATAAAAGATGCAAAAAAAAAAAGTGTGCTTCGTGAAACAGCGAATACTCTAGACGGGAGGAGTTGAGAGAGGTTTGGTGGTTTGTAACAACCAAGGTATTGAGAGCCAATGAGGGTGAAATATGGCAGATATGGAGCAACACTGAAATGCAAGGGTGGGGGAAAATGGGGAAAACCTCGAAGAAAACATGCCAGCCAGCAGCATATCAGCACAATTACTATATGTGAAAATCTGTGAGTAACCTCAGAGCGAAACCAACATGGATCACATTGGTGGAAGGTAAGCGTCCTACCACTATGCCCACCGCAGTCTCCCCCCCCCCCCCTTGGGAAGGGAGGAGAGAAATCTCATTTCTTCAGCGATAATGTTTTTCTTAGAGGAGAGTTTGTTTGTCACGTTTCTGCTGTGTGGTTCCGAGATATTGAAACTGAATAGTTTTTAATGTATTCAGAGAAGAATTTCACACTGAAAATAATAATTGCTCAAGTTGGTAGGTACCAACAAAGAAATTTTCTCACAAGTGTGTCTGTGGACCACTTTGGCAGTGGTTAGTACATGTGCGCTTGTTATCAATATCATTGCGGTGCATGCGTCTTTCACCCATTGTAGTTCAACAATGTATCGTCAGCTAATTAAACTACCCAAAGAAACCTAAAATGCTGGCGAATAAGTTTTCATACATTTTAAACCTAACCATAGGGTGGTTCCTTTATTATCCCTAAAAGTGTGTTTATAAAAATAATATCCTATTGTAGTTTTCTCTTCCACTGTGAAATTTTTTAACATGTTGTGGCTACTGACTGACTAAAGCCTACACTACAATCACCGTAGCGTTCCCGTAACAAAATAGCAGTGGCGTTAGCATGGAAGTATGAAAATGAACTGGCTACAACCGCAGTAAGAAAACTGTTATGCGACTAATGAGAAACGAGCACAAAAAAAAAAAAGACTGACTGTACATATATCGCGAATATTTTCAAACAGTGTGTTGGCTAACCTGATATTAATTTTTGTTAATCTACTTGAAATGAAAAAAGTTTCGCGGGGATCATGTTTCAAGATATTTGAAGTGTGGTATACATGTTAATAATTGCGTTCACTATTTAAATAAACGGAAATCTGAAATATACCGCAAAATTCATTTAATAACTATGTTCTTGTTATAAGCTTGCATTGCACTGACACTCGAGTTTGGAAATGTTGTCTCGTGATTGGCTGGCATAGAACTAGGCGTAAAAGAATTGAAAATATTCAATCCTCTTAACACCGCTACCGCGAGCAGGCCGCCATCTTGCGCCATTATGTTGTGTTGTAGCTGGTGCCATATAGATGTGTGGATTCAATTTTTTATTGTTAATTATTACAGAGATTGTAGCCTGGGCTTAAGCTCTTGGTACTAAATTGCACTTTTGGAGAAAGACGTAACACAATTTTCGTAGATGTAGGGAATAAAATTATCCGTAAATGTCTCCTGTACCTCCCCCCTTTTTTTCTTCTGAAAAAGTTCTAAAATTGATTGTCCAGTGCAGACAATTCAGTAAAAATTTTAATTTCTGTGCTTTAATTATGTACCAAGGGTAACTTAACCCTGTCCAACATTGTAGATGCAAGAAATAAAATTGTGCCCTACAATAAGGGATAAATAAGTATAAAACTGTATCTTAACAGAGAACTAATGTAATGTAAAGAGAGGGAATAACTAAAACGGGATTTGAATTTATTTACCAGAAACCATTTACTATATTGACATTAAATATGTATAAAGGAGACGAAGTAATATTGGAAACAAACTTCTCGAGTCATTGTGAGTGTTAGGAATTTAAATATTAATGCCAGCAAATAATTATTTATTCGTGGCTCAGGAACATGTGAACTTTGCCTTCCAGAAATTCAGCTGGGCTGCTGGTCGCCGTTTTGTCGCACGCATTACTGATACGCAACCTGCCATGCATTACACGACAACGGTAGCACGCTTATTATACTTTATTTAATAATTTATTCAGAATATAGTTTTCCACAAATCCTGATATATGAGCACTATATCTAAAACACGTGCTTAATGTCGCACATGACCCAATACTGGTCCGCACTACACACACTCACGATCGGTAGTTTTATGAGGAGATTATTTGATTGCACAACTAACACAAACCAATAATAAACTAGTAAAACTTCCCACGTGAATTGTAATATATATATATATATATATATATATATATATATATATATATATATATATATATATATATATTCATCAGTTTCCTTGTTCGACACGAAATGCTTCGTATGTAACCTTTCTCTCAACGTCATTCTAATGTAAAGACAATGTTTTGGGTTACTGTCAAGATGGCGACTAGAGTCAATAGTAAAACCGCCTATCTCCAGCGGCTTCACCTACGTCACAACATGCCATTTCCTGTATACGCCTAACGCCATGCACTCTCACTACTGCTCCCAGCTTATTACTGGCGCACAGTTAACGGGGCATGTCTAAAGAACTGTCTGGCAATCAGAACAGTAGGAGAAAAGAACAAGTGTTTGGAGTTCTGAACGAGTTTGCGAAATACTATTGGCTCTACCCATGATGCATTGCGATGAACTGCCGCCATATCTGCCGGGACCGCGGGGCCGAGTTTCGCCCACTAAGGTCGTGTCTCAATTTAAAGCATGCTCTCTCTCTCTCGAGAGAGAGCACTCTTTCGCACAACCTGGCGAGAGCACTGCTTCGTGCTCTCTCGTCCTCTCACTCTGTGAATTGAGACAACCACTCTCTCGTTTCTCTCCGACGTCTGACAAACAGTTGATTACAAAAGGCGGGAAATCATGTTAAGCTAAAATCGCGGTCATAGCAATTATAAGTCATTTATGTGTGTTCAAAATAATTCACAAATAATTATAGCACTACCCGAATAATCATAAGAGCACAAAACACTATTATTTTTGTTTTATACTTTACCGTCATGTTACAGCAACGTGACGCAAAAAACGGGACGTAATCAGAAATCCGTATTTACATTTTTATAAATACATGTTGCGTATGTCATTTCGCTGTCTAAAACAGTTGAAATTATTCACTTACTGTTAAAATGCAACGTGGTTTTGGCCCGGAAAGTTGCTATAACCTTATTCAAATACATAATTAATGTAAACAAATATGGCCCCTGCGAGAGAGCGCCAGCGAGTATACAACTTCGTGCTCTCTCTGTGCTCTCACGCTTTCGCGCTCTCTCCGACGAATTGACACAGAGAGCGTTCTCTCTGACGTCATAATGTCGCGAAAGCGAGATCACGAGAGAGCGCTCTCTGGTCCAATTGAGACACGGCCTCAATCTCTCACCAATCCTTCCCGCCCTCTGCCGTACCGTGTTAATTATTCTAGCCCGGTGTTGCCAACTTTGGAGTACCTGCCCACCAATCCGAGCGCGAGTACTACTTTCCTCAGTGGCTCGGAGCATGCACGCGAATTTCGAAAAAAGACAAACTTTTTTGTGGACTGCACTCTAAATTCGAATCAGTGGAAAACCACTGATTCACAGTGAAGTTCAACTACTCGAATCAGTGAAAATGGCTTCACTTAGAATCAGTGGAAAACCACTGATTGTTTCAGTAAGAAAACTTCACTGATTGAATTAGTGACGTGAAACATTTTCACTGATTGAATAAGTGACGGCCGACTGCAGTGACGAAATATGTTGTTGTTTTTTATTTAATTTAGCCACATAATTACGTGAAATAAAGGTAATTACGAAAATTTGCTATCTAATTTGCGTAAGTTTCCGTAATTTAAAAAAGTGGCCAGGACTGAACTCACACACCCTCTCCACATCGCATAAAAAGTGTTAGGTTGTCATAACTTAAATTTTATTTCTCTAACTTTCTGTTTTTTTTTTTTCGGTGCATGGAAGTGTAACAATGAGCAAATTTGTACAATATTTACATCTATAATAAATTAACAACTTAACTTGACCAACGCATAGATAAAGTGATGAGACCCACGGTAATGTTAATTTTACATAAGGCGGAAGAACACACAACGTGTATACAAGTAGATCTAAGTAGGGCTTTCGAAAGTGCTCATTTTACCGTGAAAAGCCTATAGCGGGACAACCCACGCGTGTTGCATACTCGAAATGTTGGCATCACCTACAGCAATAGACGAATTTCGAAACCGCTTAACAACAGCAGTGGCTGCAGTCAACACCAGACATGCTCACTAGTGTGTGTGGGACGAGTTTGACTGACGTGCATATGTATGCAGTGCGTCTGCAGGAGTGCATATTGTAATATAGTGTAGGCCACTCTTAATGCAATAGTGTCTCTGTAGAGCACCACTGTTGTTCGTCTGTAAAATGTGTAGATGCAAATCTATTTGGTTTGAGGTGGGATAAATAATAATCATAATGATATGATAGATTTTGGGTGCTTATTATTCGTCATGTGACCTTGGTCTTACCACACTGGAAGCAGAAGCTCTCCGGCGATGCTGTTAACCTCATGCAATAGAAAACACATTCCAACCTTCACAGTACTTCTTTTAAATAAAACATGTGTAATCTTGATGGTTAATTTATTAATGACAAGGGAAATAAATAAGCTCAGACTCAAATATGTAAATAATTCAACAAGGTGCAAAATAAAATGTGTATATGTGACTGAAATATCTTTACTCAAATGAAATTATACTTTATGGTGATTAACATAACTTATATACCACCATCCAAGTAAGAATAGGGATAAATCAGAATGAAAATTTAAATAAAATAAAAACTGAAAAATGCCGTGAAACTTTAGAGCTCCTATTAAATATATATATATATATATATATATATATATATATATATATATATATATATATATAAAACTTGAAATTATAATTCAAAAAAATTAATCAAGTTCCACCGGAAGTAGCCTCCTCTAAATTTAAATTTCCAGAAAGTTTTTGGTAAGCTCTTACTTAAACTCTTATGCTTCCTAAACCACATTCACTAATAGTTCATTAAATGTTGAAAGTCAGTTCATCACTTAATTATCTCAAATCCGATACTTCACCAAATAAAGATACTCTGTATTTAAATAGAAAGTCAAAACAAGTCTTTAGCTCCTCATTACATAGTACTCCGACTATACTAGCTCATATACGATCGTTCGGGACTACTGGGTTAACTTACTCACGGAACTCACAGTCAAGTCGTTGAAAATCAAAATAGTAACTTTCGTAAAGTAAGTTCAGGTTCCTTAAAATTTAATACTTGCAAAACAGTTCATGTAATTAGGCTTTCCATATGTTAATTTGCCTTGGTGTCACCTGAGGTCCTCTGGCACTATCTCCTTGCATGGCGCCTGCGTCGTAGTCTCTGCGTCCTTTACGCTTCGTCGATATAACACTCAAATACTATCTACGACTTAGCTTACAGCCTCTTCTTCAATATAGCTGCGGCGACGACCTTAAACTTAACCCGTGGGAACCTATTTTCTTAACTGAATTTATGATGGCGTTAGAATTTCAAAAGTTAACTTCCAACGAAAGTTTTGACGCCTTACATGTTAAATATCTTTCCGACTTCCACACCAACCAACAGCCAATCACGGCTCGCTTCCGGCTTTACCTTCACAAAATAAAATTAAGGCCTAAAATATTACTTATAAAATCCCAAAACATATAAATAATTTTGATTGAAAAAGAATGAATCATTTACTGAAAAAAAAAAATCAAACATAATAACACAATATTGAAAATAGTCACATAACCATGTGTAGAACTCAGAACAACGTGTTAAAATTACCATAGAGTAATGGACTGGTGGTTCTCATACATCAAAATGTTAGAGAAATGAAAATGTCAACATAAAATATAATAAAAATATAAAAAAAATTATATTAACATCCAAATAATACGTGAAATAAATTAAACTTCACTGTCCAAAAAATATGTGTATCTCAAATGCATATAATTAACATAAGGTTATGGTTCTGTGTCCAGTCAATCTGCGGCAATATTGGGCTTTTTTGATAGTTGTGGCAAAAACTTTATTGTCGGACATGTATTTCACGATTTACCACATGCTCATCTGTTTATTAGTTTAAAAGATAGATACTTCTGAAATGGGTTGAATCTTTTCGAAACAATCTAGATATGATTTCAAGTGCTGCAATCAAGTAATATTTTGGTTCGTGCTTATACCTATCGCGATTCAACAGCTGCTTGGTTCACGTAACCAATGAATCATGTGCGTAATACTTAACAGACATTGGGAAAACCACTCACAAACCAGAGCTGCAGAAATGTCCACACATCACATTACCCACAGGGAAAAACTGACTGCATGATACGATGAACTTAGCCCCGCTGTCATATATTTCCTTCATTCGCAACATGTCTATTGTCTTGGACGCAAGTACTAAAAATTCTGATTGCGTATATTCTACAGTGCACACTGGCATGTAGGTTACAAGATAAGTTGGCAAAAAAATAAATAATGAATGAATAAATAAAAATAGTTCTAATACTTGATGTATTACGAGTGTAAGTGTTGATATTTAAATCCGATGGAGTTATGGGCTGTTCACTGTAAAGTGAGCACTTTTTAAGGCCCTGCTAAATATTTCCTTTCAGCCAATTTTTATGTTTCCGCAACATTTTATTATGAAAATTGCTATAGGACTAATAATCACAGTGTATACATTTAATTGCACTGTAAATGTATCGTCTTAGGTTGCGATTAAATTATTTATTAGTAGTTAATGCCTTTTGGGAGGGTTTTAAAAATTGCTCTCTTTTCCGTGAATATCCTATAATCATGTTTGTTTAACGTACCTTCAGAGCAAGAATTTTCACATTCCAAACAATTTCACGGTTTCACTCGGACGGGGCATGAATAAAGCGATCGGGTCAATATAGGCTGTTCACGGTAAAATGAGCACTTTTGAAAGACCTGCTTAAGATCTAACTGTATGCACGTTGTGTGTTCTTCCGCGCCTTATGTAAAATTAACATTGCCTTGGACCTCAACACTTTATTCATGCATCGATCGGGTGAAACTGTGAGGTTATTAGAAAAGTAAATATTTTGCAAATCTGTTCATTTTTACACTTCAATGGATTAAAAAACAGACAGCGAATGAAATAATTCGCGTTATCACAAATGGTTACCTAATACTTTTTATTCGACGTTAATACACGGAACTACTTTCCATCCATCGTTGCCAACTTTACTGGGTGCATGTCACTCAGTGCGCCCGTTAAAATACATGCAGGTAAGGGCAGTGACTTTTTTCTAAGGTTGAGTTCAAAGGTGCTCACTTTATCGTGAACAGCATTTAACAATGTTAATCTAATGTGGCGCAAGGATACATCACGAGAAAAATAGACACTACGCACGGCTTTCAAAAGTGCTCGAATAACAGCGAGCAGCGTACAGAAAAGTTAACGCGCGTCTGTCCCTCGCCCTTCAAGGATAGCCCTCCCCCCCCCCTCCCGGCGCCGGCAGACTGGCGTTAATATTCTGCGTCATGCACCTGCGCTTATCTGAGGCGCCGCCTGGCTAGGGGGCGCCGGAGTGACGTAGTCATGGCAAACACGGCAGTGCAAACATTCCGGCGGTGCTGCATCAGGGGAAACTGCGCGCGAGGGTCCGCCGCAGGAGGGGGAGAAAAAAAAAAAAGAAATCTAACACACGGTAGGCACACTAAGGATCTTACCACCACACCGATAAGCACTCTTTACAACTTTCAACACTCATATGTGTACACTCCTGGAACTTATTCGCAGATTTAACAACGTCGGCGTAAACGTACGGCGAGGGAGAGCGAATGGTAAATTAAAGGCTGTTCACGATAAAGTGAGCACTTTAGAAATGAACCCTAGAAAAAAGTCACTGTTCCTGCATGCATATATTTTAAAGGCCGCTCTGAGTGACATTCGTCCAGTGAAGTTGGTAACGATGGAGGGGAAAGTAATTCCATATCTTAACGTCCAATAAAGAGTGTTACATAACCATTTGTGAAACTTGAATTTATTTCTTCCGCTTTCTGTTTTTTTTTATGGATCGAAGTGTAAAAATGAGCATATTCGTAAAATATTTACTTTCTTAATAACTTCCAATTTTCATTTGATCGACGCATGAATAAAGCGATGAGGCCTATGGCAATATTAATTTTACATAAAGCGGAAGAATACGCAACGAGTATACAAGTAGATCTTAAGCACGGCTTTCAAACGTGCTCATTTTACCGTGAACAGCCCATATTTTCCCCAATACAAGCGGCAGAGTTCTTGCACTGTGTTCTACTTTCTCATATTTTATTCTGGTTTTGCTAATAGGGTTAGAAATAAACTAATAAACAAAGTAAACAAATTAGAGCTTTGTATTGTCAAGTGAAGAGATTTAGACGGCTTATAACATCGAGGTCTTGAGAGCTGGTGAGGGTTATTGAGGTGAGTATGGAACAGCGCCGGAACGAAAGGGCGGGGGGATACGGGAGATCCCCGAGGAAACCCGCCGACCAACGGCATCGTCCTGCACGATTCCCACATGCGTAAATCTGGATTGACCCGGCCGGGGATTGAACACAGATCTCACTAATGGGAGGAGAGCAGGCTAACCGCTCATCCACCGAGGCCCCTATCTTTTTATTGTATTTCACTGTGTTACGCCCCTTTAGGGCGTAGCAGGTCTAAAGGAAGGCAAGGAGAAGGACGCATACCATTTTTAAAACCTATTTGCAAAGTTGTTGCTCTTGGTGATAATGTATAGATTGGCATCAACTGAATACAACGATAATTATTCTTCCTCTAGAAAGACGGTATGAAATCAATACGCTGCACAAGCTGAATCGGGGTGCTATAGTACTACTTTAGTACCCAGGCTTGTCACTTAGACTCACCACTGTTAAATCACACACTGAATCGGGGAAGGCCGGGTTGAAGTCGGCGCCGCTCTGGAGCGAAGCTCCTTGTATAGGCTGTTGACGGTAAAGTGAGCACTTTTGAGGCCCTAGTTACTTTTAATTTTCAGCCATTTTTTATCCTTTAACCACCTTTTTAAATAAATATTCCCATGTAAGTAATAAACTGAGTGTGTATATTCCACTGCATTCGGAAGTTAACGTCTAAGGCTAAAGTAAAATGAATTTATTGAATATTATTCCAAATGAGGGTGCTTTCAAAAGTTCTCACTTTAACCGTGAACAGACTATGGACGGACAGCAATGGCGACCCCCGGTCTTGCTCGTTACGTTCTTGTATAGTCTGGCCTCGCTCCAATTTGCTCCCCTTCCGTATTGGGTCCGGCGGCCCACTCAGCCGCTCGGAATTTTGGCATTATTTGACCACAACTATTGGGACAGGGGAGTGTCGAATGCGTAAGGAAAGTCCCCAACCTTGAACATAGCCAATTCCGTGGTTATAATCCTTTCACTGTTATTTCACACTTTTCTGAAGCCCTGCTAAAGTTCTACTTCCAGGAGATCCCTCCGCCTCGTGCAAACCAAGCTTAAAAAAGTGCAGAAAATTACACTAAAAAACAACGCACCGAATTCGCGCGCGCCCAGTTGTAATGATATTTTTCACGGGAACTATTTCTTACTAGGCGCTACCAACAACAATATATATATATATATATATATATATATATATATATATATATATATAATATATATATAATATATATGTGTGTGTATAAATGATATAATATGTGAGGCATGGCATATTTGTGAAACAACTAAACACGTCTGGGGTGACTTGTCAAAGGTTTGATACAGAAATTGTGAAGAAACCGCGAGTAGACTATACTTCCAACTTTTCTGAAGTCCTGCTTAACCCGTTCGATCACACATTAATTTCTGAGTTCAAGTGTTGCAATCACGTAATTTTTTTGTATGCGCTGTACTTGCGTTGCGCACTTGTCTTACAACCAGTCAACAACGTGTTGCTTGCTTGATGATAAAGACTATTCACGATAAAGTGAGCACTTTTGAAATAAACTTTAGAAAAAAGTCACTGCCTCTACCTGCATATATTTCAACGAATTTTTACTGGGCGCATGTCACCGAGTGACATGCGCCCAGTAAAGTTCGTAACGACAAAGGTAAGATAGTTAAATAATCAAAACGTCGAATAAAAAATTGTTAGGTAACAATTTGTTATAACTTAACTAATCACTTCCGCTTTCTGTTTTTTCAGTATGCCGAAGTGTAAAAATAAGCATATTTATGAAATATTAATTTTTTAAAATAATTTCACAGTTTCACTTGACCGACGTATGAGTAAAGTGATGAGGCCCATTGAAATGTTATGTTTACACAGTGTGCAATAATATACTGCGTGCATACACGTAGATCTTATGCAGGGCTTTCGAAAGTGCTAATTTTACCGTGAACAGCCTTTATTGGCATTAACTATTCATATCAAAGAGGCGTCAAAAATTCCACAAATCAGATTCACCACAAGGAATTGTTGTGTACAGCACCTGTCATAAATATCATTGGTTTACAACATGTCCGCCATCGTGCAGGACATGGCGACTGAACGGCGAACAAAGCGCAGCCAAGTTTACAAAATTACACCAAAGGGACAATGCATACTATTTATGCACACTCATTTAACCCCGTAAGATCCAGTGTCACCCGCCATATTAATTTTTTTATTTATTTATTTCTAATTCTAATTTAGGAGAGTTTTTTGAAAAATATGACAGTAAAACCATATCTAATTACTTTACCTATAATTACAGATATAATATATGAACTATTATTGCATATTTTAATGCAACAATTAGATTACTACAAAATTTTATATATTAATTCATTCTCATCTTTTAATGGCAACCAGGGAGTGCCTATTAACAATCACTTACAAAAATTTGCACATAAATATGAAATGTAATCATTTCTGTGTAAGGGCCTGGTTGAAGGAATTTTGCACGTCTGAGGCCTAGAAGCGTGTGGGCGCTAGGGGCGACCGAGACATGCGCATCAACTCTCTCATCGCCTCTACGCCCAAAGCACCGAACTGGCGTGCAGTCTTGCAGTCGATAACGCGCCTCTATGAGACTTTCAGCGGAGACCCTGCCATTTTATAACGTAATAAAAAAAAAACTGAATGTTTGATGCTCGTCCCTATTCCTTTTTTAATGTTTTGTACCGGAATGCTCGTACTTAAAAATGACTGTGGAAAAACACGTTTGAGCCATTTTCAGTATCACAAAAACATGCTTTAGAGAGAAATGGAGGAACTGAAAAACGTATAGAGGCGCGTAACGTTTCTTAAATGCTCTTCGTAAGCAGACCTCATTCAGACACGTTGGACGGGATTTTAACCTATGCAGACCCAGGGTACACAATTGTGTACATTACGCACGTATAGGAAATTTTAGGTCTGTACGGCACACTGCGAAACTCAATAAGCAATGATTTTACCTATGGGTTAATGATTTGCAAACCATCTAACTGGTCTTGGTCATAAATGGTTCATATTACTGTAGTTGAACATATAACCGTTTGACAATGAATTGATACTATGTACAAAAATTATACAGCTTTGTGCCTCGTTTGCTTAGTTTCCTATGTAAAAAATAATAATTTTTTATTTGATTTACTTTAGTAATTTACATGTGCGGGTTTGCCTTTGAGACTGATGAAAAATATTTTTTCTTTGGCAGAGCCATTTCGTAATTTATCGTAATTACTTAATTATTGAAGTTATGATAGAATTACTACAATTTCCAGTTTAGTTAGAGCCATTAAAATAAGTGTTAACCCTGCTGTATGAACGTTGCATATTGTTATATTAAATATATGTTTATGTTAACATGTTTGTTTATGTTTCTGTTGGCAATTTAGCTATGGGATTTTGCTTATTTTCTTATTTATTCAAAGCAATTTATCTATGTCGCGTTAATTTTTTTCTTGTTGTCCCATTGTGTTTCTTTTGTGTCTGCTTTGGCGACACATTCAAATGAGTAACAACATAATTGATATAGGATGTTTTCATGGACGGAAAAAGAGACAGGACACACTTTAAAAGTAAAAATGACAAAATGGGTTTATTATGGCATTATCAGCTTGATGTAATTTTAAACATGTTCATTGAAGTATGGGTTTAAGATATGGTTTATTAAGGAATGCAAAAATTTGCCTTTAACCACTATAGTTTCAAGTAGAATGTAAAGTTTGTGGAATGATTTCTACAAGAACTTCCAAATGATTTCAACTACTCCATTTGATAAAAACTATTTTGCTACTAAATGGTCGCATAGTCTAAAATGATGTAAGATACTTCAGATGTTTGCATTTAAGTTTAATTTGCCCATGAAGCGTTTGAAAATTGAGATATTGACAGTTTCAACATAAATTGTTTTATATGTCCAGTAGCCCATTTTACATTTTGGACGTTCATGATCAACTTTAAGTTTGCTCGTCTGAGCAGATGTTATTAATGTGTGCGTTACAAAGTGATCTTACAAGTCTAAAGCTAAATTGAGAACTAATAAGAATAATTGTACTTCGTGTCTAAACTATATAAATTTTGTTCAATACAATTTTCCGAGTTCAGAAATCATAGCAAATATTATAGACCAAATTTTATTTTCATATTCCTGCATCAATGTTTTCCACCCAAGTAATTTGTTTTCTTTCTTGAATAAATTATTTTGAGTTCTTAAGTAATAATGGTCGGCTTTACTAATGTTGTATAAAAATATAAAATATGCCAATAGAATATCACTATATTATGTTGTCTCTGGTATTTTGTGTTATTTTCAGCTAGTTTTTATTTCTCTTGCAAAGTTGATTGGTAAGTGTCAGTGTTTTGTCACGTTCTGCTCTGGCGTGTGTGCTTTATCCTCGCCCCTTGTCACGACAGTATTAGGCCAATCAGTATTAGGCCAATCACTGTCTATTAAGAGTGGGGTGGAGCGGAGCGCAAACAGAGGCGTAGTATTGTTATCTGTGTCTCTTGGAAGCGGTGGGTGGAAGGCGCAGTTTGGAGGTATGCGACCTTGACAAGGAATTTGATGGGTGTAAGTGGGTGGGTATAGGGCGGCTTATCAGAGACGGGGAGACGACAGCGAAGTTACCCCCCCCCCCTCCCCCGACCCGCTTCCAGCGCTTTTGACTTTTGAAAATCATGGATTTGACTACTGCAGTCGTATGATCGGAAATTCACAATGCAGTGGATCCTGATGCTCTTAGGAAGATTACTGCAATGGAACATTTTTCATGTCCACAACAAATGCCATTTTCTTACAAACTAACACAAATTCAATCAATAGTGAATTATAAGTCAGTTGATGATTGACCATTTTAATAGAAGAAACTCATTTATATCGTTATCCTTGGAACTTGACATCGAAATTTTACCTCATAGAAGACATCTCATTACAAATTAAAGATCCATATTTGATCCAATCAGAAAACAAATTATGGGCCATTCACTAAGCGAACACTATAATTTTTTTTTAAAGAAAATATATTAACAGAAGTAAAAATTATGATAGCAGTTTGCACCAATCAGAGGAAAATACGGACACTATTTGACGTGATTATTACGTCCACCATTAATATGGTTTAGACCAAATATTAATACAAGCACTCATGTCAGATAAGTGCAGGTTTAGCATTTTTTTGTAATTTAAATATTTATGTACTTCGAGAATTATTTAAATAAATAATAATTGGGTAGCAAAAAGATTTATCATTAACATTTATATAGTTACCGTTTTGAATAGCAATTAATTACTAGTACTTAGCTGTAATGGAACATATTCGTTGTAACAGCAGTGTAGTATGGATTCCATCATAATCCTTTTTTATCGTCTCCGAGTACATCAGGAACCGGGTGAAGACCACAAGCCTCCCGGTAAAAAACTGGAAGACTAGTTGGAAGCATCATAATCCTGCGAAGTCTGTTGTAGATCTCCCGTAGACCTGACAAGCTGACTGACATCAAATCTTTGCTGACGAAGTATATTTACAGCATTCTCTCGTTGCGATATTATTCAGTCCAGAATCCATACTTTGAGTTCGCAGAGTAATTATTTATCATAAATTAAGGGCTCAGCAACACTTACTTGTTACTTATTGACTGCCCTTCACCGTTCCTTATTATTAAAAGCATTTTTTCTTTCGCATTACTATTCAAACATTCCTAACAGTGAAATCATAATGTGCGTATCAGACAGAATCTCCAAGTTTCCGTATTATAAGTGACACTATTAGTGTCGCTCCTTTTACAAGCAAACAAATGGTTTCTTTTCAAACGACGTACCACAGAGAATTATATAGTTCGTTAAACATCGATTCTTAGTATAAAAATTATCTCCAATCATTACCATATAAGATATCTTGGAAACAGTTTCGCTGGCAAGGAGAAAGTTAGCAAAATGGTAATATTCACATAAACTAAATGCTGGTGGAACATATTCTGAAATATTAATTTGAATTTATTAGTTGGCCAGAAAGGACACAAAATAAATATAATTAACGTTCCTTAAATTACTGATATATGTAAAAGAAACATACACAAATTTCCAAATGTTACGCTATTATTTTAATTATTTTGATGATCTGAGTTTGATATAACAGACGTATATAATTTGAGAGTGTAAATTTGTTTAACTAACCTACAAACCATAGTTGAATGCCGTACGAATTATTAATTTATTTTGACATTGTTTTTCATGTAGGTTAGTCTTTTTTATCAGCCAGCTGAACTCTCAGTCTCGGTAGTTCGCATGTAATAGAAATATATTTTGTTGAAGTTAGAACTGGTAAAGTAATTAATTTCTCCTCGAGAGAGAAAGTTATCAACATTTTGTTATGTGAAAATGTTTTATATTATAACTATGTGAGGCGATAATAGCTAGTTTATACGAGAAGTCATTTATTTTAAAATAAGATAGTTAAAATTTTTTCTTTCTATGCAAACGTTTTAAATTGTTTAAGTGGAGTTTTAAGCTATATCGGATATTTCGCTAGGTTTGTACGCAGATATAGGCCCGTGAGCTTAATACTTAGGGAAGAGATCGACGTATAAGAGGATATACTGCAGCTGCGGAGCCGTCTACTTTTATGTTACACGGATGCTTCGGCTAGCTGCTGCCTACGACAATAAACATATTTAAATTCTCAGATAAGTCTGAACTAGTTTAAACAGCATGCAGCTTTCGTTAATTAACGTTTCATTCTGCACCACGATTAAATTAAAGTTTAATTTTGATTCAGTTTGCATAAAGTTTTACCCACGAAGAACTGGAAAGAAAGAGACATGCTCTATAATATATTTCCCGAGCTCAAACGTAAATGTTGGCTAGCTAGTGTCGGCCGCAATATCTATGATTTGAGAGCTATGAAATTTTAATTTTAATTTTATTTTCAATTACTTTGGTAATTGAAAGTAGAGTTGTTTTATGCACAGTTCTATTTTAATTTCTAATCTGCCAGTTTATGATAATATGTTCAAACCTTTCTTATTACATCCTCTTAAAATTTCGAAAGAATCAGAGCTGCCACTTTTCTCATTTACCGTTGTTCATCTGTAGTTAGTTATGGTATTGTTCTGTTTAGCGTGTTGTCCTGCAGATGGTGACACGTTTTAGTAAGTATCTACCTGGTGGTATTATTGAAATTGAATTTGGTAAGTTTTATTGGTGTTCACATATCTGTTGGGTTGTACTTCTAATATGATCTGCAGTGTATGCTGGGCAAAAGAACACTCACGTACAATATCTATTAAATGTATTATTTTTAATTAAATGCTACATTATTGTAATAAATTTGTTATTATTGTACGTTTTCAATGTTTTGTAAATGTACAGAAATGTTTCTGTAAAATTGACAAAAAATGCTTACATTGTATTTCGGGAACTATTCCACCGATTACAACCAAATTTGACACACCAATCGTGTTAATACAGGGCATTTATTCTGTATGTTTTTGATATACGGGACACATATTTTCTAAATGAAGGCTGTATACATTTTTTAAGACTGGCATGCCAGATATCCTGAACCATAGACCTAGTTCAAGAAACCTTAGTGTGCTCACAGTAGAAAATGCAAGCAGTAAATTTGTTGATGAACAGTCTCATTTGCCACCATTTTGGAAGATAGAATCACTCTGAAATAACACAGATTATCCATTATATATCGTGAACTACTCAAAAGATTCCCGTTAAATTTGGTATACATGTAATGATATTGTATGCCACCTAAGTTTACATGATTTTAGTAGATCAGTCACTTATTTTCAAATTGGTGGCTGTTTAATCATTTTAATGTACATAAGGGCATATCTGATGAACCATTAGACCTTTTTCAATTAAAGCGGCTGAGCTGGTAGTACATTTGCAAGCAGAAATTATTGTAATTACCTGATTTTGTTATAACTGACTTAGTCTCATAATGGCAACTGTACAAGTAATTTGAGACTAGTATGCAACATCTGCTGAATTATTAGCGCTATTTCAACCAACTTGGTAAGTTGATAATACCGCCAATACGAAGGCAGGGACCTATTAACTGCTGCAAAACTAGTTAGAGAGGCAAAGTACTCTGTTTATAAAGCATGGAAAGAATGTAATGTACCTTGGTCTACCTTGACATTTTTTCTCAAAAGAAATGAAGATGAAGAGGTTATGGAGCAATGTTTGCCCAAGCTAGGAAAACCATTTGCTCTTAGTGCAGAACAGGAACAACGAATAGTTAAGTACATCATTAGTATGCAGGAGTTAGGTTTTGGACTGAGAGTAATACAAATTCGAAAGCTTGCATACAAGTTAGCCGATAGGGATGCATCTGAAAAGAGCAATCCCTTCAACAAGGAAGAAGCTGCTGCAGGAGAATGGTGGTGGGAATACTTTAAGAATCGATATGGTCTTTGTCTGAGAGTTCCCGAAAACATTGCTTCCTATCGTTCATCCATGGCCAACCGAACAATTTTGAATAACTTCTACGACAAGCTGAAATACCTGCTCGTAAAACTGAGGATTTATCTGGAACTGTGACGTGGTGAAGCCTTCTAAAATCGTCACAGCTATTGGAACAAAGTATGTATATAAAAACCATATGCAGATAGCGGGGAAAATCACACTGGCATCAATGCCAGTGGTCACTGGATATCACCTGTAGTAATTTTCAAAGGAATGTGTATGTCTGATGACCTTTATAAGGATAAGTTACCAGGGACATTAATAAAACTGTCTGCAAAGGGCTGGATGAACAGCGAAATATTCTTAGAGTGGTTCAACCACTTCATTGTTTCCATTCCACCAGCAAGGCCAGTTATCCTCCTTATGTATTCCCATGCATATCGTGTTTCAGAGGGTGTTATCAACCTGGCAAAGGCGAGTGAGGTGTTCATTTTAACTTTTCCTTCGCATACCATCCACCAGTTGCAACTTCTGGATGTGGGTGTTTACCGTCCTTTCAAGCAATCATGGGGAAAGTCTCTGAGCAACCACATGACTCAGAGTCCGGGTCAGAAACCTAACAGAAGTGATTTCCATCTGCTGATGAAACCAGCATTCTACTCTGTTTTCAGCCCAGAAACAATCATCTCTAGCTTCAGGAAGACGGGTATCTACCCTTTCAATCCTTCAGCAGTAACAGATGACGCCATATCAACCTCTAAACTGACAGAAAAAAGTAGTGTGTCTACAACTGATGGGCATACAGATAGGCCTAGGCCCAAGAGCCCTACTGAAGAATTTCTCAAAGTTCCAGTGTTCGAAAGTACCAACAAACGGGGGACTTGCAGGAAAAGATATGGTAGGGCCAAATGTCTGACCTCATCTGAGAGCCATCAAAGCACCAAAAGAAGCAGAGGTAACATTCCAAATCTTTTCAGTAGACTTAAGTTAACGTTGGCCTATTGTAAGTGGTTTTTTTTTATAAAAATTATTGATAAAATCTTTATAATAAAACTATTATCATTACAGGCATACCAGACATTCCTTTGACCCCGAGCACTTCCAGAACCAAACGTAGGCCTAAGAAAGACGATGACTGGAACTGTGCTTTATTCGGCAAGACTTGCAACAATGATGTCCGGAGGAAAAATTGAGTCAAATGGGTACAGTGCAGTTTTTGTTTGGCATGGTACCACACGAACTGCCAACCATCATTTCATGAAGACGACAATGTGTTTATGTGTGATAGATGCCAAGCTGGCTCTGACTCAGACTGAGTTCAAATATTTTATGCAATGGGAGGAAAACAGATGTAATTTATACTTCATGCCAGTTATTCAGTAGGGTAAAGGTCTAGCTAATAATAGATAATGTGTATAAAATAGCATTTAAGAATTAGATTTTTGCTTGTGAGTTTGTGTGTGAACTTTACTACGATATCAAAATAATAATTGCAATATTTTATTAAAATTTTTCCTTTTATTTGCTGTGTTTAGAATTTATCACGAACCTACCAACGCATTATAACGAAATTAGCAAGAATATCAAGAAATTACCAAGAATATCATGGAATTACCTACATATGTGTTATATAAGAAAAACACTTCACGAAATTACCACGGTTTACTCTACATAAAGAACACTTTTTCCCCGTTTGGAAAATAGCTTTATCTTTAAAAAAAAATCAATTTTGTATCATATCTCGTGAACTACTCGCTTATTCTCATCCTATTTGGTACACACACAGTGCTTTCGTAGGTCATAAAAAATTATTTGATTCTAACAAAAATAATATTAAATTTTTTAAATTGCAGCATTACAAAAATATTGACAGTTATACTATAGATATTAAACCATATGTTACGCCCCTTTAGGGCGTAGCAGGGCTAAAGGAAGGCAAGGAGAAGGACGCACACTATTAAAAAAAATCAAGAAAGGCATGGACACAAAAATTACAAAATCAATACAAATATATTAAAGACCATCTATACATTATCACCAACAACAACTATTTTGCAACTTGATTTGAAACATAAATTGCCTTTGTAAATTTATGTTGCTTGTTACCCATCGGTGAACTAGGGGAAGGAGAGAACACACATGCACCTGTTGGCGGGACGAAAAATAAATCGTTGAGGCAGGACAGTCTTTGGCAGGACCGGAGTACTCACATAAAATTGCTCGAGTTTGATAATTGACACGCGTGTCAGATTTGAAGCAGGGCTTCAATCATAACCTTTTAAACCAAACGTGGTATTCTGTCAGTATAGGGGAAAGTCGCCTATATTGGACCGGCCCCTAAATTGGACCACAGCTGCATTTCACGAGTTAGTAGAAGGAGGTGGCATCTGCCGGCAGAACTGTGACTCACTAGTCTAAGCACCTAAGCAACGCACCATCCCATTGTGAGCATTGCAATAAAAGTGGTTTGTGATATGTGGTCAGAAATGTGTTTTCGTAACTTTAATGTTAATTCACATTTTGCGCGTGGCTGTAAGCGAAAACTACTTTTCAGGTAAGTTAAATACGTTATATATATATATATATTGTTGATACGTGAAGTTATGCCTTAAATCATTAAGCCCCATATAAGTTTAATCACTCCATGAGTGTCACTTCTGTTGAATTAAGAATAATTTCAGCTTTGTCATAAGAAAAAGGTAATATCAGCTAGTTTACTTTTGAATATTAGTGCCCGGTCTGTGAACTGACTGGGCAGGAGAACAACTAGCAAACAAGCAAACGCCTAATCTTTAAACTAAAAGAATTAAAATCCTATGTGTGTCTAGCTCAGTTATCATGACTCCATCTCTCGGGTTTGCCGCAGGCATAACTTAAAATTATCTGCTGGCTAATAATGGGTAGTGCTCATCTGTTTCAATGAGGTGCGAAGATCCAGGCGTCCTTACAAATGCAGACCTCTCAAAACGAAAAACACACAACTCCATTCATTTCTGCAGTAAGTATTTTAAATCGAAACATTTTTCTAGCTTGTTTTTTTCACCGTAGACAACATACATACATACATTATGCGGACGTTGGCTTCTATCTCCTAGAAATATAAACTATATTTACAGTGATTTAGTGACTATTCAGAGGGCGCTCTACTGGCTGAAGACTATAAATATTGAAGAAACAGAATTAATCACATAATGAGACCAAAAAATAAACAAAATAACGTTATAATTACAAAAATAAATGAAAAGTTCTAACTAATTAAAATGCTAATCTTAAACAATTTTAAATTGCCGCGATACATTCTAAGTACAACTTCCTAGTATGAGAAAGAAAACATAATAATAATGGAAAATAAAAACAAGAAAAATCCTTGACATAGATACAGCTTTCCAAACAAACATACATTATAGTGTGAAATAATAAATAATAAACATTAAATATATTAATGAAATATATACAGAACTGGCGCGAAAATCAGGATGTTACAGCATACGTTCACATTTCCTTTAAATATATAACAAGTGAAAATAGTTTCTTCAGCTCGTGTTCAGCGAACCAACCTTTTAACATGGCGGAATTTACTAATTTGAACCGCTTCTAGTTGCCTTAGCCCATTCAGACCCAGTGTACACAACTGTATACATTACGCACGTGTGGGTAATTTTTGGCGTGTACTTCACACTACTGCGAAGCTCAATTACCAATGGTCTTTCGTGTGGGTAATTTTTGGCGTGTACTTCACACTACTGCGAAGCTCAATTACCAATTGTCTTTCGTGTGGGTAATTTTTGGCGTGTACTTCACACTACTGCGAAGCTCAATTACCAATGGTCTTTCGTGTGGGTAATTTTTGGCGTGTACTTCACACTACTGCGAAGCTCAATTACCAATTGTCTTTCGTGTGGGTAATTTTTGGCGTGTACTTCACACTACTGCGAAGCTCAATTACCAATGGTCTTTCGTGTGGATAATTGATTCGCAAACAGTCTTACTGGTCTACGTCATAATTGTCCATATTACTGTAGCTGAACATATAGCATACATCTCACTGGCTGAGGCATCTAGACAAGTGTTGTGTCAATGTAAGTACAGCACGAATCATAAAAGATTTTGTTTGTAACACCTGTAACGGTAAATTAAAGTAGGTCTGAAAGGCTTAATTGGATTGGTCCAATTAAGGAAACACGTTGTGCAGATTTGCTTTTTCTTTAAAGTAGTGTTTGTTTTAAAGCCTAATTGGTGCCAAGGAGGAGTTGAGGATCATTATATTACTAAATATAGGCCTGGCTGGTTATATTAACAGCTGATTTGTATTTCAGTCAGTTTTCATTATTTTATGTCAGAATGTTATGTATAAATGGGTATTACTTATTACATAGGAGCATTTCTTTGTCTCAGGATGACTTACGTGAAAAAAAAAACGAAAAATGGAGTTTAGATGAGCTGAGCAGAGCATGGCAGTTTCTGCATATTGCCCCTTTCATATAAGTGGGGTAAAATCTGACAGACAATGTGACCAACCTACACACTATGTAAACAGTAAATGCTCTCGTTCGTACAGTATTTTATAGGCTGTTAACGGTAAAGTGAGCACTTTTGAATTGCTAGTAACTTTTCCTTACAGCCATTTTTGTGCTTTAAACGCCTTGTTAACATTAATATTGACTGTAAGCAATAAACACAGTCTGTATATTACACCGCACTTGAAAGTTCATGTGTAACGCTAAAATAAAATATATTGATTGACTATTATTCCAAATGAGAGGACTTTCACAAGTGCTCACTTTTCCGTTAATGGCCTATATGAGCTGATGAACTGCTGCAGGATCCGTGTTGTTACGTTGGCTATTTTGATGATGGCTTCGGAAGAAAATAGTACTCGCAACTAAAAGTTGTAATATAAAATCTTTGTTATACTTACGACATTTATTGTTTAAATTATATTTTTTAAGCAATATTAAATTTTCTTGGCTATTAGTAACTGGACTTTAAAAACACGTTTAGCATTTGTGAGAGAATATGTCGACACATACGAACAGTAAACGTTTCCAGCCAATGGCTAGCCATGTTTGTGTTTCCCGTTCCAGTTTCCAGCCCGGTGAGGGCCGTTGTGCGTGAACTTTTTTTCTCATCGTGTTTATTATACGAATATCCTATTGTTGTCGGAATATTTAATAGGTAGTTAATTATTTTTCATTTTATTTTTCCAAACATAGTTGGTTGTAGGTACCGTTGTAGTGCGTTTTCTTTAGTGAAATGTAATATTAATCGGCACGTCATTAAAACTGCTCGTTCCGCCATTTTCCTTACCACCTTGCACAATGAAGTGACACGAATATAATTTACGTATATAAGTTTAATTTTGTTTGTATCAGGAAACATGCACAGTGTTTATTTTACTGAATGATATTGCAAGTAAATTATTTAATGCTAGTGGCGAACAAACGTGATTTCAGTGAAGTAAACTTGCAAGGATTGTCATAGAAAAACACGTGTTGAAGAGTTTGAAAATATTACAAACAGTAAGTTTGTGTGTTTTGTAAATGTATTTGTAAACCGTTAATATAATTATTGTAATTCACGTGGCCTGAAAAAAAGCCGCACTTTCCACACTTTTGTAGAGAGTGAATAATATTTGTTTGTCTGCATCGTAAATTCGAGTGTAAGGTTAACTTCGGTCAAAGTGTGAGCGTGTATATATTGCTGCATCTGTACGAATACGAACAGCGACGTATGTATAACGTTTTGTGTTTTCATTAAAGTTATAATTTTCGAAGTTAAATAATTGAAATATTATTTCCATACGAGCAAAATTTTCCACTGCTCCATCGGAATAGTACGCAACTCAAAATGCCACACACTCATAACATCAAAACAATCCCATCTCACGTAAGACGTTAATCTGAAGCTTCCCCCCCCCCAAATAGGTCTATGGGCACCCCCGGGAATTCTTATTGATATATTTGATTCAGGATACATTAACTCTGAACTTTTCTGTAAGTGGCTAAAGCACTTCATCAAGACTGTGCATCCAACCATTGACAACAAAGTGTTACAACTGCTCGATGGACATAGTAAACATAGCAAGAACTTGGAAGTCTTACTACTCCATCGAGAAAACGGTGTCACTATATTGCAACTGCCTTCGCATACTACGCATTGAATGCGACAACTTGATGTAGCCTTCTTCAAATCACTTCAGACCTACAGTGATCAAGCTGTGAACTACAGTGGCTGAGAACACATCCTGGGTTCACTATCACCACGTTTCAAGTTGCCGGGCCTCTTGGGAGAAGCCTGTGAACGAGATGCTGTAATTTCAACAGCTGCTAATGGTATTAATAAATCGGCAGTATGGCCGATCGGCCGTATAGTTTTCACTGACCAACATTTTGCTGCTTCTGATATTTTAAATCGGAACACTGAGGCAGAAAATTGTCCAGCCACTTATTCGTCTACAGATTTCATTACTCCCGTAGCAGATGCAATTACACTCACCCCCTAACAACAAGACTCCAGAGAAAAAGAGTAGTGTTGAAAGTTACACTGAGGGAAATATCGCCTGACCCATTTGTCCAACCTAGGAAACTGAAGAGAAGAAGAGAGCAGGTGCAGCAACTGAACTAACATCCAGCTCATACAAGAACAGCGTCATCAAAGGAAGCAAGAAACGGAGATACGTGCGTCCATGAACCGAGTGGGTGCTTTCAAACATGTAATAGTAGGGAAGGAAACAAAACAATTGAAGATAAAAGTATATGGTTCTGCAGATTGTTTGAAGAGGAAAGCATTGAAAATATGATACAGCGCATGAAGTGTAGGTCTTGGGTGCATTATAAATGCGCAGGTGTTAATAAGGGTGTGAAAAAGTATTTCTGTGGCGAGTGCGATGTTAAAAAAATTTAATCCACTTTAATATCTCCTAAATACTTCAGGTAGTTCATCACCTAAGTGGTCCAATTATGGAGACCGGCAGTCCAATTTAAGCAAACAGTTCCCTAAATTGGACCATGTGCAGGGGCCAACAAAATTATTTATTCCTGTAAGTTACCTGCACTTATAGTTTTATAATTCTGGTGTCATATTATGTTATAGAAATACACACTGCTCATAATGCACATATGTAATCATATGTAAATTTATTTCTAAGTATACTAAAAAGATAATTTTGAGAACTGGTCTATTAAAGGCAACTTTCAAGTGTGTGTGTGTGTGTGTGTGTGTGTGTGTATATATATATATACATATGTGTGTGTATATATATACACATACATAATAAGATATCCTAATTTAGAGACATCCTGGTAGGCAAGTTTGGAAGAAAATTAAATAACAATCTCGGAGTCTACCAAGATGTTTTCTATCAAATATGAAATACAATTATTACTGTAAGTCTGAAATATACTTAGTAGAAGAGTTTATTTTGTAAATGGGAGCCTTGTTCTGTGTGTTACATGCACACAATCTATTATAACATTGAAACGATTAAGTCGCTTTACTCTGGATGCCGACACTAAGAACAAATACGTTGGAAAATAACTTAAACGAAAAATAAAGCTTAATTACCACTTCTCAGTAACTTCTTAATTAGCACTTCTCAGTAACTTCTTAATTAGCACTTCTCAGTAACTTCTTAATTAGCACTTCACAGCAACTTCTTAATTAGCACTTCTCAGTAACTTCTTAATTAGCACTTCTCAGTAACTTCTTAATCGAGTTCCAATACATTCGTCATGAAAGTATTATTTTGTATGTCCATCTAAAATTTTACACATTACTAACTTATTTTCAAATTAGGCTTCTTTCTGTTTTAGTTTGATATGCCGTATCTTTGGTATCTTCTAACCGATTAATACCAAACTTGTTCTGACGTAGGCCTATCTATCTCATTTGTGCACTGCTGACAAAGAAGTATCTTCAATCGTCTGGCATCTTGGAAGAGAGCATCAGCAAAATTTTCGAACATATCGTATATCAGTAACAACTACCGATCACAACCAAATATAGAAGATAATTACTGCAGGACTGATAAAAAAATCTGAGAAGCTTATTGCAATTACTCTCATAGATATGTAAAGTAAAGTAGGTTTATTAGAAATATTGAACTTCTTGTTAGTTTGGTGAGGTGCTTCAAACGCATTTGCGACATGGTTGCTACATTCACAGTCATCAATGCTAAATGTATAATGATTAAAAACTGGTACTCATGTGTGCATAAATTACATGTATCACTTTATTGATCCAATAATAGTGACATATATACAAAGGACGAACGTATATCTGTAGAGACGTAGGGCAGAAGTAAATACAGAAAAGTGACAAAAAGGAGACAACAGTGTAACGTGACATAATTGGCTAGCGTGAAGGTAAGATTGATATTCGAGTAACACCACAGCACATTCACTGACATGACAAGCAGCATGACTCTTTAAAAACGAGTTCAATGCAAACACAGGAATAAATAAATTAGAGGTAAAGAAACTATTTCACTGCTACGTTTTCGGTGTGAAAGAAACATTCTTATATAAAAAATTGCAAACAGGTGAAAATATATTTCCTTGTAAAACACTCACTTCTTTTTTTTTCGTCATTGCCTGGCAAAGCAATAATAAAATGGTTTTGCTCTTCAAAATTGCATTACAGTTAAACTTTAATTAGTAGTCATGAGTATTTTGTACTTGGGGGAAGATGTGCTTGTGATCAAGCTTGTGCTACATTACTCATATTGCTTTTTTGCCGATATTTTATACCAGTAGCCTATTGCATAAAAGTACAATACAAGTTACAAGTGAATTTTCCTGTAAGTTGAAAAAAAAAGAACAGAATGGTGTTTCATAAACCTACAAGTACAAAACCTATAGCTACATGTAATATTTTACAAGTTACAAGTGATTTTTAAAAGTACTTGTAAAGTTTGGTTTCATTAAGAGACTTCAAACTTACAAGGACTTGTAACTTGTAGCATAATTCCTGCTAGTATCAATACCTACGTAAACTACTCTACGAGTACGGTTTTAAAACATTTTATGAGTTAGAAAGTAACGAAAAATTGTTTTTTTTTTATTTAGTAAACAGATATCATAGTATGCGTGTGTGAAAACAATGGATCTCATTTTCACTGATTCGGATGAAGGTGTGAAGAAACAAAATTTTGAGTTTACGAGGCGAGCTCGTAATTTCAGACAAAATTACATAAGACAGCTTTCTTCATAATATTACACATTTAAATAAAGACATTTGTTGAAAATATTATTTTTACTTTTAAATGTATTTGTCACCTACAATTCCGGACATAACCTCAATAATGTCAGTACTAAGAAATTATTTATTTTCAAAGGTTTACTATTGATTACTTACCAAAGTGCCCTTCTTCAAATTTTGCCACAGCACGTCCTGGAAATATGTCCAGTTCTTGTATTGTGTCAAGATATCCTGAGATACAGAAGTGTTTTCCTTTTCATATTGGACGAGTTTTTCGTAATTTAGTGAGTGTCAAGTGTCAATTATAATGTTGCGAAGGACTACGATACGTTTTGTCGTAAAGCTGTAAGTGTTTAAGAAAGTTATATTCTGAGAAGATGTACAATGCGGGCACCAGCACAGCGCCCCTTTTAATCGAAAATCAAGCAATTTTAAGCCAAATTTAATTATTGTCAAGCAACTTTTTCAAGTTCTTGGGAACCTCATTTGAGATCAATTTTCAACCCTTAAAAACTAGAAAAATTAAGCCAAAATCAAGAAAATTTTCCAATATTTCACAAAATGGCGTGCAGAACTTTTTATACTAGAAAAACAAGCAATTTTTATCGCAAATCAGGCAATTTCACCCCAAAATCAAGCAAATTTTCACGTTTTCTGGAAATGCCAATTTTGCGAGCGAGTAATCTAAATCAAGCAAAATAAGATAAAAAACAAATGCAATATTAAAAATATTCAAATTAAGAGAACATCATGTATAAATTTTCCATTTTTCATTTATTTTAAACCTCTATATACATAAAAACTACCTTTTCGTTTAATAGTTTCACAATATTTTGATCTATTATTATCACATAGCACTCTGTTAATAACATTTTAATTTGCCGTCTAGAATACAATACATTTTTTCCCAAACTTATATTCATAAATTTCAAAAACCATAGCAATAAACCATTAGTTTGTTTTCAAGATCTTTTACTTTGGAGAATTCA
Source organism: Dryococelus australis (assembly GCA_029891345.1). Lineage (NCBI taxonomy): Eukaryota > Metazoa > Arthropoda > Insecta > Phasmatodea > Phasmatidae > Dryococelus > Dryococelus australis. The sequence goes on from CM056999.1 coordinate 130,659,049, forward strand.
AACGAATTGTTCAACTTGTCGAGTAGAGTCTCCATTTTTATGTTATTTATATATATATATATATATATATATATATATATATATATATATATATATATATATATATATAAACACAAATTATTAGAGAAAAATATTTCTCATTCTCCTAATAAATACATTTTCTTAATAAATACAATGGAAATAGAAAATAATACAATATCTAAGCAATGTAAAAAATGTGGTGAAGTATTAAACATTGAATGTTTTGCATCACATAAATACACAAAAGATAAAGCATATGAACACATGTAAAAAAATGTACAACCGATTATGCCAGGAATCTTTCTGATTTAAATAAAGGGAATGTATTATGCGAACGTGGAAAATATGTTTGTTAACTATATCTCAAAAAGCATAAAGATAGTAAATTACACAACAGAAAAGAAATGCAACAGGATGATTATTCAACTAAGACATGTGTAGTATGTAATGAGAATAAATTTATCGATTCATTTTATCCACATAGAGCAACTATAGACAAACATACAACAAAATGTAAAAAATGTTTTAACGAGATAATATGATGTGAATGTGGAAAATATATTTGTATTATATATCTCAAAGAGCATAAAAAACTAAATCACACAATACAACAGTAGATATTCTAAATTAAACTCAACATGATGATTGCCCAACAAAAAACATGTACAGTATGTAAAGAGAGTAAAACTATAAAATAATTTTCACTTCATAAAAAATCTAAAGATAAACATACAATAATATGTAAAAAATGTTGAAATGAGGAATATTATAGCAGAATTAGTTAAATATTTTAAAAATTACTATCAATAATTTAAGCACTCTTTCAACTTCATTCCAGTATTTTCATTATTATTTTTTTTTACATTTCATAATTTCTTTATATTTTAAAATGTTTATAAATTTTTTTCCTAAATAAAAGTAATGATAATGGCGACGAACAATCTTGCAGTTGATTTGGGCGAGAAGACAGTGAGAGAATTAAGAACTATAGTCCGAGATTTAAAAATTAAATATCTGTGAAATCTAGGGGAAGATGATTTAGTTATATTTTGGTATAATCTAAGGAAAGAAGATTTAATTACAGCTATGATACCATTTATTATATACGAGCAAATAAAAAGAAACTTTGAAAATTTACCATTTTCAAATTTCAACATAAAATTTAGAAAAACTTAAAAAATACTTTAAAAATATTTCCATTCGCTAATAATTTATTTGCTAAACCTATAAATAAAAGTAAGAGGATATCTGAATGAATAACAAACGACAATTTTACAAATTTACCTTTATCAAGTGCCAATATCAATAAATTATATAAGCAAAATAAAAATGAATTAGAAGAGATATTTCCTTTCTCTACTAATGTATTCACAAGCAAAAGAAATAGAAGAAGCAATAAAAATTATATAGTTAATAAAGTTTTTCAAGGTTGGATATCAACACATAACATTAAAAATAACTTTAATTTAGTAAAGCCAGATCATTTTTTAAATTCAGTAAAAAATAAGGTATTGAGATAATATGTGATTATCATAGAACATTTAGAGGGCTGAAAAATAGCATTAATTCATTTACCAATTGTCGCAAGCAGGAAAATAATAAAGTAGAATTATTTACATGTCAGTCATTTAATCATAGAATATTAAACAAAGGAGAATTTATAAAAATTATAAAACAAGAATTACTTACACAATAGTCAGAGTTTCAAAGAAGAGATTCAGGATGGACTTTAAATAGAGTGATTGGAATATAATTAGCTATAAACAAGTACAATCCATTAAATGGTGCATCATATAGTGAATTACCAGAAGTGATTAAAAAGAAACAAGCATGTATTAATGTGAAAAATAATTATCAAAAATTTGTTCTTTGGTCAATAAAATCAGCAAAGTAACCAGCAGAAAAAGATCCACAAAGAGTTACTAAATGTAGAAATGTTGAACTTAGTATTGATGACGTAATTGATAAATATGTATATGCCATAAAAATTGATGATATACCAAAAATAGAAAATCAAATTGATACATCTATAAACTTATACTCTATTTAATGTAAGTCCACAGTATATCCACTAAAACTCACAAAGAATAAAAAAAGGATAAGCAAATAAATGTTCTGTATTTCAAAAATGATACAAATTCTTGCTATTGTTGGATTAAAGATTTATCTAGATTAGATTCAGTACAAAAAATAATCATAGAAGTAAAATTGATATATGTGATACGTGCCTTCAATTTTTTTTACTCTCAAGATAAATTAAATAAACATACAGAAGACTGCTCTGAAAATGAATCAGTAAGACTCACTGTACCTTCCAAAGGAGAGCAAATATCTTTCAAAAATTTTAACCATACAATGAAGGTTCCTTTCGCAATATATGCAGATTTTGAATAAATTCTAAAGAAAATATCAACCATTAAACCAAACCAAAGAGAATCAAATAAATTTAACTTAATCAAAAAATATTCAGTTTTAACAGATAACTATATTGATAATGGCCTTTATAAGGAGAAACTTAAAGAAGGATATAACCATATTAATGATCGAATAAATACCATTGATTTAAAGTTGAATGATGAAACATATACAATGAAATATCAATTATGTGAAGCAACTGGTTTTTGCTATTATATTGTATCTAGTTACGGTGATTATAAGCCTCCAGTAGCATATCCAGGTCCAAATGCACATAAGATGTTTATACAATCAATAAAAATGGAAGTAGAAGAAATTGGGGGAATATATTCACAAGCTGAACCAATGCATCCACTAACAAAAGAAGAAAAAGTGTTATATAGTAAATAAAAATGTACTGTATGTCAATTTAAATATATGGAGGACAATAAAAAAGTACGTCATCATGAACACATAAGTGGAAAATTCATTAATCCTGTATGTAATAATTGTAATCTACAATTAAAAATACCCTATTTTGTTCCAATTTATTTCCATAACTTAGCTGGTTATGATGCTCATTTATTTATTAAAGAGTTAGGATATGTTTAAAAAAATAGATTTAATTGCAAATAATGAAAAAAAATTTATTACTTTTGGGAAAGCAACAGAAAATTTGAGAATGAGATTTATAAATTCATTTAAATTTATGGCTGGTAGTTTAGATAAATTATCATCTAATATAATTAAAAACAAATTAAACACACCCAAAAGCATTTTCCAAATGAACAAGTAAATTTAGTTATTAGTACAGGTGTTTACCTTTATGACTATAAGGACAGTTGGAAGAAATCTGAAGAAACAGAACTTGTACCAAAGAGTGAATTTTACAATAAACTGGATGAATCCAACATAACTGATGCCGATTTTGAGCATGCAAAACTTGTATGGACTCAATTTAATATAAAAAAATCCTTGGTGAGTACGACGACTTATATTTAAAAAATTATGCATATGACTTAGACCCTGCATGGTATTTTACAGCACCAGGGTTATCTTGGGATGCAATGTTAAAAATGACAAAACAACCACTAGATTTATTACATAACTATGCTATTATTTTAATGATAAAAAAACGAATTAGAGGTGGAATATCGCAATGTTGTAAGCGATATGTTAAAGCCAAAATCAAATATTTAGAAGATTTTAATCCAAATCAAGAGTCTAACTATTTAGCATATCTCAATGCAAATAATCTGTATGGATGGGCGATGTCTCAATATTTACCATATGGTGGTTTCGAATGGCCTAATTAACATTATATGATTTAGAGCACTCGAGTAAAAAATATTAGTTCTGGAGGATGATTGTAATTATGGTTACATATTACAAGTGGATTTAGAATACCCACAAGAACTGCATGATTCACATAAAGGTCTTCATTTTACCCAGAAAATAAGGTAGTTCCAGGAACAAATCAATCCAAATTGTTAACAACTTTACTTAATAAACAAAAGTACGTACTACACTATCATAATTAGAAACAGTATTTAAATTATGGTTTAAAACTTACTAAAATACATAGAATATTCCGATTGGTTGAAAATGCATATAGGTTTAAATACATTGATGAGAACTAATGTTAAAAATAACTTCGAAAAATATTTTTGTAAGCTGATTAATAATTCTGTGTTCGGCAAAAGAATGGAAAATATAAGAAACAGAGGATATAAGATTAACATCAGATGCAGAAAAATGTGAAAAATTAGTAGTAAATTTTTTTAAAAGAAAACTACTATATTTCACGAGAACCTTGTGTCCATATATATGAATAAAACAAGCATAAAATTTAATAAGCCTATTTATGTTGGCATGCCAATTTAAGACATATCAAAACAAGTAATGTACAACTTTCATTATAAGTGATGAAACCAAAATATAGAGATGACATTGCATTATGCTATCAAGACACCGATTAGTACATTTATAGCATAAAAACAGAAGATTTTTCACAAAGACATGAAAACAATGATAGAAAATTTTTATACATGTGATTATTCAAATGACAATATCTACAACACGCCACAAATAAATAATAAAGCTATAGGTAAGGTGAAAGGCGAATGTAATGAGAAAATAATGAAAGGATTTGTTGGTTTAAGAGCAGAAGTGTATGCATATAGATTTGGTGATAAAGAAAATAAAAGATCAAAAGGAGTAAAGAAGTGTGTTACTAACAAGAAAATTACATTTGAGGACTATAAGAATTGTTTGTTTAAAAATAAAATAGAATATATAGCAATGAATTTAAACGGAGTGAAAAGCAAGAAATATACACAGTAGAAGTTGATAAAAATTGAATTTCCTTATGATTACAGAAGGATTATATTAGAAAATTAAAAAGATACATTGGAATATGGATATAAAATTAATATTTTTGTTAATGTGAGTTGGGATGAATTTTGCATCCCAACCATTTCTGAAAGAAAAGTTTTATATTTTATGTACTTCTTATGGGGGTCTATAACATAGACTCCCTTTAAATTTCTAGATAAAATAGCATAATATTTTTAATCTCTACAACAATGTTAATATCAGCACCATAAAAATAAATCAGTTTACCATTTTCATCCATAATTTGTAGAACAATGTGATTAAACCATTCATGACTGATTCTATAAAAATGGATATGCCGGCTCATAACTAACATAATCTAAAAAACCAAACATTGTATACCTGAACCTGGTTTATATGAACTTAATTTAAAAAATCTGGTCTATATTCTTTAATTTATTTCTTTAATTTTTCATTTTCTTATTAAAAATAGTATATATAAAAATGCTTATTTACTGCAACCTACTCATTGTTTACAAAATGGCAGAATCATTAGAGAAACAAATGGATAACTTTAACACAGAAGATAAAAATAACACAACTATATTATTTGATTTAAATAATTTAATTTTCAACAATAAATTAATTAATGTTGTGTTGGTTATAACAGTGGACCTTGGATTAAAGGAAATGATATAGTTGAGATTTTAGAATGCATTAATGTTCAATAGACCATAAGAAATAACACCAATGTTGAAGATAGAACATTGTTAAAAAATATAAGTGGGATGCTGTGCAGTGGCACCCCAACATATAATGAGCAAAACATAGTTTATAAAAATGAATCTGGTCTTAATTCTTTGGTTTTATTTTATAAAAAAGAAGAAGCTAAAAATGTAAACAATGGGGTACGAAAGAAGTTCTTCCTTCAATAAGAAAATACAGCTCTTATAAATGACAAAAAAACATTGAGTTAAAAGACCAGCAGATAAAAATGTTAGAACATAAATCTGAAAAATTAGCTAGTCATAATTAAGAAGAAAAACCTAAAAAATGAACAACTCACTTTAGAAAATTAAAAACTAGAACATTTTTAAATGAATATTAAATTTTTTTATAGATAAAGTTACACAAAAAACAAAGAATGGTTATATATACAATATAAAATCTAATTATGCTTCAATTAATAATTTTTAAGTTGGTAAAACCAATAATTTAATCAATATAAATGCAAATTCCAATTATTTGCATAATGAACCAGATAAATTTTACATTTGTTTCCATAAGAAAGTTTATGATGTAAACCAAACAGAAAAGGCTATTCATGAGGTATTAGATTATTTTCACTATAAAATAATAAAGAGATATTTTTTTTTACATTACACTTATTTACTTGAAATTGTAGAAACTTTAATTGAAGATACAAATAAACATTTTGAATACATCAATAATTTAACTGAAAATCATCTAGTAGAAATGTATTCTTTGGAACCAATCATCCTAGAACCTGTGTCTTTAAGAAATGATGATGATTAATTATCATCTAATCTGCAAACATAGCTACTTAAAGTATTGAATGACTTCATTGCTGAAAACAAGTTAAAAATATCACGTAAAGATTTATTAGACAGATTAGGATTAGGCAACACAGGTAATGCAAAAATTTGGACTGAAACAAAACAATTATTAGATTTGAAAGACAGCAATAAACTAGTTACGTATAACAATACAAAAATTATAATTACATATAAATAATTTTGGGTTATGTTATATAAAATTTACAAAACATTTGTTTTATTAATCCAAGAGTTATCGAAACCCAACCATGTTACATAAATTTTATCGCCTTTTGTTCTTAACACTTTTTCCACTAAATATTCACCTGGATAGTATGTTTTCATAATTTTGTATTCATAAAAACTAGCCTTTATTTCTTCTCCATTGGCATCTTTCAGTGTGTAAGTTGGTACATCATATTTAATACCTCAAAAATAGTAAACAATTCTGTTGTCCAATTAGCTGTAAAACACTTTTCAAAGATTTGTCTACTCTTACTCATGTGGGCAATATCGCCGACTTTGTATTCCGGTTTAGTAAACACATTCGCAAAATCTTGTTGTCTTAACTTTTTTAATTTTTTTTATTAACTTCAATCGTCTTCATACCAATGGTTTTGTGTTTGATATTATTGTATTCTTTCACTAAATAATCTAATATATTTACCCATTGCAATTGCCATTCAAAGCAAATATCTTCCACATTTTGTTCTTCATTGTACTATTATAACTTTCCACACAACTGGCTTTAAGTTCACTCTATGTAGAATAACGATCGATGTTATATTTTTGCATAAGTTCATTAAATATTTTATTATAAAATTCTAAGCCATCATTGCTTTTAATATTATGCAGTTTTCTTTTAACTAATATATATTCTAAGGCATTTGCTACATATTTGGCTGTTTTATCTTTAATTGGTATAGCAAACGCAAATTTTGAAAAACACATTGATAATTGTCATAATATACTTGTATCCATTGTTTTATTTGTGATATACTTTTAAAACTCCGGTATCCATCTCAGCAAGATCAATTTGCCATACATCATCAATTCCATACGAAACTACTTTTCTTCTTGAAAAACATTTTCGTGCAGGTTTATAGAGTTAATTGATTATGCCTCATCTTACTTTGGTAATTTTTTGTAAATGTTGAATTATTAGAATTGCATATAGAACATTTACTTTTCTGAACTAATCGTCCATATTTTGTATTTTCATTTTTTTATTATTATTTTTGGTGACTTTCTTGCACTTCAAACACCCGGTGTTCTCCATTTAATAGTTAAAAATACATATTTTATAATCTTTATATTTCACGAATACTCCTATTGTAGTAAAAATTCCATCAACAAAATAATTAGATAATTTTTTTATTTTATTTTTAAAGTGAAAAACTCACGTCTGTTAATAGCAAAAAGCTGACTAATCTATTTTTGTAGTTCCCTTAATACAGTTAGAGTATCATCATCTAAACTATCAGAAATTATTTTATAAACAGTACAGTCCACCAAAGAAAGACATTTACATGATTGTCTGTGTGAAAAATATTATTTTTATTCCACTTCCACATAAAAAAAATTATGAGATTTTTCTGGCTTAAGTTTTTTAACTTTCGAGTTTAAATTTTGCGATTTAACATCTAATTCTTAATCGGAGTCACCTTTGCGTTTTTTCAACTTTTGTGTTAACTAGTGTATCGCAATAATCCAAAACTGATTTGTTTAAATTTTGCAATTTATCAGATATTTCTTTATCGAAATATCTCTTATTGACAGCATCTTTTCAATCTACAGTATCAGCCATTTTATTAATTCTACGATTTTGCATAGAAACATAATCTGTTGTACAAACAAAACAAACACTCTACTAAGTTGATCTCTTAAAGCAGAAACAATAGTGTTGTATTTTGAATCTACATATGTTTTTAAATCAGAAACACTAGTGTTGTATTTTAAATCTACATAGGTTTTTAAGGCATAATCAGAAACAATAGTTTTATACTTCGAATCTACATCCTTTTTTAATGCCTGTTTTGCATTATTTAACTGTTTTATATTATCAGCAATAGTATTACTGAAATGTAAATGTATATCCTCTTTTAAAGCATAATCAGAAACAATTTTTTTCTTTCGAATCTACATCCTTTTTTAATGCATAATCTGCTATATGTATATCAAAAAATATTTTATTGACCACATCTATATTATTTATGGGTTCGCATATATTAACAATTCTACGTCCTAGAAAAGAAACATAAGATTTTGAATAATCAAAACAGTTGGATAGTTCGCTTTGTAAAGAAGAAACACTGGAATTGCATTGTGAATCTACATATGATTTTAAAGCATAGGCACTAGGGTCAAAAATTTTATTTAAAGATATAATTAATGGTTTCCCAAATATATCTATCATTTTATAACATAGAAATTATATTATTAAACTTAAATTATTTCGAAAAAAGATGTAATACGATTAAACATAGATGTCCAAAAATAATTGAATAAAAATTCTGAATTCGATCACCATTGTATTAACATTTCTGTTTTTGAAGTAATAAGTTAAGTTAGTAGGCATATTGCCACCAAATCAATCGAAATAGTAAACATCATTGTTTTCTTTAAAATTGCAAACCCAATGAGTACCGTGATTTGTTGAAATGTCAATATTAACCACAGCACAGTCATTTTTGAGAATGATTTTTGGTAACTCATCAATCATGTAATCATTTCTGAAATTTTTAATATTTAATAGTTTTTCATATTTTTTAATATCGATGTTAGATAATGGGTATATATTCAATTTTTTTTTGTCTTCCCCTCTATTTTGCAACTAAACCACTTCCTGCTTTATTTTCCATTGCCAGATTGTGTCTCTGCTGCTCTTATAATTTTTTTTAAATTTCTTCTCGTTTGTTCAATAGAATTGTAAATTTCACCAGCTCCTCCAGCTAAGGCGCCAAGTGTACCTAAAGCAGCAAGTATAATAGGAATAATTCCTCCATGTGTAAACCACTTCAGATTTTTCTTTGGCTATCTTTTCTACTCTGGGTAGTGATAAAGTTAATTTAAAATTTTATCTTCTTTTATTTTTTCATTTCTTCTCTCATTTTGATCTTTTGTTAAGAATTTATCTATACCCAAATCTTTTAATTCCTCAAAGGGAATATCGAAAGTTATATTTATCATGATTTACAAGTAAAACATTATATATAATTAATAAATCATCTTAATTCCCAAGCCAATTTTTCTTTTGTAAACATTGTTGAGGCAACAGCAGAAGAAGCACCAATTGATGTGTTTTTATCTAACATAATTTATTTTGCTACTTTTGTAAAATTTTATCATCTTCCATTTAATTATGTAAATTATCCGTAATAATTATAGCCAGGCAAATGTTTTTCGGGCAAATTTAAATTGTTTAATGCCAAATTTATAATACCTTTGCCATGAATGTTCTGAATTCCAAAATGAAAGTGGAATTTCATTTAAAACTATTATAAGATAAGGAATTCCTTGTGGATTATTTATAACAAAATCAGAAAATTTACTGTTTAACATATTTATTATGCTTACTTTTTCATTGTAATAATTTTTATTTCCAGCATTTTCTTCACCATAAATAACTAATAATCTATTAATTGCATTTCTAACATCGTCCATCCAAACATATTCTTTTGTCAAATTGTTAAATTTTTTTTATACCTTCTCCAAATCTAGGAATTCTTGGAGAAGCCATTATTTCTGGTGTGTTTGGTGCTAATTTTGAATGCGATTTTTTAAAATCTATTTTCCATAAATTGGACTAATTATATTAATATCCTTCCAACCAATACTTGAATTTGGATTATTCCTTTTCTTATTAGGAATATATTTTTGAAATACACATTTGTTTAATAAAACAATATATGTGTAATTTTTAAGGTCATTGTCATTGTAATTACCCGCAAGTTCTTTATAGGTAACTTTATATTAACAATTTAGAAAGTCCTTCTGTTAATTTATATTCTTTATCTTTTTTATTATTCTTTATCATCCTATATCTCTACTTGTGTATCATCAATCATGAAATTTTGACCCTCTCCTCGTAAATAGTATTTTTCATTAATGTTATTAATATCTCCAGAAATATATTTTCCAGGTGTAATAGTTGAGTCTTTCAATGGCATTGTACCCAAACTTGGAGACTTATCTTTAGCAAATAGTTCTCTTTCAAATGATGTTTCTTTGGGAGTAGGTGGATAATCTAAATCTTTTGTTGCAACCGGAACTAGCGTTGTTATTAAATTTTTATTTTCTTCGCTTACTTTTTCTACCTTTTTACCGATATCTTGTAATTCACGAATCAAAGGTAGATCTTTCTTCTTATTTTTTTTTCATATTCCGCTTCATGGTGTTTATAATAATTTTTGTATCTTTCTATGAGTAATTTAACTCGAGAAATTTTATTCGACTCTTTCATTTGATTATAATTGTTTTCTTCTAAATGAGTTATAAAAGTATTGAGCATTTTGATAGACGAACTTTGCCCCCAACTGATCAAACTAGGGGAGATTTAATAGTTTACAATAATAGAAATGAATTTGATATTCCTATTGGAGATGGCTTTTCTTTTTCAAATGATGCTTATATTTATGAGCAATATAAATTACTAAAGAGAGATTAAGTTGGGGATGCAGAAAATTATGTAAAAGAAGACAATATTGATGTTTGTTCGAACATTTTTCCTTTTCAGTTTTCTAGAGTATAAATTTCAAAACATGGAAATAGTATTGAAACTGTTGATAATCCAGGTATACCATCAACAATGATGAATGCTTTATTAAGATCCCCAGGTGAACAAATTATTTAGAATTTTCTGGTGTTGATAATAAATATCGAGTAAAATCTGTTCGTAGTCACAAAACAAATGAAACAACAAATCCGCGTAGATATTTGTTTGGTTTTATTCATGATAACAATGAAATTTATTGGAAAGGCGGGTATAAAATAACTTTTTTCTTAGAAATTCATCTGAAAACACCTGTTTATATGTTTATGAAACAAAAAACGCAGATGGTACGGTTCAGAAAAGCTACGCTGATCCAGGCAAAATTGTAATTGAAAAATGAGAAATTATGTGGCCTAATGTTGGATACGAATCTAATACAGTAATTGCAATTCAAGAAAAATACACATACATCCCAAAACACATATTAGTTTTGATTATTGGCAATTTTTAGAAAAAGAAGTCCCTGTCGGAACAACTGTTTTTAACTTTGATATGAAATATCAATTTAATAATTTACAGTTTGACATGCCCAAATTTGTAATGGTTGAGTTTCAAATTAATAGAAAAAATCGTGCTGGACGATATGTCCACGCTTCTAAGTTTGACCATTGTAATGTGAAAAATATTTGTGTTAAAAATGGTAGAAATGAAATTTTTCCAAAAGAAAATTGTAATCTAGATTTTGAAAACGGTCTTTGTGAAAAAAAATGTTCCTTGCTTATCGTAATTTTAGCAATTCAAAAACAAAACTAGATACTATATGTAGAAATAATGTACTTTATTATAAACCAACGGTAAACTTCGAAGGCAGTATCAATTATTATTCATTTTTTGAGCGAAAACCATTGTATATTATTAATTGTTTATATAGAAAAACAACTGAAGTTAAAGAAAAAACAAATATAAAAATTAGTGTAGATTTTAATAAATCTGTTGGAGCACATGCGATTTGCAATGTTATTCTAATTAGCCAACGGAATTTAACTTATTAATATTTGATAGAGAGAACTACCGAAGATATATAAATTTTTTAAAGTAATAAATGGGAGAATCAACAAAATGTTTCGATATTTTAATACACTATCTTAGACTTATAGTTAATTGGTTACATTTAAAAGTTTTACCAATTTTTAGAAACATAGATGAATATTTTGATCAAATAAAAAATCGTATTCATAATTCTAAATGAATTTTTTCTTTCTCTTAATAAATTAATTTTCTTTATAAATAAAAATGCTTCTCTTCCCTTGCAGCCTGACTAACATTTTAAAAGGTGGTAGTGATTCAAGACCACCGTCCTATAGTTTTGATCATCTATCCGAAGATCTTAAAAATATGGTTCGCAAAATTCGTTCAAATTTACAAAGCTTACAATTATTAATCTTAGATAACATTGGCGATAAATATGAATTTCGAGATATTGGCGAAAATCTAGAGTAAATAGAAGAAGTTTTTAAAAAAATTAGTAGAACTTCGAATATAAACTGTAAAGAATAATAAGATAATATTTAATTTGATTTTTAGCTTATTTAGCTTGATTTGATCTTAAATTTACTTGCTTTAGATTACTCTCTTGCAAAAATGGTATTACTAGAAAACGTGAAAATTTGTTTGATTTTGGGGTATAGTGAAAATTGCTTGTCTTTATAGTATAAAACGTTATGTACGCCATTTTGTGAAACATTGGAAAATGTGCTTGATTTTGGTTTAAATTTGCTTGTTTTTGAGGATTAAAAATTGATGTCAAATGAGGTTTCTAAAAACTTGAAAAAGTTGCTTGAAAATGATGAAATTTGGCTTAAAATTGCTTGATTTTCGATGAAAAGGGGTGCTGTGCTGGTACCAGCATTATACATATACTATTCTGCTATTAATGCTGTTTCGTTTTTTTGGGATTTCATGGTTCGAGAGCAAAAATCTGGGCATTGTATTATTTTGGAAGACTACGATAGGACGCTGCTGTTTGATTCTCGTAAGAACATTAGATTAGGAGGTGAAATTTTTGTATAGAAAATGGGTATGTACGACAGTATATTCAGCTTAATATGCATGACTCCCCGCCTTTTATATATAAATAACCCCCCCCCTCTCCCCCCGGCTTGCAAGCAGTACTGGCTTTTAAAGGTAAACACTTTCTCAAAAGTCCTGCTTAAGATCTACTTGTATGCACTTTGTGTATTCTTCCATCCTATTCACGCGCCGGTCAAATGAAATTCTTAGCCAAGTAAAAATGTTTACAAATTCTTATTTGAATAGCTTGTGGGTTTTTTTTGATGATCTCCAAATTCTCCCCGTCCTTGCATTCCAATTATGCTCCATTCTGACCTCATTTCACCATCATCGGCTCTCATGACCTCGTTAACTTACGAATTAATTTTTCGTTCGAATAGTTGAAAAAGAGGAGATATTTGGTACGACAAGTACTTACGAATTTCTTTTGACAACTGACACTTTGGAGTCTGTGGAAAGGGTTTCAGTAGGTCCTTGGCGCAAGCAGTTGCTAATAGCATTATCCCGAAAAAAAATATGCTATCTTTGTTCGTACTGTCTTCTCCAGAACCAATCATGATTTTTACCTTTCATGTAACATGCCATACGTGAACGAATATACTCGGAATAACATTTAGAGCCGTCCAACCTCTTCATACATATTTTTCTTATTGTCATTGGTTCTGCTAAACCCTTAATTTTATAGTTTCGTAGTCACTGTTTGTAAATCGTTTAGCCTCATTACATAGTGAAATTTTGCCTAAACGTGTATAATTGCATTCACTGTTTCTGAATAGATTAATCATTCTGAAGGCTTCTGTAATATATTTTTTTAACGCGAAAAGAATTAATACTAAGGGCAGAATACAAATAACTCGCCCTTTTGAAGGTATTAAGCATAGACTAAAATTACATTCCCCCCCCCCCCCCAAAAATTGTTCCGAGCTGAACACGTATAAATCTGAGCGTATTTATTCGCAGTCACGACAAGATAGAAGTGACTGTATCATATACATCACTCCAAGAGCACCAGTTCTACTGGTTTGTGTATTTCCACTTGTCAGTTTCCTATTGGTTCGTATTACACCACACCATACTTAAAAAACACATTATTGGCTAGCTGGCAGCCAATAAGTGGGAGAACTGTTTGGGTCCCAATTGCAATGACTTTTCATGTGTTATACGATATGTATTCTGCCATGTTCACTTTGGTAACTAAAACTAAATTATATTTTCTGCTCAGAGAAATTAGAAACTGATGTTTCGTAGTGTTCATATAAGATCATCATAGAATCTGACGATATAATTTAAGTATCTCGGCGAGAGTCTTGTCTTCAAGGATGTCTGCTGGACTCGGGACACAGAGTTCTTAGTGTGTTAATATATTCCTGCCAATCAGGTATTGCATAGAATTTTACTTCCATTTTAGATATCGCAGTCTAATATAACCTCGTTTTCACCGTATTTTTGTCTATTCCTGCCCCCTTAATAAATTGAAAATATAATCTATTACGTAGCATATGTAACTGCAAATCGCGGAAATAAATGCACCAGGTAAGTGAACATACTCAATTCACATCAATTTTTTTTTCTCTTATCCAAAATCACGTATCTGTATATATGCATGTTTAGGACATTGACCCACGACATCGTGTGTACAGGGCCAATATCTAGGTGTAAATAACTTTTATTAGACATAATGCGATTACATACATAAGCCAAATTGAATTAATTGAATTAATTTTTTAGAGACATGCATCTTGTGAAAACAGTCATTTGTCTGTATAGGCTGTTGACGGTAAAAGGAGCATTTTTGAAAGCCCTGCTTAAGATCTACATGTATGCACGTTGTGTATTCTTCCGCCTTATGTGAAACTAACATTTCCATGGGCCTCATCACTTTATTCATGCGTCGGTCAAGTGAAACTGTGAACTTATTAGAGAAGTAAATATGTTACAAATCTGGTCATTTTTTACACTTCGATGTATAAAAAACAGAAAGCGAAAGGAACAATTTAAGTTATTATAAATAGTTACCTAACACTTTATATTCGACGTTAAGTTACGGAACTAAACTCCGTCCATCATTATCAACTTTACTGGGTGCCTTGACCCTCTCAGTGTGCCCGTTATATATATATATATATATATATATATATATATATATATATATATATATATATATATATATAATATATGCAGATAGGGGCGGTGACTTTTTTCTAAGGTTGATTTCAAAAGTGCTCACTTTATCGTGAACAGCCCTTAATAAAATGCACCAGTTAAGTCAGACGTCGCGTTCTATATAAACAATTAATAATATACAATGGCCTTCGCTCAACTGTGCGCCAATGAATGAACACTTCACAATTGTGAGCCCCAACCACGCGTAGTTCAGTCATAAGGGCGTGGCTTCACATCTATGCAGCAGCCGATGGAGAAACGACGCCGGCTCCCGTACAAACAGCACAGTGAAGTTTAGCCTGGTGCTGAATAATAACGCGAATTTCGCATGTCTCTGCTTATCACTCTACGCCTGCCCCCACGGACTTGAAATCCCCGATGCGCCTTTTCGCAATGCCATACTATACCATACCTGACCTCACCGCTAGTCACGTGCGTGCGTGATTTTTCGCGAGCGCGGCGTTGTCTTCGCACGGGCTTGCCGTGACCCGTTAACTGCCGAACCTCTTTGCTCACGCGCTCGCGTCACTAAGGGCTGTTCATACGAAATAACTAAGACTTGTTGACAACCGACACTGAATTTTTAATACCTGTAGCTCGCACCTGTAGCTCGCGCCTGTACATAATGCGGCGTAAAACTTTCTTAATGTTATCCCGCCTACATCATTTATTTTTCCTGTTTCCTGTATATAAAACAAGCGGTTTTTTTTCAAAGCGACAGCCGCAAATAAAAATGAACCACATTCAGCATTTTTTTTTTTTTTTTTTTTTTAGCAATATGTTCACGAATCAGCTTGGTTGTAAAACAAGCGGATTTTTCCTTAAGCTGTGTTTAGTGCCAGTATTATGGCATTTTTGATAGCAGACGACCCTTAAATACAATTGGTAGTATTTCATACATACCTCGAGTAAAGTCTGAAAAAAACCATAAAAATATCCACACATTAAAAGTAACCGCTATGATTTTGTGATACCAAGCCACTGTACAGTTGGCCAACACATACCTCATTTACTTACAATATATGTTTATAAAAATGTTTCATAATTAAGTGTCAGGTGTTTAAAATAGATTTTAAACGAGAGGAGAAAACCCTGATAACAATTCACATTCAAAACCCAGGGTGAATTTCAACCTGTAGATACCAACTGTTACCAAATTGATTCAAGACCAGACTTACTGGATAATTTGCAAAAATTTACGTTATCTTGTTTCATGTCGCTGACAGCACCAGATTACATGAGTTTTAAATCTATTTAGTTCCATAATATTTTTACGCCGCACATTAACGAAAGTCACGGCTCGTGACCAACAGTAATCTGTTTAATTTACTCACAAAAATATACATAAAAAGGATAAACACATTACACACCTCGTTTCCCAATTCAATCGAGCACCCAGGACCACGTATTTCATTCACTTTAAAGCAATGTAAAAATTCACTCAACAAGAAAGATAAATGTCACCTACATCGTGACTGACAGCTACCATTACCTTCAGCACCTATTATAAACAACTTTTAAACTGCCCACCTTCTTATATCATAGACTGCATATGTTCAAGGCAATAGTCTGTATATTAAAATTGCGTAAACCTTACGCCCAAATACTACCTACTCTAAAAATTGGTAACTGTACATGAGTTAATTTAATCCAGAAATTCGCACACTTCAAATTTATTAAAAAATATTATATTAAATATTGAATGATAAAAATAAGTCTGGGGTAGTAAAAAAACCTAATAAATAATTATGCCTAAATGGAAAATTATTCTTGAAAAGCAATTATGACTCAATGAAAAAAATCTTATTGCATGTCTATATAAGTCTGGGATAGTCAAAAATATGATTATATGCAAATAATTAAAAAAAATTACTATTTGTAAATAAAATACAATGTTAATAATAATATTTAAATAAAAAAAATACTTAAAAATTATATGTAAGTTAAATGTAAATAATATAAATAAGTTAAATCTAAATAATAAAAAATAAATACTTGAAATGTAAAACTCAAAATATATTATCGAATAGTAAGTTAGTTAAAAATCACATAAGTTAAATCGAATAAATAAATAAATACTTGAAAAATGTAATGAAAAAATAACCACAACAAGGTATTTATTCGTCTCGAAGGTATATACTTTTTCCTTATCCCAGGGCATATTGAGATATCCGAGCGGTCTAAGGTGTTAGTCGGGCGACCCAAGGTCCGACAGTTCGAACCCGCACTATTAAAGATGGTATTCTGAGTTCTAAAAAAAAAAAGCAGTGTCCCTAGTGGCCAACTCCAGAACCAAGATGTCGGTCGAACGAACGTATACATAAATGACAAACAAATGTGAGAGAAAGAAAGAGAGAGAGAGAGAGTAAAGAGAGAAAGAGAAAGACAACATGGAGTGATAGAGCACGAAAAAACAAGACAGAATGATGGTATGACATCACGATCGTATGCGCCTTGAAAAGACGAGTCCGGTGATACGTAAGATTTAATATTTATGCCTTTAATTTTTTTAAGTTGTGACATCTCAATTTTGCTAACATCATGATATTGATATGAATTATTTTTCGCAAGTGTTAAATGTGTGAGTTGTTTTACATAGATTTAGTATGTAAGATGTTTTATTTTGACCTTTATACTATTTAATAGTGAGAAATTGTTAACTTTAATGTAAACTTTATCTATGCAATAGAAAGTGTTTAGTCAGCCAAATAGTTTATTATAATGTTTTTCTTTTAATCAGGTTAGACCGGCTGGAAACAACAACCTTTTTTTTTCTGTTAGGAACATTGCAGTAACATAGAACATTCCTAAAACATTCTAAATGTAGCTGTCTTGATGGAAGAAAGAGAGAAACGAAGGGCTCCAAAACTAGTTTCATGTTCTATTTGCAAGTTCGTCGTATGTTAATACGTTGATACATCGAAATACTAGAAGAATGCAAGAACAGTAATATTTGATGAATGAAAGCTAAGAAGACACAATATTTTCAAAATAGTTAATGAGTCGGACGAGGATGATACCGTCTACAAACTCACCTAAGTTTGACGACAGGGAAAACGGAAGATAAGCTACAGATCCCAGAGATGACCCGAGGGCGTTTCCAGCCAAAGAAGTAGGTCTACGTCGTTCCTGAGGTTGTAGGATCGACTGCCTACAGCACAGACGTCTGGAGGACCAGCCCGGAGTTCGATGCCATGGGTCCAGCTGAGCAGACTGACATCTGAATGCCTGCTGCATGCTGAGTTGGACTCGACGCCGAGGTTCCTGGTTTAACGGAGAGGTGTCAGGACATTGATCGCCCGCAGGAACAGATGCAGAGGGAAGGTGGTGCTGCACTACTGTTTTCGACGACAGCTAAGTTCTCGCCTATAAAAATCAGCCGCTGAGGGCTTATTCTTGTCTATTTAAAACACTTACCATATGGGTAGTTTGGCAGATGTAGAGCGGTCGTTTTTCTGGTTGATGTATCGTCGGTAGTTGTTATTCGAATTTTTAATAATACGTTAGTATAATTTTTGAAGTTCTAGTGTTCTTGTGTTTATTTTCATTATGGTATGTTAGTTGGTAATTTATTTCTCAATTTTGACTAGTATGTTATTTAAATACCCGAGATTTCGTTGAATAAACTTCAAAGAGCTAAAATAATCTTTTGACTATTCTTAATTATTCCTTTTAATTAAAACTGCCAAGTGGGATTTTAAAGTGTTTCTCTAAATTAATTTTTAAAGTGCTCAATTGATTTTTTTTTTTTTTTTTTAAACAGAAATTCTATTTCCTGAAAGCCGTAAACTTACATTCATCTATCATACACGTATTTGGATATCTTCGCATACTCCAACTCTAAAAAAATAGTGTAACAGTATTGTGTGCTGTTTCATGTTTTTTTAATTGGTTCCCACATTTAACTCTGCACTACATATGCTACATACTTTTAATTTGCGCCCATACGTGTGGCAATATTAGGTAATACCAGCCGTCGCCGCATTGTGCCGCTTCGTATGCATATGTAACATTGTGTATGTGTTACACATATTTTTAACTGCCGCCAACGCATTGGCCAGTAACACACTTAGAGGTGTTACAAAGTATAAAAATATGTTTAATATTATGAAACAATTTTAATTAATTTTATTTTGTCGGCTTCTCTAGTACCTCATTGTTCGGTCTAAAAGCTTTCAGGAATCCACCAAATTACTTAAAGTTGCTTGAAAATAGCATTCCTACGGATTCATTTTGCAATTCTGGCAATTAGCTTTTTTTTTTAAAGGAAAATAAGGAAATTCTTAAGGAAAAAGGTTTTTGTGGGTTAAAATATGTGATTATGAGAGAAAAACGGGAAATTCAAGATGGTGGCCAGAGCCCCCTTGGAGCTAGGAAAAACGGGGAAAATTTTAGGGAAAAAGAATGAAGTTTGGGTAAAATAATCAATTTCTGAAGTGATTTTTGGGTAAAAACAAGTGATTTTTGGGTATAAACAACCGATTTTGAGGGAAAATTGGACATTTATAAGATAGTGGCCACCATCTTGGATCCACAGAGCTACTCCCTGATCCCTGAATGTGCCCATTTAAAATAAATTGTCCAAACTTCCCCATAACCTCACTACCCAAGTGTGGTGTATTTTCATTAATGTAAACGTGTCCTCTTTTTTGGTTGATAAAACTTGCACTCATAATTTGCCTAAAAAGAATATAATATTTATATCATAGACGAAATGGATAAAAAAGAGGAATATGTGTATATATATAATATAAATTTCTTAGGGAGAAATTCTATTTAATAAGTTAAGTTCTTTTTAAGTATATGCTTGTTAGTGTTATATTAGGTTTCAGTGATGCGGTTTTGGAAACTAACATTTTTTTATAGATATAAAAACGTTTTATTTTTGATTGTTTGTCCAGAACACTAATACGGTACAAATATGGCGTTTCCTTCCTCCCATCCTTGTTTGGATGTGTCGGAAGGATACCTAGTGAGTAGCCCAAAAGTATCTTTAGTGTGGCTTGAGAAAAGTTTGTAGCAATCATGGGGAAGATCCTTTATTTATTTTACAAAGAGACGAAATCGCGAGCAGTAATGATACGATGCGCTGAAACGAGATTTTGGAGATCCTGCGCACAATGTATACGAAAGGACATGGAAAGAAATTAGTATAT
Organism: Dryococelus australis; assembly: GCA_029891345.1. Lineage (NCBI taxonomy): Eukaryota > Metazoa > Arthropoda > Insecta > Phasmatodea > Phasmatidae > Dryococelus > Dryococelus australis. The sequence continues at coordinate 130,679,454 of CM056999.1, forward strand.
CGAAAAAACATTAAATATGAATGTATTGTGTGTATATATATATATATATAATTACATACAAACATACATCCTTGAAATGGTTATATTACTTTCAGAGAACGTCAATCACCCAAAGTAGCCTGCTGCTGTAGCATGATTCGAAAACGAGAAGAAACGTTGGACTTACCAGGAAAAATTTCACACTTCACGACATACGTAAAAAAACCCAATACTGGGTTTAATCCTTGATAATGGTTATTCATATTTTATAACTTAGGTGTCTTCTCTTTGTATAACAGTGCGAAGACAGATACGTAAGAGGTGTTGCCGTACCCTGCTTGCTGGAAAAGAAAGTGGCCCGGCTTGGATATTAAGGAGTGTGTTACAGACACTGCAAATTGGGACTAAGCCGTGGATTGTTCACAAATGGAAGATGTGTTTTTTTGTTGCTGGTTACCTAGTTACCAGAATGCTAATAGTGTGAATATCATACGCCTCCCTATGGAACTTTTTGATTTCCCATAGCTTTATCTACTGGATGATCCAAAACAATACTAATTTACCACGCACGATTCAGTTTATAAAAAATATGCAGATAAAATAAAATACTGTCGTTAACAGAAATCTTCCTACGTGAATCGTGATATTAACCCTAAAACTTGCCTCTAATGTAATCTTTCGCAGTATGTATGTCACATGGATGCTATTCATCTGTTTTTAAATGCAGTTGCCAGTTATGAATATTTTAGTAAAGTCAAACAACAAAAGCCCTTCAATGTTAATTTTCTAAAGGTGGTTTTATATACACATAATTTTTTTTTAAACTTCTCATTTTAATTGTATGCAGTCGTACATGGAAAACATGACCTATGTAAAATTATTCAATACCAATCCTGTATTTACAGCATTTTGCAATAGATATTTCCATCACTATATATTTACAAATAATATATCATTATGATAGAAACACAAATATATACATATAAATGTGTGTGTAGTTTGAAGAAGCTGTCTGCGAAAAACGGGAGCCATAAAAATTCCCATAATAAGCCAAATTGCACCACCAATGGTCCATCGATGTACCACTTCACAACCATCAAATGTCCTATAGATGGCTACCCATACTTTTACCAGCAATAAGTATAGGTTATGTGCAACCATTGCTGGAATACAGTTGGTAAGCCTTTTACGGGTCGTTAATAGGTCACCTGCTCTCAGCTATAAGTTTCATGTCCATCAACATTTCATCAGTGGGCCATAAATGGCATGCCAAGTGTCTTGGTGCAAACAGTTAACCGTAGCAGGGCCAGTTGTGTAGACCCATAAGTTTTCTGGGCCAGCAGTCATCCAGCAGTGCCATCAGTAAAACCACAGTCGGCCGACTGTGTCTTGCTACATGGGAAACTTTTCAAAATTATATTAACTTAAAAAAAAAAAAAACCAGGACGACTCTGAGGATCGAACAAACACCTATACACCTCCCCGTGCTACTAGTCTAACGCCCTTCAGCGAACGACCAATTTGCCATATTGTGCTATGGCTACTTTTGATAGGTTGTGTAAAGTAGCAAAATGGGCCAAAATATGTCACCACTTGGAGGAATTGAGTTATGTGAGCGAGCGAAGAGATTTGGGTGCTCTTAACGGCGAGGTCTTGAGAGCCGATGGGGGTGATGGAGGTGAGATTGGAGCATCGCCGAAATGAAAGGGATGGGGAAACGGGAGATCCCCGAGAAAATCCGCCGACCAGCGGCATCGTCCGGCATGATTCCCACCTGCGAAAATCCGGAAGTAACCCGGTCGGGGATTGAAACCGGTTCGCCTTGGTGGGAGGTGATCAGCCTAACCACTCAGCCACCGTGATTACAATTGAGTTGAGTGATCTGGAGAAACACAGGACTTCATGATAACATTAAACGTCTGCAGGCGGACTGTACATTTGCTCAGTTGCAGTTTTGTAACTGCAGATTATATTGGTTTATGAATGTTTGCTTAGGGACAACAGTTACGTACTGGAAACTACTATGAACTACACAAAACCTTTAATATTGCTAAATAATTACCTTTGGAATGAAGGGATATTTCTTTGCTGTGTGCAAAAGCAGCTAGAAAGTTGTTTATTTCTTTGATATAGAGGAAGGTTTCCATAAAACAAAAAAAAACAAAAAAAACTTATAAAGAAGACATAATATTGACACCAAACCTATGTTTCTGTAACCTTCTCTTGGAATTAAAGTAGTATTGTGTTACTCTAAAGAAAACAGCACTTAAGAAATGGTTAGCTTTGCCTTACAGAAAACTTTCTAAGCATTTTTTTTAGAGTGTAACACGATGTGCGGGACTGTAAACCTGCCATTTCTCAAGAGGGCACCCATGTCCGCGGAAAAGCATGGTTCGGACGCTGTGTGGCATTGAATTTTGACAATGCTTCTTGTGCGCGTTCCATGTCGTGTCACGAAACTACCACGAATCCAACAATCGTGGAGTTAATCATAAAAGGGGTTGGAATTTTCAACCCCTTACTTCATTACATACACTCTCATAAATTATTTGTAAATTTTCCATATCAGTGTATGCGCACAGTGACAAAGCGCAAATGGTAAATTAATTTCCAATACCTGCATGGTAACGTTCCTACAGTTGCTCGGGAAAGATTCAAATGCTCAGGAAAGTCCCCAGATTTGTATAGTAGCATTCCTAAACATTCCCATATTTTCAGCCTGGCATGTAATATTATTTCCATAAACTGCATACGTTATAAACTTCCATTACAGTTTACCAGAAGTTTACTTACAGTGTAACCTACATTGGCAGTGCAGAGATTGATGCACCTGTGGGTGTGTGCTTAGGAGTTAATTCGCTGCGTGGATCTGAGCAGTAAGATTCTCCTCTTATGGCACAGGAGTATCATACACCATACCCCTTCGTAGTACTCCAAACAAGATAGTCGAGAGTTGTCAGGTCTGGTGTCCGTGGTAGCCATGGAACAGACCCCACAGCGCCCAAACCATGCTTTTCCGGACATGGGCATTTCTCTTGAAAATGATCCGTTTGCGGTCCCGCACAACATGCTATAGGCTGTTCACGGTAAAGTGAGCACTTTTTAAGGCACTTATAAAATTTTCCTTTCACCCAATTTAGAACTTCCTGCTGCTTTTTAACATAAACATTGCAATGTGGCCAATAAACACAGTGTATATATTTCAGAACTCGCAAAAGTTAATGCCTGAGGTTGCAATAAGCTATATTTATAAGTGGTTAGTGCCTGTTGGGAGGGCCTTAAATAGTGCTCACTTTACCGTGAATAGCCCATAAGCGTTTTCGCTGTTGTTTTTATTCATCCGGCATAGTCTCAGACATCCTTACAATTTGTAAGTTTATCGAACTCGCCATCCTCATTCTGCTGATATTAAAGCTCTCAAGAATAATTTCCAAAAATAAATGAAACAGTAGCGACAATACTAATAAGGAATTAAAAAAAAAAAACGAAAAATTGAACTACGATGGTTTGTCGTGTTAGGGCTGAAAATAAACGTTACCTGGACACGTAAGAAAAAACGTTGTACGTACCACCGTCTTCTAAGTGTCTTGTCCTTGAATACTGTTGTTTAGTTTTTCGCTTTCGTCACACGGCATTTGCCTCGGTTTCCTTCTGCTCATCACGCTTGCGCCTCATTGCGCACTAATACGCCGTCCCGTCGTTGGCGAACAAGCGTCGAACACGTGGGTAGAGCTGTAGAACTTTAAAAGGCGCTGATCTACACGAACAGTACCGACTACTGTGTCACGAGTCCAACGGTAAAAATGGCAGCGAAGGCACTGATTTTCATCGTCTTTGTGGCCTGCTTCAGGCAGGTAGGTTGTGCAACAGGTGTAGTACAGAGTCAGTCTAATTTAAAAAAAAAAAAAAAAAACGTCAATATTATAAAGTAACATCTCACTTATAAGTGATACCTATACATTTTAGGACCGCGGTGGCTGAACGGTTAGCACGTCGCCTCCCACTAAGGCGAACCGGGTTCAAACCCCTGCCTGGTCACTCCCGGATTTCCACAAGTGGTAATCGTGCCGGACGATACCGCTGGTTGGCGGGGTTTTGTCAGGGATATCCCTTTCCGCCCGCCCTTTCATTCCGACGCTGCTCCATAGTCATCTCGTCTCACCCTCATCGCTGTTGAGAGCCACTCAAATCTCCTCACTTCGCTCACTCACCTATAAATTTCGCGGTTTTTTTTTACTTGCATGTTAGACTTCACTACCCTATAAACACCTGAGCAAAATTCGTGATTTAATTGGCTGTTGATCGTAATGCAGCGTCATTGTCTTGTGTGACTATGTTAAAGGACATTATCCACGCTGGCGTTGAATTTTTATCACTGGCTAAAAGAGACTTTAGGGCGTGCCATACAAGTTGTCAGCCAACAGCAGAAGTCCAGCGAGTGTATAGCGTCTTGCATGTGACACTAATTTTGCAGGTCCCAAATTATTGTATTAATATGTAAGCGTGGTCGGCAGAAGACTATATAACTATGTTATTTTACTTTGTTGCTCTTACCATTTTGTTAATGTGGAAAATATAAAAGAAAATATAAAATAAAATACAAAGGTATTGTTAGACATGTTTAGGTACTGGGGAACTTCGCCATCTGATTCAAGGACAAGCTGTATACAGACTTCAAACACATTTATATTTTTAGGTACTTATGCAATTGTATCAGAGTTCATCGCACACACCTTGGAGTACTCGGAGACAATGACAAACTTAAGAGTGGGATGGAGCCCCGTGGGAACCCCGCGTCTAGGGTAAAGAAACGAGGGAGCGATACGGGCGACAATTACACGCACGCCCTAGCGCCTCATCGCTCCTACACGCAAGGTGTGCAGTGTTTCCGCCGTAACGTTGTACTGTGTAAATTTTATCTGTAACAGCGGGGTTTTATTACACACGATGGAATACCACATATTAAACTACGCCCGTATCTTTGTACTTTTCTCTTGCCGCTTAAGGAAACTACATTGTCAAGCTTTAAAAATGTGATATTTTACCATATTCACGAATTTTTTTCTGCAAGAATACACTTAATATGAGAAAAGTAAAAAAAAAATACTGACGTAGATAATTGTTTTTTACCTTTTCTGACAAAAATTCGTATTTGCAGAACATTTATTTACCGAGGTACGCGTATTCGCACAAAAAAAATATTCCACAAAAAATGCGTGGGTCCATCCCGCTCTTAAGATTATACAGAAATAAACTGAGAAGACGAACGCAGAAATCGGGATGGAAATATTGCACTGAAGGAAGCAAGGACAGAATGCCATGCTACAAAGCCAACGAACAGAGCAGATAAACTGCATGGAGACGAAATGACGTGACGGTTAATTCGACGAGCGCGTACCCATAATCTGATTAGGCAGACGAGGCTCCGGGAACGGGCCTTGTGTCTGATTGGCTGTTGCACGCTGCGAAAGGATCCCCATTGGCTGGGTCGCAGGCTGGCTAGTAGATTGTCAGGCGCTGATTGGTGAAGGGCGTTCCAACATTTTCCTGAACAGCGACGCCATTTTGCTGCCGTCTGCGGTTAGAGTTCGCGATATAATTGGCTGTTCCACTTCTGTATTATTATGTATTCTTTTGGCAATGCATAGTCCATTCTCGGATACTTCTAACTTTTCTGTAGCCCTGCTCAAGTTCTACTTTCAGGATATTCCTCCGCCTCAAACAAAAAAAGCGTGGCGAAGTCTAGAAAAATTCCGCCGAAAGGACAACGCACGATATTAATGCGCACTCAGTGTAATTATATTTTGCATAAGAACTATTTCTTACTAGTAATTACCAACACAACTGTTTTTTGCTGTTTTTCCCCCATTAATTGTAAACGAAATATTACAATTATAGATAGAATATGATTAAAAGTTCCCTTTAACAAATTTAAAGTACTTTAAAGTTAACCCAAATATAAAACGCTTGTGATACATGGCATATTTAGGAAACAATCAATCACGTCTTACATGGGGTGTTTTTTTTTCTTCAGAGATTTGTTTAACCCCTTAAACGACCCATTTTATGTTCCAGGTGTGGTAAAACATGAGATTTTTAGTCTAAGTACTTACTGACGCAATGAAATATTTTTCACGGTGGGACGCATGAAACGAGTCTATATTGGTAAATTATACGGGCAGCAACCAATAAAAACATTCCAGGGTGCTAGCAGTAACCAGTATCTTTAAGCAGGGAAAATACGCTGTGTCTGTTGGCGCTAGCTTTTGACCATGTGCAGCACCGACCAGGACTTATACTATTTTGCGACACGTCATACGTGAATGAGTACACTAGGGATGATATGTCAAAGCGAATACACTAGAGACCTCTTTGACCAAGTACTCTTTGCTTTAAGCAAATACACTAGGGACTAATACCGGACAGTTTGAAGATTTCTGCGAAAGAATCCAGCGGTGTTATCACCTCCAGCCAGCATACAGCAGCACCTCTGTTTAATCGTACATTCCAATGATATCAAAGTTACAATACCAACATGGTGGACACAAAGCAAGTAATGTGGTGGATATGAGGAACAAACTATCTTTTCGCTGTGGAAAGTATATTTAACAATGACAAAAAATTATTAGAAGAAAATTAATTTATATTATGTCAAATGTTTAAAAAGTGGAAAATATTTCCTAACAAATGATAGTTAATATGAATTTTTAAATAGCTCTGGAAATATAATAACCATAACACCTCTTGCCACTAAGTGTTTTTTTCGCACACTTGCCTATGCTATTTATTTAGAGCTATCAGGTATTGGTCTCTAGTTCATTTGGTTAAAGGGATAAAAAATGAGAAGACACCATAAATAGACTATACTGTAAAGTCGTGAATGATTTTATACTAATGTTTCTCCAAAAACACTGCAGCTTCTTGATCATGTTGTGATAAACTAACGTATTTTTGACTCGGCTTGGCTTATTCCAGACAAATAACAAACGTTCGGTATTGAGTGCCAAAGCTTTGAAACACAGGGTACTTTAGACTGTACTGCAATTACCTTCAAGCATATGCATGTCCATACGTCACCCCGCCTGTGACGTCACTAAGTATATACTATGGCCACTCCCAATACCCAGTATAGTACACATAGCATCTGTACTTGCCAAGTACACGAAGTTGCTTATTTTCTGGGCGAATTTGCGTACTTGCGGCGGTCGCCATGTTTGTTTTCCAACGTCACGTACATAACTTATCATGGGAACTTTTTTTGGTTCTACTTACCCGCCGTCTTATAGCTCTACGAAGCGACCAATGTGCAACATTATTTCTGCGTTTATAATAACCTACCTGTTACACATGACAAATGATTTATTGTTATTGTTTTTTTTTTGTAACATCACCAAACAACACCATAGACATAAACTAAAGCAAAGACAACCAACATAGAACACAAAATGTTTATTTACAGCAAAAACAATAGAGTTTTCAGCTCGGAATGGCAAAACACGTGTTTACTTTCTAGTAGTTCGCGTGTCATTTACGCCAGGTTGTGTGACGAGTCAAGTAGAGCCAGAAAAAACGCATCCCAACAGTCAGGGAAAGTACACCCAACAGCAAGTAGGAATCCTATTATATAATAGGACGATCTATGTCTGTCTGTCCGTCGTTAATACTTCTTCCCTTGAAACTCAACAGAAGTTCTTAAAATTTCGTAGAGCGAATCCTCAAGAGTCAAATACAGGTCAAGTTCGAATTTAAGCAAGATCAGATTACCTTTTACCCTAAAAACTCATTTTTTAAATTACTTTTTTCCTATGAAAGTTTTGTCTTAATGCATAGAGAATATTGCATAGAGATATGAAGGTAATGGAATATCATTTTTGTTTACTTTAAATGTCTTGCTTGAATGTTGAGTTAATTTCCAAGTGGCTCAGTTGATAGAGCGATTCCAAGTGGGGCCACAGTGGCCCAGTGGAAAGAGCGATTCATAGTGGGGCCTTAGTGGCTCAGTGGATAGAACTATGTTAGTTGGGGTCGCAGTGGCACATTGGATAGAGAAATATCAAAATGGGGCCGCAGTCGCTTCAATGTTGAGTTAATTTCACATAATTTCATTATTACCTAAATATATCTATGCAATATGTTTTTTTTTTTCAGTCTTTGTATGATAACAAACATTTTTAACATGGTAACAGTTCTAGGCACGTGACTATACTAAAAAAAAAGTCACGGGCTGGGCCCCTAGTATATAAATACTTAACACGTAAGTACCTATAATTAGGATGCAATCTCAGACTACAGAGGCGAAACGGTGGCTTGTACTGCGGACTCCAGCCGCGCACACCAGCAAAATACTTCGCCAGTCAGCACCTGGTATAATCCGAACACGGCTACTTCACACTTTTCTGAAACTCTGCTAAAGTTATACTTCCAGGATATTGCTCCGCCTCGTGCAAACTCAGCTTAACTGAGGATTATTCTACTCAGGTTGTGAAGATCAATGCTCTTAGTTTAGGCAACTAAACATTTTTCGCCACTAGGTAAGTGCTAGTGTCGCATTGTGTGCCGAATTTCCTCTATTTCCTACGCTAAAAAAAAATAAATAAAATAATTGCAGTAGTCATATTTCAAATATAAAATAACTTCCTTTTTCTTTATTCAAGGAGCTTAAAATTTTAATTAAAAGCGACTTCTTTGGAACACTGCCCACCTAGCTGCAGAAATGTTCCTTATGCCAAACTTTCCCGTAGGAAAACTCGTTCTGTTCATAACCTGAGTAGAATTAACCTTAGAAAATTACACGGAAGGACAAGCACCGAATTTGTGCGGACTCAGTTGAACTGTTATTTTGCACGAGAACTATTTCTTACTAGGCTACCAAAACAAGTGTTATCTCGCCGTTTTTTGTCCATATTTATTTTAAATCAAACAATATAATTTACAAATAAAATACACGCAAAACTTCAAATTAGCGAAAAATAATATACTTTCATGTTAACAGAGATATAAAACGCGTGTGATTCATGACATATTTTGGAAATGACTAAACACTTGTTGCCTGGGGTTAATTTGTCTAAGGTTTGATTTAAAAAGTGTGAAGAAACCGGGAATATACTATATTTTACTCACCTGCCAGCAGCCAGCAGCCAATCAGGCATAAGGCGAGTTCCAGAGAGAGACTCTCGCAACCAATCAGTATGTGGGTGCGCCCACATCAAAGGAGCCGCCATCTCGTTTCGCCTCTGTTTACTTATCTGCTCTGTGGCTTTGATTGCCTGGATGGAATTAGGAACAGCTTCGCACATGCACCACACCAAGTAAAGAAGGAATCACTTCCTATATGTGCAAAGGGAAGGGGAGATAATTGGGCGGCTCTTTACATTGTGGTCTTGAGATCCGCATGAGAGTGAAACGAGGTAAGTATCGAGCTGCTCCGAAATGAAAGAGCGGGGGAAACGGGAGATCCCCGAGAAAACTCGCCGACCAGCGGCACCGTCTGGCACGATTCTCACATGCAAAAATCCGAGAGTGACCCCTTCGGGAATCGAACCTGGTTCTCTTTGGTGGGAGGTGAGTAGCCTAACCACTAACCACCGTGGCCCTTATATGTGTGGAAAGATCGTTGAAACTTGAGAAGCAGTGAAATTTTTCGGCGATAAATTCAACTCTACGTATCTGAATGCTCCTCTCTGAAATATGTACTTTTGGCACTTCAGCTTGTTAGTAATAGCGCAAAGAATATTTCGAAAGAATATTTCTGGAGGCTTGAGCGTTTCTCATACATGTTTATACACTCACATATCCCCTGCTAAGCGTTGATAAAAAAAATAACGAGGTTGAAGTGTTCGTAAAAGTATGTATTTGTAAGAAAGGAGAACAAGGCAATAGACACAAACCATCGAGAGTTTAGGAAGTGGACTGGGACACTGCTGAATTTGACTTGTTTTTTTTTTTCCCCCCGCAGGTCGTGTCACAACTGAATGGCCTCAACTTATCAACTATAGGCAGCAGCGTGCCCAACAATAGCCTGCTCACATCTTCATTGCTCGGTTTACCATTGGCCAATGCGTCCTCAGTCATGGATACAGTTGGCCAATTGTTATAAATGTACCGTTAATTTACACTTGACTGCCACAGCAGAAGATGGGTTGAGGGCTCCTATATGATGGTACGACCTAGGATGCCAATGCATTTTAAAGTGCATCTCCCGCTGGACCATGACAGTGACGTCTGGTGCAAGGCCCGGGTTAACGACCTCGGAAGTCAGTCGTATTGGATGTGTGTAACCTTAACAGTCACATTGGAGTTAATTTCGGGTGCCCTTTACCTTAACCTAGGATAACCTTGAAAATAATAGACATTTAGAAAAAAATTGGATAAAAAAGTGGAATACTTAAAAAAGTAATAATAATAACATGATAATACTTTTTTCAAAAGCCTGAACGTTTAATGTCTTCTACTTGTACATTTACTCGCATTTGGGTTGAACGTTAGAGTGTACTACTTCTGCTCTATTATCCTTTATTGTTTCCAACATTGGCCACCGGATCACTGCCGCTCTTTTTTACAAAGTTGGGCGCTAGCATGACTGTTTCAAGTTAAAATGGATAGTTGTGGGCCCATGTATTTAGATCAGACTGTCCAACGACACTAAGCTTCACGCAGACTTCAGTCGACACAAAACGGTATTTAATCGCTTTCAACGAGACCTAGAAATGAAAACGGGCTCCAGTTCATCTCAAATGTGTCTCAGTCGAACTCAAAACAGACCTTAGTCGATCACAAACAGACTTTCGATCTCAAACGAACCTCAAACAGACCTTAGTCGACTACAATCATCCTCAAAACAGTCCTCAGTCAACTGCAAACATAAAATTACAGCTCTCAAACAGAACTAAAATATACTCAAAATCAATCTCAGCCATTGTAAAACTTTCATTCTTCAAAAATACCTAGAGCATTTTTCAAATGTTCGGTTGTCAAACGACATTCATTTCTCAAACTTTCACCGCGGGAATTTAATTCGCAAAACGGACATAAAAGTGTTCCTAATTTAATTTTAGACCTACTTGAGTATTTTTTTTACAGACTTTTAATTCCGCTTCTCAGCAGAGCACTCATCGCACTGAACAATGAAATTTCTCTGCAAAGTTGTAAAGCACGGAACAAGTAGGCCTAATAGAGCATATTATATACCATGTACAGATTTTTATGTATATACCACTGTTGGTTCACCGTGTAATTGTCTATTCTATAAACGTTGTATTTGTATATATACATATTGGGACTACAGCCAAAATGAATAAATCATGATATTTAAATGGGCTAAATATTATCTGAGCAGTAGTATTCAAACCATATTAAAAATATGTCATTACTGTACGTCTTTTAAAGACACAATCATAGTCTAATATTTAAGGTTTTTAATTTCAGTATGACACACTAAAATTTCAAGATAAATTCTAATTACGGGTTGGCAGAAACGGGGATTTCAATTAGGTTGTGGTAAAACCATAGCGGGAAACGTACTTAAATTAAAGATATGATTCGCAAGGTAGTTAAACAGTATATACGTATTATTTAACTTTAGGAGTTTTAGTTCATGGTACCAACCCAGCAAACTTGGAAAATTCGGGCCAGAATCAGGCCGGTAAAAGCTAGCCAACAAACTCCGGCCAGCCAATACCAGACCGCTGTTTTATGCCGGAAGCGGCCCAACGGAAATAAGGACTGGCGGGTAACTATTGGCCGACAGTGTCGGGCCTGCGACAGCTGGATGTCGTTACGATTCCGGGCCTGCGACAGCTGGATGTCGCTACGATGCCGGGCTTGCGACGGCTGGAAGTCGTTTCGATGTCGGGCCTGCGAAGCCAGAATGTCGCTGTGATGCCCGGTTCTGCGACGGCTGGGTGTTGTTACGATGCTGGGCCTGCGAAGACTGAATGTCGTTACGATGCCAGGCCTGCCACGCCTAGATGTCGCTATGATGCCGGGCCTGCGACGGCTGGATGTCGCTACGATGCTGGTCCTGCGACTGTTGGATGTCGCTACAATGCCGGGCCTGCGACAGTTGAATATCGTTACGATGCCGGGCCTGCAACGACTGGATGTCGTTATGATGCCGGGCCTACGACGCCTGGATGTCGCTATGATGCCGGGCCTGCGACGGCTGGATGTTGCTACGATGCCGGGCCTGCTACGGCTGCGGCATGATGTCCAGGAAAATATAACAAACAATTTTAAAACACAGATTGTTTAAAAACTATTTCTTAAAAGGCTTACAAGCAAAATAGATATTGTTAGTTTTTAATATATCTGTCGGATGGTTATACCAATAAAAAAAATTTCAATGTCAACAATTGCCGTGGGCTACCACGTGACACATATATAATCAGGAAAAATCATGCTAATGGTTAACGCATGGTCTCAAAAAAGTTAACATCTTGCCTATTCAAAACACTTTCCAAAAGTTTGGCGGCAAAAAGACATCATATTTATATATTTATTGTGATAAAGAGCCTTGTCTCGAAAAAGTTACCAGGCCGGGATAAATAAGATAATGGCCAGCTTACCGAAAAACAAAGATGCTGTATGGAAATCGGCCCAGAAACATTTTTATGATGCTTGCAACATGTTTGCTCTGTGATATTATGCCAACATATTTTCGGTGATATCCATGTGTTACACTAAAAAATATAGCGGGCCTTTGTCTTTTTTTCTAACGGCAAACATTCTGTCTCAAAAAAAGCCATCATGCTGTTAACAGCTAGCTAACATCTCGCCTATTCAAACACTTTCCAAAAGTTTGTCGGAAAAAATACATCATATTTATATCTTTATCGTGATAAAGAGCCTTATCTAGAAAATTTTACCTGGCCGGAATAAATAAAATAATGGTCAGCTTACCTAAAATGCAAAGATGCTGTACGGGAATCGGCCCAGAAACATTTTTGAGATGCTTGCAAGATGTTTGTTCTGTGATATCATGCTGACATATTTTCAGTGATATCCATCTGTTATCCTAAAAAATACAGCGGGCCATTGCCTTTTTTTCTAACGGCCTGCAATCTGTCTCAAAAAAGACATCTCGCCGTTGTCAGATGACTACCTTCTTGCATTGAAACGACAGTCGCCTACAGTACAGGTATCGGGCCTACAATTTGCTGACAGGTATAATGGGAATAATGGCCTTCATATTTCTGTTTTTCGAAAACTTTATGTAAGTTATTAAGCATACGTGTGTTTTTATTCGGCGATTCACCTATTTTACTTGAGTAATTTACTATTTCAACAATAAAGCGGTATTCACATTAGACTGTTGCGACGCGACGCGTCGCATTGAGCGTCGGACAATCAGAGCCTTGACGCTAGCGACGAGCGTCGAGAACATGGCACGAGCGACCGACATTGGAATTGACGCTCGTTTGCCAGCGAAGGAGAACAAGAAGAATATCATTTGTGTATTTCATAACAAATAAACTGGCAAAATGTTAAAGTATAGAACAAATGGAAATGTACATAATAAATGGTTTGCAGAGATATTAACTGGAATTCAAATTTATGTAGATTTTTCTTACCCTTATGAGAACAAAAGGATGCTGTTTCCCGATGCTTGAAGAGTCGTTCATATTATAAAAAATAATTTCGAATATTCATATATTTTTACTAAAGAAAAGTGTACATTACAAAAAATATTTTATTAACTAAATGACAAACAAATCAACTGTATTTCGTTCGCTTTTTAGCATTTCATTGCAAGCTACCTTGCAGAATAACAGATGGTAGCACGGTTTTTGTCGCCGGCAGCCGGCGACATCACATCGTTCTATTGTGAAGACGCAAATAACGCTCGTCGCTTTACATTGTAAAAAATTTTTGTAATATTTACTGAGAAATTATTTGCAGTTTTACAAATGCTTGTAACTGTACAAAGATTTCTCTTGTAAAACAACAAGGGCCGTGTTTGTAATATACATCAAGAAATGGTTGTTCTATACTGACCCGTATTCATGAGCTTCAGCAAGATGGCGGACACTCAACAAGGTAAAACCGTATATAGCTGTTTGTGCAAAAACTATGGGTGATGGAAAGTGCAGTTGCATACAAAAAGAAATGTGTTGCAAGTTTGTATAATGTAAAACACTTAAAAGAACTTAAATAATCATAATAAAACGACAAATTCAATAAAACGTGACCGTATCATTCATTTAATTTTAATGATTCCTAGCTACACAGAACTCTTAAATCGGCTTTCAAGAACGTGTTATTAAGAACCGTCAAAATCTTTTAACCCAACAACAGAATTCTTAAAATGAAATAAATATACCCATTCTTCTTTACCAAATAACTGCATTAATAATTAGTACACACAGTTATAAAGATAAGTGATTATGCTTGCAAGTCAATTTGGTCACGTGGTTAAGGATGCCGGCTAGATATTCAAGGGGTGTGGGTCCAAAATTCACATACTGGCAAATTGTAGATTTTTTGGTGTATGTTTCGTATCGCGTATCCAGTTCTAAGATGACAAGTCAGTGCACGGGCTGTAGCGTGACGTTATTGAATGCTCACATAGTTCTCGGAAGAAGCCAAGAGAAGGTGGTGAATTATTTTGTCAATCACTCTATCCTGGCTCCAGCAATAGACTGTCAAAAGTGCGGTCGCGGCCCTGCCAAGAGGGTTTTGAACAAAGGAGCGTTTTACTGGTGCAGAAGACGCAATTCGGACGGAATCAAGTGCAATTATAAATTGTCAGCTAGAACAGGCACTTAGACGAATCGAAGCTAGGAAAGAGAAAAAAACCGCAAGGGCCGCAAAGTTGAAGGACAGTGGGTTTTCGGCGGAGTTCAGTGCCATTATCCATCGAAATTCTTCTTGGTGCCAATCAGCAGACGAGACGCCAGCACACTTACCAAGGTCATAAGAGAATGGGTGAGACCGGGTACCGCCATAATTTCTGATTGCTGGCGTGGTTACAAGTCACTCGATGCCTATGGTTACCGCCATTTGCAAGTAAACCACAAAAAGGAATTCGTCTGCAGCGAAAAGGTCGGAGTCATATATCGTCGCAACATTGATAGACTAGCCGGCAAAGAGATGTCCATCCATACCCAAACCATTAAGAGGAACTGATGTTCCGTTAAATTCAACATGCCGAGTTTTGGAAGGCGGAAGCAGTTTTGGGAAGGATATCTCGCCGAGTACATCTGGAAAAGGAATCATCCCTACCAAGAGCGACTGCACTCGTTCCTGATGTATGCTGCCACCATGTACGTCCAGCCCAAAATAAAAATAACTCCAGCAAATTTCAGGTATTTGCACTTTATTTATTGATATATATTTTTTGTGTTTATGACAGAAATGTTTGTTGTAATTTTTCAGCAGGTGACCAAACGAGCGAGGTGTAAAAAGCGTGTAATTTGATTTTTGTTTCAGCGGACTTCTAACGAATGAATGATATATATATTTTTTTATGTTTGACCAAATATTTACTCTGCACTAATTTTCAGCGGGCGAACTGTGCATGTGTGTAATTTGATTTTTTCTTGACAATATATTTTTTTATGAAACGTATTGGCCGAATTGAATCTTGAAAAGAGCCCGATTATCACCATTCACTTAAAATTCAACCACGAAGTTCATTGTTCAAATTTATCATACTGAGATGGAGAGGTCTTGTCGCTCGTAAGTTTTTTCATGAGGAAGGTAGGTAGTTTTGTATTTTCAGTAAATGATTCGTTGTAGTTCGAAGCTTCCAGTTCTTTGTTTGTTGGTACGATGCGTAACGTATTTCCAGTTTTCCATGCAAGAGATTGCTGTTTCTCGAGAAAAAAAATTCGTAATCTGTTTTTCCAGGTCAAACTACGACTGCCTACGTTTTTTACGTCCAATATAATATATTTAGCCATAACGCCAAATACACAGTTGTTGTCGAGTCCGCAAACGAAATTAACACATAGAAGCTAACGTAGGTGTTATGTATGTGGCTTTTCAGAAGTCACATTCATTATTTCAAAGCATTGTTCTAAATTACGCACCTCTGAAACAAGTAGAAGTTTTTTTTCGGGCGGAGGGGTTCTACGACCGTTAGTTTTCTCGCTAAGAAGGTAGTTCGTTTCTTCAGATTCTGTAGATGATTAGCTGCAATCTATTTCATATTTGGTTGGTTCGTTGCGTGAAGAATTTCTGTTTTTAAAGTCGTATAGTTTATTATTATTGTCTCTCGTACTAAAAACTGTTGAAAAAATATTCCGCTGTCTACTTCTCCAGGTCATAGCGCCATGGCGATTTTTTTTTATTATTAAACCTGCGATATCGACTGCCCTCTTCTGTAAATGTAAAATGTTTAGCCATAACATATAGGTAAAGAGTTACGACTTATATCAAGGCCTCCGCCAGCAAAACACATTTATTAGGCAGCTTCAATTTCGCAAGTGGTTTCGCAAGAGATTGCATCACCCACTGTCATTTTCGCCTGATTGCATCACCCACCGTCACTTTTCCAAAAACAGAACTGGTAGCCTTGACATTTTGATTCTTTCCCACCACTGTTACTGCGTAGGCAGGAAAGGGGCAAGTTGGCACACTGCAGTCTGCAGTCTGCAGCGCGACTTCTATTCGATGCAGTTTCTAACTTTCATTTTTCGCTAAAGGTTAAATTTTGATGTGAAAACGAAAATGGCCTTCATGTTTGAAATGAAAACTAAATTCGTGACTTTTTTTTTAAGTGGCCTTCATATTTGAAGCCAAAACGAAGTTCTTGCCATTTTCGAAAGTGGCCTTTCCATTTTTTGCAACAAAAATTAAGCTTGTGCATTTTCGAAAGCAACCTTTCTATTTTTCGAAGTAAATATTAACGCAGTCTCTGTGCTTTTGTAAATGACCTTTCGTATTTGTTTGATGCATAAGAGCATTTTACTTTCAGTTGTTTTTAGAGGCATAATCGTGTAGTATATAAGGAAGCTTCGTATCTGTAGCCACATTGTAGGACTTGTAATTACTGAACAAGCATCATGTTCTTCAGTGTGCATGGATTCTATGATAACGAGGGCTTTGTCGTGAAAGAGTTTTCAATATGTTATTTCGACGGCAAAACCGAAACTCAAAAGTTCCTTCCACCCTATTAGTGGATTGTTTGAGTGAAAAGGATAAGTATTCAAATAATTGGGTGACAAAAATTATGCATTGTTTGATATGGGGGGAAGGAGCTATTCCTTATTCGGATTTGAAACCAGAACTTTACGAACTGATTGGCAGATACAGCTGGGAAACTGTTTATATTGCAGGACGTTCGCAAAAAAAATAAATTATATACTTGGTAATAAAGAAATCAAAAGTGTAGACGTTCAGGTAGAATGCATGTGACCAGCATTGGAGGAATTAAAAAAACTCTTTCACGACACTTACTCAGTTAACTTACATGTAGGTGCTGTTGTTACATCTGCTCGCTATTTGCGGGTATGTTTCTGCACTATATTTGCAATTTAAAGGTTATTGGTTGCTTTCAGAAATTAATAAGCTAAAATAAAATACAAACTTTAAAAATTAGTTAAGTATAATTACAAAATTTACAATAATTCAAATATATTTATAAATAGAACAAATCACACTATTTACAATTTACACATGGTTTTTTTAATTTATTTTCTAAAAAGTGCAATCTTTTTTCAAATTTAGATATTTTATAATTTAACATTCTAATTTTTTTTTTCACATCTGGCTCCACAGGACCTGTTGGTGTTGATGGTCTGCAACGTGGCGTTTTTCTGGTGTTGTAATGCTAAGGCCTAGTGCCTCATCGGTATTATTCTGTTTGATTACATCCTGTCCGTTCTCTCTGACGTGATGGTACATGTTGCCCTGGCCTCGCACAGTTGGTCCTCCCATTACATCATTTATTTAAATATGAGGTCCTCTACCACCTCGTGGTGCCGTTACCTTTTCTGGTCCCTGCATACATGCAACAGGCTACGGTGTGACACATTCTGCCATATATGCAGGTCCCAACATAAAGCGCCCTTGTCGACATGCTGCTCCTGATGTGAGGTGCCCTTGCCGATATGCTGCTCCTGGTGTGAGGTGCCCTTGTCGGCATGCTGCTCCTGATGTGAGGTGCCCTTGTCGATATACTGCTCCTGATGTGAGGTGCCCTTGTCGATATGCTGCTCCTGATGTGAGGTGCCCTTGCCGATATGTTGCTCCTGATGCGAGGTGCCCTTGTCGATATGCTGCTCCTGATGTGATGTGCCCTTGCCGATATGCTGCTCCTGGCGTGAGGTGCCCTTGTCGATAACAGTGTTTGAATATAATATACTACAAGTCATTTGTATAGGCCTATATTGTACTGGATGGTACATTATGGTACATTATTTATATGTTGGTGCGAAATGGCACGAGTGTCGTAATGCTGTATCTGAATGTTATGTAAATAATTATACGATATTTACGTACTATTTATGCAAGTATGTACGAGAGCGAGCTAGTTGGACTGAAGCGACCCTTTGCCATTTCCATGTACGATTGTATTTTTGTTTGTACATTGTATAAAATTTTTATTACATATGATCGCCGTTTATTGAAAAGAAAACCATAACACATTAATACTGTATTTTTTCCAGATAGCAGCAGAAAAAAATGTTATTTATGAATGTATCTGTATGTATTTATACAAATATAATATTACGTTTCTACTTATATAACCTGTTGTTGCATCAGTGTGCTATGTAAAGCTGGATACGCGATACGGAACAATCACCGATTTTTCTTCGTAATTTATATATTAATTTTTTTTTTCTCCTTACATTCATAAATTCATCATATATGTTTTCTAGAAGAAAACAATCTTTCGTATTATTCTCAATACTGCAAATTGTAATACAAGGTTATAATTTGTAGTGCTAAAAATTAATGTTTTACAGATTTTACAAGAACCCTTTTTGTAGTTTTATGAAGGATTTCCTTGGCAACTGGATTTCCAAGGATTTTTCTTGTAAAAGTACAAAAATTTTTTTTAGAGTTTAGTCAATAATTATAAAATATTGAGAGTAGAGTGAGCATATCACTTCCGGCTTACCAAGTGCAAGAGTGGCCCAAGTTGCATTTGGTGTAAGTGTGGACTGTGTCAAATTATGATATTAAAATGATATAAAATAATTGTTCGATAAATCGAATAATTAATTAAATTAATCGATTAATTAAATTTATTAATCAATTAATAAAAGAATGTTTTGAATTTAATTATTTATTTTTATTAAAGAATTCTTTGATATTAAATAATTATTTTATTAATAGGCGGAGAAGGATCGATATGTGCACTGTGACGTACTGCGGCCGACTGACCAGAGAAGTGAGTTGTAATTGTTTATATAGTAATTAATGTTGGGGTAAGAGTGGTATAAGTGCCATTTTACATTTTTTCTTGTTTGCTCTCCTCAAAATTTAGAATATCCTGTAACAC
The DNA here is from genome assembly GCA_029891345.1 of Dryococelus australis. NCBI lineage: Eukaryota > Metazoa > Arthropoda > Insecta > Phasmatodea > Phasmatidae > Dryococelus > Dryococelus australis. The sequence continues at coordinate 130,698,880 of CM056999.1, forward strand.
TACAGGAGTCGACAGACCTTCAGTAACCAAAGCATTGTGAGGTTTTGGATATGAAGTTAATCTATCGCTATTCTTTACAACAGGAAACAAAGCTGATATAATGGCATAATGGAAACACTTTCCCTCAGGACACTGTACATTAATGTAAGCTTTCTTATTGGTAATGAACTTGAGGAGCATAGTGTGAGCAGCATGGACAGTGAATGCTCTAAACTGCGATATGTGAACATCCATATGCAGAATTAGAAGCAATCTACAGCCGATACCACAAACACTAAATTCCTCATGCTTGTTTGTGAGATAACGCATAATTGCCTCATCATAGATTTCACCTACATTGGTTGAATGCAGGATGTGAAGTGATTTACTTTGAAAGTAAAATGTCTGCATAGCGCCTTTCTCATACAAAAAGGATTTCAAGAATTTAACTGCTATGCTGACACTAAGCGTTATTCACCGGGGTGATGCCATTGTTAACTCTAAAAAAGGGACCCTGCACCTTGAGAAAAATCTTTCAAAATCGGTGTCAGACTCTACTTGATCATTACATATCCGCATGTCAGTTAGCCTGCACGTAAATACCATTGTCAACAGTTGATATCTTATTTCAGGCAATGAATATTCCACTGAGTTAGAGATATCGGAAAACGAATTATTTTATGTTTCCCTAGTCAAAGTCTCTCTAATTGACTCGAAAGTCGGATGTGAGATGGACGAAGCACTATTTGAATCACTCGAATTTTCAGTGTCAGACAGAAATAAATCATTTAACAGGAGATCTACTTTTCCGTGTTTGGGGGAAACTATTGTGTTCTGATATGTTGCAGTTAACAGTCTTTCCATGTGTGAATCAGTGTTCGAATCACTCAAGAATAGATCGTCCAACAAGAGATAGAAACGATGCCATTTAGGTGAAATAACAACTTCCTGACAGCTTGTACTACATGTTCTTTTCGTTTGAAACTCAGATTCAGACTCTGTATCACTAACGAAAAGATCGTCCAACAAACTAGCAAATCTTTGACGGTTTCCCTCACTCATTGTGTCACAGTAAAAATTTTGTTTCTCAATATAGTAATTGCGGAAAAGAGAAGAAAAACATTACTATAATGTCTCGAAACGAAGTTGCATTGTAACTGTAAATTAATGTTTATTAAAAATACAAACCTAAAAAATATTATATTATAAACTGAGGCGAAATTTACTTTAAATTTTTAAATGTCTGTTTTAATTGGGTTTTCCAAAATAAATATTATATGTATGAAAACTTACCAGCTGTGTATTTACAACACATTTGATACTTTTAAGTAAGTTATTTTCACTAGCAAAAATGATTTGTTTAAACAAAAGTTTAAATATTAATTGAAAAAAAAGTGGTTTCAGCGAGGAGAATTAATCTGTTACTGTAAATTTAAAACACTTGTTTGGATTTTTAAAAATTCTTAAAATTACTTACATTTATAAAAAAAAATGTTTACTCTTACATTAAAATAACATACTTAAAATCTAATTAAAAATACCCAACCAATTTTCAATCATTCCACAATCATTAGAAATACTTAGCTCCATTAATTCATCATACATTCATCCAACTCCAATCAAATCACTCTGAATATAGACATGGGCAGGGCTATGCACACTCCCAATATGCTGGGTGTATCTGGATTAATTACCAAGTGTTTTTCTATTGTCCATTATTCACTCCCTAGCCCACTTCTACCCAGACTGTCTTAAAACTAAATAAATTTAAAAAAAATTACAATGCCTTTCCCCTGCACTCATACTTGTCATACACCTACCCAACTAATTTTTCTCAGAGTAGTTGGTATTTTATTACTGATGTTTCTAACATATTTTTGCGAGTATTTCACAGTGTATAGAGAGCCTGAATTGAGATATTGTCTCGCCTTTTGTTCATAGTGCAATACTATGGCAGTTATTCATTATCACCCTCAAAACTCAGTTAAATTCCTCTAAAAATACATCAATAACCAACCTAGAATTTATTCAAACACCTTTCCCCTGCACTCATTCTTGCAGTCAAGGCCTATTACTATAAATACTAAAACTATTTAAAATTAAATTACATGACCAAACCACCTAATCACACATCAAAAAATTTCATTTGTTAGAAGTACTCAAGGTCCAAACATCCATTGCACAAACATCCTTCACTCAAACAATGCATTCTGAGCAGTGAGTCAAGCAGGATTAGTAGCCCTCCATACACGCTTGTCATATTTTGGCATAGTTCCTTCTTTGTTTTTCACTGCTCCATCAAACACACCCAAGCACACAACAGCCCTCCCTTAAAACTACATAAAACCAGTAAAAAATACATGAAATTAGTAAAAAAACTTAAAACTAGTAAAATACCTAAATTTAAAAAAATTATAAATATTTTAACAAACCCATAGCAAATTTAAGCAAATTGTAAAAACGTTTTAACTAATACATATAAAAGTTTGATCAAGTCTCATTCAATTTAAGAAATAAATAATTGGGTGGAACCACATTGCCACAAGCACCCATTCGAATTGTTACTAATTAACACTAACAATACACTATTTAATCTTGTTCCGAACAAAAAGAATGACATGAAAAAAATGTGAAAAACTACTTAAACATTAAAACATTTGCGAAAAACTAATTAGGAAATCTTAAAGTCTAAGAGATTTAAAAAAAAAATTAAATTAACAAAGTTAAACACTTTTATTAAAATCTCGATAGAAAATTTTAAAATGTCGAAGAAATTATGAAAAAATAATTAAAAATACTTCTGATAAAAAACTCTCAACATATGTACTAGTTTTTAAAATAAATATGAGATTGTTAAATACAATTAGTTAAGCAAGCATAGACATCATTGAATATATTAGTGTGGTATTGAAAAGTAATTAAAAGCCCTAAATGTTAATACTATTTACTTATCTAAGTGTAGTAGCGAAGCTGCTTTTCGATGAAGCCTGAAATCACAGTTCAGGCAGGTGAGAGCAGGCAGCTGAGGTCCCTGGCCGCTCGCTCAGGCTGGCCTGGATGGTCGGCTAGCTGTGAGCCTAAGTGGGGCCAGACGCTGCCCTCCTCTAGGTTGGACCAGGTGAGCAAAGCTGGTGAGAGCTGGTAACCAGCTAGTCCTGTCCTGGCAGGCTGGCAGGGATGCAACGGGCAGCGGGGGTGAGACATCCTTCGGGCTCTAGCAGAGAGGAGGTCCATCCTTCATGGCGACTGGATCAAGAATAGCGAGCGCCGCTCCTGCGCGTGTATATATAAGGCGACACCCTTCTCCCTATCCTCCCTGGGAACCTATACCAATAAGGCAAATAGTTGTATTTGAAAATAAAACATAATTTTACTAAAGTAAATATAATTTCCTTAATGAATTAAATGCTTTTTTACGTGAAATAAAATATTTTTAACAAATTAAAAGATTTTAAACCAATTAATATATTTTCTTTATATTCCAGGTTATAATCGTATTGAGTTGAAATTTTAATGAGAAATACGCACATTTCTTCGGTGTTAGCAATTACATTTACATTTAATTTCGAAATTTTCGTACGTATTTTATCATGCGATACGATTGCGGAACTTAATAGTCTTTGTAATGCAGCACATGCAGTTTTGAAATATCTATTAATTGCATATTATTTAACTTGTAACTATGTAACATGCATTGTGAGTGATAGAGTACCATTTATTCTTATAATATTGTGTAAGGACTCTGATTTATATTATCCATGTCTTACTTGGGAATCTAACCCACCTTATATTAACCATTCTTTACCTAGGAATCGAACCCAGCTTATATTATCTATGCCTTACCTGGTATTCGAACCCAGAACCCCAAACTATAGAGTAATCTGACTTCGCCATGGGGGTTGGCGATGTAACACAACTATTTTTATGTCCTTGGCTGCAAAATTATTTATTAAAATAATATTAGGTGTGTAGGAAAGCGGTTTGTACCGTAGTTAGATTGCTGTGATTGGGGAAGGATGAGTCAGGTAGGGATTTCTTTCACTGGGTGTCAGGGCCAAAAAAAGATTTTCTATGCCTTCCACGCCAGGGAATACAGTGTCAGGAAGCAAACAAAGAAAAATTTATGAGCTTGGCCAGAAATGTTGCTGCATAGCTGAACGATGCTTTCAGCAGACACAAAATCTACAAGCTCTGCTCATGGACTGAATTGACACAGTAGAGTTTCTTTTAAATAATACTATTTTTTTCTGTATTCACTATTTTTAGTAAAAGTTTTTCAAAAGTGGTTAGAGTGCTTCCCTGCAAATGTTTTTTCCTTTTGATTTATTGAAATTTGTTAATCATTTCAGGGAGTATTTCTTAAGAGTTGTTGCATGTACTTTGCTTGTTCCTATTTAGTGGCCTTATCTCATAGTTGAGAGGCGGATTCTCTGTGTAACGTTGATTGAAAACCACCAGCGTGCTCTGTTCTCGAACATGTCTTGTAATAAAATTAGTGAACAACAGGATTTACTCTCAAACCTTAAATGTAAAGTGCTAGAAATTGTTTTAACTTGTCTTGTTACAGCTTTATTTAGAAGTCCTTTTAACATTACCTGTAGAATTGATATAAAGCGTAGGAGCTCTCTTGTTAAGAATAGTGCGACATTTTCAAACCTGCTATTCATTTAGGTGTAAATTCACCTTAGTATTTTTCTTGAAATTGTGATCGAGTGCATGTGTGTGTGTGTATATATATATATATATATATATATATATATATATATATATACACACACACACATGCATATATATATATATATATATATATATATATATATATATATATATATATATATGTGAAACTCTTAAAACACAAGTTTGTGTTTTATAGTTAAGAACTGACTGTCCAGTGATTACTCTCATAGTATATATGATTCGTAGTGGCTAAACTACACTTATTTTCCCAAGAAACTTGAACTATTTTTTCTCTTTCAATATTAATCAGAGTAATTTTCTTGTTTCTTAGTGAAACCATAACATTTACAACACTTTATTAATCAGAGTAATTTTTCTGTTTCTTAAGGTAATCCAAAACATTTTTGTAAAGGGAAAATAAATATACACAAATGCATTCATTTTTAACACACATATTTATTCAATAATTTGTATATATAAGAGTAACAGCTAGTTTCAAATTAAAGAAAAAACTTTAAAACACTGTTCACTTCAACAAATATAGCAATTTAAACAGTTGCCCCAGCTAGCTTTTTATTTCTACCATCAGCTGTCACACAGTTATTATAACATATTATTATTCATAATTATCTCAGTTCATCTCCAATATAATATAAGATTGTATATCACAGAAAAAAATAATAATATCGAAATTCTGAATGACCAGGAAATATTATATGCAAAAGTCTTTAGTTAAATAGTCTTGTAAGATTTGTTCTTCTTTTAACAAAATTAATAATTTCAAAAGATATTTAGTGTTTATAAATTAAATGCTCCTCTAATGAATATTCTAGATAGCTCAAAACTTCAAATTACAGCAAAATCGAGTGTCAATGTAAATGATGAAAATCCTACACCAACTACCCCAAACTTTGATCAATGAAATTATCAATAGCGGAGAGAACAACACTATTGAAATGACTTCTTCAATAAAATTAACTAAACTTCGTCACTGATCCAATATAATGTGCTAATAAGGTTGCAGAGGATTATCTGACCATGTAGCTTCTGGAATGGTAAATGATAGTAGGCCTTCTGTCACCGACTTGATGGAACCTCATGAAGTATCGTCATTGCTACTCTCGGGTAGGTGAGCATCGTGCTTCGTCGTCGATCTGCTGTTGAATGGTCCCGACTGTACAGCTACTCCCTAGGTGACTCTGGAATTGAGATCTGACCTTCTTGATGAAATGGGACTTCTTGCCATCATGAATCTCTTCCATTTACCATCTTGAACTTTGCTGTATACTACACAGAGTCCTCTTCCAAATTTATCTGCAAACTAAATCGCTTTGTAAATTTCATGCATTTATAATCAACTTCTTCTTGTGGAAATAAAATGTTTGTTAATATGTGATGGTGATTAATTATAATCTTCCTTTTCAGAACAATCTAACTTTTATACAATGAATCATAACATCAATATTCTTGCAGAGCCATACTTTTACGAACATTTTTACTCCTGTTCTATATTTTATTCCAAACAAACTTTCTTTTTAAATAGTCATATCAGTAATCCCTATCAGCCAGTGTTTATTCATTTTACAAGCAAGGTGTATGCTCAGTCATAGACAAATACATTGCCAAAACATTAAATCATCTCCAAGGAATATTATAAAACTTTTAAAACCTATGTGAATATCATAAATTATCATAGTACAAAAAAAAAAGAAAATATTAAAATTAAAATTAAATCATACCTTGAAACAGGGCAAAGAAGAACCTGTTGTTACATAGGATTTTCTTTAAAATAGTTTGTTTCAAACACAAACGACCAATGATTTCAAAATTACACAAGTATAGGAGGTTTCATAATTCACAGCCAATCATTTAAATACTATGCAAGTATATGAGGTTTCATAACACACTACCAATTATGTCAATATTGCACAGGTATAGGAGGTTTCAAAAATACATGACATATTTTACAAGTATATAAATAAATAAATAAATAAATAAATAAAAAAATATATATACAGCATTTTTAAGGAACAAGCATAGTGAGCAAAACTTACACAAGGTAATCCACAAATATTTTAACACAAGGAGATCAACAAAAATGTTAACACAAGGTGACCCACAAATATTTTAACACAAGGTGATACACAAATATTTTAACATGAGTAAGAATAGGGTGTTACAAAAGTTATAAGCTATGTGCAACTTCAGTAAACAAAGTATTCTGAGATTTTTTATAAAATTTGGATGTAAATGCCCTTCTTCAAGTCTACTTTCGAGGAGAGAGCATTTCTTACATCCTGGTTGTATCCTGTCTGTTTGAATAGACACTTCTTTACATTGTGGTGAGCGCTTGGGGGGGGGGGGGCAAACCCAAGAAACTAATATATTTTTTCTGAACAACTATCTATATATATAGTTTTTTCTCCACAAATTACATGTCACCCATTATTATCTGTGTTACTGCATGGTAAGTTAATGTACACTGTGATTTTAAACATTTGTTTCCTCTCTCAGATTGTTAATAACTGAAAGACCTCTTAGTCGTGAGTACATTGAAGACTGAAGTAGATTTTACTTAATTTATAAGCACAGTGTCTAAAGTTCGTTTCACTAAAATCGAGCTGCAACATGTTTGACATATTATTTTTTTGAAGAATACTGAGTGGAATATTATAATAATTAACAAAATTTACAAGTAAGTTCTCATGAAATAATATATTTGTATATACTAATTGCAATAAGAATAAAGCAATATTTGTAATATGTAAAGTTTTGTTGGACATGAATACCTAAATGTGCATATATTGTTCATTGTTTTGCTAATAGATTTTTGTAGTTTTCAATTTCTATATATATATCTGTTTGAATTGTTATTACATATAACAGTGACATGTTTACTTAACACATCACATGGCATCAACTTAAAGACCTATGAACAAGTGTTCAATAAATACTCTGAATATATACTCCACTACTTTCCCAAATAAGGCCTTTCTTTCGTCATTGTGGGAAATAAATTCTCTCATTATATCATTAAGATTTAGTACACTAGTTCCCTCTTTGTGGGCATGATGTAGCATCACCTGCGTTAGATGTTTCTGGTTTTAGATGTTTCTGGTTCATGGTGGCCCGCAGATAAGTCTTCAACCGATGGAAGTTAGAAACTGGACAGTAAGAAAATAAAAGTGATTGCACTCTTGTTCTGCACTATATAATACTCATTGTACATCTGCATCAACTATAAACAGAAGAGGAGTGAAGGCCAGGCAGACACAGCCAAACAAATTGCTTTTGTTCACACCTGCTGAAAGAATATTATTTCTGCACAGGAAGAGTTACGAAGCATGCTATATACAGGATGTAGATAACATGCACATGCCAATGTGATGGCATGCAAAAATGGTAGGGGATTAGTCATGGCATGCTCGCGACTTGTGTCTAGTCAACTGCTAACTTGCGCCCTTCCTTGCATTCGAAGACCTGACTATTATATCGGCAGTACACTTTGTTGTGAGGCCCAACATGCTAAAATAAAAACTTCCATGGCTGCTTGGTGTTTTATTATGTTTGAAGGTGTAGAATGGAAGGAATGTTACAGGGTTAATTTTTCGAAACTTATGTACAAAAAAAGTTGAGGGACAAAACTCTTGTTTTGCCCCCTTCAAAACAAGTGGGGGGGCAACTGATCCTGCTGCCCCCCCCCCCAACCCAGCTCTGGTGCCACTGGGGGAATGTAACACGACACCTTCAACCAAGTCTGGTTGTCTCAACATAATGTGAGTGCACATCTACAATATTAGATGGCAGTGTGGTGTTGCAGTCATATAAAAACAGGACATTTGCTCGCATCATTGCATTGAATTAATTCATGGTTTTTTTAATCTCCCAGTAGGAAATAAATAACCTTAAATTGAAACATTCTTTCACAGGACCCCGTAATTTCGTGGAGAATTCTGGAACACCATAACATATATGATACATTAGACTTGTCTGGTTTCACGCTAATGTAGGGATTCCCGAATGAAAGAACATAATGTTACGTATTTGCTATTCAACATCCAACTGAGAACAATGAGCAAAGAACAGTGTATGTATATTGATAAATTCACTCTCTAAATTTGCAAGATAAAATGTGTTTGAGGCCTAAACTTTAATTTTGCTAGTTTTACTGCTCGATGTACATAACACTTTGAAGAAACATGCCCAGTTCATAATAAGTACCCAAACTTTACAATATCATGTACAAACATATGAATATTATTGTCACATTGTTCATAATACTTTAATGGTAAAACATAATTTGTTGTATAGATCAAATGTTTCAAATTCTGTTCTTCCTCACAAAAGCTTATTAGAATGTGTTCACCTTTAGTTTTAAAGTTTTTTCTCTAGCCTGTAGGGTCTGCACTGATTTACAATACAATTCGAACTGTTACAGTTAGTTAAACTGGAATCAAAACAACATGGGTCATTATGTGTTGTTAAAAACCAATCCAATATGAACATTTGAATTGACTGTCCGACTCACACATTTCCTTAACTAAATGTGAATATGCTGCTCTATAAGTTACAAAATACAATCCATTTTGAATAAATGCATACTTACAAGTAGAAGAGAACATTATTCTGATTATACATCTTCACAAGCATAGATATTACACACTGAAGGAAAAACTAAACAACCTTGCTCGAAAAATAAGTTATGGATGTTCCTGTCACATGTTTCCTTTCAATCTATTGAGGTTCCCTGATGAAGTCTGGTAAGTTGGTAGGTGACTACCCTGTTGCCGTGCTCTTCCTCCAATTTTTTGGTAGGGCTGGCTGGCACCAGCTCTTCAAATGTAGATGGTAAGTCACTGTCGGTACGGAGATACCTCACAGCACAATTGTTGCATGCTAAGCCTCCACCAGAGCGAATGTCGAGACTGGAATCGAAAGTGTAGCACCAAAGTTCGATATTGTTACACACTTGAAGTTGTAGAATACTGCCATATGGCTTAAAGAATACTCTTCTGTAACCTATTTGGAGGACTTTGTATGCGACTGTAGGGTCGAAGTAGATAGCTATGACTTACACTTTAATATTAAATGCTCTCCTTTATATAGCCTGTAATTTAAGTGTTCTTGCTTAACCAAACATTGCATTGTCACATGCCGCAGGGAGACTTTAATTCCTGGTTGCATATGTACATAACATGTTCCTTGTTGTCACATTTTTCTGTCCACACTATAGGTATAGAACAGCAACATCCCTTCTGCATTAAGTATCCAATTTTATTGCATGATGTGCATTTCATTATGAATTTAGAAAAGGCTTCAAATGTAAGTTGACTCTCATCGCATGGCAGCATAATGCCAGGCCAAAAATTATACAAAGAACAAAATCTTCGCCTATAACAAATGTCGAACACTTTAAAGGTTTCTGTCTGACTAATTAATGAGAAACACCAATGTTCTTCTCTGTTACGCATTTGAATTTCTAGTAGACCATCTTCTTTGTATAGAAACCATACTCTCCTGTAACCTGGAGTAGCACTAGTGTATTGAAGTGTTAAACCGAACCTCTCCATCGTAACTGATGTGTTGCTGCTGTATATTTGTTCCTTGTATTTTTTTTCAAAGAAAAATGTTTTTCACACTTTGTCAGGAGTGTACCACCAAGTAGGTTTAAAAGTCATCAGTTTGAACTTTTCCTAGTTTCAGCTTTGTTAAAACAAATTTACAAACACAAACATTGCTGTTCATAATCTCACAATCCCACTTGCCACAAGGCGATATTTTAATACTGCTACGTCCTTGCATTTGCATGGTGTGTTGCTTGTTATTACCTGTTTCAGTCCATGTTGTAGGGCTGTCATGAAACTCTCTACTGAGTTTATATTTAATTTGTCTAAATCCTGGTTCCTTGATTATTTCTTCACTTCTGTTTTTAAAACACAGATCCTACAACGAACAGGGCAGTTCTCTATTGGGTTGCATGTTAAAAACCGGACAATCATCTTGTTCATAACACAATACTCATTTTGTATATTTGTTTCCTGCGAAACTTTATGCAAAGTTCCAATGTTCATCTCTGTTACATATTTGAGATTGGGAGAATATGTTCTTTAGAAACTGGAACCACATTCTCTTGTAACCTGGAGTAATACAGGAGTATGTCTGCTCTGGATTGAACGTCTCCATTCGAAAGTTTTTACACAGGTCTGAATCTGTAACAAACCAATTTTTTAAATGTTTATCTTTACACATAGGTAGGATGCTGGTACAAATATTCTCTTACAGTTTCGCTTTTACATTGCAAACAGAACATTTTTTTATCACAATAATTAGTGTTGTAATGTTTTACTAGCGAATAAATGCTTGAACAGTCATGATATCTTCTAATATTTACAATTTCTGTATTAGTCAGACTTTTTAAAATTTCTTTCTGCATATTTCCCAACATATATACAGGATAGTCTTCGAGAAGCGCATCACTCACATACTGGAAACAGTCTTCATAAATTATGTCACCAGAGTCCCATCTCAAACCATATACTTTGTACATTTGATGTTGAAAATTCATTTTCAATTCCTGATTTAAAGTATACCAAGGTCTTGGATCTTTGAAAGATAACACTTTTGTTTCAATATCGTCAGTTGCATAAGAAATTGTGAGTTCTTTAATTGTAAAAGAATTGTCTTGATAATTTTCGAAACCTTCCATGAAGCACATCATGATTGTAAATTATAAGTTTCAATCACAGAATATTAACAAGTCTAATATTGTTTACAAAAGTTCAGTTGTGGCTTCCGAATCAATTTCATCAATACCAGAACCATCTTTTGGTAAAACGGGATGATTAGTAAGTTCCATTACGTTTTGCCACCTCCACATTATGCAATATCTCCACAAATGGACTGTGTTTGGTTGATTGAAGAAAGCCAGTGTACCATACGGACAATCTTCATCACAAGGCAAATACGAGACTATTTCCTCATCGCCTCTTAAATCCTATAAGATGAACGGATATACGCGTTGAATTTTGTGTCCCGCAAACATTAGTAGAAATTCTTTACGTAGCATTAAGATGTTCTCGACATCTAAGCTTAAAAGCGATTTGCTTTGTCCATACACTAAAATGGAGTTAAACACTCTAACACAATCTTCATCGCAATTTTCACAGTGGTGACTGTTTTGAATATTACCTGCTGTTGAAACTTGTAGGCTGATGAACATATCGGAGAAAAATGTTTATTAACGAACCCATCCGGTGATACACTACCAGCATGATCAGACTTCGACAGCTGCTGGCTTAACACTGAAAGAAAAATTAATTTATTGCTTTGTATATACTATACGAATTCAAAATGGCCATGGTTTTACATTAAAATCGCTTGAATTCGAACCTTTTCGAAAAATCATTGAAATATCTGAGATTTTCACATTTCTATGGTATTTTTATACACATTTGTTCAAGTATCCACCTTTCTGATATATTCGGGTGTTAGGAACTATAAAATAAACTTGTTACAGACACAATTTGTGTTTCATATATATATATATATATATATATAATATGGTAACCTAATGTGTTAATTTCAACATTTAAATGTAGTATTTCTTTCAAATATACACATTTGCTATAAATGTTAGTTAGGTGTATTTGTAAAATAAAGTTGTAAGATATGAAGATTGGTTTTAAAAACTTTTGGTTTCGTAAAAAATATGTCTTTATGGAATATACACACATACATTAAAAATGTTAACTAGGAAAATGTCCGGATAGAAAATTTTTGAAAATAACAACTTGTTTGGTACCATGTTGTTTGGTATCAGAAAACATTAGCTAGCAAAAATGTTTGAGTGAGAAATTCCTGAACTTGATGTAATTTTTTTATGGAATAAATGTTCTTTACTGGAGACATGATATTTTCCTGGAAGGGGCATGCCTGCTTCGGTAGAGTTGGGTCGGCAGGCGTGCGCTAAATTTGCTGGTTAGGAGCGCTGGTTTCCACGGTCAGGTAACTGCTGGCTGTCGGCGTGGTTCCCCAATCTATCTTGCCATAAGGGATTGCAGTTGACTCATTGTGAGTGTCGGGCTGGGGAGGTGTTTAAAGGGTGGTCCGCACTGGCGTTTTTGAGCCTGCAATGGGCGACAGCGAATACTGTATTGTCGGCTTCGCGATGTGGAGTTCTTGGAGTGGTGGGGGAGAGGAAAAGTGGCGGCCATAATTTTTCGGGTCGGTGTTTAGCGCAGGCGGAGGCATCAGTGTGGGGAATGGGGGTGGGTTGGTAAGGGGATGGCAGAGGACTGCGCATGCACAGTAGAACTCTGTGGGGAAAGTTCCTACAGCCTTCAGTTACAAACGAGCCATCGGCCTGCCTTGTTGAGTAGCACAGGGCATTGGACGTTTCCTAGCCAATACACGTCTCAATTCGTTTATTAAAATCTTGCATGTTTGGATAAATGCTTCGGTTTTTATGTAATTGTGCGATCGTTAAGAGTTATGCGGTTATCGGAAAATGTTTACAGGAATTACTGTGATTTTAATGTGTGGTAAGAGGGAAGCCATTTTCTTGAATAGTTGCATGCTGTTAAATTAATTTCTTACTGTGTTCATTCAGGTGGAAGATAGTTCATTTGGTTTAACCTGTATTTTGCTGCATGTTCAGAGAGTCGATGGGGGTGAAGTACGCATTTATATTCGTGTTGGGAGGGGGACGGGGTGTGGAGTAATGGTGAGTTGTAATTTTATATTAGCTTGGTTCTTGTTGTTATTGATTGATTAATTAACTTTGTTTAATGATTCAGTTACATTTAGTGGATATTAATATAAATTGCATGATTGAAGTCGGTTTAATGAATACATGATTCAAGTCTTTAGGTTAAAGTAATTTTTTTAATGATTCGTACTTATTTCATTTGCTTCGCCGAAATCGTTAGTTCCTTTTATGCTATTTGGGGTGTGATTATGGTTAGTATTTGCTCGATTCGTACATTTAAATTAATAGATCGTCTCTTTTCATTGAAAAATATTTATTTCGCCAAAAAGAAAACATTTTCCCAGTATCCAGACTAGTTAAATCCTCAGTATGCCTCCAGAGAGCAAATTGCTCATTATTAGCATATCAATCACAAACAAGAAAAAAAAAAGGCACTTATACCACTTTTACACCAACATTAACACATATATAAACAATTACATCCCACTCCTCTGGTCAGTCGACTCTAGACCGTCACAGAGGACCATCAATGCTGCTCCACCTATATCACCTTTATGACAATTAATTTAAATGCCAATCAAATAATTAAAAAAAATGATATAAAATAATTTAATCAAATAAATTTGATATCAAAGAACTTTAATATAAAAATTGATATCAAACATTATTCTATTAATCGAATTAAAAAAATTAATCAAATTCATTATTCAATTAATCAAACAATTCTTTAATCTCATTTTCATATCATAATTTGACACTTAGTCTACCCTTGCACCACATGCAACTTAGCCCACTCTTGTGCTAAGTGAGCCAAAAGTGACATGCTCCCTCTACTATTGAGAATATAAATATCACTCCGATACTTGGCTTAAATTAACTCCACGATACGTCAATAAGAATGTATCCTCAAATGTGTACAGATTTGTCTGAGTGACATTAGTATGCATTAGTCATTAATATTTTGAGCAAAAGTATTGCTATATACAGACCTGCTTCTCGACGAACTTATAACTTTATAACCATGAGCAGGCAAACTTTACGGGCCAAGAAACATTATGTTGACGAAGATAACACTTCTCTAGTGATTTACTGCATCCGACGAACAAGCACCCGGCAGATAACAACTACTGTACGCCCAATTAGAGGTGATTTAAAAAGAAGAAGGCCGCTACCAAGAGACACTGGAGTAAAGCGTGTGCCTAGCAATGGCATCGAAAATACTGGCATTAGTTTTTGTTGCCTGTTTCATGCAGGTAAGTCTTACAAAAATCTTTCCTTGCTAATGTTATGCATCCAATAAACTTTAGTTTTAAAGTGCTTGAACAAAAATAACTAGTATTAGATGATTATAATATTATGGCCGTGGACAAAATACGGTACGTACCATTTCATTACGGTTAGCGCACTTGATATTTTTTCCTTTCTTGTATTAACATATGCATGCATAGTAATTGTGTTGTTCTAACATCCTATTAAATACAAATTGTTATGTTTAAATTAGACAGCTAAAGCGACGATGCTAAAGTGAGATTTAGAGCATGGTCGGAAATATTCGCCACTCTTTAGCCGACGTAAAACATCGGGGTGTTGGCATGTTTCCGCCTTTAGTACGGACGCAAGTCCTTGTTCACTATCCGCCAAGTCCGTAGTTGGCCACGGTGACAGTCGCACAATTAGGATCGAATACGGTCGAAACCCCACCAAAAACAATCTACGATACAGACGTGACTTGCAGGTTGTTTAATTTCTGTGGCAAATAAACCCCTTCCCCATACCTACAGCTAATTTTTTAAGTTGGATCCGTCTCCAATGACCCCGCTATTGACGAGACGCTAAGCTCACTTACCTACATTTAAGTTAGAAAATCTGTTTTCAGGCAATGTGTTTTGAATGCGCTCTCGCGGAGGCAGTACAGCCCGATGTCGTAATAGTCTATTCGTGGTTTCTTCCGTCTTTTTGAACCAAACCTCTGAAAAATCTACCCATGTACGACGTGTTTAGTTATTTCCAACATTTGTCACGTATCGCAATCGTTTTATACTTGTATTCATAAGAGTTAATATTTTTTTTCTGTTAAATTGAAATGTTATTCCTATTTCATCTATCAATTATCATGCTTCATTTATAAATAATTTGAATAAATATCAGTGAGACAACATGTGTGTTGGTAGCGCTTAGTAAGAAATAGTTCTTATACAAAATACTGTTACAATTAATTGCGCACGAATTCGGCACGTTGTCCTTTGGTGTCATTTTCCAGACTTAAGTAAGCTTAGTTTGTTCGAGGCGGAGGAATATCCTGGAAGTAGAACTTCAGCAGGACTTCAGAAAAGTCTGAATTAACTGTGAATGTGTTATAAGCAAATGGAACAAATGCAGTTTTTATCAAATAAATATAATTGCGTAAAATTTTCTGATTTGTATTTATATTAGAACCAGTGTAAGGTGTAAACTTTGTTAACTGCACTAAAGTGGAACTACTATAATTAAATATGTTTGAAGATTGTTTAAATATCCTGTCATAAACTGTTTTTAGCGAAACGTTGGCTAACACAATTACTTCATTTAAATATGACAAATGAATCTAAAAATAGTGGAATGGTTAAAAACATTATTTTTAGGGCTACCCTGTGTATATCCCGCTGTGGAAAGAATAAAGATACACTGATAACGACAATATTTATTTCGCACTTAAATTCGTAACTTTTATCCATTGAAACAAGCTTGCTTATGAAAGCACAGTGCGAAACACAATCTTGTATTTTTATTGTTTGCTCTTGTAAACACTGTTGTAGAGTATGAATAATCGTTACGAGATGAAGTTAATATTTAATATTTAGGCTTTACAGTATTAGAGCCAAAAACGAACTTTTGCACACGAAAATATCTAATTTCTCTATTTACTGCTAGCGTAAAAGTGATGTTTCGGGAACCCCAGCGCACCTACCAGCGGAAATTTTCCTTATGCCAAACTATCCCCTAAGAAATATCGTTTAGCTCTTAATCGGAGTAGAATATAAAATATGTTCACGATAAAATGAATACTTTTGAAAGCCCTGCTGTATGCACAATGTGTATTCTTCCGCATTACGTAAAATTAACACTACCATGGGCCTCATCACTTTATCCATGCGTCGATCAAGTGAAACTTTTAATTTATTTAAAAAGTAAATATTTCACTAATGAGTTCTTTTTTACACTTAGGTACATTACAAAAAGTACAAAGCGAAAGAAATAGTTCACGTTTTTAAAAATTGTTACCTAACACTTTCAATTTGACGTTAAGATATGGAATTATTTTCCATTCATCTATACCAACTTTACTGGGCGTATGTCACAAAGTGTGCCCGTTATAATGTATGCAGGCAGGGGCAGTGACAATTTTCTAAGGTTGATTTCAAAAGTGCTCACTATATTGTGAACCGCCTATACCTTACCGTCACGTACCGCAATCACAAAATTGAGGAAATTAATATGCCTTGGAGGAAATGCATCATACATGAAAAATTTAACATGGTGCTACTAGAGATCTGCACGCACAATGACCTATACCGAAGCGAAGAATTGTGGAATAATCAAGGGGATCCTCTCTGGGCGGGTATCAAGTGGTGTTTGGTGGGACAGGCCAAGTTTCTTGAAAAAAATAAAAATTGTGCTCAGAAAGATTTTTACTGTACAATGAAATTAAATAACTTTATATATAGCAGCAAACTTCCCCCCCCCCCCCCCCATTTTTTTTTTTTTTTTTTTTTAAATTAAAATCAGGAAGAAAGGTCCCTCCTTTTGGAATGTCCCTGTCTGTCTCTCCGCACAAGGGAAATAAATGTCCCTGTGTGGCGTCGTGGGCTGCCTGGCGTCTCGGTTGTCATGGTGACTAACCAGGGGGGGAGCTTGCGCCACGCACTTGCAGAGCAACAGTCAGGTGAGCAATAGCTGATGATGTAGGTCAGTCGAACTGGTCCCGATGCAGCAAAGGTAAGCCATGTCTATGGCCCACGAGGTAGATTCAGCTCTTCTAGGCACCAACAGACTTAGGCGTACGTTCGTTGTGCAGGAACAATCGTCACGATTGGTTGTCCGATTCTACAGTGTTGATCCCGAGAGAATTGAAAAAATGCTCCCCGCTGCACCACTGATGGCCAGTATATGTTGATATTTCAAGTGTAACGATTCATTTCGGTTCTTGCTACTATCACTGTAGAAAATTTTTTGTGTTTGAGAATGAACTTTTTTGGAAACTAGCTGCCCGATATATTTTTGCAACTCTACAAACAATTAGAGTGAATAATTTCACAAATTTTTTTTGGAGAATGTATAAAAGTAATGATGAACACTAACTAGCAAGTGATGGAGACTTCAAGTTTATTATAAACATTGTGCTACATAAACGATTTCGAATCTCTTCTAAAATAATGTGTTACAAATATACAATATCTCAGCTGTAGAGTTAACAAGAAAATCTTTAGCACCTAGTTTCCAAATTATTGTTCGTAACAAGTAGAGGAATGTATTACTGTGTAGCCACACGTGTCAGATTTCTGCTCGTAGTTTCGTCTAGTTCTCCGCCCTCTCTGCAATATTAACACCTATATTCTATGCACGGTTTCTTCACACTTTCCGAATCAAACCTTTGGAAAATAATACCGTATATGCCGTGTTTAATTATTTCATATACACGATCTAGCAAAAAGTAATAAGCACCTGTCCACAATGTGTGCTCGGTGGTTGTCACCCTGTTAGAATCTCGTAGGCCCACCTCTTGCGGCTATAACAGCAGCCACCCTGTCTGGCATGCTCTCTACGAGTGTTTGCAGGACATCCACGGGGATTCGTCGCCATTCCTCTTGCAACCATTCCATGAGTTGAGGAATGGATTTTGGCCGCGCCTGACGAGCCCTCACCTGGCGATCCAATTCGTCCCAAAGATGTTCTATAGGGCTGAGGTCGGGGCTTTGGGCGGGCCAGTCCAATCGGCGAACATTGTTGTCGGCGTACCACTGCATAGAAGCCCTTGAAACATGGCAGCTGGCATTGTCATCCTGGAAGTAACACGGGTCCATTCCATAAAAACGCCACAATGTTGGGAGCATTTCACTATCCAGAATGTTACAATATCCCGCTGTGTTCATGCTACCACGGACAAATACCAGCGGTCCTACGCCGAAGGCCGTGAAACACAAGACAACTGACGTACTGAATTCCCTATCTTCACGGGTGCCCAATTACTTTTTTGTAGATAGTGTATATGCCATGTATCACAAGCGTTTTATACCTCTGTTATGATGAAAGTACGTTATTTTTCGTTAGATTGATGTTTCACCTGTATTTTATTGATTAATTATAAAAATCCATTTATAATAAATTAAAAAAAAAACAGTGAGAATAAATATGTGTTGGTAGCGCCTAGTAATAAATAGTTCTCATACAAAATATCATTACAACCGAGTGCGCAAGAATCCGGTGCGTAGTCTTTTGGTGTAATTTCCTAGACTTCAATAAGCTTAGTATGCACGAGGCGGAGAGGTAATATGGAAGTAGAACTTTAGCAGCATTTCAGAAAAGTGTGAAGTAACTGTGAATGGATTATATACCCAAGTTTTGTTAATCTTTTCTAGCCTGCCGGGGGCCACGGTGGCTGAGCGGTTTGCCTGATCGCCTCCCACCAAGGTGATCCAAGTTCTGTCGATCGATGCAGTTGGTCGGCCGGTTTTTTCGGGGATCTCCCGTTCCCCCGCTCTTTCATTCCGGCGCTGCTCTATACTCACCTCAATCACCCTCATCGGCTTTAAAGACCTCGATGTTAAGAGCCGTCCAAATCTCTTCACTCACTTTTCTAGCCTGCCGAGATTTCGTGGGCACGCTTCGTTTGTTATAGAGTATAATTATTGACCGCTTCTAGTGTTAAGGTTCCCGCGTTCCTGGAGGTTTTTCTCGCGTTTGAGCCGAAGAGGCGCAGGAACGATAAGGCGGACACTGCCTCGCTCGTCAAGTGTGCCATCGCCTCTAAGCGCAAGGCTCTGAACTGCGTGTACCTACGGGACTTACAGCGGTGACCTTAGTTTTTTTGTTGATAGAAATTTTGTAGGAAGGTCCAATCCAGGGCCCTTGGGTAGTTTTGTATGTATCTGGCGCGTATATTTTGAGATGCAACCCTTTGAAAAAAAAAAGTCGTGTTTTTACACGTTTTGGAGTGCTCTGAAATTGTGATTCTAATGAGCGTGACATGTTCTTTATGTAGATCAGCACACTGAACGCACGTTTAAAAGTCTCGCAGAAAACGTTAATAACTGACACTCTGTAAAGCTGGACTCACAACCATCCGTTTCATCCGTCAGTCGCCCGTCCGTCCGTCGGTCACGTGATCTTCAACTAATCGCAGGGCAACTTTTTTTCTATCCGTCAAACACACATCAAACTTTAAGTTTCGACGGACGGACGGACGGATGGGCCACCGCCTTGTAATATCATTCCTTGAACATGGCTGTCGGAAAACAGTCACTTGTTTGTTGTCTAAATATTTTTCTTTTTTAAATACACAAGGCAGTGAAGTTGTTTACTTTTTTACGTTTCACCTTTGAATTGAACTGAAGATGACTTGTAGATTTTCGGAGGAAATGATGATAAATTACGTTGGGAAAGAGAATATATTTATTACATTTATTATAAACATTTGTTTGTGCGCGAGAAAGTTAGTGTTGTTGGGTGGTAACACTGGAAATTTTCTTGCCCGACGGATTGACGGACGACGGACTATTGTGAGTCGCTTTCAATTGACGGACGAAAAAATCGACGGATGGCTGACTGACAGACGGGTGACTGACGGAAGCGACGGATGGTTGTGAGTCTAGCTTTACGCAGTTCAAATATTATGTAGGCCGGGTGCTTAAGGGAACTATAGAAAGCGCTGTGCTCGCATTCACTGAACAAGCAGGCGTGACGTTCCAAAAGGACATTGACGCTCGGAAGGGTGTAGAAAGCATATTTTTTTCCAGTGGGGGTTCACATTTACAAGACACTAGGTTACAATAGCACCCCCCCCCCCCACCATTCCACTATATTCTCCGTGATTCTACGTCTACGCCCACGCACATTAGGCGAGCGAAGAGAGTATCCTGGCAAAGCTTTTCTTTCAAATTTATTTTTTAAAGAAATGTTAGGAAACAATATAATTTTATTGATTCCTGAATATTATTTGTGTTGGACTGTTGCTAATTTTATTACACCTGCAGTCAGTGTAAGTCAGTGTCAGTATCAATTGCCACTGATACGTCATTACTATAGACGATTCACGGTAAAGTGAGCACTTTTTTAAGCCCTGCTAAATTTTTCTTTTCATTAGATTTCTACCTTCCTGTCACCCTTTAATATAAACATTCCCATCAAACTAATAAACACAGTGCAAACATTTCACCATTAATAAAAGGTAACTTCTGGAGCTGCAATAAAATCTGTTTATTAGTGGTTGGTGCCTGTTGAAAAGGCCTTAAAAAGAGCTCACTTTACCGTGGCCTTATATACTTTAAAAGCACTCCATTACCACTGAGCTACATTTTTTTTTTGAAACTGCCCTTCTAAAATTAGAAAAATTTGGGATAATTAAAGTCTTTAATTTAAAAATGCGGTTTTCACGTAACGAAAAAAGAATTAATAAAATACAAGATTACTTTTGCAAAATAAAATTAAAGGGACGCTCCGTTTGTTTACCTGATTCTCCGCCCTCGTCGCTTGTCATCTAGTTGACAGGTCGGGAAATGTTTTAACTTCCCACAGTGGCTTATTCCTCGTAGCTTACATAGTCTTATGACGCTCGCCTAGTCCGAAATACGTGTCTTAAAATACGTTCGATGTTGAAATAAAAGTAATAGTATTAACTGAAATGAAAAGCTTTCGTTTTAAGAAAATTATGCGAAAATTGCAGTAAAGAATAAAATCCCGTATAAATATGATTCAGGGGTCCATAGGAGTCATAATTTCAGTGGGAATCCGTATAATTTCAGTGATGATCACGATCTCCACAACCCCCACGGCTTCTACGGCCATGTCCGCTCGCCTTAATTAACGAAAAATGTATCCTTGGAGGGTCATCACCCTAGACACCACCGTTCGAGAAGATTTTGTGGGTAAAGGTAGGGACGATTATGTTACTGCGCCTGGCAGTCAAGCAACACGACAGTCTCACTACGTATTATTCCTTGAAGTAGTTATTCAAAGTGTCCTACATCAACTTCCACACACGCACACACACACACAGGCTACAGCGTCATTATCCTGGCTGTCGTTCCATTTCAAATACTACCTTTAATAGTGATAATAAAACATGTGTTTCAGCTCCACCTTCAAGGGTACGTAACAACACCTTTATGAAGCATCGTGGACGATGTGTCTCATATATGCTTCTGACTTATTTTTAAATAGGGAATACGCAGACGAGTTTGCATGTGTGTGATTTAGACTCTCTTGCCGGAATCACATAGCCCCGATCAGCACAGCACGGCACGACTAGAAACGCAATCACGACACATTTCATTGTGACTACATGAATTTACACCACGACCGACACCACGCTCTCGGCATTTAACATAGCTATCTAGAAGGCGCTGAAATACTTCGTTAGTTTCAAAGGCGGTAAACAAGAGAGAGAGATTTGTAATACATAATGGTGACAAATTGGTATCGCTAATGCATACAAAGGTAAAATTATTATTTTTAAGAGTTAGATACTGTAATTTCCAATTTGTTTTTCTTTTAAGCTGCGTATTCACCGTTGTAGGGAAAGCTTGCAATACAATTTCATCTTGCAATGCTGTACATTCTGTGCATCGTGCCGCACGACACGACGAAGAATATAGATAATTTCTAATCTAAAATTGCTGGTCGAACGACAAAATCGGCCGGGCTTACGACGATCTATCTTGCATTTCATTGGCTGTTGGTCGTGGTGTCGTGCGCATCGGGGCTATGAGATTCCGGCATCTCTTTTTCTCCGTGTGTGTATAATGTCGGCTAAAAATAGTCAACGTTGCCAAATATTTTCAAATCCCAGCGACATCAAACGAAATTTATAAAATTAGGAAAGGAAATTCTGTCGAAACGAAGTCTTAAAGCGGAGTTGTAATTGTCATAACGGCTCACGCGCTGAATCTACATGACACCTTGCACGTATCTGCAGCATATCTTGCATTTACACCGGTTATCTCCGTCGAATTTCTGGAAAGCACAATAAAACTGAACTTTATTACATACGTAAATTTACACGTGGGTCTGTTTGGGTTCAATTTAAAGCACGAAGGGCATTCAGAGAAAATTTGTTAAGGGCAAACTTCTTCCTACGTTTTGAATTCCTGGTATTTCTTCTTTATTCATGGTTTTAAACACCAAAATTATAAGAGTATATAGGCTGTTCACTGTAAGGTGAGCACTTTTTAAGGCCCTTATAAAATTTTCCTTTCATCCAATTGCCATCTGCCTGCTGCTTTTTAATATAAATATTGCAATGTGGCCAGTAAACACAGTGTATACATTTCACCGCCCTCAAATGTTAATGCCCGAGGCTACAATAAGATATAAGTATTAGTGGTTAATGCCTGTTGGGAGGGCCTTAAAAAGTGCTCACTTTACCGTGAACAGCCTATAGAAATAGCGAACTAGCTACTGGATTTGAACTGGAATGCAGATATAAACACAAATATACGGACCTATAATTATGTCAAAATTGAGCAAAAGCCATATTGTGTCGTAATTACGAGTTCATTTTTTTTTTATGTTTTGGCGTGAGGTCGCGGTTGGAGAATGGTAGCGACACCGCGTCTGTACCGTTCTTCGTGCAGAGTTCTGGCGGGAAACACTCACCGACGAGTCTTGTAGATTTCTTACCGGCTGCTCTGCTGTTGTTGGTCGTGGCCGAATCACCCAGGTGGCCGGGCTGTTCTCCCGATCTTCTACGTCTCAATTGAAGGCTTTCTACACGGCTCGTTACACTGAAAAAAAAATTTATAGTAAACTTCCTAAATTGTAATGGAAGTTTTCACCTCTACATTGTATGGAAATAATACCAAACGTCAGACTACAAATATATGAATGTTTCACTGAACAAAAAAAAAAGATTTTGCGGCGGCCACAAAATATATTTTTTTTTTCAGTGTAGCTTCTCTACTGTACAAAATTGGGAACTTCCCTATGCATTAGACTGTTTCCTGGACAAATGTAGGAATATTACCATGAATGTAATGGGGAAAAATATTTACCATTCGCACTTTCACGATATACGTATACGCTAAGGGTGGTAATTTTGCGAATAATTTCTTAGAGGGTAGGCTGCTAGCCGTTGGCAGTCGTGGTCAGCCCAGTACCTCTGCGGGTGCCCGTTGTGAGGTGGCCAGTTATGCTGGTATCACATGAGCTAAAGGCTGTTCACGGTAAAGTGACCACTTTTGAAAACCCTGCTTAAGATCTACTTGAATGCACGTTGTGTATTTTTCCGCCTTGTGTAAACTTAACATCTCCATGGGCCTCATCACTTTATTCATGCGTCGGCCAAGTGAAACTGTGAAATTTTTAGGAAAGAAAATATTACACTAATTGTCTCATTTTCACACTTCTATGCATATAAAAAACAGAAATCGAATGAAATAATTTAGGTTATCACAAATGGTCATCTAACACTATTTATTTGACGTTAACATATGCAACTATTTTCTATCGATCATTACCAATTCTACTGGGCAAATGTCACTCAGTGCGCCCATTAAAATATATGCGTTCAGGGGCAGTGACATTTCTAAGGGCTATTTCAAAAGTGCCCACTTTATCGTGAACAGCCTTTATATGCGGAGATATAAGGCCACTCCGCATGCCAATTAAACACTGATAAAATTACATGTTACGCTGAAAACCCTTAAAATGTCTGGTTGATGGGTCCAGCTCCCGAAGTGCCTTTAAGAGGCAAGGCCTGTAAATCAAAACGCTAACTTTGGGATTGCAGTCATTTATTGACGTTTCGACACTACAAACAATCGACGATGCTTAGGGGAAGGTGGGGTAACTGCACGCACCTAACTTTGACACATAATATTTCTGTAAGTAAGTTGAAAACAACAATCAAATTCGGTTGTAGCCATGCGACATTTAGTCAGTTTTAATATACCTGAGTTTCAGTGCGTTGCATAAAAATTGGAATGTTTTATTTATTATATTATTAAAATATGCATTGCGTGTGATTACCCGAATTGAGGGGGTAATCATACGCGCTGCATTTGTGTTTCGTACCATTACCCCTCTGTGCAATTTCTGTTACTCAGATATTTTCCCGAACTTTCCCTAAAAAGTAATATATTTTTTCGGATGAAAATTTACCTAAATCACAAAATAAACTTTTTATATTCTACTAGGGATTTAAAACAATCAATTTTCTAATCATATTTAATTTATGTCTAGATTCTTATCAGCTAGTTCTAATTCTTGTAGCCTTAAAGCAAGAATGAGCTAACGCGAACTCAGGCTTGTTTGGATGAAAATGTATTTCTAATTAGAATCTATCTCGTTTATTATTTACATTCTAAATGTATAACTATAAGGATAACACAAAATAACATTATTGAAAACAAAGAAGAAAAAATTCCAATTTTAAATTAAAATAACCAGTCAAAATAATTTCAGAAAATGTGTAAAAACTACATGATATAGAAGTATTTCAATATCAAAGTTATGAAATAATTAAATATTTGCTTGACAAATATCACATACAAAATTATGGTGACTATCTGCAGTATTATAGTCTGGATGGACCCATCCCGAACACCTACCACAACGGTACCACAGTTCTCTCTCTGTCTTTATCAAGCCCTCCACAAAACAAACAATCCTCATTAGTGCCATTCTTTACTGGTAAAGACGAAGCTAGCATATCCATATATTCCACGCCATCATCCCGAACACCTACCACAACGGTACCACAGTTCTCTCTCTGTCTTTACCAAACCCTCCACAAAACAAACAATTCTCATTAGTGCCATTCTTTACTGGTAAAGACGAAGCTAGCATATCCATATCTTCCACGCCATCATCCCGAACACCTACCACAACGGTACCACAGTTCTCTCTCTGTCTTTACCAAACCCTCCACAAAACAAACAATTCTCATTAGTGCCATTCTTTACTGGTAAAGACGAAGCTAGCATATCCATATCTTCCACGCCATCATCTTGACAAAGATATGCTGTGTTTCCTTCGTCTTCGCTCAAGGAAATAGACCTAGCCCTACCGTTGGAAAGATTTTTCTTTGCTTCTTTTTCAGTTTTGTGGTTTTTTTTCCTTTACAGCATCTTTAACTCGCGCTTCTGATATCTTTTTCCTCTTTCTTTCCAGTTCTTCTAAGGCAGTTTTTCTCGGAGTGGCTGTTAGAATATCTTAACGCTGTTTACTTCTCTGCACCTTTCTGGGCCCTGTAGGGCTAGTGCCTGATGTTGATGGTTTTGGAACTGGGGAAATTTCTGTAACAGGAACATGCGATGGTTTAATTGCAACAATTGCCTCTTTACCTGCACCAGAAGGTAAATTTTCCTGGAAAACTGTAGGAAATGAAGTTTCACCATCGCCATTGGATTCTGTTTCCGCAATTGTTGGAGCTGTGTCTAAGGACACAGGTATGAAATTTTCTTCTTCAAAAACTGCATCATCGAAAGGATAAATTCCTGGTTTGGCAAAACCAGACACAGCTTTTCTGACTCCTGATACTTTTTCGTAGGCAGTCTTTAACAATCGAGAGACATCTTATTTGTTTATTCTCTGAAACTCGGTGGTTTTTTAAAATAATGTACATTCTCTATTGTACGCCAAATAGTGTTAGGTCCAGTGGTTGCATTCGGTGACTCGTGTGCGGCGGAAGGAAAGAACTACAATGCCATTGTCCCTGCAAAAATTATAAGCTCAAAGTGAGGTATGACTTGAATGATTGTCCATGAGGAGAAGTGTAGGATGCTGTTTTGAAGACTGGGTATTTGCTACAAAGTTCTTCAACCATTCTAAAAACGGGGTCTTCATTCATCCGTCCTGACTTTGACATTTTGTAGATGCTTCCAGCTGGACCCCATGTTTTATCCCCGATGAATCCCGCTTGCCAGGAAAAATAAACATAGGTGGTACAAAAGTACCAGTAGCATTCATTGCACAACAAAGGGTTGTGTGTTTGCCACACTCCAGGCTTGTAGCGTTTTCTACCTGCTTCTGAAACTTTGGACCTACTATAGGAGGAGGATTATGAACGGTTGTAATGCCCGTCTCGTCGACGTTGAAGATTCGTGATGGTAGGAAGTGGTACTTTTCCATGCCAGTTCTTCCATTGACAAAGAAATTATTTACTCCAGGTTTGTTAAAAGGTAACATTCTATTTACTGACGTTGATTCAGGCTTTCGTAGACCAAGCTGAGAATTCCGTTTTAAGAAACCAAGTGCTCAGTCCTTTCCGGCATGTTTGGTTGTTTCATTGAAGTTATGTTTGATGTTATTTCTTTCCGCGTATTCATAAGCGATTCTTATAAGCTCAGTCAAGGTGATACCATAAAAAGTTTTGCAAGGAGGAGTAGGTGGAAACTAATTTCCGCTTCTTGAATTCTATTGAAAACTGTTTTCCTTCCCATGCAAGGTCCTGTAACTAAACCTAATTTTAGTATTTTCTTTAAAGTGGCTACGTGAATACAATACCTGCGATCAACAGCTCTTCTCTTTTCCCCATTTCTAATGCGGTTAAGAGCTGCTGTTAGTCGTTCCTCTGTCCAAGAAGCTTTTGCAGTCATGCGTTTTGGGTTTCGTGGCATCTGTAACAAAAGAAAAAAATGGTTAAAGAACTTAAATTAGGCTAATATTTTAGTCAAAACTGTTAACCATTTCTAAAGAACATTAGGGTTTTACATGTATATGTACTAAAATGTTAAATTTTACTTAAAACGTCACTTTTACATGACTTTAATGAGCTGAAATACTAAATAATTATTCAATAATTATAAATTCTGAGGAAATAATTTTTTTTAAAATTAGCATCAAGAAATTTCAAATTTTTATTCGAAAATAGAGTATATATGTATTATGTGTATATATAATTTTTTCTGTTATTTTGACCATTTATTAAAATATTGGTATGATAAATTAAAACAATAATTAATACTGGATTACAAACGGGGTAATGGGACGCAGAGCGGGTATTCGTATGCATGCCTGTATACGAATACCCCAAAGGACGCCATGAGTGTTTGTTGACAGCCCCAATTGAAACAATCCACAAAGTATGATAGCTTACAGCATTAAGTTATAGCAAAAGCATCACTAATAATTTACATACCACTAAAGTTCTACAAAAGTAAACAGTTTTTTACTTACCTCAAATGCAATTAAAGCATTAACTTATATGAAATATCTCCAAAATAAATTAAAAAAAAAAAAAACACAAAATCCGACACAACTTCAGTTGTACGGTGTCACCACTGGACTAGAACGAAGTTTCGCTCCTCGCCGCTGAGCGGCACTAATTGACAGCTCTACGTGTCCTCGTCTTTAGCCAAATGTTACGTGCGAACCATTACCCGCTGCGTCCCGTTATCCCACATACCCCTACGTCTTTAAGCGGACCCAACGCACTCGTCGAGGGGCTGACGCGGGAAAAATGAGCGTATGCTCTCCGACTCAAAAGTTGTACTTATACTCCTGGGGCTGTAGGTCTGAAGGAGGTGGAGAGGCGCTCCTCCTGGGCGGTGAAGTTACTTTAAATAATATTCTGGTTGCAAAAGAAGTTAACGATGGAGGGTGGCTGTGTTGTGGACACTGCCGTTTGTTTCAAGTGAATACGTCTACGTTGACGCGCTCGGAAGCCTTGATGTTTATTTTACGTTTCCGGCACCTCTTCACTCTATCATACGGGGTTTTACGGGTATCACTGGATTGCTTTTGAGATGCTCTTTCTAACCGTATACGATTTCTGTATTTCGACTTGGCTTTTTGACGAGTACCTGTAGGCCGACATTGTGTTAAGTTTTCTTAATTTTTTTAAACATTAAACTCATACAATTCCACCATAACCACGCCACACAAATGTTATTATTCATACAATCGATTGATATTGACGAGAGCTGTCGACTGAAATTAAAACGAGCGTCGTAGTTTCTCCTAGTCAAAAGTTATAGTACGCGAAATTTATGAGACGTGGTGAAACAAACTAAAAATTGCGACCCACCCCCTTCGGCCCCAACCGCCCCGCGCGATGCTTCGCACTCCTCACTTAATGTAACATATTCTTGGATTCTTTGGTAATCGAGTGGCGTAATTGAATTTTGAATGTAGACGATAGATTCGGAGCTGCAATGCCAAACTGTATTCCTCGATTTTGTTATTATCGCGTTTTCTGGATTGCCTACCGCTATGGTTGCAAATTTAAAGACGTATTCACTTCAAAACTAGTGTTCGTGGTGGTTTAAAAAGAAGTTGATGAAGTTCCCGGGAGTCACGCGGTCTGCTCCGTTGAATGTCAGTTTCAGACAAAATGGCTCCCCGTATCTTTCCGGCCACTTGCCGTGAGGACACCGGAAGTCTGAAACGCGTGAACGTAAAAGAAAATATAAAATAAGTGTTGATTACAATACATAGGTGGGAAAGTTCCCTTAGCTAAATGTAGATTGAACAGTGTCCCTAGCAAAAATTTACATATTTTTTATTATAAACAAGCTACTGAATTATGTATGACAACGCACTATAGATGTGCTTTCAGATTTTTTCTTTAAACACATATATAGTCAAGAAAAACCAAGTATCCATTACGACACATGGAGTTATAGGCTTTTCACGATAAAGTGAGCACTTTTTAAGGCCCTCCCAACAGGCATTAACCGCTAATAAATATATCTTATTGCAGCCTCAGGCAATAAATTTTGATGGTGGTGAAATGTATACACTATATTTATTGATAACATTGCAATGTTTATATTAAAAAGCAGCAGGAAGATAGAAATTGGACGATAGGAAAAATTTATAAGAGCCTAAAAAAGTCCTCACTTGACCACGAACAACCTATACGCCTTAATCAAAAGTGTAATGGAGTAGTTCCCAAGTTCTGGGTCTAATTGGCGACCTAGAAATGTTTGTGTTTTTTTTTAAGCAGGTGATGATGCAACTGTCTTCGGCTGCCACCATGAAAATGATACGAAGAAGCAAGAGCAAAATCAAGACCTTCAGCGGCTCTCCTAAGAACGTGTTTGTGCAAGCAGCGACGGCAAGAGTCCGATACCTCGGCAGTGCGGACCACGCAAAGAGCAGACATGCAGAAATCCAAGCCAAGTCCACGAGCTCGCTCGCTGATCTGTGGGAGAACATCGTGGTCTCAATTATCCGCACGGGCAGCTCACCGTTTCCCTGAATTTCGTGCAATTGTCATCAATTAATATCCCCTCTGACTTCATGCGTTGTATCTACTAGGCTGGATAGCAATGATGTTAAAGAAAATAATAAATATTTAGCTGATAGTAGTCAGTCCTTTATGTTTTTGATCTGACAAAATAAAGTACGCGTTATGAAAATACTTTAACAGTGGTTCACGGCAAATGAGCACTTTTCGCTCTACTCCGGGGTTTCTTTCTACCAATAACATTAAATAGTATATAAATAAAATATATATAATATAAATAATATATAAACTTCCGCCACATGTAAGACTTTACAATGTCATGGTTCTCATGAGTAACCCAAAGCTGTGAAATTTTTATAACCACACTCATATACTCGTTCTTATTGCAGTGTGTATAAAACAACAAAAAGTTATCATTACAACTAATAAGCCAACTATCCTCTACATGGATGCAAATAGTTTTTAATGCAGTTCTTAAAAACGTAGGCTGTAAGTAAGCTTTGTCGTCTTGTTTAAAGATACATAATTATAGATGGAACCAGACACATATGCAATACTAGTGGGAAAAATACATATACACTCGTGCATTACCCGGGACTGGAACCCGTAGTACTGTAAGCTGGTATGCAATAAAATGCATTACGGATATAGGATTAGGACTAGGAGTATAAACTCCGGTCGTACTCAGTCTAATATCTTGGCAGACACGATTTACTAACCTGAAAAATGTGCAGGTAGTCATTTCGAAAATCAAGTATGTGAGTGACTTAAATTATGTAAGTTCGCGTGGATCCCTGTAGCTCTATTTGTGTGCAAAATGTGGTGGAAATCTGTTGTTTAATTCACGAGATATGGCCAAAAAAAACATATTTTCTTATGTGGTGCTTTCTTCATAAATAGCGGACAAATAATATCGATGTTTGTCATAGATATTGCCAGCATATAAAATCAAATTTAAATTATTAGGAACATATATCATACTATACTAAAATACGTATTTGAATGCCCGTTATATTGAAAATACGTAACTATCTTCTTGAGTTATAGAAATTCAGAACGACTAAAAGTATAAATTGTCCCCTGAAATTGGTGGGGATCGTTTGATTGTTTCCCCAAGATATGACACAAAAATTTTATATTTAATGTGGCGCTACTTAACAAAATGGTGGACAAAAGAGGCTCCGTATAGACGTACATAACTGTTGTAATAAATTCTAACAGCATACCAAGTTAATTAGAAATATTTTACAGGGTTTCATAGATATAGCATAATGAGCTAAAATGATACTAACACCATTTTTTAAATAAGTGCATGATAAACTAAACAATATTACTTTACGTGGCTTTTCGTTGTACTGGTTGGCTGCTAAATTTGGTAGTAGTCGGTAGCTTTTTTCCGAGGTATGACACAAAATCTTCATTTTTTAAATGTAGTGTTATATTACAAAATGGCGCGCAGAAAGGCTGTTTATAAACACTTTTAATTTTTGCAATATTTACGGTCATCGTAAAAAGTTAGTTTGAAATTGACTGCATGGCTTCGTAAATAGCTCAAATGTTTATATAGTCGCCATTTTGAGAATAAGTGTCTGATTTACTTAAGACATATCAGTTTACATGGCCTGTCATAACACTCCTTTCCTCCCAAATATGGCAGTAATCGGTTGATTTGTTTTGAGTATACAACACAAATTTGTATTATTTAATGCCATACTATTACACAAAATAGTTGAGAAAACGAGGTTATGTGTTGACTTTTTTATATTTGCAACAGATACTTACAGCGCTCCAAGTTTGGTTGACATTGGTCAAATGGTGTGGTAAGAATAGCAAACTAAATTAAAATATTTATATAACCGCCATTTTAAAAATATGTCTTATACTTTTAAGCTGCAAAAGTTTGCATAGTCTAATTTGGTATTACTTTCATGCCACCTTTGGTATGAATGGCTGAGTAGTTATCGAGATATTACAAGTTCTATTCTAAAATGGACGACCAGTAACCACATTCCTATCTAATTTCAATGCCTACATGATGCACTGGAAACGCTCCAGATTTGGTTTAAAATTGTTAAATGTTTGCTGAGATACGACACAGTGCCCTAAATTTTTATGTCCGCCATTTTAAAAATAAGCATCCGGCATGACTGAAAACTATAAGCCAGGTTTTCTTACTAAGTACTATATGTGTACCGAGTTTGGTTAAATTCGATTCACGGGTTAAAAAAAGTTTTACGGTGACAGACACAACAAAACACACAGACAATAAGGCATAACTTCATAAGTATAACAACCCTTTGAAATATGGATTAAAATGGCATACGATATCAATTGATGTACTGTTGATAACGAAGAAATTTGATTGAATAATGACCATTCACGAACTGGTGATCGTTCAGAAGATAGAAAAATATCAGAGAGGAAACTAAGTTAATTCACACAGTGTATTTATTATGTTGGTACCCTAAATTGTATTACAATTAAATGTAATAATGAACAGAAGTTTTAAACATATAACACAACCAGACTTCCTCGCAGAAATGCGCAAAATGTCAGTTGTGTGTCTCAAATGTATAAGCATACTTGAACACAGCAATGATGGTTAATTCTTATATATTATAAATAACGTGCTCTGCAAATGTTTTAAATATATCCGAAATATTGTTACTAGCGGTGCAATAAAACTATATAATAACCACAATTGAGGTAAGTCATTAAAATTACGTGTGGGTAACTACTGCACTTTACATTGCTCCTTGCCATAAACGACTTTGGGCGGTGTCTATTAAAGTCACACAGGCGCGGTAGCTATCTCACGATTGCCGGGCCGTTCTGTTGTCGTTCTGTAACTGACCTGTCCGTGACGAGCTACAGATGCGTGAGCGTCAAACAACTGACTTTGCGCGACGTCGGTCGGCAAAATAATACCAATGGTATGTCGTGGATTGATACATTTACACTTATAAGTTTGCACTAGCAGAGTTTAATAAATACTGTTACCCGTTCGCTGCTTCGCATCCCGCGCGAGCGAGTGGAAGTGAAGGACAAAAGTTATATGATAGCGGCGGTAGCCAGTCAAATAGGTTTTTTGAAAGAACAAGCGAGCGATAGGCCGGTGGCCGCGTATCTCTTACAGAAAGCAATCCGATACGATAATTCTTTTTGCGGCCCGGTGTTTCCTTCGCGTGGGAAGGCGCCGAGAGCTGGAGGTAAAATTTGCAATGTTAGACGAAGAGAGCGGCCTATCACAAAAGACGTCGCCGCACACGCCGATAAACTTATCGCAGCTCGCGCCTCGCGCCTCGCTGACACTGAGAAGCTCATATTTCACCATTTATCACACAGGAATGTCGTCGGCATCACCACTGCCTTTCCTAGAACAACTTGGATTGCCTAGAACGTTCTAGATGTACCTCAAGCATAAATACCACATGCGGGTCTCGGATCGTGAACCAAGAGTTTGGCACCTCGTGCGACCTTAAGGGACAGTTGGGCGATTCCGGAGCGGCGAGGGACGACTGCAGCAATCTGCGAGAGTGCGTCGGCGAGCTTGTGTGCAGTGAAGAGTGCGACTGATCTGCGGGACTGTAGACTGGATGCGTGAGTGAAAAGACATTCGGGACGATGGAAATAGACGTTTTAACCAAACGTGTGGAAATAATTGGAGCAGTTTAAGGGAGTAAATACAAGAGTAAATACTGTAATAAAGACTAATTGAAATAGAGATAGTAATTAAATATTGCGCCCAATAAGAATAATAAGAGTTAATAGGAAGCTTAGACTGGTATCTAACAGATGTTTGATTGTCTGTAGCATTGAGAATAGATTAAATTATTGAATTTAGTTCTTTTATTTTTATTAAGACTTCCATCCCTCTCAAACTCAGATACGCCCCTCAGGAATCCCATGCAACACTGGTGTCAGATGTGGGATGAGACAATTATTATTTAATCAATCGTAAATTAAATTAGAATATAGGCAAGTAGTTAGTGTTTTTAAAATAAATTCATTAATTGGAATAGTTGTGGGTGCAAATAATTAAGACTGTTTTGTATAACTGATGCTGTGAATGTCAACTAGAAAAATGTCTGTAGAACTGGAAGCGCTATGAGCATTAATTGAGGAATTAAGTGGCCAAGTAAGCAAAGTGCAAATATCTTGAGGAAGATGTAAATACCCAAATTAGTAGCGTGAAAGATAGTGTACATGACATTGTAAATACCCAAATAAGTAGTTTGAAAGAAAGTGTGAATGAAACTGTAAATTCCCAAAGAAGCCCTGTAATCGGAACTGTAAATAGTGTTAATGAAAATGTAGGCAGGGTAGATACGAAAGTAGTCACAGTAAATGAAAGTGTTGACAGGAAAATATAAGACATTTGCGAGTTAGTGAATGAAAGAGTTGACTATGTGGAGAAGAAGGTTGACAGTGTAAATGAAAGGATGGACAGTGTCGAGAATGAGATTAAACAGAAGATCAGTGGAGTAGAGTAGCAGATGGAGGAATTTATTCAGCAACGAAGTGCCATTTCCATCACACCTGCAGCCGAGAAAAGTGGGGGGACAATACAAGTCGTCACTAACACAGTGACCTTGGAGGATAGCACGCAGATTTATGGCGTTGGTGTCGCATAGCCAGGAGTGGAAAAGGAGGTCTCAATTAAGCCCACCCCTTACGATGGCTAGACATTTTGGCGGGAGTGCCAACACAAGTTTGAAATAGACGCCACCCTGAATGACTGCTCAGCCGAACAGCGGGCTTACTGCCTCGTGGCTGTACTGAGAGGCCCTGCACTGATAATATTACATTCTCTACAAGAGCACATCGACTGGAGTACCCTATACTGGTGTCAGCCTTGGAGCTATGTTTCGGCGACAGGTACCTGCAACATGCCCAACTACGAAGTCGCACCCAGCGACCAGGGAGCCACTGCAAGAGCTATGGCAAGACATTGTGCGGCTGTCCCACCTATCTCTAGAAGGGTGCCCGAGGAGGCGCGTGACATCATCGCAGTCGGCTTTATCATTGATGTCATCGCCGACACAGAGGTATGGCAAGCGATACATCTGGCTGCACCCCACACCATAATGGACTCCCTGGTCCGAGCACTGGAGGCGGAGTCAGCAAGACAGGGGGCCGCACCCTGACATCCAGTACGGGCAGTGATGCTGAATGAGGATGACGAAGACAGCATGAAGAAGACACTGAAGGAGTTGCAGATGGCTATGAAGATATCGCTTCCAGGGTCCGTGCTGCAGATATCCCCCCCCCCCACCAACACAACTTAACGGCCGGAGTTTTGATCACGTGGACAGCCGGGAATCTTAGAGGCTATTGCCCGCAGCAACCGAAGCAGCAGCGGGAAAAGAGGCAGCGAGAGGTAGGTGAGAATACAACTCATTCGATAAATCTTAGGGGGCGAAGGTCGAAAGGCACCAATGTTATTTCATGTACGGTCGGTAAAATTGGATTGGGATGCAATACTGATGGATGGGAACCTGAATGATGTTCCTTACCAGAAGGTCATCGATGCTGGGGCGACCATAACAGTAATAAGTCAGACATCCTCGGATCGCCTGACGATAGTATAGAACGATGTTGCTTGACTACAGTAACAGGTGAGA
The DNA here is from genome assembly GCA_029891345.1 of Dryococelus australis. Lineage (NCBI taxonomy): Eukaryota > Metazoa > Arthropoda > Insecta > Phasmatodea > Phasmatidae > Dryococelus > Dryococelus australis. Next base: position 130,734,251 of record CM056999.1, read on the forward strand.
CCACACCAGTTAGAGGCAAGAGAAAAGTTATATTGAAGCTTGGTGGCCTTAGCATAGTGCACGATGTTTACATAGCAGAAATAGAGGATAAATGTATCTTGGGTCTTGATGTGCTATGTAGGCTGGCGTGTTGTATCGATACTCGACTTGGTGTGCTAATGATAGCAAGTACAGAGCTGGTGGTGTCAACATGGCATAATTTGTCCTCCCCAGTTAGCTGCCCAGTAGTAAGTGGCCAACTCACTGTGCTGACCACTTCTAGTGAAATTGTCATTACGGGCAGATGTTAACGAAAGTTTGTCTGACGTTTAGCTCTAATTGAGTCAGCAGAATGGATTGGTGTCCTGCAAGTTAAAGTCGTAGCAAGGACGTTGGTCTCTTCTAATTCTGACAGTTTCCAGTTAGAATGCTAAATTTGTCCGATAGTGTCATTCGTATTGAGGGGGGGGGGGGGGGGCTGTGATAGGTGTTTGCAAGCAGGTCATGTAGGTACTTCCTAATGTTCCAGAATATTCTAGAGTAAAACAAATAGAATGCAATTTACCAGAAATACTGGAGGAATTTCTAATAAGAGCAAAGGATTATCTTAACTGGCCGCAGTTGAAGGTTGTCTCTGAATTACTGCAGAGAAATAGAGATGCCTTGTCATGTGGATCAAATGACCTTGGAAGGACTAACATGTCCTGCCATCAGATAGATACAGGAAATGCCAGGCCCATAAAGCAGCCCCTAAGACGACTGCCACTAGTTTCGAACGAAGCAGTTGAGGGAATTCTGAAAGAAATGAAGGTGTTAAATGTGATGGAACCTACAGTTAGTCCATGGTAGCCACCCATTGTACTCGTTAAGAAGAAATATTGGTCTCTGAGATTTTGCCTAGATTATCGCCCGCTTAATAATGTGATCAAGAAAGACTCTTATCTGCTTCCAAGGATGGATGACACATTAAACAGCCTAGCAACTTTACAATAGTTTTCTACTTTGGACGTGAAAAGTGGGTACTGGCAGTGCGCGGTGGCTCCAGAGTACCAAGAGGTGACTGACTGCATTTTGTGTCCAAGAGAAAATGAACCTAATGGTTCAAATTTATGCCTTTTTGGCTATGTAACGCCTCTGCCATTTCTGAATGCCTGATGAAACAAGTTTTGTCTTTAAATACTTGTCAGGTTTACCTAGATTACATTCTTGTTACAGGAAAGACATTTGAAGAGCACCTATCATGCTTAGAGACTGTATTCCAGAAAGTGTCAGCACCCAAATTGAAACTGGTCCCTAAGAAGTGTCACCTGTTCCAAAAGAAAATTAATTCCTTGAGACATATAGTGTCAGCCAAAGGAATCGTAACAGACCCCGAGAAAACAAAAGCATTAATAAATTGGCCGACATCAACCAACAAAACTGAAGTGCGAAGTATTCTGGCATTATGTGCTCATTACTGAGGAAAAAATAACATTTAATTAGACCACTGGCTATGAGAATGCTTTTCGTAATCTAAAGGAAATCATGATACCTCCGCCATTCCTAGGTTTCCCGAAAAGTGAGGGCATGTTCATTTTGGACACTGATGATAGTGATGTAGTCATTTAAACTGTGTAATCTCAAATTCTAGTAGGGAAGGAAAGACCACTAGAATACTTCAGTAAAGTACTGCATAAGCCTGAGATAAATGCAAGGAGCTCCTGGCCACGGTGATGGCAATTTCATGTTTCCACACCTACTTTTATGGCAGACATTTCATTCTAAGAACCAGCCTTTACAGCAATGCGGATTCACTTTCTGGGAGGCCGCATGAGCCACTTTGTAGTCACTGCAAATGCCAGGAAGTAAATAGTGGTGAATCGCTGAAACTATGGAGGATAAGAATTCATTCTTGTGATGGTACACCTACCTGGAGTGATGAGGGTATTAGGAAAGACCAGCTGAAGGATCTCACTTTTCAGCCATTACTAAAGTGCAAAGAAGCTGGCTGTCTGTCAAATAGGAAGAGATATCTAGCCTGAGCGCAGTAGTCAAAGCATACTGGGCACAATGGAATTCCCTTGTACTGAAGAATGGTGTACTTTGCAGAAACTGTAAAAGTAATGATTGAAAACACTCATGTTTACAGTTGGTCCTTCCAGAATGCAGGGTTCCAAAAGTCTTAAAAGAACTGGATAATGCAGCATCCAGTGAATAACTTTACTTGAATATTACCTTCGACATAATTAGACTGAAATTCTACTGGCTTCATTGTCGGGAGGATGTTGAGAAGTGGTGCCGATTGTGAGGCATCTGCACTGAGAGGAAGGGCCCAATGACAAGAGGACAAGGTCACCTCCAGAAATACAATGTAGGATCCCCATTCGAAATGATGGAAGTAAACATTCTGGGTCCTTTGCCTGTCACAGAGAGAGGTAATCGATATCTACTGATGGCTCAAGATTATTTTACTAAGTGGCATGAGGTCATTGACCTCCATAACCAGGAAGCACGTACTGTGGCTAAGGCACTCATAGACATGTCTTCTCGAGGTTTGGGGTGCCACTAGAACTCCATTATGACCAGGGAAGAAACTTTGAAGCTGCAGTCTACCAGGAGGTAACAAACATTCTGGGGATGAAAAAGACTAGGACTACAGCCTTACACCCTCAATCGGATGGGATGGTCGAGAGGCTTAACCACACTCTTGAGCAGTATCTGTTGATCTTTGTGGCATACAACCGAAAGTACTGGTATTCAAAGTTGTCATTGTTTCTTCTTGCTTACCGCTCAGCAGTTCACGAGTTCACGAGGGTAACACCATCAAGGATGCTGTTTGGAAGACAATTATGTCTTCCTAGTGACCTGCTGTTTGGCCGACCGACAGAAGAGAAAGCTGCAGCCCCTGATTACGCCAGCGAATTGTGTTACATACTTGTTGGCATTCATGCGTCTTTTCGACAGCACCTCTGGAAAATAGTGACAGGATGTTGATGCGGTATGATTCGAGAATGTCGGAAGATGTATTTAAAGAATGACAACTGGTGTGGCTGTACAACCCACAGAGGAGAAAAAGGTACTGCCCGAAGCTACATAAATATTGGGAAGCCCCTACAGGATTCTGAATAAGATCAATGATGTGGACTTTCGGATTTGTCGTCAAGGTACTCGGGCGAACCCGAAGGTTGTCCACATCGACCTACTGGCACTCTACGATGGTCCGAATGATTCAGTGTCTGTTCAGGACGAACATACTTGAGGAAGGATCAGTGTTACGTGCTCGCTGCTTCGCATCCTCCGCGAGCGAGTGGAAGTGAAGGACAGCAGTTATATGAAAGTGGCCGCAGCAAGTCAAAGATGTGTTTTGAATGAACAAGCAAGCGATAGGCCGGTTGCTGGGTGTTTGTTACAGAAAGACAGCAAACACGATAATTATTTTTGCGACCCGGTATTTCCTTCGGTGAGAAGGCCCCGAGAGCTGAAGGTCAAAATTGTAATGTTAGACGAAGCGAGCGGCCTATCAAAAAGGATGCCACTGCACACGTCGATAAATTTATTGCAGCTCGTGCCTCGCTGACCCTGAGAAGCTCATATTTCTCCGTTTATTACGTAGGATTGTCGTCGGCATAACCATTGCCTTTCTTAGAACAACTTGGATTTCTGTGGAGTGATTAAGAGCCGAGAGTTTGGCGTCTCGTGCGACCTTAAACGACAGTTGGGCGATTCCAGAGCGGCGAGGGACGGATGCAGCAATCTGCGAGAATGCGTCGGCAAGCTTGTGTGTAGTGAAGAGTGGGGCTGATCTGCAGGACTGTGAACTGGATGCGTGAGTGAAAATACATTTGGGACCTTGGAAATAGACAGTTTTAACTAAACGCGTGGACATAATTGGATTAGTTTAATGGACATTAGTAAGAGTAAATACGGTGATAGTCTTTAATTGAATAAGAATAATAATATTTAGTAGGGAGCTTAGATTGATAAATAACACACGAGTAACTGTTTGTAACATTGAGGATAAATATGATTATTGACTTTAGTTCTTTTATTTTTATTAAGACCTCCATCCGTCACAAATTCAGATACGCCCCTCAGGCGTCCCATGTAACAATACAGATAATGCTCTTTTATAGAAGGCTGCATCGTAATAATCGTTAGTGGTAACATATTCCTACAAAACTGTTTTGCAGTTCAGGGATTAAAAAGTTATTAGGAGGATATACATCCAGATAGACATTCGGACGATTTCGTAAGGATACCTTCTTCTTAAATGAAAGTAATGCAAAAAGAAAGCAGTCATTTTCAGTTGCCTCTAACTAAATTTAATTAGTCTTCCCCAAAGTCGTTGTCAACTTTATTGGAAGACAACCAGATAATACTACTTCAATTTGTTTGCAGTTACGGAGAGAAACTAATTTTTTTTTTTCGAATACTGGCAACGTGTGTTATTTTGTATCTTCAACCGACTATAGCTAGATATACACTGCTAATAGTTACAGGTGCTGCAAATATTATATATAAATACTGACTCTTGACAACCCCTTTACATGAAACATAGCTGTAAGGAGCTGTAAGAGAACCCATGTCTGGCATTGTACCTTCTCTTCCGCCCATTAGTAGACGGAACATTTTTTGTTTGAGATTATTTTTTTCGTGACCATAATCATGTGTTTGGATATGGAGCCAGCGACGATTGCAGCTGTTGACGTAAAAGTAATGTTTCTTTCCAGTAAGAGCAATGATGCGGTTTTCATTTCTTATAAACCGGCCCTTCAGGGTTCCCTGAATGCAGCTATTCCTATCACAGGCCTCTAAATGGTAATAACAATAAACATAACTACGTCATCCTGTGTATACGAATGCCACAGAAAAGTGAGGGTAGTGCTATCGCCGCGTCCCGAGGGTCGAAGGCGCGCCAAGCGGACTCGGGAGCCGCTGCTGTATCGGCCAGAGCGGGACACGGTAGGGGTGGTACGAGGAGGCGGGGATGACACGAAGAAGGGGAACCCAGGCGAGTACTATAAAAACAGGCGCGAGACACCCATTCGATACTAGTCTTTCATATCTACTTATAAAGCACGAGTTCCAACCTCTGTCTCCCGTAGCATTCCTTATAATGCATGAATAATTTTGAATTCTTTCTTGTCGACTGGGTTTTTACGTTTTCTTTGGCGGCTTTTCCTAGTCTATTCTTAGTTATAGTATTAACTATAGGTACACTCAGGGAGGTAGTCGTGGCCTAAATCCTGGCCATGGCTGCCCAATCCCTATTTGCCGCGATGCATGTCTCCTTGCATGATTTCCTTTCCTCGTAGGCGTAGGGGATTAGTCCTGAGACGCAATAAGATCCCGCCATACCCACCGGGCTTCCACTTAACATTTAGTAATAGGGTAGTTCGAAAAAAAAAAACCATTCAATACGTTTACACTGAAGAATGCACTACGCCGATAGACGCCGAGCCAATGGCACCACGACGCCTTGTTCGGAGGGAGCCTCCATACGAGTGCCGAACCGACCTATTTCTCGGTGGTAAGACGCCCATGTTCTGGATGCAGGATAGGTCCAGATTACGAAGTTAGGCCACGAATAGTAATATCTAAATTACTGTATCATCTATTCAGTACCAGTATTGGTTCTTGTGAAAACATGTAAAATGTATTTCTTTTATTTGAAGTTTGGACTGTATTAAAAGCGAGTAGTTAAATGTAATCGGAGATTACGCAAAAAGAAACATTAGACTTCAGTGGCGTTTTAACGAAGGCATTGCTGTATCAAGATCCCGCAAGTTTAATAGGGTGTGCAATTGAGTTCTTGCATCTCATAAAAAGCACGTTCTTGCTTGGCACGTACGTTGCAGTATTACGAAATATCCCGTTCGGCTCTAGCGCGATGATACACCTGGTGGCCTGCAAACGTCTTTTATGTTATGGCGTGTCAGAATTGAGACTTATGAGGATTTTTGCAGCTTAAATGTTGTGTCTGAAATTGAAACGCAGCTATTAATCGTGTATATCGACTGCAAAATACGGCAGGGACACCACCAACAGTGGTCACCTTAAGGGTGAATTCGCATCACGTTCGTGGTTGTTTTGCGTCAAAGTACCATGAAAGACGTCTTCGTGAGGTTAGTATCCGAGGAAGAGTCAGAAATGGGGAATGACAGCTGTCGTTGCGTTCAGCCGGTTGCCATATCAGTTGGGTGAATCTGCTGTTCCTGGAAAATATGTTTAATAGAGCCTATATGAGGTTAGACGAGAAGACAGGAGAGAAGCGGTGGGGCAGAAACAATGAAATAACAGTGTTATTAGAAAATCCCCATGCCACACTAGTATCCTTCCTTTTTAACAGCATAACGATTGTCGTCGGATAAATTTCGAGCCATATTATTATCGAACTGGGGATGTCAGAAGAGAGAGAATAGATATCGAACCACTTCCCAATTATTAGTCCTCTATGGCAGCATATCCGTACTATTAAGAGCACACACAAACGTAAAAAAAATTAAGATTATGTGAGTTTCACAAAAAAAAATTGGCACACAGAACAAAGCGCCTAGTTACAATCAGTTAATTTTTAACACTCAGATTATAACAAATAATTTGTGAAAGAGAGCACAGAATGGTGAGAAATAAAGCAAGTCAAAAAAGTGTATCACTGAAAAGCCCTATGTCACATTGGTTTAAACTTAAAATTATTACCGAAACATTTAGTGAGTTTCCTTGAATGGTTTTGTTATATTTTGATTTATTCCGAGTTATTTTGAGCTATGTGAAGACCGTAGATGTAAAAACACGTTTACTATGCAGAATTTTGAAAATTGCATTGTAACAGATATAAATTATAATTATTCCTAACTTACCTAATCAGGTTTTGTATATTACTTTGCCAAGCTTTAGCTTTCGCATCAAAATACTCTCTGATGTCGCCCCATAAAAAATTAAACTATAGTAATAGCACATAAAAATATTTATTAGCAATTGAACGCACTTAAAAGAGACCTTTTCATCGCTCGAGGCGAACTACTCAAACTGCAAAATTTCAAGTTTAATTTCGTTACTGCTCTAGCAATAAAAGATATGTTATATAATGTTGGAACCCATCTCTGCATTTTATTAAAGGTGGAGTCACTCTGGTTTGAAATCAGTTCTAAGAAATGAGGCATAAGGAATAATTTCCTCGTAATCTTTATAATTACCCTTTAATATCAAGATTGCGATGAGACCTTCTATTATGGCTGATGTTGGAGAATGAATTTCAAACCGAAGCGACTGCACTTATAATAATCAGAGTTAGGGTACGTGGATTTCTCGAATTCATTCGAGGGGCCTCGGTGGTGCAGTGGTCAGACTTCTTACCTACCACCTAGGCGTACTGATTCCCGGTGGGGTCACTCCTGCCGCTGGTCGGCGGGTTTTCTCGGTGATCTCCCGTCTCCTCCCCCGCCCCCCGCCACTGCATTCCGGCGCTGCTCCGCATTCACATCGCTTCACCCTCGTCGGCTCACGAGATCCCAATGTCAAGGTAGTTGGTCACGAAAAATTTGTTATTTAATGTTTGTACCAAATGTTTGTACCAAATGCTGGCCAACTCTTGGACATTATTAGTGGCTACCTTTCCCTTCCATAAAAAAATTCTAGAGCATATCCGTTTCCAAAAACACATGTAAGAAGCACAGTTGTACTGTTTTATAATGGTGCAAATAATCTACGTAGAGACGTATATAAAAACCTACAAGGAAATGTTATCGCAATTTCAAGAATTTGTTGGAAATAGGGAAATTGTTACTTTTTTTTGTTTATGGCTACACTTGGATTTTTCTAGAATAAAATTTGCTAACATACATTAAAATGATTTAATATATGACGTTTCAGTTGCCTTTCTAAAATTTTCTGCAAGTGTTTTGTTTTATTTTATTTGTACATTTCAAAAACAGTAAAATTTAGTCTTTTACATGCAATTTTGCAACCATGCGATATTAAAACAATTTAATGTTATGAAAATATCCCAGATCACGTTTATTTATAACTCGCGGAATCAAAGAAAACTGTTTGCAAGAACATTTTATGGGTTCTTCCAAGTGTATTACATCACTAATTCTGTTTCCAAAAATATTACTGTTAAATGAAATTTTTAAACGAAAATGGTTATTTTGCCCGGAGAATGACTTCATCATATACATACATATGCCAGGCTTATTTAAAAAAAATGCAAGTTTTTGATATATTATGAACAGTAATAAAGAATTAAGCAAACAAATGAAGAAACTAGGAGGCTGCAATACTATTTTCAACGGACGGCAAAAATTTTCGCACTTAGTTTGGGTGTAGAAAATTCGTTACGAAGTAGTCAACATCTTATTACTCACTTGTTTTCGTACATACGTATGGTAATACATGTCACACAAAACTACGTATTCGTCGCAAAGCAAATATACTCAATAACTACAAACGAACCTTTCATAACTACTTCGAAAGAAATGCGAATTAGCACAGAATATAAAGTAAAGTTCAAACTACAGCAATACCGCTAAAGCAGCTCAACTACGACACAATGCTTCACAAACAAAAAAGCTTACGATATTATTTTCTATGTACTATTAACTAGCACTAGTGAAGCCAGTAAAATTTAAACATTAATAAAGAGAAGTATTTCGCCAGAGCATTAATTTCATTTATACTTTACTAGCAACCCACCCCGGCTTCGCTCGGGGTACGATTCACAAATATGGCGTAGTTCAAGTTTACTGCAAGATATATACAGAGGTAACTAACATAGGTTAAATACTGTGTTGTTCACAAAGTCTTCGTAAGTGAACTCCTATTTTTCAAAAGACAAAAGCGGTTACTGTGCGAACACCCTCAAAAGACAATCATTTGCTGTCGTAAACTTTTTCGAGCTCTGAAATCTGTAATACATTAATTTGGTGTATCTGTTATGGTTTAGTCAGCGTAAGCCATGTAAGCGCCCGAAAAGCGGCTTTTTTCCGACTCGACTAGAAAACGTCGACATTTCTCTACCAACCTCACATTAAATATTGATGTGAAGCCTTGCTTCGAATTCGTTAACTCGTCTACTTCAAGAAATTGTGGGTGTACTCCGTTTTCCTGCCAAACAAACAGCCCGAAGAACTTAATTCCGGTCCCCGTTTATGGCGTTATAAACGGTGATAATATACGTCAATATATCTTGTAACTACACTGTGAAATATCTTTGAGCTGCTTTACAATAATAATACTGGACTGCTATGAACAACGCACAACTCCTAGTGAATTGGGCCCGAGCGAGTAAGTGTTGACCACTGCGGTGGAAATAAACTATCCTAAATTGCGACTGCGATATAGCCAAAGATGTTAAAATTGAATTTACCCGTTACTTCCCTGCACGCACGTTTGTATAAAACTACGTATGTAAAAATACGTTTCGTTCACGTTAAAGTTATAGTCAAGAAACTCGAAAATAGTAGCCTGCATTTTTGGAACAGTGAATATAGATTATTTAAAAAATGTTACTAGAACGTGGGCATAAAGTTAGTGAAGAATTAACACTACTGTGCTGCGGAAAATACCTTGCAGAACTTTTCTCAAGTCGACTCGTCCGCCTCCAAGCAGATCGGCCACTGACGTCTAACCTCAACCAGGCCCAAGGCTATACTGGGTGGGCGTCACACGCCCCCTCGCGGCAGCATTCGGAACTACGCGCACGTCTGGCATGTTCCATACACTCCTTGTACTTTCGTACCCCTCCTTGATATTTTTGTGCCGTATCTTCGGCACCTGAATAGTGGTGCAGTCTTCCTGTACGAGTGATGCGGGCTGGCTGACGAGGGGATTACGTCAACATCGGTATCCGCGATTAGGCTTCATGGCGCTAGGCGCGGCAATTTTTAAAGTTCGAAAAAGCTAAGTAATTTTTCTTGTGTGTTATTCTTAGGACGTTGCCCTGGTAATTAGTATATTACTCAAATATGTGGAATATGGATAGTATAAATCTCTATGTCTTCCCTGCGTTTGGAAGTGTAGGTCTTTTTTAATAGTTACTTTTAATTTCCTAGGGGCTCTTAGATATTCAGGGGAAGTGATTCTTTGCCATCAATATTATAACTATCATAAATTGCTGTTTTAATAGATTTTGTAAGAGCTGATTTTTCTGGGTAATGAATCATGTGTGCCGCCATTGAAGGTAAATAACTTTTTTGTAGAGTGGTAGCTACAACATTTTTCTATTCTATGCTAATAGAGGGAATCGTAGTGATTTTTTTAAATGTAAATTTTATTCCAAGATTGTGTGTTTCAGGTGTTGCTGGTTAGGGTTTTGCTCCTTTTGTCTTTCGTGGCTCATTTTGAAAGAATTATATTATCTTTGCTGTGATTTTGTTGCGACACATGAAGACGTTTCTTTCTCTGTATGTTGCACTATATTTTCTTGCCTTCCCTTAGTTTGGCGGCATCAAGCAGTATTATAAAAATAATAATTTATTTTGTATCATTTTATGTGTTCAATATATGGGAATTTTTCTGAATTTTGTGTCTGGTGTTGACCGTAGGTTTGTGTACCCTTTTCTGCCTTTTTTTCCCAAATCCTTGCTACGTCCCGGAGGGGCGTAACAAATGTATTATACACCAGAAACTTCCTCAAGGAATTCTCTAAATGGTTGTGAAAACCACATTGAAATCCACCAAGTAGTTTAGAAGCCTTAGCCGAATACACAGACACACGCGGCCGGGCGACTTTGTTTTATACTATGTATAGATGTCAGCACATTACTCCAGTGTTGGTGCATAGCATACTCGCGGTATCTTCACAGTTATTTAATCAAATCTTTTAAAAATTACCCCATGTATGACGTGCCCTGCTGTTTCCTACGTCATATATCACATGTGTTTTATACTCACGTTAACATTAAATAATATATTTTTTGTTATATTGAAATTTTACTTGTATTTTACCTATACAATATAATACTTAATTTTCTGTGAATATGAGTAGTATATGGGTATATTGAGGTCAATCCATTTTTAGGCCCAAATGTCATGTTTTTACCCCAAATTAGAAATTTTTAACCCCAAATTTCAAGATTTTTTTTTTCATCAATGTTCAAACTTTTGCCCCCAAAGTTCATGCTTCTTACCCCCCGAAATTCATGTTTTTTACTCCATATTTCATGTTTTTAACCTCGAATTTCGCGTTTGAATTCCAGCCCCCTCCCCCCCCCCCCCAAAAAAAAATCCGGCACGAATCGAGCACGCAAGATTTAGAACCAAAATCAAGCAAATTTAAGCTAAAATCATCCATTTTCAAGATTTTCAAGCAAATTTTCATGTTTTCTAGAAGACATTTTTGCAGGCGAGCTATCTAAATCAAGCAAATTTAACTTAAAATCAAGCAAAATAAGATCAAATAAAGTGGAATATTAAAAAGATTCAAATAAATAGAAATTTATATATTTTTTAAGAGAACTCTATAATCATGCAGAGACTTTCCAGTTTTCAGTTCTTTTAAGCCTCTATATGACATAAACACTTCCTTCTCATTTAGTAGTTTCAAAGAATTTTTATCTTATATTTTCACATAGCGCTCTGGTAATGAAATTTTAAACTTGTCATCTTGAACACAATTATTTATTTTATTTATTTTTTACCAAAATTGGATTCATAAATTTCAAAATCTGTGGCAGTAAACCATTTATTTATTTCTTCTAGATCTTGTAACTTAGTGAATTCAAACGAATTGTTCAACTTTTTGAGCAGAGCCTCCATTTTTTGTTGTGTAATTTATAAAGAAACAAATTATCAAAGAACAATATTTTTTCATTCTATTAATAAATACATTTTCTTAATAAATAAAATGCTCGGAATGGAAAATAATAGCATATCTAGGCAATTTAACACACGTGGCGAAGTATTAAACATTGCATGTTTTGCATCACATAAACGCACAAAAGATAAGCATATTAACACATGTAACAAACGTGCCACCGATTATTCCAAATATCAATATGAGTTTTAAAAAAAAATAGAACGTACTATGCGAATGTAGAAAATATGTTTCTAAACTATATCTCAAAAAGCATAAAATTGTAAATCACATAATACCAATGAAATTCGACATGATTATTCAACTAAGGCATGTGCAGTATGTAATGAGAATAAATCTATCGATTCATTTTATCCTCATTAAGCGACTACAGACAAATATACAACAAAATTTAAAGAATATTTAATGAGAAAATATGTGAATGCGGAAAATTGTGTTATGTATCTCAACGAGCATAAAAAAAACTAAATCACACAATACATCAATATATATTCTTAATGAAATTCAAAATGATAATTATCCAACAAAAACATGCACAGTATGTCATGAGAATAAATCTATAAAATTAGTTTTTTATTAATAAAAACACTACAGACAGTCAACAATATGCAAAAAATGATGGAGTTAGAAATATTAGTACAGAAGAAGTTAAATATTTTTAAAAATTATCATGAATAATTTAAGCACTTCATTCCAATATTTTTCAATATTTTTGACATTTCTTCATTTCATTATTTTTTAAAAAGGTTATAAATGTTTATTTCTTATAAATAAACAAATATGGCTACGAATTATTTAGTAGTCGATTTTCGCGAAAGGAGAGTTCCCGAGTTGAGAATTATAGCTAGAGAGTTAAACATAAAAAAATTATCTAAATTATGTAAAGACGATCTTATTACAAGCATTATTACAAAAATTCAAGCAGGAGAAAATCTAAATGATTTAACAGTTGCGGAGTTAAGAACTAGAGCTAAAAGCTTTAACAAAACAAATATAAATAATTTTAGGAAAACATTTAATTACAGCTATTATTAATGAGCAATGAAAAAGAAACTTTGCAAATTTGCCTTTTTCTTATACCAATATCAATGAATTATATAAGAAAGCTAGAAAGAAATTTTAAAAAAATCCCATTTTCTAATCAGATATTTGCAAAACCAAGAAATAAAACTAACAAAAATTTGCCCTTTTCAATTAAAGAAGAAAATAAAAATTAGGTCAAATTTTTCCTTTCAAACAAAAAATTTTTAATGAGCGCGTAGGAAGAACACAACCATTTCAAATTCGCAAAATTATTCGTAATTTTAATGAATGATTCAACATTGGGCAAACAGAATACGGTATTCGTATAAATAATTTAGAAGGAACTCCAATAGATAAAATGAATGATGCTCGAAATGCTGTTCACGTAACAATGAAAGCAGTAAGAAAATTAACTGGTTATAACCAAGGTGATCAAATGAGAATATATGCAAATAATCAGAATTTTCACCACACTATTTCGGCCGAAAGACATGATAATTTAAACGCTGAAAATGTACTTAATCAAATTGAAAGAGTAATTATATCGAATGAAAATGTAGATATAAATGAAACTACTTTCGCTATTGATGTTTATAGAGTTCCAAGAGGAAATGGAAAAAGTAAAAAAAAATTGTCAATTTAACTAAAGATATAAAAGCAAAACAATGTATTAATAAAATTAACAATGATGATAATTTATGTGAACCCAGAGCAATAATTACAGCTTTAACATATGAAACTAACATCATTTTGGATAGAGAATTAATGAATAATGAGATTATTTACATTAGAAAAGGAAAAAAATTTCAAGGTGAATTGGTTCGTGAACTTTGCCTAAGAATGGTAAAGAATTGCGAAATTGGCTTCAGTTTGGATGATATTATGGAGCTGAAAATTTTCTGAATATCCAAATATAAAGTTGTTTCAGCTGCACATTTCAATTCAATAATAGATTCTGGAACTAAAAAACCAACAACTATTTATTTGTACTTACACGACGAACACTACGATGTCATTAATAGTATGAAAGCCTTTTTAGGTAGTGTTTAATATTGTAAAAGTTGTGACAAACCATACAATAATAAAGATCAACACGAGTTTGAGAAAAATAATAAAAATGTATGTAATTTGTGTTTTGGGAGGTAAAGTTTGTATAAGAATATATTGTCAAAAATGTAATAGATAGGGGAAAGTAGCCGAATGCGTACAGCCTCCTAAATCGTACCTCCACTGTATTTCAGGAAATGTGTATACCACTGCGCTCTTATGGCTACAAGATGAACCTGTTGTAGTTCCCAGCCAGTCCAAAGAATAACATAAGTGTGGAACCACGTTTAGCGATGTTATTAGAGTTTATGATTATTTGCACTTCTGGATGTAGTTTCTGAACCTCAGTTGTAAGCCTGTACGAAATTGAAAAGTAAGCAATTATTGTGTTAATATATTTATTATTGTAAAGACAACTATTCTTCAGATTTTGAACTAATTTATATCTGACGACAAACAATTTGAGCTTATGTTTCATATATTTGTTTTGTTTGATGTCTCTTTCAATAGTAATATTTCTTTCAAAACTAAGAATATCAGACAGTCGATCGTCGAGTTAAATATCAAACTTAGATTTAGTCGATATTCTGTTTTTCACACTGTCTGTTGTTATTTCAATGTTGTTTGTTGTAAATGGATCGATTGAATTTTAAGCTTCTTTTAAAGATTCAACATCGTATTGGCCTCTACGAATACTGATAACTTCATTCTTATCAATGACATCACTCAATTATTCAATTGTCATTATAGTATTATTTTCTATATTTGGTCTTAAAAATTTCGCATGAAAACTAACTAATACTATCGATTTATCTTCATGAAATATATCATAGTGAAATTTCTTCTTTAGTATATAACTATTGTTTGTTAACTTGAATACTTTTTTCTCCATGTATTACAAAAAATTTTGTTATTAAAGGGAAAAGTGGCAGCCAAAGTAGCCTATGCTGTGCAAAGTCGATTGGGGTCTCAGTGATTTTTTTCTCGAAAGGGACGCGAAAAAAAAAAGAATGGTGAATTATTGCCTGATTACATAAGGGCTTAATTATTGGGCCCAGCACCCAACCTGATGATTAATTTTAAATATAAACCAGGATGGATATATTTTAATATATTGTATTTTTGCTCACAAAGTTTAAATCAGCCAAAATATATTAAGTTACCAAATGACTGATGTGATATCCAACAGATTTAATGAAAAAATGGCGTACTTTTTGAATAACAATGATGTAATGATTCCCTTTGATCAATGTGAAAATAATTCTTTAGTCATATTTGATTATGTTATTTTAGATGATCAAAATATTATTTGTGAGTACTTTACTAGGAGGAGGCACAGGAATACAGATGTATATTATTTGGCACAAACGTATTACAGGGCGCCCAAACAACTTGTGAAAGACAACACAAACTTTATATGTATATTTAGACAAGATGACACGAACTTAAAACATATTTATAATGTTTTTTTCGGTTGCGATATTTCTTATGAAAAAATTTAAAGAGATCTGTGCAAAATTTTGGGATGAAGACTACAGTTTTATCACAATAGATTTGAGCAGGAAAATGAACAGAGGCAAGTACAGAAATCAGATCCAACAATTCTTAACTAACGCCTAGATATCTCACTTTCACACATCGCCAGTTTTCCTCAAAAGAGCTTCGACGAGCACTCACCACAATAGGAAGGAGCTTTACTGCAACAGTTCTGTTATCTAGTTGTGGTGTAGCAAACAGTCGGCTGTGCAACTCTTGATAACAGTGTTCCAACGCACTGCATACCACCACATGAGAACTTTTAATCACCGCCTCGCCTGTCTTGTCGCGGTGGCTCAGCGGTAAGGCATCTGATTTCAAACTCAAAGGTCGTGGGTTCGAAACCCCGGTCGGAGAGAATAATTTAGTGATGTGAATATGCGGCACCCATATTTGCACTGATAGATTCTCACCAAATCATATATTCTCTATTGATGCATATGAATTATGTATTCACCATATGGTGTGAGGTGCCACATCATATGGGAGAGCACTAGGAATTAAAAAATAAAATGAAAACTTCCCCTCTTCATCAATAAAAAAATAGTGGCCGGCCTGTGGTGAAGTGGGGAAGTTCTCCTAATGGAGTTTTTATGATGCTAAATAAGGCTGCAAAAATTGGGTCACTGGAATTGGCATTAACTTGCTTGTAAACCCATTAAGTTGCTTGTAAACCTTTTGCAATTTCTGAAAGAAAATATTTAGCTCATAAATGAAGACATATAATTATTCTTGCTATCACAAATATAAATTTTGTGCTGTCCAAATAAGAGAATCAGACCAAATGTGTTATCAACTTTTAAAATAAATATGGATATTAGAGGTTGATGCAAATTCGCTTCCAAAAATTGATACTGAAAAGTTCGAAAGTTCTTTAAGAATATTTCAATAATAGTATAACACTTCTTCAACTGATGTTAAACTCGATGAAAATGGTTAATTTAATCAATAAGCCAAGATATGGTATTAAGGATGAAATATTTTCTAGTTATATATCATCCAACAAATGGAATAAAAATATTTTAAAATGGTATTTTGCACTTGCAAATAATTCAATTACAAAGTTAGCAAAAGAGGCTTTTACAATTTGGCAAATGCATACAAATTTGAAATTTCCTTATGATAGAAATTCTCCGGATACACTTATTTATCACAAACAAGGTCAACATAGATATTAGAGATTGCATGGATTTTGTCAGACTAAATTATTTCCATTTGGTAGTACTCTAGAGCACACATTTTTTTCCAAATCAACAAAATAGTATTGTTTAAATTCTAATCAGTAGGCAGGAATATTGGTATAATGATCGAAAAAACACTCCTGAAAATAAAGTTAATTTACTGACTGTTTTGAACCACAGAATCGGCCATGCATTAGGTCTAACATACAAATCAAAATGTGATCATGTATCCGATTCTTAACAATGATTTGTTTGATTTGCAAATTAGATGACATCCAAAGCATACAAAACTTTAAGGACCACCCCAATAAAATAATATTAATGACAATGAACCAATTGATTTATGCAAAGACATATATGTAAAAATATTTTTCTAACTATTGATGATAAATTGTATATTTTTCAGAATAAAAAATTTTGGGCAAAAAAATTATCAGCTATTTCTTTATCGAAATATCTCTTATTGGCAGCATCTTTTCAATCTACAGTATCAGCCATTTTATTAATTCTACGATTTTGCATAGAAACATAATCTGTGGCATAAACAAACACTCTACTAAGTTGATCTCTTAAAGCAGAAACAATAGTGTTGTATTTTGAATCTACATATGTTTTTAAATCAGAAACACTAGTGTTGTATTTTAAATCTACATAGGTTTTTAAGGCATAATCAGAAACAATAGTTTTATACTTCGAATCTACATCCTTTTTTAATGCCTGTTTTGCATTATTTAACTGTTTTATATTATCAGCAATAGTATTACTGAAATGTAAATGTATATCTTCTTTTAAAGCATAATCAGAAACAATTTTTTTATTTCGAATCTTCATCCTTTTTTAATGCATAATCTGCTATATGTATATCAAAAAATATTTTATTGACCACATCTATATTATTTATGGGTTCGCATATATTAACAATTCTACGTCCTAGAAAAGAAACATAAGATTTTGAATAATCAAAACAGTTGGATAGTTCGCTTTGTAAAGAAGAAACACTGGAATTGCATTGTGAATCTACATATGATTTTAAAGCTTAGGCACTAGTGTCAAAAATTTTATTTAAAGATATGATTAATGGTTTCCCAAATATATCTATCATTTTATAACTTAGGAATTATATTATTAAACTTAAATTATTTCGAAAAAAGATGTAATAGGATTAAACATAGATGTCCACAAATTTTGAATCAAAATTCTGAATTCGATCATCATTGTAATAAACATTTCTGTTTTTGAAATAATTAATTACATTATTAGGAATATTACCTCCAAATGAATCAAAATAGTAAACATAGTTGTTTTGTTTAAAATAGCAAACCCAAGGAGTACCAGGATTTGTTGAAATGTCGAAATTAATCACAGCACATTCATTTTTGAGGATGTTTTTTGGTAACCCATCAATCATGTAAACATTTCTCAAATCTTTAATATTTAATTTTTCTTCATATTTTTTAATATCGATATTAGATAATGGCAATACATAAAAATTTTTTTTGACCATCCTCTCTTTTTTTGCAACTACGCCACGTCCTGGTTTATTTTACATTGCCAAATTATGTTTCTGTTGTTCATCTAATTCTTTATTATGTTTTCTAGTTTGTTCGACAGAACTATAAATTGCAGTAGCTCTTCCAGCTAAAGCTCCAAGGGCACCTAAAATTGGAATTAAAATTGGTAAAAAACCGCTATGGTGTAAACCATTTCCAGATTTTTTTTCATTATCTTTTCGAGTATTGTAAGTGCCAAAGTTAATAAGAAACTTTTACCTTCGTTTAATTTTTTATTTTTTTTCTCAAGTTGATCTTTTGTTAAACATTTATCTACACCCAAATCTCTTAATTAAGCAATGGGTATATCGAAAGTTAAGCTCTTTATCTTCATTTATAAGTAAAATATATATATATAATTAATAAAACATTTAAATTCCCCAACCAAGTAAGTTTTCTTTTTGTATACATTGTTGAAGAAACAGCAGCAGAAGCGATTTTTTATCCAATTGGAGTGTTTTTATTTAACATAATTTCTTTTGATTCTTTTTGTAAAATTTTATCAGCTTCTTGTGTAGAGTCTAAACCTTTGTGGTCTCTATAAGCAATATCGTGATATTTGTATGCTTTTTCTAATTAATTTATTCCTGTGTCTCCTCTTTCTAGTCTTTCATTTAATTTTGTAAATGGTCCACAGTAACTATAACCAGGCAAATGCATTTCGGCCAAATTTAAATTATTTAATGCCCAATTTATAATGCCTTTCCCATGGTATTCTGAATTCCAAAATGAGCGTGGAATTACATTTAAAACTCTTAAAAGATAAGGCAGTCCTTTTTGATTATTAACAACAAAATATGAAAATTTATTGTTCAACATTTTCATTATGCTTACTTTTCATTGTAAAAATTGTTAATACCAGCATTTCGTTCAACATGAATAATTAACAATCTATTCATTAAATTTCTAACATCATCCATCCAAACATTTTTTTTTTTTTTTTTTTTTTTTTTTGGAAATTGTTGTATTTATTTATACTTTCTCCAGATCTAGGACTTCTTGAAGAAATCTTATTTTCTGGTGTGCTTGATGCTGTTCTTGAATGTGAATCTTTAATATATTTTTCATAAATTGGACTAATTATTTCATTATACTTCCAACCACTACTTGAACTTGGATTATTCCTTTTCTTATTAGTAATATATTTTTAAAATGCGGCATTGGTTAATAAAACCATGTCAGTGTAATTTATATGGTCATTATCATTGTAATTACCTGCAAGTTCTTCATAGCCACATTTTGTTAACAATTTAGAAAGTCCTTTTGTTAATTCATATTCTTTATATTTGACAAATAGTGACCACCATCTCTCTACTTGTGTATCATCAATTTTATAATTTTGTCCTTTTGCACGTAAACCATATTTTTCTTTAATGTTATTAATATCTCTAGAAATATATTTTCCTAGTCTAATAGTTGTGTCTTTCAATGGCATTATACACAAATTTGGAATTGGAGACATATCTTTAGCAAATAAGTCTCTTTCAAATGATGTTTCTTCAGGCATAGGCTGATAATCTAAATTTTTTGCTGCAACTGGAACTGATGTTGTTATTAAATTGTTATTTTCTTCACTTACTTGTTCTACTTTTTTTTTTGCCAATATTGCGTAGTTCGTCAAATAAATGTAGATCTTTCTGTTTATTTTTTTATATGCCTCATCATGATGATTTTTTTTTCTATCTCTCGATAAGTAATTTAACTCAAGAAATGTTGAAATGTTCTTCAACTCTTTCATTTATATATAAATTTTTTCTTCTAAAGGAGTTATAAAAGTATTGAGAGTTTTGATAGACAAACTTTTCCCCCAACTGAGCAAACCAGGGGGATTTAAATGTTTACAATAATAGAATTGAATTGGATATTCCTATAGGAGAGGAGAATATGCAAATGAAGACAATATTGATGTTTTTCGAACTTTTTTCCTTTTAATTTTTCTAGATTAGAAATTTAAAAACATAGAAATATTATTGAAGCTGTTGATAATCCCGGTATACCATCAACAATGATGAACGCTTTATTAAGATCTCCAGGTGAACAAAATTATTTAGAATTTTATGGTGTTGATAATAAATATCGAGTAAAATCTTTTCATAGTCATAAAACAAATGAAATAACATATCCTCTTATATATTTGTTTGGTTTTATTCATGACAACAATCACATTTTTTGGAAAGGTGGTTATAAAATTACTTTTTTTTTTTAGAAATTCATCAAATAAGAATTGCTTATTTATTTATGAAACAAAAAATAAAGATGGTACAGTTCAGGAAAGCTGTAGTGATCCGGATAAAATTGAAAATTAAAATTATAAATTATGTGGCCTATTGTTGAATACGAATGTATCACAGCAATTGCACTTAAAGAAAAAATATACAAACATCCTAAAATAACTATTAGCTTCGATTATTGGAAATTTTTAGAAAAAAGAAGTCCCTACCCAAACAACTGTTTTTAACTTTGATATAAAATATCAGTTTAATATGCAATATTCTAGGCTACCTAAAAAAAAAAAGATCAGAATTTTGCTTTGGCATCGACGCCTGGCGCAGAGACAGAAACAGAGGAAGAGACAGAAAGTGGAGTCAAAGGGAGAGAAATGAAATGATGAGAAAACTCGTCCCGTTGACTTCCAACCTACGTCATTCAAGCTCTGACACCTTGACAGTGTATCGTGCAGAGGAAATTGAACACAGCACGAGTAGAAATAACTGTTGTGTCAGGACCAGTTAACACACATCTTCGTTTCTCTACTACACGATTCAGAGATATGAAATAAAGATTCCGAAATATACGTGTATTTGCACACACACACACACACACACACGCAGAAACACACGCAGATATATATCTGTGTGTGTGTGTGCGTGTGTGTGTAAACACATACACAGATAAATAAATAACTCTATATGAAAATCATATGTATAAATTTGCAGGGAGTTATGAAAAAAGAAAAAGTTATTATTGCGATAATTTTTATTTAATTACTACCCAGTTCCATTTCTTTAACAACTTCTTTGACTGAATGCGTTTTATAATGATGGTACACTTAATTTCCACAGTGAAATATATTATGTGGTGTTAAGAAATGTATGGAAGAGGCATTATTGAATTTCTTATAAACATTAAAGGTTAGTAAAGGTACCGCCTACCTGTCGCCTGAACTGCGTTCCAGTGAGTTTGAAATCCGCGTTTTATTTATGAAGCCACTTAACCAGTTTTTATTACACCGATAAGACTTTTATACTGTATTACTCACCGCATCATTCGTTTAGGCTGTTCACGGTAAAATGAGCAATTTTAAAGCCCTGCTTAAGATCTACTTGTATACAGATTGTGTATTCCTCCGCCTTACGTAAAATTAATATTGTCAAGGGCCTGATCACTTCATTCACGCGTCGGTCAAATGATACTGTGAAATTATTAAGAAAGTAAATACTTTACAAATCTGCTAATTTTTACACTTCGATGCATTAAAAAACCGAAAGCGAAAGAAATAATTTGAAGTTATCACAAATGGTTACCTAACATTTTTTATTCGACCTTACAATATGGAACTACTTTCCATCCATCCATGCATGCAGGTGCAGTGACTTTTCTTTAAAGTTCATTTCTAAAGTGCTAACTTTATCGTGAACATCCTTTAAAGCTTTGTCCATACTGGCGAACCGAACGCTGTAATGTAACATCGAACATATTCGCGCATCAGAATTGTGCTGAGCGCTTGGACGCATCTTGAACGCTCGTCACGAACATTTCAATTATCCGATTGTTCGCCGAAATACTAGTAGCTCAGTGATGGAGATCGAGGTAGCTGCAGTAGCATACGTTTATATACACCTCAAAGTGTTGAAAGAGCGAAAAAGGAAGGGAAAGAAGGCGGTGGCAGCTGAATACATATGTCAAAATACATGAGTACAATGGCGCGTCGTTGTTGGCGGACCTAAAGTTTCAAGAAGTTTCTGGTCAGTACAAGAACTTCACAAGAATGTAATCGTCAGATTGTGAAGCAATTGTCAACTTGGTGGGCCCTAAAGTTATGACATGTGATATACATTTAAGAAATGCGATAACACTCGTCGAAAAAGTCGCTGTCACTCTAAGGTGTCTAGCCTCTGGAAATTCCTTCACTAGTTTGCAGTATTTGTCCCGAATATCAAAACAAGCCATTAGAGAAATAGTACCAGATGTACTGAGTGCAATCATTCAAGGCCTCAGTCAAAACATTCAGGTATGTAAAACGTAGTGTGTTATTGAAAAGTATGTTACTTACAAGTCCATTAAAATATTAAAACAAAAAAAAAAACACCACCATTTGTGTTGACTGCACAGATTACTGTCTTTAATGCTGTAGTTAGAAAACAGTATATAATATTAGTTAATTAGAAGTTTTACTTTCTCGCAAAAGAAAGTATTGTAATCTTGAAAGTATTCGATCTCAAAATGTTGACAAATCTAAATATCTGTCACTAAAGTTAAGCACTTTATAGTGGATAGCCTAATACAAAATCCCGATATGATCAAAGACGGCTCGAACCATTTCGATTAAATTTGCCATATGTTCTACTCTAAGAAGGTTTTTTAAAAAATGGTGCAAGTGGTATGTCGGGTAAAACTCTTGGGGCGGCGCCCCTTCTTGCTAAAGAACGGTTTTATACGAAGCTTCAAGAGGCTGTTTGTGTAAAAATGTCTAACGACCAAAATTAAAGAGCGTCAGAAATGCTACAAGTTTTGTTTGTACACATTTATTGATACAACTTATCGTTACACCACAAAGTGCCACACTAAACGTAACATTTACTAGCCTAATTTTATTTTGTACACAAAAAGTAAATCAATATCAGCAATTATTAATGAGAAAATTGAGTGCGTGCATATATATATATATATATATATATATATATATATATATATATATGGAGGTAGTCATCTGTATATAGTTAATTTACACAAGGTTTTGCAATATGAAATCATCTTCAGAACATGCTGGCGATGAGACTTGAGGAAGCTGTGGTGTTCTATTGATGATCCTGGAGAAGGTAAATGTGTCATCCCATGCATCGCTTCTGAGGACTATGTTAAAATGACCTCTGTGTTTAGGTTCCCGCAATAACTGCCTTTCCCTGTACAATTCTATAAAATGTAACACTTCCTCTTCGTTCCAATCTGTTTTCGCAACGTTTTCACCTTGACCGCTTGCTTCCACGATCTGATGAACAGTCTCTACCTAACTGTACTGGAGCTGGGCGTGAAGAAAGATACGCCACGTTCAGGTCGCACCCAGTTCCCCTTCCACACTATGCGTAACAGCGACGCGAATATCCGTTTGATGCGCTAGTCATTTCCCGACTCAGGGTCTAACGTGGCCCGTCGCGAACACCGTGACCAAGTCATGTTCGCGACGTCGTTCGCATGTCCCGTCCACATTGGTGATCATGTTACGCCGTGTTCGGTTCGCCAGTGTGGACGGGGCTTAACGAGATTCACCGTCGCGTAGCGTGTGGTCGTTGGGTGCCGAAGTGTTTTAACACAGGGGCACATGGATGTTGAGTTTCCCTCTTTGTTGAGAACGGTTGCAGCACGTTAATGAAGAAGGTAATGCCTACCAAGAAACTTCCGCAAGTGTTTCACGAGAGACGGGCACACAATCACGTATGCCTGAAATTAAACGGTCTTGTGGGGAATAAAAGCATCTGACATACCACCGAATATTTATAGTCTTCACCCTACCATCTGGAAGGTTCAACGCACGCTGAGTGGCGCTGAGAGAACGAAGTCAGTAATCCAGAGCATTATTCTGACAAACGCATACATCGATACAATCAGGGTTAGCGGCGAGGATCTCAAAATGAGATAATCGTGTCGGTTCGCTTTCTGTAACAGATACGCTGCCGCCATCGCTCGCGCTGCCGCCCCTAACATATGACGACTCTCTGTCCTCTTCGCTCGCACGGTGGACCAGCGACACGTAACACTGTTGCAAACTTTGTGAGGGGATTCCTAATGCAAGATGAGGTAGAAAATCTAATTTTATTCATAATCTTAAGCAATTACTAACGGATGTATGCGCCCCTAAAGAAGAGGTTTTGTAATGAGTTTATATAATTACATAAGAAGCTCAGTGCAATTAAACAAAATAAATCAGTTGATGATGGTTAAATGATAAAATATCTTAAATATTAGAAAACTTTGTTCGTTATATCATTCTCCTTCATAAATAAAATTGTTGCCAGATCATGATCACAAGTAAAATAAAAAATCTTAACCCATAGGTTTTCTCCTATTTTGATGCTTAAAATAAACATGTACATACATTAAGGAGGCCGTCTTAGTGAAATACGCTGTGGCCAAACATACCTAAAAAATGAGTGCACTAATTTTCGAATGGCGCAGCAGCCGCATCCATGCGTAGATTTCTCAGGTCGTTGACGTGTGCGGAGGAAATGCGATACTGGATCACGCTATTGTTTTTACTGTTTTTTTTTCCGTGACGAAATTGTGACTGCAGATTGTCGTCTCTATCCAGCAACATTCTGTACGTCGGCGTTTCTATTCTCCACCGAGTTCTTCTTAGTACTGTATTTTCCCAATAGTTCCCAAACATTAATGTGAAAACAGTTTTGAGGTTGTCCCGACGACTCTTTGATGAAAATATCCCATCTCAAATCTGTAAATGATGGAATTTCAAATTATGAAAGCGACCACTTCCATCCCAGACAGTTAATTACAAAATTTACGAATCGTTTTGATTTTACGACAGTCGTGCATATGTATCTGTTGTAATATTTCGGATCAATTTGGAGAAAATATGGGATAGACTGTATGTAACAAAAAAATTTAATTCGTGCATATGAAATAATATTAGCTCACCGTGGTGGAATTTCAGAAATACTATTTACCTTTCAATAAACACGCAAGCATAAATAGTCGAGAGCTGCCCGGCAAGTACTAATACTTCCCTGTGAGACAAAAGCGAGTGCTCACGCCGCGCATTATTAAGTGACGTCTGTCGGAAGGGCTGCCTACCTGTCCGGGGAGTGAGAGATGATGTTGGGGAGGGGGGCGAGATAAGCTCCGTGTGACGTCAACCCCCCCCCCCCCCCCATCACAATGTCTAGTAACAGGCTGTAGAAACTTCGAGACGGGTCGAGACTGCCGGGAGCGGCTGTCACGGAGCAACACTCCTCATCGTATGGGGGAGGAGAAGGAAGGGGTAGGGGCAGAAACACAGCGAGAAACTGAGGTTTCCTCCCCATCCCCAGTGTTGCCACACCGTAGCGGGATTACGCTAAACATAGAGAAATTTAAACCTCTTGGGGAGACAAAGCGGCGAAGAGTGACAAACACAAAGATAATGTGCAGACTTTCTAGCATGCTGCTGGCATCCCAAAAAAATAAAAATAAAAACCCATTGTTGGTTTGAACTAAGCGAAACAGAGTGAGTTTTGACGTGAATATGGCTTTAAGTTTGCAACCATAGTGGAAGGAAATCCAGAAAATCCGATGGTAACAAAATCGGGGAACACTGTTTGGCATTGCAGCTCCGAATCTATTGTCTGCATTCAAAATTCAATTACACCATTCGATTGCCAAAGAATCAAAGAATATGTTTCGTTGAGTGAGGACTGCGAAGCATACTGCATGGGAGAGAAAAAAAAAAGGGGGGGGGGGCAATTTTGAGTTCGTTTCGCCGCGTCTTCCGCGTAGTATAACTTTTCACTAGGAGAAACTACGACGCTTGTTTAGGTTTCAATCGACAGCTCTCGTCAAGATCAATCGATTGCGAGAATAAACACATTTGTGTGGCGTGGTTATTGTGAAGTTGTATGAGCTTAATATAAAAAATTAAGAAAACTTAACACAATGTCGGCCTATACTCGTCAAAAAGCCAAGTCGAAATACAGAAATAGTACACGGTTGGAAAGAGCATCTCAAAAGCAATCCAGTGATACCCATCAAACCCCATATGACTGAGTGAAGCGGTGCCAGGAACGTCAAAAATCATCAAGGCGTCCGAGCGCGTCAACGTAGACGTATTCACGCAAAACAAACGGCCGTGTCCCCAACACAGCCACGCCCAATTTTTTTTTTTTATAAACTTAAACATCATTTTTAATTAGTTAGTGTTTTAACAGCTTTCAAATTTTGTACAGATATATTTTTGTGCGAGGACCACGTAATTCAGCACCTGCCACTAACTATTAGCTATTACTGCCACCACCACTGCACTGAAGACAGTGGAATGTTCAGAATTAATCTTTATTATGGAATGAATGTCCAATATCTTCACTCTACTGATATCACGTGTGTAGTATTTCTTCTGTAGCCGCCACCAATGAAGGTTCGGATATTTGGACCTCAGCGTCGGTGTTGGGCGTCATTTTGTGTGTGTGCCGTTTGACCAGTTTAATGGACTTAAAGATTTTTGGATACTTCGTAGTGTATTGTAAAGGGATTTTTAACCACTGCTCAGCAGTCCTACATGGCACTTGGCATTGTCATCCTGGAAGTAACACGGGTCCATTCCGAAAAATCGCCACAATGTTGGGAGCATTTCATTATCCAGAATGTTACAATAGGCCTCTGTGTTCATGCTACCACGGACAAACACCAGCGGTCCTACGCCGAAGGCCGTGAAACACAAGTCAACTGACGTACTGAATTCCCTATCTTCACGGGTGCCCAGTTATTTTTTGGTAGATAGTGTAGGTCCATATCTTTACATCGAATTAAAAACATTAGGTAAGTATTTG
Organism: Dryococelus australis; assembly: GCA_029891345.1. Taxonomy (NCBI): domain Eukaryota; kingdom Metazoa; phylum Arthropoda; class Insecta; order Phasmatodea; family Phasmatidae; genus Dryococelus; species Dryococelus australis. The sequence goes on from CM056999.1 coordinate 130,761,114, forward strand.
TGATAACTTAAATTGTTCCTTCCACTTTTTTTTTTATCGAAGTGTGAAAATGAGCGTATTTGTGAAATATTAATTTTTTAAAAAAATTTCGCAGTTTCACTTGATCAACGCACGAGTAAAGTGATGAGGTCCATGGCAGTGTTAATTTTACATAAGGCGGAAGAATACACAACGTGCATACAAGTAGATCTTAAGCAGAGCTTTTAAAAATGCTCGACTTACCGTGAACAGCCTTCAGTGTCGTTTAACAAAACCATATTTAAACATATGATATTTAAAAGAGGACATTTTCTATCAGAGAAACTTATTTTTGTGAACGAATATAATCGTAAACAAGTGCACACTGTAGCGAACCAGCCGCCCCGCCTAATTAAGACATTAAGCAAGCGGCAAGGTGGTTTACAAACCCCGCACATAAATAGGGGCCCAGCACTCTCTCTCTCTCTCTCTCTCTCAGACGTCGAGCCATCGTTCTGCACTCGAGGTTGCTGCCGCCCGACGGAGGTGTCGGGCCGCACGACTTCAGAGGGCTGCGACCCAGGTGAAGGAGTCCAGTGAAGACTACACGACTACCTCCTTCCAGACACAGGGCTAGAGGAGCTCTGCTCGCTTTGCAACAACCGAACAGTGGTAAGACGACTTATACACTTCGGTGCAGGTCTAGGTCGCGAGAATCCGCTTCATAACTTAAAGTCACTAGCGCTGGCATTGACTATAAGGCTAGGGACACGATTGAGACGTTCGGTAATTGCCAGTAGTAAATATAGAGAATTATATAGAGTTTTCTATTCTAATATTGTGAAAGTAATTCTTACGACAGATCTTTGTATATTTGGAATTAAATAAATTGTGTAGTATTTTATAACCATCTGTGTCGCCTACCTTAGTTTACAGTCTGAGCTATTGCCACCCTCCGTAATTGGACCTTGAGACATACAGAGTTTGGTATACGAGTAGATTAGCATTTAATAGGAGTATAAGAGTAGACTCAAGGTGGCAGCATTACAACTCACACGCCTTTTTATTATTTTTCATACTACTGCAAATAACAGTTTCCAATCAACAATTCCTATTGCTGTGTTCTAATTGGTCGTCGCCACACAGGTTTCACTTAAGATATAAAATATAATTATTTTTGTTTAACACTTAAGGGAAACCCAACAACGCACACGACCTGGTAAGTTCCATTGGAAATCAGTACGTATGATAACGCACTTTCATTTATTCTGCACACGTCTCAACGCATATTTTAAAGCTAAATTTTTCTACTGTAAACCCAACTTTATTCCCACTTGCCATTTGAGATACGTGGCATATTTAGTTAACAACCAAACACATAATGTATGGCTCGAATTTTCAAAGGTTTGTTTCAAAAGGTGTGAAAAAACCACGAATAGACTACACTTAATAGGCTTGCACATAACGAAGCCTGCTAGTTCAATGTATCTAATCTGGCAAGCGACAAAATCACTCTGTCCGCTTGGTTTACCTGGCAATAATTACTAAGGCGTGTGAATGGGAGGGTGCCTGATTTACAATGGGCCCTCACTGTCTCGGCTTGAAGTAAAAATGTCGGGTTCACGTCCCACAATTATGCGCAGTCAGGCTATAAGAGACGACGACGCTCCCATTATTAGTTACAGCGGGCTCCGAACCACGTCGCTAAACGACTGCGTGATCATAAATCAAATCCCGCGGGAAATTGTGATGCGAACCGCCACCGTTCCGGCCTTCTTGTGAAAAGGGCGTGATGTCCCTAAAAGGAATGCCTGGTAGAGTGTGCATTCCAGGTGCGCAAACAAATAATTCCCGAGTCCCGACACTGAACGACTTAGGTCGTGTCTCAACTAGAATGTGTGCTCAGTCTTATTCGCCACTCTCACTCTGGCTCACGTTAACGAATTGAGACTTGTGCCCTCTGTAAGCCTTCGGCATTATTTCTCTGACAGAAAAGGTAATAAATAGGGAAAAATAAAATATTGCTGGACTTTCACTTTCCTCGAATAAATGTACAGTATTTTATGAACTAGTAACTTATTTTAATTTGTTACATTTATGCATTATTAAAACATAATTGCTATGTGCAAATAACAGTATTTAATAATATATACACAATTAACCTAAATGAAACGTGAACCAAATAACATCATAATTTGTTATGTTCAATATCAAACGGAATATTGTTGTTATTACACATTTCACAATCGCAATGATTAAGATAAGTCGATAAAATATTTCTAACACTGCTTTAGAAACAGCAAAATCATGTCTTGATATTTGAGGTTAGACTTGAAAACAACATGACTGCCAGAGAGGGTGCGAGAGTGAGCACCGAGTGTACATCGTCGTTCACTCTCCCTCTCGCGCTCTCTCCTCGGAGTTGGGACAGCAGAGAGGACTTTCTGTGACGCCAAGAGTGAGCGAGAGAGTATTCTCTCAGCGAATTGGGACACGACCTAAATTACCAATACAACTGCCGAAACCATGCGACTCGGATTCCTGATTGGCACATCTTTTCACGGAGATACGAACAGTGAAAGAGATTATTACTCTTCGGCTTACCGGGTTTCAATGAAACGAGAATTTAGGACGTGCAAAATAATTCCATTCTAATTAAACTCATGTAGTTCAGAGCTATAAAAATACCTGTAATAAAAAGTCATGTTTTGATTTTTTTGCTCGAGTGATTTCGGTCGTACTGCTAGCAAATCGTTAGGTATTGGGGGCATACGCAGGTCACGAATATCAGTCCAGCTCAATTTCAGTCTACGTTGACGTCTAAAAGAGTACGGGCCTTGGGACCTTCTTCTAAAAGTATAGTCCATTCACCGTTACTTCCAACTGTTCTGAAGCCCCTCATAAGTTCTACTTCCAAGGTATTCCTCCGCCACGTGCAAACAAAGCTTGGAAAATCACGCCAGAGGGACAGTGCACTGCATACGTGCGCGCAATGTGTAGTAATATTTTGTATATATGAACTATTTATTACTGGACATTAGTAACCCACGGAATTTCTCCCGGTTATTATTACAAATATTATTATATTTATGAATGAAGTTATTATCATTTATAGATAAAATATAAGTAAAAATTCGACTTAATCTGTACTAATAAATAAAATTGAAGTGTCTGTCTGTTATTTCACAATAGATACCATTATCTAAGCGTAGCATGCTATTTAAACGATGTTAATTTGTATAAATAACGGTTTTTAGAATTTTTGTCTGTCTGTCTGTTTGTCCAGAATAGGCTCCGAAACGGCTGAATTGATTTTGATGAAACTTTCTTATATCATAGAGGATATTTCTATCCAAGATCTGCTCTTTTTTTCCATATCAAAATCTCAAACGGTTCCGAAGTTATTTAATTTTTTTTTAAATTTCCTTTCTTTTGTTAAAAAGTATTGTCGAACAAACAACAGTTTTTTTTAGTAATAATCTGTACAAATACATATACGTCCTAAAGTCCACGCGAACGATGTCGCTGGCACAGCCTGTAAAAATGAAGTACTTTTATGTTAATGTGATACATGACGTATTTAGGAAACAACGGGACATGTCATACATGGGGAGTTTTTTTTTTTTAAGGCTTGATTTAACAAGTGTAAAGAAGCCGCGAATGGACTATATACTCATGCGCTTCGAGGCGCCAGTTAACGGTAGGCGATGCTGGACGTGTTCCCTAGTTGCAACAACAGCGCTGCGGTGCTTGGTGTCACAACAACCGCAGACTCGAGGCAGTTCAGTGCAGGCTAGCATCAACACCCAGCTGTGGTCGGTGGACAGCGGGCGAGGCAGTTTCCGACCAAAGAGGACGATATGCGGGAACAACCACGGATAGGAGACAGCGCAGTTCTTCAGCCCCCAGCAGCGTTGTCGTCATGCGTCTCTTCGTACAGCGTTTCCATCGGCTTTTCACCTTAAAATAAGCACTTTTGAAAGCCCTGCTTAAGATCTACTTGTATAACACTTTGTGTGTTCTCCCGCCTTATGTAAAATTAACATTGACATGGGACTCATCACTTTATTCATGCGTCGGTCAAATGAAGCTGTACAATTACTAAGGAAGTAAATACTTTACAAATCTGCTCATTTTTACACTTCGGTGCATTAAAAAAACATAAAGCGGAACAAATTACGTTTATGTTAACACAAATAGTTACCTATCGGCTGTTCACGGTAAAATGAGCACTTTAAAAAGATCTGCTTAAGATCTACGTTCGATGCATTAAAAAAAAAAAAAAACAGAAAGCAAAACAAATTATTTTAAGTTATCACAAATTGTTACCTTATACTTTCTATTCGACGTTAAGATATGGAACTACTTTCCATCCATCGTTACCAACTTTACTGGGCGAATGTTACTCAGTGCGTCCATCAAAATATATGCATGCAGGAGCAGTAACTTTTTTCTAAGGTTTATTTCTCAACTGCTCACTTTATCGTCAACAGTCTTTAATTATAATTGGTTCAGTTCATAGACATACCTACAGACGGTTCGCGTAAAATCGAGCACTATTGAAAGCCCTGCTCGAGATTTACTTGTATGCATCTTGGCGCATTTTATAATCTTCCACCATATGTGGACTGAAATGGAGTGGGGTGATTTGGGTGGCTCTTAGCAACGATGTCTCGAGAGCCGATGGCGGCGAAACGAGATGAGTACGGAGCATCACCGGAATGCAAGAGCGGCGGGAAACGGAAGATCCCGAGAAAAACCCTTCGACCAGCGGCATCGTCCGGCGCGATTCCTATATGCGAAAATCGCGGGAGCCGCCCCGCCGGAAATCAAACGCGGTTCGTCTAGGTGGGAGGCGAGTAGTCTAACCATTAGGCCACCCCAGTCTCTACCCCATCATAAGTAAAATTAACATTGCCAAGGGCTTGATCACTCAACTCATGCGTCGGTCAGGTGAAACTGTCGAATTATTAAGTACGTAAGGTATGATGCTATGTCTTGTAGAAAATGTACTAATTATTACACTGATGTGTATTAAAAAAACAGATTGAAAATAAATTATTTTAGTATTCACAAATGTTTACCTATAGGCTATTCACGGTAAAATTAGCACTTCTGAAAGCGCTGCTTAGGATCTACTTGCAAGTCCATTGTGTATTCTTCCGCCTTATGCAAGGTTAACATTACTTTATTACTTCATGCATTACTTTATTCATGCGTCGGTCAAGTGAAACGGTGAAATTATTAGAAAAATTATTTTTAGCAAATTTGCTCATTTTTACACTTAAATTCTTTACATAAAAATACAGAAAGCGGCAGGAATAATTTAAGTTATCAGAAATGGTTACCTACCACGTTTTATTCGACGTTAAGATACGGAATTACTTCCCATCCATCGCTACCAACTTTACAGGGCGCATGTCACTCAGTTTGCCCCCTTTAAGGGGGCGTGGGACATAAATTAACACCGAATACGTAAATAGATGTTTACTGGTGTTTGAAAGCCAACATAGAAAAAAGTAAAAATGCCAATCCTAGATAATAGGTTTTGCCAACTTAAAGACCAAGTATTTTACAGTATTACTTTATCAATTTCGCATAATGTCTTGCGCTACGAAAATACACAAAAATTGATGGCGTCAGAAATATCTTGGCAGAATAACGTCATTTAGGTAAAATATTTGCTCTCGTAGTTAGTAAAAAATATTCTGTATGGTTATTTATTCTTTGTTTTCTCTATCAGCTTCCATAAAATTTGTAAAATATGATAAACCTCAATAGCATTAATTTTATGCCCCGCGCCCTCTTAAGATGTATGCAGGTAGGAGCAGCGACTTTCTCAACCACCGGAAAAAATGTTATTGCAGGCGGGCAGGGTAGACGAATATATGTGACATGCAGAGCAGGAACCAATCAATCTGACTGAAATTTTGCTGCCTGCGCTCTTTCATTCCTGTCCGGCAGTGGCCGTTTAGAACTTTGCCTAGATCATTGCACTTACGGTAGAGTAATCGTCATTACTTATTTTAGACCCGTGCCCTGTATTTTGTGTTTGACGGACGCCATTCACATTTCGTTAGTGTTAACGCTCCAGCTTTCTTCTTTGGCGGCAGACGTCTCGAATGGGTCCTGAGTTGAACAAAGCTTTTATCTTGGGAATTTAAATCAGTAAGAAAATTTTCCAAAACCCCATACAAGGTACTGATTGTATAAAACCCGCAGAAACTTACAATTCGCCGTTTTTCTTGTAGTATTCATATTTTGTCGCGTACGCTTCTTATAGACAGTTCACGGTAAAGTGAGCACTTTTGAAGCCCTAGTTACTTTTCTATTTCAACTAATTTATATCCTTCCACCACTTGTTAATGTAAACCCCTGCCATGTGAGTAAGCAACACAGTGTATACATTCACCATACCCAAAACCAAAAGTCCGAGGCCACAATGAAATGTATTTGTTGGTTTTATGTCTGATAAAACAGCTTCAAAAAGTGATCACTTTACCGTAAACGGCCTATACATAGTTAAACACCCGATTGTAAAAAAAATTGGGTATGGCTGTGTTGGGGAACGGCCGTTTGTTTTGGGTGAATACGTCTACGTTGGCGTGCTCGGACCCCTTGATGTCTTGTTTACATTCCCGGCACCGCTTCACTCGATCATATGGGGTTTTATGGTTATCACTGAATTGATTTTGAGATGCTCTTTCCAACTATATACGATTTCTGTATTTAGACTTGGCTTTTTTTTTATGAGAATAGGCCGAAATTATGTTAAGTTTTCTTAATTTTTTGCATTAAATGCATACAATTTCACCATAACCACGCCTCACAAATGTTTTTATAAACTCAATCAAATGATATTGACGAAAACATTCGATTGAAACCTAAACGAGCGTCGTAGCTTCTCCTTGTCAAAAGTTATACTACGCGGAAGTTATGAGACGCGGCGAAACGGACTCAAAATTGCGTCAACCTCCAACCCATCCCCCCCCCCCCTGCTAGATGCTTCGCAGTCCTCACTCAACGTAACATATTATTTGATCCTTTGTCAATAGAGTGGTGTAACTGAATTTTGAATGTAGACGATAGATTTGGAGCTGCAATGCCAAACTATATCCCCGATTTTGTTATCATCGGATTTTATAGATTGCCTCCCACTATGATTGCAAACTTAAAGGCGTATTCGCGTCAAAACTATTTATTCGCTACTCGACTTGTGGATTCTTATTATATTTTCTTCACTATTAATTGACGACGCAGTAGCAATGGTCAACCCCGCTGCTGATGTCACGAGTATTTTCTTTTTATATTGACGTTCTATCAGGAGTTTTAGTGGTCAGCGGTGGTTGTCTCTCTAGAGGACAGACCTCCCACCATGTACGACCATTATTGGAGTCGCGCCTGACTCTCGCATGTAATAAACGAGGCGGACTTTGCAGTTACCCCAGAGGATTTTCTCGGCGTACTGCCACTTCCCCGCCCCTGCGTTACAGCGCTTTTTGTTCTATCGCCTTCTCACTTCACCCCCCCCCCCCCCCCCTCCTCCCCAGCCACGCATCACACACATCTCAGTAATCGAGACACACGCGTAAAAGAAAACGGGACAGTCTCTGCGGCTTCGGGCCTACTCGGTAGCCCTCGGGCGTTTCCGGCTGGCAGTTAACAGCGTGCGTAGTAACGACTTGAAAATCTTCAAATAATTTACTTAAATTGTCGGATTAGCAGCAAGAAACTGGTGTTTGAAAATGAGCAATAAAGGAAGGCAACATTAATGCGACGACTGCAAAGTTCCACGTGAGATCCGAGATCACTTGTATGAGTTACGATGGTAGTTACTCTGTGTTTTCGTAACGTTTTGTTTATGGACATAAAATAAATTCAGTAGCTAAAAGAAACTACGGGGGAAAAAAAAAAAAAACTCTACAATGCTATGTTTCAATATTTTTTTTCACCTTGATAGGGAGGGGATTGAAAATTACATTTTATAAACCCTGGCTGGGCCGATTTGAGGTGTGAATCGAGTCCCGTCATATGTCAGACGACATGGGGAAAATTATGAGATAAGTATCGCAAGGCCCTTCGAGTCACGCTAAACAATAAACACCTGGTTTCACTTTCTTAATTATTCTTAGAGCGGAAAGTATTAATTCACTATTTGCTTTATGCTCACCGTAAAGGAGAATTATATTTCATGAAATATTTTATGCTTAGTGCAGAAAAGTCGAAAGCTTGAGAAAATAATTTCCAGTTTTCAAAAAAGTTTCCATAGTGATGTACTGATATTTCGTTACAATTACTAGAATACAAGAAGAAATGTAACGAATGTTGTAATGTAGGCCTATTTTGACTTCTTTACTAAATTTAAATTTAATATGTCAGATATTTCCTTGGGTTCCTAGTACGATGTGCAATATTCACGTAAAATAGCATTTATGCTCAAACAGCTTCTACGACAAACGTTTCGTGTCGTCGGAATACGGCCATTTTTGACACGCACGGTTCTGATTGGCTAAGCCCATCAAACATCAAAGAACTTTTGGAACCTGTTCAATATTCAAGTGTTTTATAGAAAATGGGTATATCCAACTTTTTCTGGCAAATGTGGCGGCGATGATGACATTTCGATGACGTCACGACTGTCCAACTCTATTTGACCAAACTTACTGGAATTAGTTTGATGGAGATTTTAACAGTGTGACAGGTGATTTAGGCAACTTGTAACAACTCTTAAGTTAGTTGAAATAATTTTTTTTTATAAAAGTGTGGTTGTCGGAAAACTTGATGCAAACAAACTTCTCCACCACTGTTGATTACGTGATTCTTCCTGCCGTGTTGGCGATGGATGAGTCAGTCTTGGAGACACGCACAGGGCACGAAAATCGCTTATGCGTGTTTTGCACCTCCTGATTGGCGAGTCAGTGACGTGCGCTAATACTCGTCAGTGACTTGGTGCAGTCGAAGTCACAGCGAATCAGAATAATCACTAGTGAACTGGGTCACTGTAGCAAACCAGAGATCTTCACTTTCTCCAATGTTTTTTCTCGTTTGTTTTAATTTTCATAGAAACTGGTGCAATTTCCACCGATACATATCCAGAGTGTTTTACTAGCCAGTGCAAATAGAACAAAGTTATGATTATCAACCGGGGATTGGGGTTCATTATCTCCGGTTGTTTGAACTACAGGTGAAAATCCTCGGGGAAGAAAAGGGGATGATGGAAGTGGGAGAGGAGGCACACGAGCGAACAGAAGAACATCGGAGGAAACACGAAAACGAAGAGGACTAGGGAGCGGTCCATTTCGGACGACTGTGAAATTGTTTGCGATATCCATTTTCCAGACCACGTGGCAGTTATCCCTCCCCTCCCCCTCACTCTTTTTTTCTCTCCTTTCGTCCCGGACCCGGCCGAACGTGCAGTCTCCGACAAAGAGCGGCTGTCACGAGGGAAATTGATAAAAAAATATTTGGTCTCGAGTGTGTGCTACGGAAACTCTCTACCGCGGTCGAGTAGTTGAGTCCGATGAAGGCAGAGGCCAGCTCTGACGATATTGCTTTCAACCGCTCGGCATGCTGAACAATTCTTTTTCTCTTCAGGATAGGAAGAAACTGCCGTACTTATTACTTTCATGAAGTACCCTAAGTAATTACTCGCAGGTTACATACTCAAATCACCATATTATTATTAAGGTAGAAGTATATTGGCTAGCTGACTGTACAAACTGTAGAACTCATTAAAACTAGTACACCCACGATCAAAATAGCGCGACTTTTGATGCGTATGAAATAATATCGCACATTTTCTATAGGAATGTAAAATATCTTGATGGGATAGATTTATTTAAACGTGAAAAATCATATAATAATCTATTTTTTAATAAAAATTTATGGACTTTACAATTATGTATTTTTCAGAAAGCACATTTTGCAACAAAGTTTTATCTGGAAATACTATCATAACAATTGCTGTGGTATTAATTACTAAAATATTAGTACTAAGCCCGGTGATCAAAATATTAATTTTATTATTGATTTCATGCACACACATTTCAACTACGAAAGATGTCATTTTAAACATTAAATTAATGTATGTAAAATTAATTAAAAAAATATTTGTTAATACTAATACTAATATTGTTGTACATACGACCATATTGTCTTGCTTGACCAACGTTATCTTGTAAAATTGGCTAATTAAAGCATCCAGAATTGAAATAACATTAAATTTGTATTAAAAGTAGCGTATTTTCGCTTGAATTTTTACTATTCTAATAAGCAGATTCAAGCAAAATACTTTACAGTGTTACAAAATATATGCATTTTACTTTTATATGCTTTTCAGACTATTTTAGTAGCTAGATGGAGATTTTTAGACATTCGCCATTGTGATGCAGATGTCTGTCATGCAAAAACAAGACTGAACATGAAAAAATACGGAAAAATACAAGTATAGCCTGTGCACGGTAAAGCGAGCACTTTTGAGGATCTAGTTCCTTTTCCCTTTCAGCCATTTTTTATCCTTTAACCACCTTATCAAATAAATATTGCCATGTAAGTAATAAACACGGCGTGTATATTCCTCTGCACTCAGAAGTAACGCCTAAGACTAAAATAAAATAAATTTCTTGACTTTTATTCGAAATGAGAGGGTTTTCAAAAGTGCTAAATTTACCGTGAATAGCCTATAGCATTTGGTAGTGTGTGTACTACTTTCCGATGATGGTGCATTTTGTACAGCCAGGTACAGTGAGCCATTGAAAGCCACTTCACTCCTAACTTAAGGCCCCCGACTACCTAAGAGTTTCATTCCGCGTTTGAAGCCGGAAAGCGCCGGACCGATAAGGGTGGCATGGCCACGCACATCAAGTGGCCCATCGCCGCTAAGCGCAAGGCTCCCACTTGGCGCGCAGTGTTCTCGTCGCACTGCATGTACCAAATGGGGCTTTAACGGCAATCCTTTATAGGCTACTTTTCGAAGGATAGAAACTCTTATGAGATCAGTTTCCTGTCTGTGTGCCTGTGTGTGTACATGTGTGTTTGTAGGTGTGTGATTGTTTGTATAGGCTATTCACGGTAAAATGAGCACTTTCGAAAGCCCTGCGTAAGCTCTAATTGAATACATTTTGTGTGTTCTTCCGCCTTATGTAAAATTAAAAATTTCCTTGGGCCTCGTCGCTTTATTCGTGCGTCGGGCCAGTAAAACTGTGAAATTATTATAAAGGAGTCTGCTCATTTCCACCCTTCGATGCAATGAAAAAACACAGAAAGAGAGAGAAATAATTTAAGTTGTCACAAATTGTTAGCTAACACTTTTTTATTCTACGTTATGTGGAACAACTTTCCCCTCCATCGTCACCAACTTTACTGGACACATGTCACTCATTGTACCCGTTAAAATATATGGAGGCAGAAGCAGTGTCTTTTTTCTAAGGTTGATTTCAAAAGTGCTCACTTGATCGTGAACAGCCTATATATGTGAATGTGTCTGTCCGTTTGTGTCGTCTCCCCCCCCCCCCCCCAAATCCCCTACAATTATCGAACGCGTAAACCGAATTTCAGCAAACTCGGTACGTATATAATACTTAGTAAGAACACTTGACGTTTATATTTTTCGAACACGCCAGGCAATTACTTTCAAAATGGCGGCCATTTAAATATTTAAGTTGATATGTCATATCTTGGGAACCATTCAACCTATTTAAACCAAATTTTGCATGCTGGCAGAGTATCATGAAAGCATTAAATTTTGAAACGTATATTGTTGTTAGTCAGCCAATTTGGTAGATAGCACCAAATAAATAAAGATTTTACATTATATCTCGAAAACTATTAATCCAATTCTCACCCAATTTGGCATGTAGGTACTTGACTCTGTACCTCGCACTGCTTACACTGTTGCTAAAATATTATTCGGTGTCTTGCAGCTGTGAATTATAGAGGGACATGTCGGTTCCCTAGTGGCACATCCACGCATGGGACACACACCAGACTATGATGATGGCAACCTTCGATGCACACGCTCGATTCGTTCATTGTGAATCTTTCGTGAATGAGCGTACGTGTCCTTATGTTTAGTAAGCAAGAAAACATTGGCCCCAATATTCACATATTCTCAATACAGCATCCGGTCTTGGAACTATTTTTTTAATAATTCGCTGTCGACAAAACAGGATGAACATATTACGTGTTATGAAGATCTCAATTCTCCCGACATTGATGTCAAGAGCCGCCGAAATCTCTCCAATCTACCCCACTGGTATTAACACTTTGATGACTATGCTTTAGTGTTGCTCGGGAGAAGAAAATCTGGAAATATCCTGACACTTGAAGATGGAACTCGCACGAATACAGCCTCACTTCAATCTTCACCAGCTAAATACTACATTTTTGTACGATTACACAGATGAACCCAATGGAATATAAATCATTCTAAGCCTATAAAATAACGTTTGCTTGGAAGTCATGTCGTGTCCCTATGTTTCTAGTCACACACTATATGTCTGAATCAGCGAAAATTTTAGTGTTTCAATCAGTCAAACGTATCTGACTGATACAACAGTCACTTCAGTGATTTTAACTGATTAACCACTGAAAATACGCTATATTTCCTTCACTGATTGATTCAGTAAAATTTCTGACTTATTTGTCAGTCATTTTTTCCACTGTTTTCTCAGTGGTTTATTTTTTGACTGATGGCTGAATGAAACATCTGAGTAACTTGCTCCGTCTCTAAATTATTATTTTTGACTAGTGTATCAGTGAAACTGCGTGTAAAAATGGTCGTCGAACATCGTAAAAAAAAATGGCCATTAAACAACGTGTATCAATTGAAGTAACAACGAAGAAACGAATAAGACCAATAAAAAATACTTTTTGAAACGTGTTTCGCCTTTCAAAACGTCGTTTTACAAGGCAATATTCCTTTCATTCCGTTTTTAAGTATTTCATTTAGATTCTATTGAATCATCACAGCGCTCTGTTTGACGGTTTTAACTCCATTAAATGTGGCGAGGAAAGTGCACTCATATATACTATTCGTTTTAACAATCCTAACAATACAAACCAAACCACACACGAAAAATATGAGCTTACAACTTCAAACTACAAGATTTCGCAACGTAACAATAATACATATATTTTCCTTTCGCAATGTCAACTTGGAGTGGTTTCTCAGATGGCAAAGCAATGCCCTAGAGTCGAAGGGTGTGCGAGTTCAATCCCAGCCACCTGAGCAATAGTTTTACTTTTTTTAAATTACTGTAATTTGCACAATATAAACAGTAAACTATCGTAGATAATTTTATTTTACGTAATTATTTGCTTACATTCAATAAAAGCCGCCAATGCAATCGGCCGTCACTTATTCTATCAGTGAAGTTGTTTCACGTCAGTAATTCAATCACTAAATTTTTTCACTGAAACAATTAGTGGTTTTCCACTGATTCTAAGTGGAAACATTTCCTCTTATTAGAGTAGTTGAATTTCACTGCGAATCAACGGTTTCCCACTGATTCTAATTTAGAGTGCAGCTTACGGAAATATGCTGCCCGAGAAGCTCTGTCGACTTGGAACAGATTCTTTATTGCATAATAAAACAAAATTGTTAATTACAACTTGCAGACGTAACCTCTGCGCTAAACAACCAGCCTTCCCATGCTGTCGAAGAAAATCCCCACAGTCCTGAAGAGACAAAGAGATCCTGGGACCACCGGGTGACCAGTATATATACATTTTGTCAGAAGGGGTCACGTGGTCAAGGATGACCGTCGTTGCCTGTCACACCCTAGCTACTGGAACTCTTTGTGTGTAGTTCTTATAAGGGTCTCTCTCTCTCGTGGCACACTTGGCTTGCAGTCACGCTTTTACTACCCCTGTGAAGACATTGCTCCAAATAAGGTAACAGACAAACTACGAGCTCTGATTGGCAGGCTCGTGGTCTATCGCGTGCTTTCAGCAACGCTCTTACAATAATTGTTCTAGACGGTTCCATGAGTCAGTCGAGTGATGCACGTCCCAAGTAGCAAACAAGCAGATAACAGTTGGCCAACTGTTGGCACAGGTGGTACATGTTCGCCCACATGACTGTAAGTGTTTTCTTATGTGGTACACAATAAGACCACGTGAAGAATAGTGACTGTATTTGCTTGGGAAGTATTTTTGATGTGGGCCATTAAACACTAAATGATTGACAGAATTTAATGTATGGCCCACAAGTAAACATCAGTGAATCACCCACTGGCATATTAGAACACGTGGAAAACATGTGACTGATTTATGCCAAAGTGTATGAAAATAAGGTCATTTTTCCATATAAAACCCTCATGTGGTAGACAGGTTCAAGTCTGATAGTTGGGCATCATCATGTGGCCAATTACGAGCCACTTATCACAACATGACTGACAGAATTTCATATGTGGCCCACAAGCAGACATCAGTGACACATCCACAAGCATCTTAGAATATGTAAATAACGTGTGGCTGATGTATGCCAAAGATTATAAGATTATGTTTGAGAACAAAGCCCTCGTGTGGTAGAATGGTTCATTTCTGATAGTTGGACATCATCATGTGGGAAATTGTGGGCCATTTAACACAAAACGACTGACGGAATTTCATATATGGCGCACAAGCCAATGTCTGTGAAACACCCACAGGCATCTTAGAGTTTGTAGAGAATGCGTGGATGATGTTTTCCAAAGAGTACATAGTATACGATCATGTTTGTACATAAAGCCCTCACGTAGTAGAACGATTTATTTTTGATAGTTGGGCATCATCATGTGGGCCCCAAGTAGCAAACAGTTAACAGTTGGCCAATTGTTGCAAGTGATGACAACGTTCGCATTTATGACTGTTAGAATTTCTTATATGGTCGACAATCAGGTAATATAAACAAAAGTCACAGTACCTATTTTACAAATACTTGTGATATGGGCCAATGCTCTCACGACGATTGTTAGATTTTAACAGATGCCCCACAAGCAGATGATAAAGGAAATGCTAACTGTTACTCACTGTTGGGAAAATATTAGCAGCATGTTTATGGGGCATTTACGGCATGCTAACTGTTGTTCACTACTGGGGACATAATAACAGCATACTTACCACCTTTTGTGGTATGGTAACTGTTCTTTATTACTGAGGAAACGTGATCAGCAAGCTTATGTTCCATTTATGGAATACCAACTATATATTGTTGTGCAGTAGCAAATAGCATATACGTATCCAATTAATTTTTTTATTCCATGTATATAGGAAGTAAAATTATCACGTGGCATTGCTAGTAATAGTAAAAAAATAGTTTTTAGACCAGAAACCTGCAAAGCATAACACGCAAAAAAAAAAAAAGATTATTTTGCATTTTAAATTCTACCTGAAAGTAGTCCGAAACTAAAATACTAGTCTTTTAAACAAAACGCATAAACCCCACTATTGACTCGTGATACAAACATTGTCTATATAGCAAAGCTAATAATGCATTATGTAAGTGAAGTACGTGTCCAGATTTACTTACAATGTCGACGTCGTATATAAATACATAGAAGAGTAGTTGATACCATACTTGACTGTAGACAATAGGTTTGTGAGTTTGATTCCAGGTTTCTCCAAAGATATTTACTAATTGAGAAATAAAGTTGAAGATAACACATATGAATATGGCAAATACATCAATTTTATTTGGGTTAGACACAATAATTTTTTTTGTTTTGTAAATGCATGGCAAGCTGCGTCTATGTAGTTGACAAGTGGCCAATAGCTGGGCCACAAGTGGCTTACCAACGGTTGGTTAACGACATGTGGTTTACTTACGGCAGGCCAGAAGCAGAAAGACGAAAGTGGCTCGCATGGGGTTAACTACGGTGAACTCTGGTTTTGCCAGACATCTGCTGACAGTTAAATATCCGTATGTGACCCACGCGTAAACACATCATACCACAGTCATCATTCATCATGTGTGCCACATGAATCTGCGGGTGCATTCCGCTCCTTGAATGCCTGTGGATGCCGCATGGGGGCTGCTTGTTCACAATCAGATATGCACTTGTGGGCCAACTATATTTTGCTACTTGGGGTGTCGTTGGCAGACGATAGCATGATTAATATTTTCGGGCTATAGCCAGGCGTTTATAGTAATTAGGAGAAAAAGTACCCATTTCCTGCACTTTCCTTACTTCCAATTAAAGTCAGATTTTCGGGGTATAACAACCTGTGATCTTGGCACTATATTGCCTGATAGCCGGCTAGTAATGGACGTTTGACAGTAAGGTGGAGGGTCTAGTACGGTGGAGGGTCTGGTACGGTGTGATCAATAGGGCACGGTAAGTGGCGATACAAGACCAATAGTCGAAGATTTTCTGTTGGGGATATACGTGACATGCTTTTAGCTTGTACTTAAGAGATGTAAAAATTCCCAGACTTCAAACTTTTAAATGACAAATTTCAATCGCCGGAGGATTTCAGTAATTTTTGACACTATTCGTTAAAAGAAGTTTACAATCTCAAACTCAATATCGGTTGCTTAATTGTAAAACTTCTTAATGCAGAAGCACCATTTTTATTTTTATAGTCTAAATGCAAATGGACTCCTTCATTCACAATATTGTAGAACCTGGTGCCACTTACTATCTTACAAAATCTGGTTCCTATAAAATAAAAATATTTCATTATGGTTTGCACCTTTGGAAAACAAGCACTTGTTGGTCTCCCTTGTATTAAACTGAAATGGAGATACGTGGTTTTACAATTAAGTCGGCGCTGTGCTATCTGACATAGCGCAGCAAGGTGCTAAACTACTCCCTCGCAAATGACTCAGTAGATTCGGCATCGCTAGGGGAGTGGGGTTCCGGATATAAGACGGAATATCGCGCTCCTCTGTACAATGGCGGACTCATTCCTGGATGGACCGAGCGGAAGGTCGTTTCACCTCCATTGGAAAGGGGAGGGGGAATGAGGAGGTCAGGCATACCAACCATCCTTACCCTTACTCCTTATTGCGTCCCCTTACTTCGGGCGGGGATCCGCCGAGTATGCCAACTACGCGAGCATTTCTGCGGAACTTCGCCTCACGGGTTGAGGGCGAACATCAGGTATAAGGATGGCTGCCACAGAAAACGCATCGCTATCTTGCCGCTGCGGCAGCTCTTCGCGGGTATTATACTCGTGCACTGAGAGAAGAGTTTGTTCCAGCCAACAATGCTGCATACTACCAAACAATGTATACAGTTCATCCAACAAATAATTTGCTGTCCGGCAGATTTTGTTTGCCCAACTTAACGGTTTGGTCCACGGGCACAGAAAATATGTTTGCACACTAGCTTGAAATATTGACGCCCTTGTCGACTCATTTAGTTCACAAACCCAACTATAGAGCGCTGCTACCAAAGCAGTGCTACTTGACATGACATTACAATTTTGTCTTAAAATGGGAAAATGATGTTCATATTTCTATGGTATTATCCCTATACCAGCAATGCTAACAGCACTAGTTTGGTACAGCGCTTTTGCGGCCACCTCATGAGCTAAAAGCGTCACTAAGGGCGTCAACTCACTAACATTGTCAGGTAGGGGAGAGTGTCCAGACCCGTCTTCTACGGCCATGGTTTGGTCAATTCAAGTGTATATGTTGTTAGGTGAACAAAATCTGTTTTGTTACATTTCAGATATTGTTTAGTCAACAAAATATTTTGTTAGAGGAACTGCTTATTTGTTTGTCCATGCAGAAGCAAATGTTTTGTTTGTTCAAACTAACCTTCCTCTCATTGTGTAGTTCTGCTTCATCCAAGCCAAAACTCGCACAGGTCAGTGGATACGGCCAAAAAAGAAAAGCGTTTTTGTAGCGCTGCAAGTTCCGCTGAATAAATTGTAGAGTGCAAGTGAGTAGAGTGTCTTGAAGTGTGGTAGAGTGTCCACGAGAGCTGTGCAGTAGTCACTCTCCGTGTTCCCTCGCTGGGATGATTTTCTGTGAAAAGCGCTATCGGACACAACGTGGTTAGGACGCGACGCTAGAAAACTGTTCATGCAAGCAAGTGCTTTGAGATATTTATACACTTCCTATAACCTAGTTTTTATGCACCTAGCATACATTCAAGTTGGTATACGCTGTTTACGATAAAGTGAGCACTTTTGAGAGCCCCGCTTAAGACCTATTTGTATCCACGTCGTGTAAACTTCCACCTTATGTGAAATTATCATTTCCATGAGCCTAATCATATTGTTCATACGTCGATCGAGTAAACCTGTGAAATAATTATATAAAAGTAAATATCTTACAAATCTGCTTATAAAATTTTTATGCATTAGAAAACAGGGTTGCCACTGCATGCCTGCAGGTTCATTCCTGAGCTGAGTAGTGTCGCCGGTTATCGCCTGCAGCAACTGGTCCTGTGTGTCTGATCGCCGTCCGCTGTAAACCCTACTCTTCAGGCAGGCCCAAAATAAAAATACCAACGGGGAGAGAGAGGTGTGGAGAGCGCGCCGGCCACGGGACTGGCCCATCTCATCCAATCCACCTGCGCGGGTACTCAACTGCTGTACTACGCCCATTTACGTCACAGTATCCGTAAACAAACACCATGTCTGTGTACTCTGCACGTGTAAACTTTCCTGACATTGATCCACACCCACTCACCTCGACACACTAACAAAGACAGGCCACGCCAGCCACACTAGCAGTGTCTGCTTACGGTCAAATTGGACACATTTTGAACAGCTTTCGTGGGACGTACAGCATGAATGACTTCAACTGCATTAAATATATTCAGTAATTCCAACTTGTGTTTTTATTGCATTTACATCCCTGTAACTCTGAAATGGGGCTGCATATCCTATTTGTGTATATGACATTTTTTGTTGCCGATGATCTGTATAACACGCTGCCCAAGTATGTCGGTTGAGTCTTGGAACAATCTGTATAGTGTACATGTGTGTTCTTTGTCCGACTTATACTGCAGAATACACGAGAAGAAGAACAACCCAACGGATATGTGTCCGCCAATACCATTTACCAAATTTAATTTCTTTAGTACCGCCAGGGAGATACTTACTAAAAATGTCTCCATCTGCAAGACAACATGCTAAATAGAAACTTACAACACCTTACTGCAGACGAACTACGGTAAATGAGAACAGTGGCAGCTCTGATTATTCCAAAATTTTAATATGGTGTAAGATACCAAGTTTGAACTTATTATGATGAGCGGGCAGATTAGAAATTAAAAAATAGAACTGGGCATTAAAAATTATAATTTAAATTACCAAGGTACTTGAATATGATTAAAACTACCAATTCACAACTCTCAAATTGTAGATATTGCGGCCGACACCAGCTAGCCAACACTTATATCTGAGCATTAAAATATATTAAAGAGCATGTCTCTTTCGTGCATGGTCTCCGTGACTAAAATATGTGCAAACTGAGTAAAATAAGATATAATAAAATGACAGTGAAGGATAAAATGTTTATTTACAAAAGCTGCACGCTCTTTAAGCTGGTTCAGACTTATATGAGAATTAAAATGTTGGTTTGTCGTAGACAGAAGCTAACCAAAATAATCACGTAAAAATTTCATTGTAGACATCCCCGCAGCAGTAGTCGTTCCTCTTTTACGTTGAGCTCTTCCTTAAATATTAAGCTCACGGACTTATATGTACGTAAAATGCAGTCCTTGCGCATTCACTTTATAACATCGCGGAAGGCGAAATATAACTAATATTTAACACGTTTTTCGTCCAAATTCTGGCCTCTTCTTTGCTTGAAAATATTATCACGTCTTCGTACCACCGTACTTGCCTAGTTTTATATAGATTGTTCACGGTAAAATGAGCACTTTTGAAAGCCCTGCTTAAAATCTACTTGTATGCATGTTGTGTATTCTTCCGCATAATGTAAACTTAATGGGCCTCATCGCTTTATTCCTGCGTCGGTGAAGTGAAAATGTGAAATTTTTAGAAAAGTAAATATTTTACAAATCTGCTAATACAAATCTGCATTTTTACACTTCGATGCATTAAAAAAATCAGAAAGCGAAAGAAATCATTTTAATTATCACAACACTTTTTATTTGACGTTAAGATAAGGAACTACTTCTCATCCACCGTTACCAACTTTACCGGGCGCATGTCACTCAGAGCGCCCGTTTAAGTATATACAGGCAGGGGCAGTGACTTTTTTCGAAGGTTGATTTCAATAGTGCTCACTTTATCATGAACAGTCTTTAGCTATTCGGACTCGCGTATCAACAAATTAAAGCAAATTCCTAGCTGTATGATCACCTAAGACCACCACATCCCTAACGAAGAATTCAATATGGCTTCAAACTTCCTAAAAACAATTTAGGAAGTTCGTAAAGAGAGTAAAAATCTTCAACAATCTTATTTTAAAATAAACAAATTCTCTAATAGGCTAGCTAGTGTCGCCTCACATAGATATAAAATAAAATATTTGCAAATAATAAAATGTTGACAACCTACTCTCTCAAAAAGAAATTAAATCTTTACCAGTTATGATTCTAACAAAATATATTTCTATTAAGTGTAGACAAACGATACTGACAGTTCAGCTGGCTGACGCAATTCTAAACCACATGAAAACAATGTCAAAATAAATAAATAATTCGTACAGCATTCAATTGTCGTTGGTTTGTTGGTTAGACAAATTTATACTCTGTCATTTCGTACGTCTGTCATCTCAAACATAAATTATCAAAATAATTAAACTAATAATAAAAATTCCATGTGTTACATAATCTTAAATGACATTTACCTATGAAAACAAACATTGAAAAAACTATAATGCAGTGTTGCCAACTTAGCGACGTCGTTACCTGTTATACCAACTTTTCAGGCTGTCGTGGCATAGCCCATAATGTTGCGCTTACCACATGTGGAAAACAAATGAGCTTACATCGTGATTCATTGAATACTTTTGAAACCCATGCGAAGATTTATTTCTAAAGCCATTGGTTTATCTTCCAGTCTCATGTAAATATAAACTGTACTATGAATATTATGAAACCTACTCGCATTTCTATCAATTGACGTTAGGGAATGACCAGAAACGTAAGTATATAACAGTTGCACCACATAATGAGTACAAATAAATAAGAAGCTGACTCCAGTTAATGACAATAAAGGTATTATTTACCGTCATAATAAAAATAATATAAGTAACAAGACATATGATAAAAACTCAGAATATAGAATTATATCATATGTTTTTATCATATGTCTTGTTACTTACATTATTTTAATTATGACGGTAAATAATACCTTTATTGTCATTTGGAACTACGTATAGGTTATTTTATTAATGAGTAAAGTCTATTTCCTATATATTTATTTATCTCCATTTTCATTTTCGTAAAGTAATTTTTGTATTTTAACATTTGTTTATCTGGCGATATAAATCGATTAATTATCTTGTTTCAATCTACTTAATGAGAGTTTATTAATATTTTAACATCAAAAACCTTTTGAGTTTCATTTCCATGTTGTATAAGTTAGTACTTTCAAAGTTTCGTTTTCAATATCGTAGCGGCAACCCCGGAACTAGCCGTCTTCTTTGCTCTGTCCATTCACCCGGCCTTTTCCCGGCACTTTTGTATGTTTCCTGTTGTCGTCATGACGCATTATCGACATGCGGTAACCATGGTGTTCCCGAGGACTTTAAAACCCCTTTCTAGTGTTCTATACACTCACCATCGCGTAGAGTAAAGGCCACAGATATGTAGTTTTTTTTTTTTTTTTTTGTGGTTTTGTGTATTTTATTTATTAATTTTTTCTTCTTCTGGTGCTTCTGCTGAAACACATGTGATCAGAATCTATTCTACCCTTGTCTGGCGAGTACAGTTTTGATTGATTTTCGCCGCGTCTCGTGCTCCCATCAATATTTTTTACTCACTATTTAGTTTCATTAATTTTGTTGTAGTGAGGGTTTCACGTCTGCACGTGCTCCCAATCTGTCAAGTTCCGTACGTTTCCTGGCTTTCCATTCCATTCCACAAGTTGTTACAAGATGCTGGGATCTTCACATTCCTTCCTGAGGAATTAATTATACTGGCCACTAGTCAAGACGCATGTGGCAACTTTCTCTCGTTCCATCGATACTTGTGGACACACTTCATTTTCTACGTGTTATTAAGTCAGTATTTTAACCTTTTTTTATTTCAACTGGGCCAGTTTTGATAAAGCGAACTTTCTTTATACAAAAATATATTCTTATGAGACAATCAATTTTAATCTATTACAACCTGTGATTGCAGAAGTATTTATTTTAACCTAAAAATAAATAATAATAATTTGAACATATTTCACTGTTCCCTAAAATATAATTGTGTAACTAAATACGTTTTTTTTTTTTTTTCAAATATGAAGGAAACAATCATGAACTTTATCAAATTGAACAAAATCTATATGAATATGTTGCATAATATTTCATTCTATCAGTTGGTGGGTTTATTAATTATAATTTCTGTATCCACGAACTAATTTCTATCTACACTAGCACCAGTATAATTTGCAAGTCTTTTAACAATACCATATTAGTTACATATGCTACTTTATGTTACATAAGGTATATTTGTTATGTTTGAAGGAATCATATGTAGTAATACTAATTTCATTTTAGTATCTAAGGATGCATCCTAGGTTTAAGTTTTTTATACTTTAAATAATCATCTTCATATCTTGCCCCAGTCATTGGTAACAGGTAATTTAAATAATATACCCCAAGACTATGATCATGTGATATTATATTTTATATTTTCATGTTACATTTAAGATATTTTTATGACGAACTGCCAAACTTGTTGATATTTAGTAAACATTTAATTATAAAGATACTACTGTTTCTTTACAATTTAAATTATATTTTTCAGAGAATGAATCCAATAAATATACAAAAAAAAAGATATTTATAGCACACCACCACAATTAACGTGTTTTTACTCATAATTTAGTTGATTTACCTTTGGACTTGATATTGTTTACCATTTGGCAAGCAAGTATTAAGTCTTGCCTATTTTATAGGTTACTTTCATCCTTTTATGCCATGTACGATTCCCAGCATGTATGACTAATGTGTTTCTTATAGAACTTCTATTTATATATGTATATGTTATTTATCAGTCCTTTTATGCTTCTGTAGCCACTTTTATGCTATGTTATGTAGTGATTCTATTTCTGAGGTCTGAGTTTTTTCTTTTGAAGTGTACCTACTACTTAATTTTTCCCCCTATTATCGTACATTTTCACTACACTTCCTAGAAATTCAAACATTAAAATTATATGTTAATATTAAACATTAAACATTAAAGTTATATGTACAAGTATTTAACTTAATACTAAACAAACCAAAGATGCAATTTAATTACTCTCTCACTCATTCTCTTGCACACATGCACAACATAGCTTCACGAAATGTTGGCATGAGGCGGAGGAATATCCTGGAAGTAGAACTCAAGCAGCGATTCAGAAAGTTGGAAGTATAGGCTGTTCAAGGCAAAGTGATCACTTTTGAAAGCCCTGCTTATGATCTACTTGCGTTCCAGTCGTGTATCCTTCCGCCTTATGTAAAATCAATATTGCCATGAGCCTCACCACTTTATTCATGAGTCGGTCAAGTGAAATTAATATAAAAGTAAATATTTTACAAATCTGCTCATTTTTGCTCTTCAGCGCATTAAAAAAAACAGAAATCGAAGGAAATAATTTAAATGATCACAAATGGTTACTTAACACTTTTTATTCGACATTATGGTATGGAACTACTTTCCATCCATCGTTACCAACTTTACTGAGCGCATGTCACTCAGCGCGTCCGTTCAAATGTATGCATGTAAGAGCAGTGATTTTTTCCTTAGGTTGGTTTTAAAAGTGCTCACTTTATCGTGAACAACATGTAACTGTGAATGGGCTATACTCTGTTATAAGTGAGGGCTACTATGTCATAAAATTTACTGTCATGTAAAACGTTTGTTAAAAGTGGAAACCGAAATGATTTGTGTAATATGTACCCCGAAGTTGTAAAAAAATAGGTTTCCATTTTTTTTGTATATGTATTTATTTAAAATTCACTGCATATCAACATTTGCTTGTGGCAGTTATGGGCATATTTATATGCTGTGTATTTGGCACCTTTACAGCTGAAGAAACATGTTTTTTATCAGTATTTTTTTATTATGCTAGTTTTAGCTTTTTCACACTACTATGTGTTCTAAATATTTGGTTTGATGTTGATAGGTTTCATGTACTATTTTCGTATTTCAGATAGTGATTGGTGAAAAACTGTTCAACTCGTAGCAATGGAGACAACAGAGAATAAAAGGCTGAAGTCGACTGATTTTAACCTCTGTCTTATTTGACAGGCTGGCAAAGGGACCAAAGACTATAAAATTTACCTTAAAAATCCCACAAAACAATCGATCCTGAAAATTATCGACAGTGTCAAGATACGTGTGCAGTATGGCGAAAGTGATTTCAGCAGTGTAGTAAGTAACGCGTGTGATCTCACCGCTGAAGAACTGATTTCAAAAGGTGTTTCTTACCATAAGACCTACTATGGTATTCTGATTAGTACTGAGAAGATAGAGAGGGCTAAAGTTATATGTGAAAAAGCTATTGCAACGGGCACGAGTACAGTTGCGTGGAAAATAATTAGAGGCAGGCCTGCAACAAGTTCCAGTCCAGCAACAGATTTTATCGATTCCTCTTCTTCATTTGGACGAAACAACCAGAAAATCAAAAAGTGATAACACGAAAAGCATTTTATGCCAAGAAGATAGTATGAATTCACTTCATGAGGTATCCACTGCAAGAATGGGGTTGCAAGTGCTGGAAATTGGTCGTGAAACAAACTATGAACATATTAAAACAAGGTTGAGCCTCCTCGTCGCTGCCAATGATCCATTGCAAGCAGTAGCTTATGATATGAAATATAATTTGGAATGTCTCGTGAAGTGTGAAAGAGATATACAAAAGAGCAAGCAGGGGACGAAAAAACTGGACAGTAAATTGGAAATAATTTCAGAACTTGAAATCCTAAATGTAATCAAAGATGCTATGGAAGATCCTAAACCTGTTCTCAATGTGACAGATATTCACACTACTTACCTAAATATTCTGGAAGATATCGGTGTTTCAACTCCTGATACTCCAAGATTCCGAAGTAAGCATTTCATAACCTTACAGTTGCAACAGCTCAACTTGTCTGTAAGTTACTCAAATATCCTCGATATTGAAATCAGGTTAGCTAGTGCTATCCAACAACTGATGGTTTCCAATGGTAGTCTATTTATTCCATCGTGGATGGTAAAGGACCAGTTTGTTTGGTTTGCTTTGGACAATATTGATTTCTTGGAGGACACTGTTAATGGAAAAGACACACTTCATGGTACGGCGATATCTGTGTATCAGTCTGCTCATCCTAACTACTCTTCAGTAGTTCCACACATTTATTTGAAAAGAGCCACTTCATCTCATACTGAACTTCTGTGTGAGTAAATCACCTTTCGGCTTTTGTTCAATTGCCCCTGATCATGCTATTGAACATGAAAACTGTGCTCTGATAGTAGCTGGAGGTGTAATAGGCGTAACGCAAAATGAGGATGCACTGAACCGTCATTTACTAATTTCTTCTGAATTGACTCGAATAATGGAAAATTTTAAATCACTATACAATGTTGACTCTGATATCACAAGAGAAGAGCATCATGAAATTTCTGGAAAAAAAGAAAAGCTGATTACAGAAAATGCTGCAAAATTTAAGAAACTCTTTACAGATAATTGTCACCTGTTCAAAGAAAAATGTGAACATCTCTATAATTTATTAACTGGTGCCACAGTTAGTGAAGATATAGCAAACGATATAACTTCCCGTGATAGCATTGGTCAGCAAGACTTTAAATCAATTGTAGGTGGACGCCTTAGAGGTAGGAAAGTTTGTGTGCGGGACAAGCTCCCTAAATGTAATATCAGAACATTTAAAACACTAAATGTCACTTCTAATCTCCGTGTTCAGGGTAAGTTGGTCAAAGTATGTGAAGACAGGCAACTGCTACAAAGACTAGCAGTTATATCAAGGTCACGTGATGACATTGACTTTATTGACCCAATAGGTTGTTACGAATTCAGCTGCATTCCGCGATCACTGTTTCAAAGTGATGGGACACTTCTGTTGGCATCTGACAAATATACAATACTCCACCACCTGTAAAATGTGGATGTTCCTCAGTCAACAGAAAATATCCATAGTATAAATGCTTCAACACAGTCGGTACTGGAATGTGGAGAAATTGCCAAAGTATTTATTGTGAATGGGATGGTGATGGTAAATACCATCAATAAAACTTCAGACATGAATACCTGTAATGATTTTGCTGCTGCATTTCTTAGTATAATTTTACATATGGCAAAAGATTATGATGAAGTCAGACTTTTGTTTGACCGATATGACTCACTTTATTTAAAGAGTCAAACTAGTAAATAAGAGAACTATAGGGTCTCGAACATACTACCGAATACATGACAACAGTCTTATAAGAAATATTACTTAGAAAAACTGGCTCTCGCATCCACAAACTAAAGGCGAACTGACAGAATATTTGGCATCCAAAATGCGCGCTCACGGCTTGATACCAGAAAATAACCTGAAAAAGTTCTTAGTGACTTACAACTCGTGCACTAAGGTTAACACAGAAATCCACCCAACACTTTGGCACCATGCACATGAAGATGCTGACACACTAGTAATACTTCATGCTCTGTCATTGAACAAAAATACAGATGTGGACATTTATTCCACGGATACTGATATAGCCCTCGAGCTAATTCATATGCACCCAAAACTTCCATGTGCCACATATTTTGTCACTGGTAAAGGTGATTCAAGACGATAATTGAATGTGGGACTTTTGCATGAAACATTGGGATCTAAAAGAGCTAATGCTA
The DNA here is from genome assembly GCA_029891345.1 of Dryococelus australis. NCBI lineage: Eukaryota > Metazoa > Arthropoda > Insecta > Phasmatodea > Phasmatidae > Dryococelus > Dryococelus australis. The sequence continues at coordinate 130,788,012 of CM056999.1, forward strand.
TTCTCGGGTTCTATGCATTTACAGGAAGTGATGTAACTGGTCGATTTGCTGGAATCACGAAACAGTATTGCTTTAAGAAATTTCTTGAATGTGATGACAAAATTCTAAGCTGTCTCGCTTCACTGGGAATCGACGTATCTGAACCTTCACCAGCAGTAGAGGATGAGTTAGAATGGTTTGCGTGTATCCTTTACAAATCATCATCAATTACAAAGTTGAAGACGCTATGATAGTACCTTTTTGCGAATAAAGCTGCTGCAGCAGAAAAAATTCCACCTACTATTAGCTCCCTCAGACCTCATATACGTCGTGCGCAGTATGCAGCTATGGTTTGGAACAGAAGCTGTTCCAGTGACCCACAACTACCAGCACCTACAAAATATGGTTGGTGACTCGAAGACAACACAATGTACGTTCCAGTGAAATGTATGTTACCTCAAGCATCTGCTGCAGTAGTAAACTTTCTGCGGTGCGGTTGCAAGATGGGATGTAAATCTCGTTGTTCTTGCCGTACTCATCAGTTACAATGCACTGAACTTTGTAAATACTTCAACAATCAACCTGCCTGTACAAATAGCAGATATCAATTTCCTCTAGATTTAGATGAAGACTTTGACATTGACAGTGAATAATTTTATGTTGCAAACTTATTGGTGCAGTGAATATTGTTTGCAAGTGGAGGAGGGGCAGGGGAGGTTAAATTAATAAAAAATTCTAATTTTTCTAACCCCCTGTTATTTTTCAATTACAATAATGAATGGGAATTCACATTCAATATTGATGTGCTTTGACTCTCTACATGTTGAGCAGGTGTGTATATACATTTCTAATAGATTGATTAATAACTTCCATGATGGGAGGGGTTAGGGGAGGAGTTTAGGGGAGTGGGTTTACCACTTAACTCCTTGAATTAATTGCACCATTGTTAGAAATTACCCTCCACTCTACAAATGGTAAAAGTTCATAACATATAAAAAAAAATAGTTAACATTATTTGGCCTTGGATTATTGAACAAAGTACACATAGTAGAATATCATAGACAGTGCTTCTATAATAAATGGAAACATATTTCTTTTTAACTAAATATATACTAAAGAATAGAATGAAACAATAAAATCAAATTCAACAAAGAAATAACACGAATTTACACAACAACCCATTTATATCCCCACCGGGCATAATCTGACACTATGTTTATTTCAAATCTAACAGCCTCAAAGAACTTTTTTTTTCCATCTTAAGTTGCCTTAGTAGTAAAATCAGATTCGATTAGCAATAATATCGTAGCGAGTTAATGCAGCGTACAATGTCCAGTGACCCCGAGCGTTGCGCCTTACTTCACTAGCGGTTGCTGCAGGCAGTTTGCACGGGGGTGTGCGAGGGCGGTTGGGATGGACAGAAGAACCCAGCTGAATAAAACACAAGTGCCATTCTTCCCTTCGCCCCTCTTACCGTCACACACACACACACACACAACACCCCCGGGCCACCCATGTCTGTGTGGTGTGGCACGGGCCATTAGCCCAGGGCCCGCGGTAACGACTCGGGCTCGCCTGAATAATTGAATGCCCTGTCTTTGTCCGTCGGGTCGGCGCGGCCCCACTTCGCCCCTTGCAGTTTCAGACTTATCTCGGCCACGTGCTCCCCGGGCCCTCCTGCTATTTGCCCGTCTTCTCGTCCAATGGCCGCGTGTCCTCTGGGGCCGCACTTCAACCCTTCTCCCCGCCTGCACGCGCGCTTCCTCGAGCCATTAGTGCGGCTGGAGAGATGAGATGAGGAGCGCCCAGCAGGGAAGAGAGACAAGTGCAATACGTGCGAAAAAAAAAGTATTACGAAGGTACTTGCGACAGCTGGCTGGATCACGTCCAAGCCTAATTTTCCTACAGAATACGAGGGATGATTTAGAAGTCATGGCAATTATTGTTTATCTCCCGAAAATGATCCGACACAGAAAATTTACTATGTACAGTTAAAAGGGTACGACATGTACGTTATAAAGGTGACCCCACATGGGGTATGGATGCAGGAATGCCGGACAAGGAACAAAGACAAACGTGGCTGCTAGAAATCACCGTCTCATTAATATGTGAACGGGTACGTATCGTGCTTGTACGAGCTGTTTAACACCTTTAAAAGAAGTCTCTGAGGTTGTCCCTGGTTCGTTGCCGGCGACGAGGCATGAAATCCGTCAGTGTGCGGCACCTCTCGTCGAAATGCTGTGACTATGTCTGCCTCATCGCTAGCAACGAACTGTGGACAACCTCGGAGACTCCTTTGAAGGATGTTAAACAGCCCGTACATGTACGATAAGTACCCGTTCACACGGGTGTATACAGTTTTTATGAGAATATATCAATTGAATGATGATTTAAATCAAGCTATGTTTGTCTTTGTTCCTTGCTGGGCATTCCTTCATCCATATCCCATGTGGGGTCACCTTCATAATGTGCATGTCGTGCACTTTCAAGTTTAAATAGTACGTACATTTCCTGTGTTGTATAATTTTTGGGAGACAAACAATAGTGGTCATGACTTCTGAATCAGCCCCGGTATGTAACGGAACGGAGGCGAAATTATCGTGGGGCAAACCGGGCTCTAGCTACACAGCGAAACAAAATGACCCACGGCAGTCATTTTGTCTGTAGTCTGTAGAAACACTGAGTCTGTAGAAAGCCGCCTATCAAGACCCAAGGGCAAAACTTATACCACGAACACAGTCAGACAAAATGCCTATTTTCTGAGCGACCGAGAAAAATTACACCAAAGAAAACTACATTCCATTTAACCTCTCGTGTTCATCTTCTCCGTGAACCTGAACTTAATTGACGCAATATGTTAATGTTCATTACATTCACCAGTGAACTCATAACCGAACAGCAAATTCAGCGACTTAAAAAAAAAATATTTATATAAATTTTAGCCAGGCCATTTTACGTCAATTTCCCATTTCATGTTAATATTTTAGTAGTTATAAAAATTATATTCCCAGGGTTGATGGAAATCCCTGAACTTGAAATAAGAAAGAATATGTCACTTTGGGAATGGTAGCTGACATAAGAGTATGTATTGCACAGACATGCGCAATGACGACATCTAATCTCTATTAATTGATTCAGATGGGTACCCTAAGAGTAACAGGCTGTCTTCTCTCGTGTTTTCGTAGATTCACGTTTGTCCCTTGGCAGAATGTTAAAACGACCATACTTAGGGACGTTACTTTAACTGCGGTAGGCCTAATGTGGCTGGTCATAGGTACTGTTATTTATGATGTGTCTGTAAATTAATTCTCTTCACGTTATTATGTGTCCTGAAAATTTAACGCTTTTTATATAAGATGAAATTCATTATACAATAACGTCACATTTGTGGAATAATAATATTCCCCTCCCCCACTTTGAGGTTATAATGAGAGCCGAACTGAACGTAAATTTACACACTAATGAAAAAAATATAAAAAATAAAAAATAAAATAAAATAAATTAGATTTTGGGAATAAAAGATGATGAAAGGAAAAATAACGTAAGTTGAAATTATTACTATTAACATCCACACTAAATTCTAGGTTAATCGAAGGGCAGCTCACATTTATAGTTTACTTTCGCAGCTATTTCAGCTTCGCTACATTATACCGTTAGCTTGTAACCCATCCTGCTACGGCAGTGAGTTAGGCGGGAAGCAATTTTTCACGTAAACCACCAGAAAGTTTATAAACCGAATCACATTTCTCTATCGCAGCAACTTGGTGTTGTTCTGACTTCATTTGTTAACAAAAATAAATTGTCGTGTAGTCTAATATGAACGCATGTTACATCGGCAAACTTTGAAAGTTTGTACGACACGAAAATGTAAGTTCAGCACATAACACTGTGAAAGTTGTAAAGTGATGCTTACGGGAAGTAAGTTCCATTGGAAGATATGAAAAAACATATACCATTGTAAAACGTCATATGTTTGTTTGGTTAAAATGGTCCCCACTATTATTTTGCAATATATTTCAAAACGCGCAATGACAACAAATTTTTATAATCAAGCCAGGATTTAAAAAATACGTAAGTAGTTAATTTGGAATATCATTGTACTACACAGAGTAACTTTGTACCATCTGCCTATACGCTGATCATGGTAAACTGAGCGCTTTTGAAAACCCTGCTTAACACCTACTTGTATGCAATCCACCACAAGTAAAATTAACATTTTCATGGGCCTGATTAATTTAGTCATGCATCGATCAACTGAAACTATGAATTTATTAGAATAGTAAATGCTTTACCAATTTGCTTATTCTTACACTAGTATGGATTTTATAACAGGTAAAACAAATTAAATTAATTAAGTACCAACTAATGTTTACGTTACACTTTTAATTCTATGTTAAGACATGTAACTATCTTCTTTCCACCATTAATAACCTTACTGGATGCATGACATTTAGCGTGCCCGTAAAAATATATACAGGTAGAGTCAGTGACATTATTCAACGGCTGATTTAAAATGTGCACATATAACTGTGGACAGCCCATAATTTAATTTTAAACTTAGGTTTTAAGGCCTTCATTTTAATAAAAATATTGGGTACAAATAGTCTTAATTACTACAAATTCGCGAATGATTTGTGTAAAAAGAAGCAGATCCAGAGGTCGTGGTGGCTGAGTGGTTAGACTGCTCTCCTCCCACCAAGGCGAACCGGGTTCAATCCCGGCCCGGATTTTCGTAAGTGGGGAATCTCGCCGGACGATACCGCTGAGTAGGCAAGCTCGCCCTTTCATTGACGCGCTGCTCCATTCTCCCCTCGTTTCACCCTCGTCGTCTCTCAAGACCTCGTTGTTAAAGCCGCCCCTCAACACAGGAACTGATCTGAAACAACTGATTTGCTATACTGACTGATAGATAGGCAGCACGCACTACACTAGTGTTATGCTGTGTTACAACTCAAAATATACTGTTTTTTGTGTCGAGCAGTTTGGTGTTAACAAAACATCTTACTCCAGCGTATTGTAATGCTACATTATCCAACGAAAAATTATAGCTTACAGCATACAAGTTGTAAAACTTCTACACGTAACAGAGATTTCTGTACTGCATGCTGTAAGGTAGTTAATACAAAAATCAGAATTTTTTTAGTTGTAGCACTATTTTTCTGAGATCACAGATAAAAATCAATAACTCAAGATGATATAGGCATGCGTAAATGTGCGTCTCATTGACTGAAGGAAAAGCTGGAAACTGCCTGGGATAATGCAATGAATATTAAGATATGAATGTACAGTTGCCATGAAGTATGACTCTTAATTGTTGCTAAACTGGCTGGAGCCCAACGTCAGACGTTTGAACAGAATTGGTGTAGTTTTGACTTAACTAACGTAATTTCTGTCATAATGTGAAACTTGTGTGTGAAAGTAGTCCGTTATTGATTATAACCAGGAAAGCTTGAAATGGGTTAAGGTACGTGTAGTGCTAATTATCGCGTGGCATTCAGCAGACTCAGTTTGCTCAGTATTTCCTCCTATTTTCTCTTAAATTTTGTAGTTAGATACCGGCCGAAATATATTAAAGCAGGCTGTAATAAAAGTGTATGTTATTTGTAAGGTGGGTATGTCCCCAAAACTAATTTGGCGTGCTCATTTTTCACATTTAAATGTTTGCCTTTTTAACCAGTAGATATAAATTTGTCAGGAACTTCTTCCCGCCAATATCAGTTACGTCATTTAAAGTAGACAAATGTGGGATAGTTGACTGGGCCAACATCTAGCAAATGAAGATCCTGCGTTAGAATTCCGAACAGAGAACCGATGTAATTGTTTATGTGTCGATGGATCATTGATAAGCTTGCCGCTTACGGCTTGGTATAGTTGCACCGGGCAACGTCGTAGTGATGGACAATCACACTCGTGTGGTTTCCCGTTACCTTCCACGGTATTAAGTTGAGTCGGAACTACAAGCCATCGAAGAATCGGCACCAGGTATCGAACCAGAAACCCCTCGGATGATGAAAGGCGACCACCTTACTAACTACACCACAGCGGTGGTAGCCGTTATTTGGAATCTCCAGAAATGTGTTTTCCATGGCAGCAAGTTAAGAAACACGGGAAATACTTTTCCGCATGTATGTTTCGTTACACAAAATATTGTTGCGCTGGCGAATGAAGCAGCTCGCGATGTTGCTCACGCAGGAAACGGAACATTCGTTAAGTTTGCGGTACAAGTTGAAACTGAGTCGGCCCCCTCGATCAGCGAGAGGTGCCACAGTAGCTGAGCGGTTAAACTTCTTTTTATTAATTTATTTCGTTAACTCTACTTAGCAGTACAGCCATCCACGGTGTTCAATTCTATTATGATACTACAATTTAACAAACAGTATATCAGTTATATAGATTCACTTTTTTTTTGTGGGAGGGCAGTTGTTCATCTGGGCGCCCGTAATTTAAGCTACAAATTCTATTTCTATTCAAAGTCACAATTCACACTTCCTACGAAGGTGGTGAGCTATTCTGCCCCGACCGAGGCAGCTCCCCGACGGGTATCCTTTCGGCCGCCTCCCGTTTCGCCCGCCCCCGCCGGAACAGACCAGGGACCGGGATTCCCACGAATCCGCCCGCGGGACCAGACGCCGTCGGGCGCGCACACAGTTAACTAACCTTTCAGCCGGTCCGTCATGGCACCCAACGGTCGAATGGACCCGCCCACGAACCCGAAGGCCCCCAGCCCCCTCCCTATCTGTACTATTATATTTTGTTATTTTTATTTTTCCCCCTCGCCCACCGTTCTGCTCCAACCTAAGCATCGTCCAGGACATCGAAGTACCCCTTCTGGACACCCAGGCCTTCGTTTCCCGGCGGATGAGGGAACGGAGCTCAGCTCCTATGGCCACCACGTGCCCCCCCTTTTTTTAACACAGATACATACACAGACATCAACACACATATGATCACAAATCACATATTTCCCTCATTGTAGATTTTCTTCTCCGCAGTTCCTTCCGTTCTTCTTTCATCCGTTTCAGATCTTGTCTTTCTTCTTCTATTTATTTCTGCTTCTCCTCCTCTTTTTGTCTCTTTTCTTTCCTCTTCTTCTTTCTCTTATTTTCTTCTCTTCCTCTTTCTTGTTCTTCTATTTTTCTCCATATTTCCTTCAATTCTTCTTGCATTCATTTCGGATCTTGTGTTCTTCTTTATAACTTTTTCGTGTTTGGAGCGTTTCAATTTTCAATATTTACTGAAAATTCTGTTTCTTATCTAAAAGAGTTATTTATAATTTTTATTTAATTTAAACGATAAAACACTAGACAAACACAAACACTCACTCAGTAATTCCCTTAGTCTATCCTTCATTCAACGCAGTAACTAACGTGCAGCATAAGCAGTAAAATTTATAATTACAGTAACTAAAAAAGAATTAAATATTAACAAATCCTCTAGCAGTTGTTTGGATATTAATGATTAAAAGTGCAAGGAGTTCTGTCAGTTCTTCGTGACAAAATATTTTTTATATAAAGCATTTATACTTCATTGATGCTATTGCCACGATTTCATAACATCTATTGTAGATGATGTAATATGTTATTTAAGATTTTTTTCAACTTTATGCAACTACGTTAAGGATTTTTAAGAAGTATACAAAACCATATTGTATTACTTTCACGGCTTTTATAAAGACATTTTTATTGTGTATCCTCATCAGTCAACTATAATTAACAGTTCCACTGCACTGTTATCATTATTACAGTTTCATCAACTTTGAAACCAGAGAAAAATACTATCACAATATATCATATTTTGACGCATTACGACGTATGCGAATTCCTAAATATCCATCACACTGGCAGATGTGCCGTGCGCATTACTACATTACAGCAGCGGGGAGTGTAGAAACCAGGAGGGTGTTCGTCATTGGGGAGACATTCGCATACACATGAGTAGCCCAACTCCCACATGGGAACCCTACAAGGTGAATCAGCCTTCCGAGAAAAAAAAAAAAAAAAAAAATTATTTGTCCGATTTTCTTCCTGGAAACCAGTGATGGCCCCTGCCCAAGGAATATATTTTAAGAGTGTTGGATACCATAAAACTAATTATTTTATATTCTTACCAAACAACTAATCAACTTGTTTGCATTGTAGGTATATGTAAGACATTATTCCCGAATCAAAAAGTTTTACTCTTCACATTTTTTGATAATTTGATGTCAAAGCAAAAATGTTTCTCTTTTTCTGAGGCGATAACAACAAATACTAACTAAGTTGTACAAATGAAAAAAAAAATTACAATGGAAAATAATGCCATGGGCTACCGCGCGACGCCTATGTAATCACTACAGACCTGCGAAATTCGCGTTATTATTTGAGGACAAGCTAAACTTCAAACACGTGTACCTTTGCAATAAATTTTTTCATTGGACCAATATATACCTGACACGGCTTAGGTAACTCTGCTCCAGTAAATGAAAACTTCACATTTGTATGCCTCGATCACGTGCAATGCAGTCAGAAAGGGAAGGGCGTGGCTTCACATCTCTGCAGCAGCGAATGGAGAAACGGCATCGGTTTCAGTACAGTCAGTGCTGTGAAGTTTAACCTGATGCCAAATAACAACGCGAATTTAGCATGTCTCTAGTATCCACCAAATGCAGCCCATACATATGAGAACAAATTTAATTTAAATTAATTTTTGCATATTTAAATATTTTTTTTAACACACGAACTATTATATGTCAAGCTGTAGCCCCCCAGCATTAGTTACGTTCTGAAATCGTTCGTTAGAACATTTTACTATAGGCTGTTCACGGTAAAATGAGCACATTTGAAAGCCCTGCTTAAAATCTACTTGTATGCACGTTGTGTATTCCTACGCTTTATGTGAAATTAACATTGCCATGGGCCTCATCACTTTATTCATGCGTCGGACAAACGAAACTGTGAAATTATTACGAAAGTAAATATTTTGCAAGTCCACTCATTTTTACACTTCTATGAATTGAAATATTTTAATTTAAGTTATTACAAATGGTTACGTGACACTTTTTATTCGAAGTTAACATATGGAACTATTTTCTATTCTTCGTTACCAACTTCACTGAGTGCATGTTACTTAGGGCGCCCGTTAAAATATATGCAGGTTGAGGCATTGACTTTTGTCTTAGGCTGATTTCAAAAGTGCTCACTTTATCGTGAACAACCTTTAAGTAATTTTTATTATGGCTGCAGCGAAACAGGAAAATTTTTAATTTTACGTAAAATATTATGAGAAACATTTAATGGAATTTATTTTTTATTCGAAGAAAATGCTATCACATTCAAAGCGAACAAGTTGAACAGTGTTTGGTGAAAGTATACAACTAATTTTTCGGTGTCCGACACCCTTAATGTAAATTGTTCATATTCTTTACAAAGAGGATACCTGAATTGAAAACCATATTTTGTGGCAGCCACAATATGATTCGTTGGTGTTCAACTTACTATTTTTTTTGTGCCAAACTCAAAATTATTTCGTAGCCTCGACTAAACTTTTGCGGTCACTGAACATTTATCTTACGCTGATTTAAAAAAAATCGACACCGTGTCTCCCATACAAAATATTGTTCCTAGTGAGTGTTTCACAATTTAACCGGAAATAAAACAAAATAAATGCAATAAGAATGAGGGACTTTTTTTCTATCGAAAATATAATATTTATATTAAATCTGCGTTTTTTTTAAGGTAATTAAATTCAGATATTCAGGAAAATAAGTAAAGGCTCGTCTTAACGTATTACACTTAGATTCTTCGTTTTTATGTCATAATTTATGTTTCAGAGGTATTATTGGAAAGGTTTGACTATAGAAAATTTTCAATTTACATTTGTTTAATACTTTGGTATCTAATTTTCTCTGTGAGTTATTTCCTGCTTGCGAAAAGGCAGGAATTTATTGATAAAACCTTAATTATGTTCCTGACGTTTTACAACAAGCATATAACGCAGAATTAAAATTATGCACAAAAATATTAAACAACTCATTAAATATACATTTTCTGGAAATATACATTGTCAGAAATTATTATGAATCAAAAATTGTGATGCGAAAACGAAGAATTTCTGCAAAAAGTGTGAAGCTGAGCATTAACAGGAAATATGATCTTGTAACTGGAAGTCAAGGCTGTTAACGATAAAATGAGCACGTCTGAAATCTACCTTAGAAAAAAGTCACTGCCCCTACTTGCATATATTTAAACCGGCGCTCAGAGTGATATGCGCCCAGTAAAGTTGGTAACGAAGGAGGGAAAGTAGTTCCGTTTCTTAACGTTGAATAATAGAAGTGTTGGTAAACATTTGTGATACGTTAAATTATTTCTTTCGCTTTCTGTTTTTTTTTTTTGCATCGAAGTATAAAAATGAATAAATTTTAAAATATTTACTTTTCAAATAATTGTCCAGTTTCAGTTGACCGATGCATGAATAAAGTGATGAGGCCCATGACTATGTTAATCTTACAGAAGGTGGAAGAATACACAGCGTGTCTAAAAGTAGATCTTAGCAGGGCTTTCAAAAGTGCTCATTTTATTGTGAACAGCCTATAGCAACAATGCGAAAGTAACGGTGGATGTCATAAAAATTCACACAGAGAAAGAAAAACTTGAAGATGTGTCTCGAAACGAACTGTGGTTTTATCCCAGATATTTTCATACATCTACTACACGATTTTGCCACTTATTACAATTATAACTTTTGGAACTGAGAGGGAAATATGGATTATACCACGCGATGGCTTTAGAACAAACATGGCTGCTCTTCTAAAGTTGACGTACCTTATCTTTACTCTATGTAGAAGCGAGCCAACTGTCATGCTTACAGGTATACGATGAATACTTCCTACATCATGTTCGTATTGCCCTACTGGATGACAACACAGATTTGGAGGAATAATGGCAACTATAAAGGTAAGAAATGGAGATGATGGAGCAAAATGTATGTGGTAGGTACATAGTCCTAAGGGCCTCATTCGGTGGCTTTGATACTGTTGGCATCGAGATTTCTATTCGGTACTTTTCACTTGCCAGTTGTATAACATAACATATCTGCAATGTAAGTGATAAAATTCGTTATGCAATAAATTATATTATACTGTATAAATAGAATGTTTTACAAATTTTTTTAGTAACTGACCATTCATTTCAATCTTGCTGTTGAGATATAAAATCGCAAGGAACGAGTAACTACCCTAAGTATAAGGTATATATGCACTTATTGGATAGAAAGTTTCTTCTGTTGTAAAGCCTGAAACGATTAAATTTATAATTAGTTTCGTTGCATTAAGGTGACAGACATTTATAGACATGTAAAACAACCTGAAAGCATTACAAAGAAATGTCTTATAATTTTAAAACATTTTTAAAGGAAACAAACAGGAGAATTTCAAGATGGTGACCACTGGACACGAATCGTAAAGCAAGGGCAGAGTGAAATTTTATTTATAAGATTTTTTGGATGTAAAGAACTTTTTGGGCTTCTGAAAATTTAAAAGTCATGGTCAGCGAGCAATATTAATGAAGGCGTCACTTGCTAAGGTCAAATAAAGAAAGTGGAAGAGGTTGTATATAGGCTGTTCACGGTAAAATGAAGACATTTGAAAGCCCTGCTTAAAATATACTTGTATACCCATTGTGTATTCCTCCGCCTTGTCTAAAATTAACAGTGCCATGGGTCTCATCACTTTATTCATGCGTCGTTCAAATGAAACTGGAATTATTAAGAAAATAAATACTTTACAAATCTGCTCATTTGCACACTTCGATGCATTAAAAAAATAGCAAGCGAAGGAAATAATCTTCAGTTTTCACAAACGGTTAACTATCACTTTTTATTCGATCTTAGGGTATGGAACTAATTTCTATCCATAGTTGCCAACATTACTGGGCTCACGTCACTCAGTGCGCCCGTTAAAATATATGCATGTAGAGGCAGTGACATTTTTCTAAGGTTCATTTCTAATGTGCTCACTTTATCGTGAACAGCCTTTAATAACCAGACTACTCGTCTCCCATCAAGACAAACTGGGTTAGATTTCTGGTGAGGTCGCCCTCAGATTTTCGCAGGCGGGAATCATGCTGGACGATGCCGCTGGTCGGTGAGTTTCTCTCAGGTATCTCCCTTTTCTCCCGCCTTTGCATTCCGGCACTACTCCATACTCACCTCGCTTTAACCTCATCGGCTCTCAAGACCTCGACGTTAAGAGCCGCCCAAATCCCTCCACTCCACTCGAAGAAACAAACTTTCAAATACACCGCCGCCGAATTGACGAACTGTAGAATTTCAAGATGGTGGCCGGCTTCCAGTTCTCATTCCAGACGCGTGTTCCAGAACCCACCAAACACATCTACTAAGTGAGTACGGTTGTTCAAATTAACAGGTAACTTGGAGGCATGTCAAGGATGACTACTGTGCCAAGTTTCACTTCAGTGTGCGCATTAGTTCAAAGATATTTTAGATCATCATGTTACACAGGCACACACATACAAAGACCAGCAGACGCAAATACATTCTTAACTTCGACTATAGTTAACAAAGAAATGTGCCAGTAGCTTCCATACTCACAGAAAAAAACTACACTGCGTCTATCCTTCATTCAATGGAAAATTTCCCAAAAGTAAACACACTCGCCCCCTCCCCCTCCAACCCCTACTCAAGTGTAGTGATAGTACTTGCGAGATTTGCAAACTCGTTAGTTAGGTTTCTCACTCGTGTTTGAGGAAATGCGGACACTGAACGGATGACGTTTGTTAAATTCTACCCAGTAATCAGTGCAGGGTATTATAGTTAGGTTATCATTTCCAAAATGTGTTAATTTTGCAATGGCCAAGTAAGTTTTCTGCGCTCTGTTAATTTTATTTCGATTGTGAAAAGGGGGGATGTGTGAGGCGTAAAATTCAGGTATTTCGTGAGAAGGTATCGTTTTGTCGCTATTCTTACGAGAGAGTGCCATTTTTAACTGCCTATTGTGTGAAAATTGTTGAAATTTGTTGAAATATTGTTGAAATAGTGAAATTTGTTTCTCGTGCTGAAATAACATTCAAGGTATTATAACTTCGAAAGTTTTAACTTAATCAAGGGAAAAAACGCGACAAATATGTCGCTGTCGTACAGATGCGGCAATAAACACACGCACTTTTATAGGCTGTTCACGGTAAAGTGAGCACTTTTGAAAGCGCTCTCATTTCGAATAGTAGTCAACAAATATATCTGATTGTAGCCTTAGACGATAAATTTCGAGTCAGGTGGAATATATACACTGTATTTATTACTTATATGGCAATATTTATTTTAAAACGTGGTGGAAGGATAAAAATTGGCTGATAGGAAAAAAATAACTAGGGCTTCAAAAGTGTTCAATTTAAAGTGAACAGCCTATACCGTAGTTAACCTTACACTCGTTGGATTGACAATAGAGGTAAAAAAATATTTTTACACTGCAAAGGTGAAAGTGCGGATTTTCTACGCCACGTGTATTTCAAACATTATGTTGACTGTTTAGAAATACGCTATTTGCAAAACACGCTGGCTTACTGTTTGTAATTCGCAATTCTTGAACACGTGTTTTTATATGGCTATCCTTGCACTATTACTTCACCTAAATCGCTTGTCCATCACTGACATCAAATAGTTTTTAGCAGAATCCTTCAGTAAAATCAACATTTCGCCTATTTCCTGTAACCAATAAGCTTAAACTTAAGAACGTAAATTATATGTGTGTCGTTTCATGGCAGACGCCGTTTGGAAAACGGCAAAACGGCGGAATAAACCGTTTTACGAGGCAGTAAACACGTGCTGATAATATTGAATTTCACTGAATAAATCGCACTAAAACTGCACCTACAGCCAACTAAGCTTAATGAAAGCCAGCACAAAATAACTAACTACCGGTAAAATATTCCGACAACACCAGCAAGGTACTCGCATAAACAAAATGAGAAAGATCACTTGCACAAAGGCGTTCTGCGGGCTGGAAACATTCCACTTACCATTAGTGCCCACCTGCTCCATCATGATTTCTAAACACGTTTTCAAAACCAATTCACTAAAAGTGAAAAAAAAATAATAATAATAATGCATGTTGCTGTTTTGGTGGGTTCTCCCATCCTTCACAGTTCACTACAACTTTCTCATCTCAACCTCCACCAATCCTACCCACAAAAGAAACTGGGATGAGGAAGAGGAAATTTGACACCGTACTTTTTCTTTCCTAGTTTCGTGGAGTGAAAATGCAAATAACCAAGACCAATTTATAGTTCCCAATATAATTGTGGCAATAAATGTAATTTTTCTTTTTAAAAAATGCGATTAAATTTAATTTACAAATTAGTAAAATAAAACTTTTAATAGCATTCATAAAATTGAACTGACTGATAATCAACATAAAACCACGGTACCGAAGACTCACGAATAATTTTTACAATTCACATTTAAACAGGCTGTAGACGAGAGCCTCGCCGAGAGATGACTGAAATTGAAATTCTTAATCTTCGCCCTGCTTCCGACTTACACCCACACAGTCTCGTTCGCAGCATCAGTCCCTGGAGCCGAGGGTACTCTCTTCACCCAACACCCCAGGGAGTTAGCAGTGCTCAGTGAAATTAACTATAGGCAGTCCACGGTAAAATGAGCACTTTTGAAATCCCTGCTTAGAATTTACGTGTATGCACGTTACATATTCCTCCGCATTATGTAAAATTAACATTGCCATGGGCCTCGTCACTTTATTTGTACGTCAGTCAAGTGAAACTGTAAAATTATTAGAAAAGGAAATACTTTAAAGATCTGCAGATTTTTACACTTCTGTGCTTTTAAAAAATACAGAAAGCGGAATAAATAAATCTTAAGTTATTAAAATGGTTACCAAAATTTTTTATTAAACTTTAAGAAATACAACTACTTTCTCTCCACCGTTATCAACTTTACTGGGCGAACGTCACTCAGTGCGCCCATTAAAATATATGCATGCAGGGACAGTGACATTTTTATAAGGTTCATTCCTAAAGTGCTCTCTTTATCGTGAACAACCTTCATCACTCATTTACTCCAAAGTCCTTAACCACAGTACTAACACTTACAGATCAGTGCAGAGCCGAAGATGTTCTCCCCACCAAGACACTTCACCTGATCACTTGCCCTTTCACACCTCCCAGTCCACAACACCAATCGTCCAAAATCAGACTATTGTTTGCAGCTTCCTGCATTGTCTTGGCACTACTACTCTCCCGTACAATATAAAATTGAGGTTATGTCCACCTCAAGACTTGAAACTATCATAACTCTAAAACTATACGTCTGATTTACAAAATTCCAAAATTGTATTACTAAATTTTAGTGGCACTACACAGACATGGCTAAATCAATACTTTAAACGACAAGTTTTATAACCTCAAACATTACTAGCAACACAATCAATTGCCACTAAATATATACAACACATCATTAATCACCATCTTTGTCTAACCTGCATCAATGAGAATGCAGATGTACAATTAGAAGGGGAAATTATTTCGTCCCCTTCCCATTTCCTCCCATTTGTAAGACATTACATAGTCATTGTAGTAAGCGGAAGCTCACGCACAATCATTATTGTGTTCAAAAGGGCTCTTGCGGGGTACATACCCCTTGCATCACAGGAGAGTATGAGTATATTTCCCACGACATATATTTAGTCCTAACTTTCCTAAGGCAACTCTCTGTCGTAAGACTAAGTCCCCACACATGTACGGAAAAAATTAAATACGCCCAAATTTCGCTGAAAAAAAATGAAGTCCCAACTTTGCCCTGAAAGTTAAGAGTCCCAGTACATACATTAACATTAGTAGTGCCTCATGCATGGCGTCCATAATACTGCTAAGGATAATACTACTGAGGTCATGAACAGAACGAGTTTTCTTTTGGTAGAATTTTGCATAGATAAAATTTCCGCCACTAGGTGCGCCGTGTTCGAAAGAGATCACGTACAATGAAAATTTTAAACTACGTGAATAATAAAAGATAATAATTTACTTAGTTACGCAATTATTTTATATTTCATTTATGATTATTGAAGAAATTATTTTGTTTTAGAATGTAGAAAATAGAGAAAATCCAGTACACATGCGAAACTAGAGCTTACTTAGTGGCGAAAAATTTTAGTTGCCAAACTAAAAGCATTCAGCTTGCCAACCTGAGTACAATAAACGTTAATACTGCGAAGCGTAGTCTCAGCGCACTTCCAGCTACATCTCTCGCTGCTGGCCGTCTCTCCGCCAAATCTCCTCCATGGCTGGTCGTATCTGTCCCTCTCTCTTTTTTGACGTGAATACGTCTTTAAATTTGCAACCGTAGTAGGAGGCAATCCAGAAAATCCGATGATTACAAAATCGAGGGATACAGTTTGACATTGCAGCTCCGAATATATCGTCTACATTCAAAATTAAATTACAACACTCGATTACCAAAGGATCAAAGAATATGTTACGTTAAGTGACGACTTCAAAGCATCATGCCGGGGGGGGGGGGCAATTTTGTTTTCGTTTCGCTGCGTCTCATAACTTCCGCGTAGTATATCTTTTGACTCGGAGATGTTACGACGCTCGTTTATGTTTCAATCGACAGCTCTCATCAGTATCAATCAATTGCGTGTATAAAACATTTTTGTGGCGTGGTTATGGTGAAATTGTATGAGTTAATGTAAAAAAATAAGAAAACTTAACACAATGTCGACCTATACTCGTCATAAGCCAAGTCGAAATACTGAAATCGTATACGGTTGGAAATAGCATCTCAAAAGTAATCGAGTGATACCCATAATACCCCATGATCGAGTGATGCGGTGCCGGGAACGTAAAATAAACATTAAGGCGTCCGAGCGCATCAATGTAGACGTATTAGGGCGAAACAAATGGCCGTGTCCCCCTACACAGCCAACCGAATTTTGTTTTAACTGCCGAGCCCCCAAATCCCGCTACGCCAGCGTGAGTTCCTTCACAGTTCTGTTTGTCCTCCGGTATGCATGTTACGTTAGTAGCTAAGACGGTGGGAGAATGGAATGCGTCTCAGGGCAAGCCCTTTACCACTTAGGTCGGGGCTGTAGCCGGGTTGTCTGGTGCCATGGCCGCAAATTGTAGCCACGTACACACCCAGAAAGTTGAAGGGTCTAGATGGAAGGGCACAGCAAACCAGCGTAAAGCGGGGAGGGCACTGGGGAAATCTGTGCGACAGTCGTGGAGAATAAATGTATGTTCCTTTAACTGGAGTAGGGCTGGAGAAAGCGGGGCAAGTTGTTAGTTAGCGAAGATAGACTTGCGAGGGTTTGGTTAAGTGTGATATGAAATGAGTGCACTGTTGGGATGTAACCAGGGTCGCGCTGTGCGACTGAGCCACCCACCCGACAGATGCCAGTCATCTATTTTTAACACAGAAAAAAAATGTGTTAGTTTGTTACAGGCAATTATAAGACGGTAGGAATTATAAATAGGGGTAATAATATATTCAACTTGTTTGCTACCTCGCTTGAGGCTTAGTGTAGTAAAATGTGTGTTAAAGTGTGGATGTTAGTGTGGATGTGCCTCCACACAACCCTCACTAGATGCTGCAAAGCTCTGCACGACGCGCCTTGTTTCTGGTTTCTCCTGCTGTATTTATGTGTACCGCTCGATTCTCCCTCCCAGCAAACTCCGCGCCAAGAGCCGAAGGTCAGATAGTATGGAGTACTCTCTACATTACATTACACCACATTCCGTCGCAATTAACTAATCACAATCAGTTCCAAAGGTGACATAACCAACTACCAATAACATTTAAATTTGCGAGGATCTTTCGTGGTGTACAACACAAAACACTTAAGCTGTTTCAGGCTGCAACCCGCCAAACAATAACGTTTGGCAAGTAGAAGTGCTTCCAGGTGAATAGCATTTTGTACATAATCTTCATCCAGCAGCACAGTAACAAGGCGTTATACCTCTCGCAGGCCCAGTCACTGGCTGTGAACGCATTACGAAAATGGCAGATCAAAAGTTTGTTAGGCCAAAAAAAACTGGGAGATCTGAAATTTGAAGACAGAACGAAGTCTAACCATGTGACGAGAAAATTCCGACACTATAAAACGCAATTTAAACCGAACATGTCAAGCGTAATTAACATTTTAATTTACAACTTCTAATTATGTGTTCTATTTTCTTTCATATATATCGATATCGCCAACATAACAACATGTATCCCGCAGACAATCATCAGTCGATACAATACTGTGCAAACGAGGGCATTTACTGTTTACATACTGTGTGAGTTGGTCACATCATCTGTCAAAATTTATCCCACCTGTATGAAATGGACAATACGTCTTATGAAAGCTCACAGGACGAAGGGGTCTACAGAAGTGCAGTAGTTTAACTACACACCTCCCACCACGGCGAACTTGGTTCGATTCCCAGCAGGTTTACTCGTATTTTCGCATGTGGGAAACGTGGCGGATGTTGCAGTTGGCCGGAGGGTTTTCTCGGGATTCTCCCGTTTACCTCACCCTTGCAATCTACCTCTGCTCCACCTACACCTCCTTTCACCTTACCGGTCTCGCTGTCAAGTGCCGACTAGAACCAGAGCCCAACCTCTCAACACTCGGGACGAAAATTGGTCTCTTCACATATGCATGGTGTTAGTAACTTGAGGCTTCTGGGCATGGCATTGCACTGGTATGATCGAGCTACAAAATGCCTGCGTGATGTGTAACGGGATAAAAACATTGTCTCGTTCTAGGCGTGGGAAATGAGGAGAAAGGCAGACGTTATTGACCGGCAGAAATGTGTGATTGCTCGTGGGCTTGCTAAAGACTATTCTGTAAATGATGGAGCCGAAATTGCAAGTGTATCGAAGAGTATGGCCGTTTGAATGGGCAAAAACTCAGATATGGAATAAATTCTCGACAATATTTAGCCAAAAGACAAAACTGACTGAAGGGTACCGACGGAGACTCTTTCGGCCTGTGAACAAAATTTCCTTTGTTTCCAAGCAAGAATTTTCTGTTAGAAGTCAATGCAGGTCCTTCATCCTTCGCCACAAGAACACTCCACATGGAACTGCATGTCGTGAACAAGCGCAGGGTGGATTTAGTTCAGTCCTACTCACAAAGTCTCCCGGTTGAAGCAAGAGAAGAGAGATGAAGATTGTAGGCTACTGTTCACTACTGGAAACGTGTCATTTGGCCTGACGAATTTCGTTTCTGCTGTGTGCGAATGATGCAAGCGTCGCGTTCATCACATATGCCGCATAGCCTTCAGTGAGGACTGCGAGGAAGGTGTGGTTCAAACTGAAGATGTTTATTTCCTGTTCTATGGTCTTGATAAAAAAGGGGAGGGGGGAAATTATGCGGAGCCTAAGGAAATAGGAAATATAAACCGCAAAGGCTGCCTTGAGCTGTTGGACAACAGTACTTGGACTTTTGTTGATCATCCCAAGGAACGTAACGTCCCAATCCCTGTAAAGCAAACGGAGCGAGGTGGGGCAGCGGTCAACGTTCAGGCTCGCATTCCAGAGGACTTGGGTTCGATTCCCGGTCTGGGCTACTTGACTTAGGTTTTCCAGGGTTTCCCAAAATTGCTCTTGGCGAACGCTACGATGATTCCTCACTACACGCTGTGGCCGATTCCATCCCATTTACTGCCTCTCTGAGCAAACTTGCCCCATCTGTAATGACCTCACTGGCGACAAGAAGTTTAGGTGATATTTCTCTTCTTTTTTAAATTTGGTTATCTGAGAGAGATTTTGAAAAGTATCCTCTTAATGCAGTTGGAAGTTGTCAAATCATTATAGTTTTCAAAATATAACACCCAAATTCCGACACAAAAGTGTTATAGACAGGTTCAAAATGTTGAATTAGAGTCTAAGCATGGCATACTGCATTTGTGTTACAAGCTACGAAAGGAACAAAAATAACATTTCCTCTACAGTTTATGGTTTAAACTATTTATTAAATGAATGTTAACAGTTTCGCTTGAATTAACAGAAATATATTTACAACAACACTGGCACCTATTCTCTACACAATTCAGAGTGCCAATACTCGCTCACCTGTTTATAAATCGCACTCATACTGAATCAGCATGTTCTGCACACCGTACATATTGCATTAAATGCAATTTTACTGGAAAAAAATATCTAGGAACAAAGCTCAATATGCTGCAGAATTCGGAAAATTATTACTTTTGAGTGATATATTTTGAAAACTATAATTATTTGACAACTAATAACTGCATTAAGGGGGCACTTTTCGAAAGCTCTTTCAGATAACAAAATTGAAAAAAAAAAAAAAGTAAAATATCACCTTAATTCATATCTACCTGCCTGTATTCGAAGGTGATGTTTTTCGCGTTCTCAGGGCTGAAGATGTAAGTGATTGGTATGATGACCAACCAGTAGTATTCGCACATTTAGAATAACCCCTGAAGCCCGAATCGCAGCTGTTATTCGTGATCATGGAGGTGTTAAACCCTACTATACGCCATTTACGGGAAAGTAAGTACTTTTGAAAGGCCTCTCGTTTGAAATAATTACCAAAAATTATATTTTATTTTAGTCTTAGGCATTAACTTCCGAGTTCGTTTGAATATACACACTGTGTTTATTACTTACATGGCAATATTTATTTAAATAGGTGGTTCAAGGATAGAAATGGCTGAAAATACAAAAGTAACTACGGCCTCAAAAGTGCTCTCTTTACCGTGAACAGACTATTGGCTCGTTTCAGTCATAGATAATTTATGTTTTTCCCTATGTGCTTATGTATATGCATGCTTCAGATTCGTGGAAAAAATTTCTGAACTTACGCGAATGAAATTTAGTTCTTTGATTTAAAGTCATTTACATGAAAATGCAGAATATATGTCGTCACTAATCAAAGTATCAAGGAAAGGCAAATAAATAATATATTGCAAAACATTACAATTGCTAGGACAATTAGAACGTGAGGAGAAAATATTACACGAAAACAGCTTTTCTAAAATCCGGATAAAAGTACGTCGTGTTCTTGCAAATGGAGCCCTTGTAGTTCTACGGATGTCCTGCGTAAACGAGAGTTTGAGGAGGTACGTATAGACTATTCACGGTAAAATGAGCACCTTTGAAAACCCTGCTTACTTGTAAGCACGTTATGTATGCTTCCGACTTATGAAAAATTAACACTGCCATGGACCTCATTACTTTAATTGTGCTTTGGTTAAGTAAAACTCTGAGATTATTAGAAAACTAAATATTTTACTAACCAGCTCATTGTTACACTTCGATGCATAAGGAAAAAAAGAAAGCAAAAGAAATAATTTAAATCCATCGTTACCAACTTTACTGGGCGAGGGTCACTCGGTGCGCCCATTAAAATATATTTTCTAAGGTTCATTTTAAAAGGGCTAACTTTATCGTAAACAGCTTATAGGTAGGTAAGTAAGGCTTAACGTTTCTTCGACAGCGACGTAAAAAAAAACTCGAAAGGGGAGCGAACCCAGGGCGAGACAACACTCGCCGAGTGACGGGCTTTCCAGCTGGGACCCGTAGGTGCCCGTCATCCCCGGACATGACATGAAATGAGACCCTAAGATGGAGCGGCGCTGGAATGCAAGGACGGGGGAAACGGGAGTACCCCGAGAAAACCGGCCGGCAAGCGGCATCGTCCATCACGATTCCCACATGCGAAAGTCCGGGAGTGATCCCGCCGCGTATCGAGCCCGGACCGCCGTGGTGGGAGGCGAGCGCCCTAGCCACTGCGCCACTGCTACCCCGTTAGCGAGGCGATCATAGACGAAGTAAGTTGCTCGTAGAAGTAGGAGAAGGGAAGTAATCTGCAATGGTTTGTAGTAATGAGCTGCATTCTGCATTCGGCATTTAAAATGCGCGGTCCCGGACGTTGGGGAGGGTGAAACGAATTGAGGCTGGCGCACTGGCGGGAATGCAAGGGCGTGGGAAGCGGGAATACCCCGAGAAAATCCGCCGGCCAACGTCCGCGGCGTTTTCCACTCCCGAAAATCCAGGGTCGGGTGGGGGACCCGCCGGGAATCGCTACGGAGTCCCCTTGGTGAGAGGCAAGTAGTCTGGCCGCTATACCACCGCGGCACCCGTCTGCGCAGTCGCCTGCTGGGACGATTGCAGAGAATAATTTCCGGACGATTTCCGGATAATTCCGGAGAATAATTTCAAGCACGCGTCCTTCCGAATGCGAGGAGAGCGTGTATTACTGTTCGTTCTATATACGTAAGCCTCAAATAAAAACGAGTAAAGGCTGTTCACGATAAAGCGAACACTTTTAAAATTCAACTTTAGAAAAAAGTCAC
The DNA here is from genome assembly GCA_029891345.1 of Dryococelus australis. Lineage (NCBI taxonomy): Eukaryota > Metazoa > Arthropoda > Insecta > Phasmatodea > Phasmatidae > Dryococelus > Dryococelus australis. Next base: position 130,810,310 of record CM056999.1, read on the forward strand.
TGCTCATTCCTGCATTCATTTAAACGGGCACACTGAGTGGCATACGCCCAGTAAAGTTGATAACGATGGGTGGAAAATAGATCCATATCTTAACATCGAATAAAAAGTACTAGGTAACCGTTTGTGATAACTTAAATAATGTCTTTCGTTTTCTGTTTTTTATGCATCAACTTATAAAAAATTAGCGGAGTTGTAAAATAGTTACTTTTATAATTATTTCACAGTTTCGCTTGACCGACGCATGAATATAGCGATGAGGCACATGGCAATGTTAATTTTACTTAAGGTGGAAGAATACACAATGTGCACACAAGTAACTCCTAAGCAGGGATTTCAAAAGTGATGATTTTACCGCGAACTGCCTATACAATAATACATTTCTTACTGTCCACTTCCTTCCCAACATTCCTGTGGAAATTAATTTTAACATAAAACTTTGAATTCCAAGGCTGGTTCTCAGTTCGTGGTTATTTACATTGCCCCTCATTTAGCGCTGTAAATCTGAACCCGAAAAAAAAAAAAAAAACCAGTTCCTATTACCGCCATAGAAGCAACATTCCGATAAACTAATTCCAAATTTTACTGTTAATATTAAAAATATTCGAAACTCAATATTTCACTGTGATTACCGGCTGTACTTAATAATTAAAGTTGTGTTTTCATTCCCGGAAATGAGGCAGTGTCGCGCTTATTTTAATGCCGCAGCGAAGCCGTATATCCGGGGGAACGTAATTATTCAGCGCGGGTGCATGAAAGCTTTAGCAATAAAACGGGGCACAATAACTTAATTAGATCACAACAGCAATCATTCAAACTCAAAGTGAGCGAGGTAATTATTTCCGGCCGTTACTTGCCACGATGGCAGTGCTTTAGGAAGCCGTTCTATAGCTCAGTGTTAAACGGTGGATTATCCTTCCACGATTTGCATAATAAATAATAATGGTTAGTGTTATAGCCTTAATGAACTGTTAAATAGGCTATACAATAAAATTGAAAAAAAAAAAAAAAAAAAAGAAAGTAAAATGTGATATTATAAATAATTTTGCTTTACCGAACTTGTATAACCTCTCTGGATAAATATACTTGGGCAAAAGATAGAATAACTGACAATATTAGTATAAGTATAGTCCACGTGATAATTATATTTCTACACATAATTATAAAATAAATGAGTTTCACCGTACGAGCACAGTAATCAGTAACGAAAATTTGTAGCTTTTATTTAACAACCTTTAACGAATGCATTAAAATTATACATCAGACGAAAATTATTAAACACACATTAAAATTGGTTTAGAAATTGTTCAAGGTAATATTCTGAAATTTTAAGTTAAAATGTATCTTTTATAGATGCACCACTGAATTTAATTTGACTAATATTTATTATCTTTATGTGCTCATACGTATCCGAAGCGGTGATTTTTCATATACCTGTCTTCATACCTGTTTATAGCTGCGTAATACACAGATGAAAAATAACGGAGCTATCCCAACGTCAAAGCAATCTAATTAAAATTACCCGTTATTTAATTTTTGAAAATGTTTTGTTCATTATGGGGTTAGAGAAAGATTTCCGAAATTGTTTAAACAACAGACTCACGAGAGGACATTGAATTAGAAAACTAAGTTTGGAACAAGTAGGCGATTACAATGATCTGTAGTGATCGTATTTCTGTGTATTATTGTTCAGTGTAATATCAGTGACAGAGACTATAGGAAAATCATGGGGAATAAAACTGTTTCGGCATTTGTAATAAATATCAAGTTCATGGTTAAAATAAAATAAATTAAAAATAACAATTCCGTAACAACACATTATTGATATTCTAAAAAAAAAAAAAAAGACAATCTGTTATTTAGGATGAAACCACTTCAAGCAAAAAAGCTTATTCCAGGCAGTTGCAAAGCAAAGGTATATTTAACACTCAGTTGGCTGTAGTTTTGAAAGACACGGTCAATGTGGTGTCATATTTTAAAGGTGATATATTTGTATTGCGTGAGCCACCTCCTTTAACCACGTACGAGTTATTAGAGAACATCATTTTAACCTGCTTTTCTTGGAAAGGTTGAGTTATTTATGTTCAGGCGAAACCTATGTATGTATGTATGTATGTTCCCCAAATAAAACTTTAATAACCGAGCAGGTTACTATAGAATTTTGTAGTAATATGATGCCACGAACGATCGGCATAACGCACACTTCATAAAACCAGCTTCTGTATTTATTAAAATCTGGAATTCCAAGCTTCTCAGTGGGTGAGTATCTGATATACGTCAACGGGCCTGTCAATTAGAAAGTCCTTTTTCATTTTCACTTCGACTTGCCTCTGCATTAAATAAATCTGAATAAATTAAAATTGCCCCTGCTTTCAAACTCTAGAATAATAAGCGTGCGTAACATTTTAAACGCAATACAGTACGGGCGGCAGCTTTTAATTGACAATGTCAAACAAAATCGCACACACTTAAAAATCTCAAGTGTTTTTATGTATAAGATGTGTGTGTGTTTGTGTGTGTGTGTATATATATATGATTTTTACCCATTTCTAAACTCAATGATTTCTCACGTTGCGCAATCAGAGGCAAGTGTCTAATAAATAGAAATTGTTTATATATATATTTATTAGACACTTGCCTCTTATTGAGCAACGTGAGAAATCATTGAGATTAGAAATGGGTAAAAATCATAAATTAGAAAATTATATCCCAGGAACAACTCAACCGATTACTACCAAAACTTGGGGAAAATTCCTTCTGTTCAGGCATGTTAAATGCACATGTTCTTATTTATACAAGTTTTTGGGTACCTCAGCAATGATACTTCCATACGTGTGTACAATATCAGTGGATACTTAATTATTTTGTTTGGTTCACAACTACCTCAATTTCACGCCGTTTGGCTTATTATTTGGAGTGGAGACTGACAACCTAAACGAACAAAACTTAAAGTTAAGAACGACATAGTGTTTAACGAAGCACTTTGAAATTCAACCTTTGAAAAATGGCACTGCCCCTACCTGCATATATTTTAGCGAGCACACTGATTGGCCTGCGTCCAGTAAAGTTGGCAACGATTGCGAGCGGCGCGCGGGGGGGGGGGGGGAGTAGTTATATGTCTTAACGTTGAATTAAAACTGTTTGGTAGACATATCTGAATATCTGAACACTGAAATTATTCCTCTCGCTTTTCTTAAGTAACTATATAAGTGTAAGAACAAGGATATTTGTAAAATGTCTACTTTTATAATAATTTAACATTTTACTTTGCGCAAGCATTAATGGACTGTGCAGGTCCACACAACGCTGATTATACATATGGCGGAAGAATGCACAACGCGAATACAAGTATATCATAAGCTGGGCTCAGTTTACCGTGAACAATCTGTACACAAGTTCACTGCATGTTTTTGGCTTCTTGGTCGTAGCCGCATCACTATTGTACGCATCACTACAGCGTCTCCAAAGATACTGCAGCCCCCATCTTCAGGGTAACGCAGTGCGTGAGGCCTATCCTACTTTTACACTGTGCAGGGGGGCTTCCTGATTGGCTGGAACTGTTGGTCACTCCCTGAACACATGTTTCACTGTTTAGCCTGGGTTCAAAAACGAAACCCCGTATTCCGAACCGTCTGTAACAACTCAAACATGAAAATCTGTGAGTTTAATCAAACATGTTTATATATATATATATATATATATATATATATATATATATATATATATATATATATATATATATATATTTCCTCCGAATGGTTTTACTCGAGGGCCAGCTCGTGAATATATTTTTTATCTACCAACAGATTTGAGCCAAATTTGCATGCACGTCCGAAATAATTTCTACTCAAAACTGCAACTGAGAAGTGGCGCTCTATTTAAAGTTTCAGATGCTGTGTCCCAAGACGATTTCAGTCAGTGATATCGTTTCCAGCAAGTTTTAAAATTAAAATCCATCAATTTACTTGAAATATTCTACATAAATGCATACATTTGCAAGGTGGTGATATAATTTTGAGGTACGTATCATCACAATATCTGCACTTAAGGGGGTTGTCTACAAAAAAAATTTATATAGGTACCACATATTGTTCAAATTTTAGACATTGCCAGTAATTACTCTTTCCTCTACAAATAAAATTGGACGCACAGTTTTTACATAAATATGTGTGAAAATCATAACTTTTCTGTTTTAGAAATGTATAAATACAGAAACTTAACTTAACTTAAGATGCCAAGAGTTACATCGGGACGGCAATAAATAATACAAGAAAATGTTATCGCAATTTAAATAAAATGCTGAATGTACGGAAATCCATACATGTTTTTGATTTGTGGTTGGCCCTGAATTTTTGTAAAATTACTTTTTCAAGTAATACCTTAAAATGAAGTAAGATAAGACATTTAAGTAACTCTTGTAAGTTTGCTTTGTTTTATTTGTACGATACAAAAACAGTAAAATTTTGACTTAGGCTGTTTCCGGAGTGTGAGTATATACGTGTAAGTACGTACATTTGAGTTCTAGCTGTGATGTGTACTTGTCACGTACTTGTTGAAATTATTCGGACAGGTCATCGCCTCTTCATATTAAACTGGTCGCACATTCTGACGGAAATATCAGAAACTATGTGACAACAGAATAATGCGGTGCATAGTGTTACATATACGTTACAGCGTCTATGGTTATGAATTAAGAAGACACACATAACCTTATAAACATTTGTTATTTATTTTTCTGTCATGGTTTTGTACCTTGACATCTTAAGTGTTTAAGCGCTGAAACATGGCTTTAGCTGGGAATGAGGAATTAATAGGAGCATTGATGGGTGCGTATTATTTACAGGAAAGAAATGAAAGGCGCCGCAGTAATATTGTTGTACACTGGTTGCTTGGCGGAGAAACAAGACAACAGGTGCGTGTTGTTTTGAACGAAAACGAATACACACAAATATACCAATATAATGTGTGGTTTTGGTCGTTGTACACTTAGAGTACAAATTGTACAGCAGACAAAAATGCAGGACTGTAGAAAATCTTGCACCTTTGTATCCTGAAGTTATGTTTATCTTTTCAGTTTCTCTAGATTTCACAATTATTCATACCACATCAATACCCTTGGAATATTGCTTTATCACGTCAGTGGAATGTTCTAAACAAATTAGGGCAGTTGTTATGGGATTTGTTGCATTAATTTATCGCATGTAAAGGGGCTTGACACAGAAACTGCCATTCTTTCCTCGGCCCTCTATACATACCTTAAAATGTTTTTTAAATATACACATTGATAACTTAAGAAAGAAAAATACAATTCAATGGGGTTTATAACAACTTGGAAATGCGGATTGCAAAATATAATATTACTTGTAAGCATACACTTGGGAAATATGCTGCAGACGTCTATACAACGCCCAGAATTGAATCATAATTGGAAGCACATTTAATAAACTGACAATTATTTACACATAATACAGAACGACATTTTGTAAATACTCATTAACTTTTAAAACTTGCGAGCTTTATTAACCACAAAACGTACACGTTAATCTTCAAACCTGAAATACAATATGGCGACTGTCGTAAGTACGCAAGTATGCCCAGCAAGTACATAATTTCAAATTCTTGCACGTATAGAGCCTGTGTGTACTATACTGGGAATTCGGACATCGCTAATATATAAATGGTGATGTCACTTCCGGGGACAGGTACGCACAAGTATGCATTTCTTAAGAATCCGGAAACAGCCTTAGACAGGTCGTTTAATAGAAATCATGTGAACTAAAAAAAATTGTGTCAATGGTAAACGATAGTCTACAATTTGAACCGTGTGAAGTGTGTGTGTGTGTGTGTGTGTGTATATATATATACACACACTTTTTTCCCCGTGGCAAACGCCCTTAACTCGAACATTAGTGAGGTAGGTTAGGAGGGACAAGCCTGGGAGGTCGGTAACGACCGGAATGCAGCTGGCTTCGGGCCAAGAACTGTTCGTTTCGATCTTGCCTCCAGGGAAGGTTGGGAACCGTGGGAGGGAGTGGGGAAGCACTGGCTAGTACTGGAGGAGAAGAGCCAGACGAGTTTTTAGTTCGTAGAACATGGGAAGTAGGGTTGTCCGGGAGAGGAAAGGAAATTACCACTCCAATTCACTTTTTTTTTTAAATTGAGAACTTAGCACGAGCCGACTGTCCTTCCTAGAGAAGCCCGATGCTTTCCCGGCGGCTGTTACGAATGCATGAGTTGCGTGATGGCGAGGGCGGGTGAAAGAGGGGGGGAAACTTATTCTGCACAGGTGAGAACGCAATGGCACAGAATACGTACAAATACAGACGTGAAACAGCCTGTGATACAGCACACTCCAGCCGAACATGACCCAGTGGCGATACCGGGGGGGGGGGGGATATCGCGACATATCTCCTTGAAATGATAATACCATTTAAAAGAATTACCACTTTTTAAAATAAGTTTTATATTAAATGCGGGACCCCCTTTGAACATTAAGGATGTTTGTAGCATTTTGTGGTTCCATTGGCGTGAATAGTTAAGAGCGAGGTGAACATAGAGCAGCGTCGGAATGCAAGGGCGAGGGAAACAGGAGATCACCGAGAAAACCCAACGACCAGCGGCATAGTCCGACACGATTCCCACCTGCGAAAATCGGGGAGTGATGCGGCCTAGGGTTGAACTCTGTTCGCCTTGGTGGGAGGCGAGTGGCATACGTTATTGACTTCACACAAAAATATGAAGCTGTGAAACTTGGCAAAAATATACTATTGTCAGTTCACAAATTTAAAAATTTAAATCTTAACTCGCATACTCATACAAATACATTATCCTGTATTCGCGAGACTAAAGGCTGTTCATAATAAAGTGAGCAATTTTGAAATGAACATTTGAAGGAAATAACTTACCCTGCCTGCATGTAATTTATGGGCGTTCCGAGTGACATTTGCCCTGAAAAGTTGGTAAAGATGGATGGGAAGTAGTTGCATAACTTAAAGTCGAATAAAAGTGATAAGTAACCATTTGTGATTACTTAAATTATTTATTTAGCTCTCAGTTTTTTAATGCATCGAAGTGTAGAAATGAGTAGATATGCAAAGCACTTTTTTTTTTTTAATAATTACACTGTTTCACTTGACCGACGCATGAATAAAGTGATGAGACCCATTGCAATGTTAATTTTACATAAGTCAGAAGAATACACAACGTGTCAAAAAGTATATATTAAGAATGGCTTTCAAAAGTGCTCATTTTACCATTAACAGCTTATAACAACTTTTGCTGAGTAATTAGTTACATTTTCCCTGACCCAGGTGAGAATTACCTGGCATTTCCCTGACTTTCCGCTGTCACATGAAATTCCGTGAATTACCCCCGTCTTGCCTGTGGTTGGACACCTTGCATTAACATGTGACAATATCAGTATTTTTCCCCAAGCGATAAAAAGTCATGACCACCCCTTCCCCCTTTGTCATCGATGAGGTTGGATGAGACGGAGAATTACGCGTGTGACTGAAAGTACCTCGTAAAAATACAAAACTACGGCAATCGCTGTTGTTACGCGCGCGATACTTCGCCCAGCGCGAGCGAGCGAACAGGAGGGAAAGAGTTGTCACGCGATAGCGAAGGCGGAAGGCCGGGTTTCGAATTATTGCCGCGCGCCGCGGACTCTGGTCGTGTTGTTTTCGGCCCATATCTGAAGAATGCTCTGGATTACCGACCTCGTTTCTCTCAGCGCATCTCGGGGTGCGTCGAACCTTCCAGATGGTCGCCTGAGAGTATCAATTTCGCCGCAGGCCTCCGGGCCGCGAGTTTGAGTTGGGGTGGCTGAATGGTTGAGTTCCAAGCGATAGAAGGCGACCAGTTACCAGCGGAAGGGGAGTCTGCGACTGCAAGTAGCAAGCAGTAGAGTGTGCGGCTGGCAGACTGGACTATTGGACTAGATGCATGAGTGAACGACATTATAAATGATGGCAACATTGATTATGAGTTAATTGACTGTACCAAACAGCGACAATTAAGGACATTAATTAGCGTGGAAATAGGCTGTAAATAATAGCAGAGTGAATAAATTAGAAATGAGATTTAGTTCCTTTCATTTTTTTTATTAAGACCTCCATCCCTGACGAACTCAGATACGCCTCCACGCGCCCTCACGTGTAATATTATTAATATAATTACATACAGGCTGTTCACAGTAAAGTGAGTACCTTTGAGGCCCTAGTCACTTTTTTATTTTCAGCGATATTGTATCCAATAACCTCCATTCTAAAGCAATATTACTATGCAGTTAATTAACACAGTGTGTATATTCCACCGCACTCGGAAGTTAACGTCTACGGGTAAAATAAAAGATATTTATTGACGATTATTCCAGATGAGAGGGTGTTCAAAAGTGCTCACTTTACAGTGAATAGCCTGCAGCTAAATATTTCACAGTTTCGCTTGATCAACGCATGAATGAAGTGGGAACGACCATGGCTGTGTTAATTGTACATATGGCGGAAGGATACAAAATATACACGAAAGTAGGTCCTAAGGAGAGATTTTAGAAGTATACTCCATTTGCGGCAATTTCCAACTTTTCTGAAGCCCTGCTAAAGTTTTACTTTCAATCCATTCCTCCGCCTAACGCAAACAAAGCTTAACCAAATATAGAAAATAATGCCAAAGGGAACACGCACCTAATTCGTACACACTCAGTTTAATAACATTTCGCATAAGCACTATTTCTTACTAGGTATTACCAACACACATATCTTCGCCCTAGTCGTGTTGAAAGCCGGTTACAATTTGATGTGGAGTGTGCAGAAACCGTGGGAGCAAGAAGGGCGAACGTGTTCTTCACTGGCTGCTCGGCTAGTTGAGTTGAGTTTGGGAGATTTTCGTTCAAAGCTTAACAGGTTGGTCTCGAGCGAAGGCGAAGCGAAACGAGGAGAAGAAGGAGCAGCGATGGAATGCAAGGGCGAGGGAAGTGGGAGTGCGCCGGCCAACGGTTGCAGGCAAGTAGTCTGACCACTACACGACCGCTCTGCCTCACGTCTGAAAAATGGCAATGCAGAATGTTTCAGTATATCGTGTTGGTGCATTCGAAACGTTATAGCAATATATAATATTTTTTCTAAGTCTAAAATATGATATAGAGTTAAAGGCTGTCCACGATAAAGTGAGCACTTTTGAAGTGAACCTTTGGAAAAAGTCACTACCCCTGCCTGCATATATTTTAACGGGCGCACTGAGTGACATTCGCCCAGTAACGTCAGTAACGATGGATTGAAAGTAGTTACATATCTTAACGTGGGTTAAAAAGTGTTAGGTAACCATTTGTGACAACTTAAATTATTTCTTTCCCTTTCTGTTTTTTTAAATGCATCTAAGTGCAAAAATTAGCATATTCGTCAAATATTTACTTTTCTAATAATTTCACAGTTTTACTTTACCGACATATGAATAAAGTGATGAGGCCCATGGCAATGTTAATTTTACATAATGTGGAGGAATGCAGAACGTGCATACATGAAAATCGTAAACAGGGCTTTCAAAAGTGCTCATTCTACGATGAAAAGCCTCTACCTGTTGTAACCCACAGTAAAACAAAAATAAGACTTTGTGTGCTGAAAAGAAAATGAGCGAAAACAACAATTCTTTAATTTTCAGTGTTTTTCTAACATATTCTATAAAGCAAATTAGCCTCGAAATTCATATACAATTATTTCATATTTCCTATAATGAAAAAATAACCATATTTATGCGGAATGTACACAATCCGTATTTTGTGTATTACGTACGAAAGAGATTTCTCAAAAAATATAACAGCTTAATATCAATTTAAATTCTGCCAATATTTATTTAAGTAAAACATAGACGAAATCGTCATATTTGAGGGCATTATATGTCAAACTAAATGCTACAAAATAATTTGATAGCTAAGATTTTGCATATGTTCAGTTTTTCTGCGTACTGTATAGAAGGAAAGAAATATCTTTACCAGTGGGAGAAACCTAACCATTGTACATGCATTTCTTCCGGTCATTCGGCGAGGCGGTGTATAGGATGCACGTGTCCTGCACATCATCTTCACGGGGCTGCTCAAATAGAATTAGAGTTTCATCAACTTCCACTTCTATATCATATCCTTTTCGCCCCGGATATTACGCCAGTCCACACGAAATAGGGTTCGGAAGCAGCTCCTTAGTTTGCCCTTCAACGCCACGATGTGCGGGGCGGTCTTATTTCCAGCTATTTTCCATTTTATCAAGAAGTTATTAACCGAGGATTCGAAATTGTAAACTGTGACCTTTCACATTGTTACGTGCTGCAGCTGGCGCCGACTCAATTGCCCCGCGTCGTAATCGGAGACCCACCTCGGCCTCCCCTCTTCCTGGAACGATGCACTCACGGCCTCCTCATCCCACCTTCTGGGAATCCCGTGAATGCCGACAGCGGCTAGACTTGCTGGCCTCACAGACCCCCTCTCGCCTGCTAGAGTTTCCGATACGTTTAGCGACGACGAAAGAATGTTCTGGTGAGACTGGCTGGCGTATCAGCCCTCCGCGACGCATCACGCGAGTTGGGGAAGATTCTAAGTGGCGGCCTAAGACACTATATATACTGCCGCAACCCAGCGGCCGGCAGTCTTTGACGGAGGCCATCTTGCGAGTGTGCGCGAGCGAAGTGAGGTGTGGACGACGAATGGAGATTGCGGGACGACGGCGAGTGAGGTGTTCGTGGCTTGAATGAACGAGGGGGTGTGAAACCGACGAGTGAAGCCTACTGTGCGTGAGGGCTCTTGGAGGACTCTAGAACATTGCGACTGGCGGGACATGGACTGAACTGAGGTGGGACTGAATGGAAGTGTAATACTGATTTTATTGTAAATATTCGAACTGTCAAATATGGACGCATAAATTATAAAATAATTGAATGGATTGATACACTGTCTATTGGTACTGATTTATAATTATTTAATTTAATTAATTTCTTTGTCGAAATTATAAATTTTATTAATTGGTGTCAATTGTGGACAGTAAGTGATTTCAATTTATTGTGAAAATTTGAGTTCAGAGAATTTTGCTGTAGTTATTGTAGATAAGATAAGGAAATTATAATTAATTATTTTATTTGATTAAGATCTCCATCCCTTAATGAACTTGGTATAACCCATTTGAATTTCTAGAGAGATAAATTGTAACAACATAATACAATTTCAGAAATATGTCTACATTAGTTCTGACTTATCATATACACCTGTAAGATGCTGGAGTTTAAATTGTTATCAAGCATAGATTTTAACATTGGTTTAAAAATAAATAAGGTCTTTACATAAGTGATTTAACATTTTTCAAATTACTTGAATTCGAAGTATATGCAGCAGACTTGCACAAAAAAAATTGTTACTGTTCGAAGGAAGCACACATTTTCTTGTTTTATTTGTTAAAATTCATCTGTAATTCATTTTCTTCAAATTAATAACATTGAGTAAAATTTTCCTTCTCTTACTAAGCTGAATATTTCTAATGCGCATGTCTGTTACCATTACTGTATATATATATATATATATATATATATATATATATATATATATATATATATATATATATATCAACAGTATTATATTTTTCAGATCTCACATATTATTCGAATGCAAAATACAAAAATTCTGAACTTATGTCAACTGATTCCTAGTTCTCTGTTTGGTTTCTCTGGAGTTTATTTGGTAATTCATTACTGCTTTTCTGAAGCTTCAAGTGGATACACATTATTATTCTATATATTTATATAGTTCCTTTCTTTCCGAGAACACTGATTTTCTGATGTCCACTATTACAACTTTTTACAAGCTTTTATTTAACTTGACTTGTTTGTATGTACGGTGTCTGTCCGACCTCTATGCACTGAACTGGCGTGCAGTCTGCCTGCTAAGAATTACTGTTCGTCAGGTTGCAGCCCAAAGTTTAGAAGGTACTACCAGTCTTTAACTACGCGTTTTTAGTTTTATTAGTCATACGAATGCATAAATAGTCTACATGTATAATTATAACATGATTAATTGTTGAGACTTAAAATTTGAAAATAAATTAATTATAAAAACAATGAAACAAACCTTTTATTTATAAATTCACTTAAAAGAGAAAAATAACTACAGTAGTTACAGAATTTGTAGAACTTATAAGACATGATCGAAAAGCCGTAATAAACTTTACTACTGATTATTATGTTTATATAATTCTATATTTAGTATATAAAAGCTTGGCACGAATAGTTAAGAGCCTTACACAAAATATGTTCTTGCTACGCTTGCACTAATTTGTTATATGTTTTATATTGCGAAAAGTTAACAGCCTTGCAAAAGATATGTGCATACTACGATTACGAAAATTAGATATATATTCTATATTGCGAAAGTTTAAATACTTACTCAAGGTATGGGTTTACTACGCCTACACAAATGAGGTACGCGTTTTGTATTTCGCCAAGCTTTTATATGCATAATATAAATTTATATAAATATAATAATTTGTATTAAAGTTTATTATGGCTTTTTGACCACGTCTTACAAGTTCTACAATTACTGAAACTACTATAATTATTTTTCTCTTCTTAGTGCATTTATAAATTACAGGTTGGTTTAAAAATGTTTCCTTTATAGTTTATTTATTGTTCTTTATCTTTTCTTTAGATTATAAGCTATTGCAATATTTTTCGCAGTGGAGTCTAGACAACCCATGGCACGGTGAGTTATTGTATATCATACATTTTTGTTGTAAATGCATTCTCAATTTGGAATGCACTGCGACAATTACTTTGGAAAACTATGTTTTGTGAATGGTGCACTGGAAATTAGCTTTAGGGTCACGTTCAAAACAGCACAAAAAAGTCCCTCCAGAGAAATTGATGCTACAGGGAACAACAGTAGCGAGAGACTATGTAACTTTTTTATATTGTTACAATTCTTCAAAGTCAGTAGGCTTAACCAGTTTGTTAACGTGATGGAGGACTTGATTAAATTAAAGTGTTGGGTTCACGCAAGCGCCGAAGTAAAGGCTTGACCACACCACAACAATATGCGTCAACAGTGAGGCAATTACAAATATACAAGTGCCTTTCCCAGCACATGAAACCTAGCAATCCTCGTACTATAAGCTAGCGTCCAATCAACTGCATTACGGAGATAAGACTCGGAGAATCAACTTAGGATGTAATCAGTCTAATGATTTGTTGTGTAGGGTTTATTTACTAAAAATATTAGCTTGGCTGTCAATTTAAAAATATGTGTCTGAGGTACTAAAATCATGGCATACCTTAGAGATACTTCTGTGAAGTATTTGAGGAAATTGTTTAATTGATCTTCTATGTATGGCATAAAAGTTTTATTTTCTCATTTGGCACTGATGTACAAAAATAACTAAACATGAAGATTTCTATACGACGATTATAATATATACTGTCAGCATATAAATTTTGGTTGAATATGGTCAAATGGTTTAATATGTGTTATGAAAACTTATCTAAATTATTTATATGAATGCCAGTTTGAAATTCAGTGTCGACCCACTTAAAAAGTATAAATTATTTTACCTACCGTACTACCACTTGTCTGCCAACTTTGGCAGGAATTTGTTAGTTGTTTCTAGATATATGAGGTAAAACTCAATTTTTTTTATGTGTAGCTATCTTACAAAACAGCTCACCAAAGAGACTTTGTGTAGACACATTCGATATTTGTAATTTTTAAAGCCAGCATATAATGTTAAGTCAAAATTGATTACATGGTTTCGAATATATAGCATACTAATGTAAAATGCGTGTATGACCACCATTTTGAAAATAAGTGTCCGACCCACTACCATGTCGATTTACATCGCCTGACATAGAACTACTTGTTTGACAGAATTGGCAATGATCGGTTAATTGTTTACCTAGATATGATATGAAACTTTAATTCTTCATGAAGCGTTATCATACAAAATCGCATACAAAAGAGGCTCCGTGTAAACTCACTTGATGATCATGATAGATAGCCTATTGCCACTATTCAAAGTTAAGTTGAAATTGGTTGCATAGATGGACGCCATTTTGAAGATAAGCGTCTGGCTTCTTAAAACATACAAATTGATATGGTCTGCTGTAGTGCTACTTGTCTGCCAAATTAGGTAAGAATCGGATGTTCGGCTCATGAGATGTGATATAAAATATTTATTTCTTCATTTAGCCTTATATTACATAAAGGTTGACTAAATGTATGTGTGTTGCATATAAAATGCTTGTAATAAATATTTTCAGTATACAAAGTTTGGTCGAAATTGCCTGAACGATATGGTAGAAGGTACAGCAAATTAACCTTAAATAGTTATATAGCCACCATTTTGAAAATAAATGCCTTATCCACTTAAATGGTTCTTGAGATAAAATACAGCACTCTAAGCGTTATGTTAAAATGGCTGCCATTTTTAAACAAAAATTTTACGTGTTTGAAAACTATAAAATTTGGATATCCTTAGTAAGGTCTAATTGTGTACCCAAGTTGGTGAAATTCCGCTTATGCATTCAAATGTTTTTAGCGAGGTGGGACACAGACACAAATACACACACGCATATTCACAAATAGTAACGTGATCTAACAACCCCATATTGCCTTCGGAATGTATGCTAGAAGTTGTAAACATTGTATATGATATTAAATGTGTGCTATTAAGGGTAAATTGGAAGAATGAAAAGTAAACAGAAAAAAAATTGGTAAAATTTTGTATTTATAGAGGTATGGAAAATAACTGTGGACGATTCCTTCACGCTCCGTTTAATTAAAGTGTACTAAATACATTACACTAATTATATATATGAATTAATTATAATTTATTAAAATCTCTGTCGACATTTTTCTGTGGAGCAGGTAGAGTTTCTAGAGCTCAGGGGTTTATTCGAAGTTCTCCCTAGCTTGTCAGATGTCTCTTTTTTCATAGTTTATGTCTAATTTTATTTTACCGTAGATCCTTTTTTGCGATTTGACAGTTTCAACCGATACGCGTCTTTGGTGGCTGCCTCCGAATCACAGACGTCCATTGCCAGAGAACCCTGTTTTTGATTTACCCAGTCAAACATCGTAATATCTTCTCACAACGACACGCGACCAATAAATAAAGGTAAATGCAGGTAAAGGCTGTTCACGATAAAATGAGCATTTTAGAAATTAACCTCATAAAAGTATCTGCCGCCTGCATGCACATATTTTAATGGGCGCGCTGAGTAATATTCACCCAGTAAAGTTGGCAACAATAGATGCAAAGTAGTTACATGTCTTAACGTCGAATAAAAAGTGTTAAAAAGTCTGCGAAACTTAAAATTATTTCTTTAGCTTTCTGTCATTTTTTTTAATGCATCGAAGTGTAAAAAATTAGCAGATTTTCATAGTATTTTCTTTCTTAATAATTTCACAGTTTCGTTTGACCGGCAGGTGAATAAAGTGACGAGGCCCATAGCAATGTTAATTTACATAAGACGGAGGAATACACAACGTGTATACAAGTAGATCTTAAGCAGGGCTTACAAAAGTGCTCCTTTTACCGTGAACAGCCTATATGCACATAAGATAGTGAAGTCCATACTATCTTCTATTAATTTATATATTCTATTCATTTATAATTGCAAAAGGTAAAATTAATTAAAAGAAAGGTGATACATATATTTAAATAACAATTATGTTAAAATGAATTTAAATATAATCTGTTCTCGGTAAACTAAGCACTTTTGAAAGCCCTGCTTGATATCTACTTATTTGCACAACGTGCGTTCTTCCACAACGTGTAAAATTAACGTTGCCATAGCCTTGAACACATTATTCATGAACCTGTCAAGTGATATTGTAAAATTCTAATAAGAGAAAATAATTTATAGATCTGCTACTAAAGTGAGCACTTTTAAAATCAACCTTAAAAAAATGTTACTTCTCCTACCTGCATATATTTTAACTGGACGCACTGAGTGACATGCGCCCAGTAAAGTTGGTAACGATGGATGGGAAGTAGTTCCGTATCTTAGCATCGAATAAAAAGTGTTATTTCTATGAGTAAAAATTATCAGATTTGTAAAATATTTACTTTTTCTAATAATTTAATGATTTCGATTGATCGACGCATATATACGGTTATGAGGCCCATGACAAAGTTAATCTTGCATAAGGCGGAATAATATATAACGTACGTGCAAATATATCTTAAGCAGGACTTTCAAAAGTGCTCATTTCACAGTGAATAGCCTATAAAAGAAAAGAAAGTAAAAAACAATAATTACAGTATTCAAATTATTTTGCTTAATACTGTTGATTCAACATTAAGACTTGGAAGTATTTTCCCTTCGTCGTTACCAACTTACTGGTTGCACGTCAGTCATTGTTCCCCTTTAAAATATACGCAGGTATGGGTAGTAACTATTTTTCAAATAATGATTTCTAAATCGCTCGAATAACCGCGAACCATCTAAACTCAGAACACTCTGCTGCGAAATTTGAATTTGGTTTACGTCCCCGTGTAATGCGGTTGTCACATAGCCCCAACAAACACAGCACTACACGACAAACAATCGCTATGTCGACACGATATTTATATTTTCAATGTGACTGCTCGAATTTGCAGCCCGACACTTGACTGACGCGTCGCGAAGAGTAGAATTTTTCGGAACCATTTAGAAGGCGCTGATTGACAAAGCTAGTTTCAAAGGCGGAGGACAGATGGAAAATTTGGAATACGTGATGGGGACAAAGTGTTATCGATAATGCATACAAAGGTCAAATTATACTTTTTAAGAGTCAAATACAGTAATTTTCAGATTTTTTTTTAAGCTGCGTATTTGCCATTGTAGCGAAAACTTGCCATACAGTTTCATTTATCAAGGTTGTAAACTCTGTATATGTAGTGACGCACGACACGACGAAAATATAAATTATTTCTAATCCGAAATTGCTGGTCGGACGACGGAATTTGTCGGGCTTACGTCAGATCTATCTTGTATTTAATTGGCTGTTTAGTTTTAAGTGTCGTGTCGGGGGTGTCTTGTCTTGTGCTTGTCGGCGATATGCGACTCCTGCATTAGACACCAAGACGCTACAAAGCGATATCACATCGATTGCGCCTTTTTTTGTTCCAAAGCTGTAGTTATGATTTTTTTTGTGGCAAAAAAACACAGCTACGGACAAATTGCAGCAGCACAAATCCATCTGTCTTATTTTTATCGCTACGAGCACCGGCCGTATACGTTGCAACAAAGCGACACGAATTGCTGTTAAAACAGTAGCACTCTGCTTAATGCGGCGGGGTAACAACGGGAGCAGGGGCATAAATCACATTTCTCCAGTGGGAGGGATGGGGAAGGGGAACCCCCCTCCGGCTCTCGGTAGTTCCTGTCGTGACAGCTGTGGCCGTCGGCAGTTTGATGAGGGCCGGCTGGGAGCGTCATTAGTTTATGGACCTCGCGCGAGCACCTGCTACCTCGACTCCACTGCGCTGCGTGATTTTAATAGGTTCACTTTCGTGTGCACCGAACACACTACAACACGGCTCATAGAGCACCGAACACACTACAACATGGCTCATAGAGGTTATCCCTAGGTATCATATGGCTAGAGGCCTGCAAAATTCATCTTATTTCTGGTATATGCTTTTCGTGGTTAAATGAGCACTTTTCAAAGCCCTGCTTAAGATCTACTTGTATGCACGATGTGTATTCTTCCGCCTTATGTCAAATTAACATTGCCACGTGCCTCACCACTTTATTCGTGCGTCGGGCAGGAAAAACTGTAGAATTACTATAAAAGTATTTTTAGACTTAATCGATTAGAAAAAAAAACATAAAACGAAAGAAATAATTTCAGTTTTTACAAATGATTACCTATCATTTTTTGTTCGATGTTAAGATATGAGACTATTTTCCATCAATCATTACCAACTTTGCTAGGGGCCACGGTGGCTGAGCGATTAGCCTGCTCGCCTCCCACCAAGGCGAACCAAGCTCAATCCCCGGCCGGGTCACCGGACTTTCGCAAGTGGGAATCGTGCCGGACGATGCCGTTGGTCGGGGGGCCTTCTCGGGGATCTCCCGTTTCCCCCGTCCCTTCATTCCGGGGCCGCTCCATACCCACCTCAATCACCCTCATCGGCTCTCAAGACCTCGCTGTTAAGAGCCGCCCAAACCTCTTCCCACACACCAACTTTACTCGGCGCATGTCACTCAGTGCGCTCGTTAAAATACATGCAGGCCTATGCAGTGACTTTTTTCTAAGGTTGATTTCAAAAGGGTTCACTTTAGTGTGAAGAGCCTTTAGAAGACTTAAATCCACCGTCCTATACATTTTCGAGTCCATGCCATATATTCATTGGCTTCTGCAGTATTGAGTACACATGTTTCGTTTTGGCTTTGTTTGACGTGTTTGGGCGATTCTCTCGTTAGTTGCTTGCTATTGGTCCAAAGGCGCCCAGCGCGTGTCCGAACAAACTTCCGTCCAATGAGAAACGCAATACAAAAACCCAAGTGTTTAAATTATAGTCTGTCTTGAAATAATAACGTGAATTTTACAAGTCTCTACATATGGATCACATTGTAAACAGTTGTGTCTATTTTTAAAAAAATACAGAATATTTCAACGCAGATACCTTTTTTGGGACAGAAAATAAATTCGACATTTCGTTAAACAGTCTATAATTTGGCTATTGTAACATAAATATAGTCGTTGTAAAAAGTAACGTACATCAACAATCGCTCTAAGTAGCCACCTGTTTGCGATAGTTATTCTTCTGTCAAATAGTATTTATATATATATATATATATATATATATATATATATATATATATATATATATATAAACAATGCTGTATCTTTTCTGAACAGATTGCTGTATTGAAACTCCATGGTTACGGGATAAATCTCTGAGTGAGGAAAAAAATACGAGTGAAGCTTTCTGACGTGAATACGTCTTTAAATTTGCTACCATAGTGAGAGGCAATCCAGAAAATCTGATGGTAACAAAATCGGGGGATAGAGTTTGGCATTGCAGCTCCGAATCTATCGTCTGCATTCAAAATTCAATTACATCACTCGATTACGAAAGATCAAAGAATATGTCACGTAGAGTGAGGACTGCGAAGAATCGCGTGCGTAAGGGAGGGGGAGGGGGCGCAATTTTTCTTTCATTTCGCCGCGTCTCATAACTTCCGGGTAGTATAACTCTTCACTAGGAGAAGCTACGACGCTCGTTTAGTTTTCAAACGACAGCTCTCGTCAAGATCAATCGATTGTGTGCATAGAAATATTTGTGTGGCGTGGTTATGAAACTGTATGAGTTCAATGTAAAAAAATGAAGAAAACTTAACATAATGTCGCCCTATACGCGTGTCAAAAAGCCAAGTCGAAATACAGAAATCGTATACGGTTGGAAAGAACATCTCAAAATAAATCCAGTGATGCCCATAAAACCCCATATGATCGATTGAAGCTGTGCCGGGAACCACAAAATAAACATCAAGGCGTCCGAGCGTGTCAAAGTAGACGTAGTCACGCATAACAAACGCCTTGTCCCTAACACAGCCACAACCCATTTTTGGTGCTATTTTCTATCACCGTCGTAGTGCTTCCTACTGACCGAATGTGACCTCGAGTCATGTAATATGGTTTTTCAGGTGTTCCCCTTAAACGTTATGTACGTTTATCTCGACCCCAAAACGTTTCTTTAAAACAAACCACGAATATTTTTTGTATGCATAGAACATATTTATTTTTCACTACGCAACTTGTTAAGGTTTCAAGTTTGATTATTTATTCCTTACGCTCACATGACTGAAGTGATAGCATTTCACTGCAATGAAAAATTGATTGGGATTGTACGACAGGATTATAATGTTTTCCTACAAGGAAGGCAAATAAATAAAATTTAGTTTGACTTTAAGTATCACTCGTGGACCCCTGTCTGTAAGCTCAACGTCCCACAGGTATCCGTTGACCACAGTTAGAGAATGACTGCTCAACCGCAAGCACGCGTGGATTGAGTGAGTGAGTGTAGAGATTTGTGCGACTCTTAACATCGAGGTCTTGAGAGCCGATAAGGGTGAAGCGAGGTGAGTGTGGAGCAATGCCGGAATGAAAGGGCTAATCCCCGAGGAGACCCGCCGACCAGCGGCATCGTCCGGCGTGATTCCCACATGTGAAAGTCTGGGAGCGACCCCGACGGAAATATAATTCTGTTCGCCTAGGTGGGAGGCGAGTAGTCTAACCACTACACCACTAAAGCCCCAGCACGCGAGAAGATTTTCCTTGCATTTTGACCATCCGCGAGAAGTCTGGGGGAATTTTTGCTGCATCTGTAGTGTAGAATAGTACATTTAGGCTAGGTCTCACTCGTTCTTTTGGTATATTTGATAACTTACTGTAGGCTCGAGTTATTAAGAATAATAATTCTGAAAGTATAGGTATTGCATTTTACTTTTTTATCTTATTCTTTGGTTTTCAGGTCATAAATAATAACAATACTTATGCAAATTAACACAATAATTTTTTTTTTTAACAAATATGTATTTCTGCATTTTCAAAACTGCCAAATATCTGGAAATGCGTAAAACGTAACGACACCATAATGATAAATTATTAATAATTACCATATAGCAAAATAACAAACGAAAAATCTGTGCATTAATAATGATTCTAATGCTAACGCGTTGTGTTATTTTTAGCGTATTGTGCTGACAAATATTCACAATATTATAAACAACATCATCTAACAGTATTTTGTTTAATTTTCTTGCTTCTTATATATATTATCATTGTAAAATTGTAAACAAAACATTTCCTCCATAATATCTGAAATTGTAAGAAAGAGAATGCGCTTTGTAAGGGGGAGGATGTGGTGTAAGGTGCGGAACTTTATGTCCAATGCAGCCAAGGTTTTAAGCTTTTAAGCGTACATACATCCAACATTATTCTGTTGTAAGAATGAGTGTAATTTCCACGAATGCAAAACTCTGCCTTCATCACACCACACCCATACCACAAGAACTCCTAGTAAAGCGGTCGTAGATAATTAATTACACGTTAATTACCTCTTGCGATGGCTAATGAAACAAGAGTAGCGCTTATCACGGACAAATATATAGACGAAACATTTGAGGTACATCTTATAGTTGTATATCCGTGTGTTGCCTGGGATGGCTGATCCAACATAACAACTAACAAACAAAGAATCTGGCATTTGATTTGTCGTAGCACTTCATGATGGTGCCAAGTGTAAGTACTGCAGAACAATTGCAGCGGAACAATTTGAGAAGAAATGTAAAGAACTATTATTTAGAACGCGCGCTACTGCGAAGCTATATTTATGGGCGTAGAAATCCCAGAATACTAGACAAAGACCTTGGATACAAAAACAAAGAAAATAAAATAGAAATGAATCACTGTTAGCTGTCTTCCAACAGTTATTTAAATATCACGCAAATCTAAGCAGAGGGAATGAATTTATCCCAAAAGAAGCGAGAAAACGACACAACGAATCATTGAACAAACCAACAATGAAGTCATCCTTTTGCGTAAAAGAAAGTTTTATAGGTTTTATAGGTTATGCGTATAAGAAAGTTTTATAGGTACGAGATATAAATAAATGTAAATTATATAGCCTAAAGTCATCAAACATTCGTTTCCTCGCAGTTAAATTGCTCAGTAGGAGGCTTTAAATCGACTGCACAAGCGCTTGAAAACCATACACGTGTTTGCAGAGAGTTGCACATGTTCGAAAAGGACCTGATTTTAGGGACCGAACAATCCAGAAATTCCGTCTGAAAGATTTCTTAACAGTTATACATAACCTCGGTCCACTGGCATGGACGTTGTTGCTAAAAGAAAACGCCGTGGAAACACTGGCCTCAAGCATCGCCCTGGTAGACCCAAGAAATTAGCTGGGACCGACGAACTCTTACGGCCGTATTTGTAATACACGCTTTTCCACGAAAATGTTAAACTTGCGTCAAATGTACGGATCCACGAAAAGAACACACACCGCAGACGAGGGTGTGCTGAGTACATTCAATACGCCACGCTCATTAGAAACAACATTTTTTTAGTACTCCACGATGGCTAAGAACTGCTTTTCTAAAGTGACGTATCTAAACATTCAGATGCATACAAAATTATTCAAGAGCCCTGCATTGAACCTTCCTACAGACTTTACACCAATATAATAATAGGTTCTCCGCTGGAAGTCCCATAGGTACACGCAATGCTACGAGAACACGGCACGCCAGTTCAGAGCCTTGCGCTTAGCGGTGATGGTGCACTTGATGCTTATTGCAGTGTCGTCCTTATCCCTCGCGCACTTCTCAGTCTCAAATGCGGAAAAACTCTCGGTAGGCGAGAGCTTTAAGAATGCCTTGGAAGCCAGTTGTCAGAGAGCCATGTCGTGTATTACAGAATACATCTGTTGCAGCTCAGCTCCAGAAGCCAGGTTTTTTTCTAAACTACCTTATTCTAAGTGTTACGTGAAGTTGAGGCCCGAAGGTAGGGCGGGATTTTATTGCGTCTCAGGGCTAACCCCTTACGCCTACTAGGAAGTAAAACCATGCAAGGAGACATGCATCGCGGCAAAGAGGGATTGGGCAGCCATGGCCTGTACTTTGGGGCCATGACTACCTCCCTAAGTGTACTTAGAGCTAGTCTTAACTATGAAGAGCAAGGGAAAGCCGTAAAGAGAGATGTAAAAACCCTTAGGACAGAGAAGAAAAAATTAAAAAAATGATTGCGTGCATTACATTTAATTAAATAAAATAGAATGCTACAGGAGCCAGAGTGTTTGGAAAACATGCTCTTAGTTCGAAGAAGCCAGTGATGGGGCTCTACGCCAGGAGGTGATATAGCTGTAAGCCAGGAGGTGGTATATCACTTAGTTTACATGGCCGTTACGCTGCCAGGGAACCACTGATCCCAAACGCTAAACTGTTATTCTACTGTGGAGCAGTGGAAGGTCTCACGGTACATGATCTAGTAAACGTGTGTGAACGTGGCAGATGCTTGTCGAATGGTATTTACTTGAAAGAGCGATGTCTAAGGCGCAATATGATGGAAGTGTTTGGATCTGGCGGATGCCTCACGAAAGGTAGAGCCATGTCAAGGTGAAATATGGTGAGTGTGTGTGGACTTCATTGATATCAGGCAAACAGTATTTATATAAAATAATGATGTCAAAGGTGCAATATGATGAATGTGTACCGACCTTACGGGTGCTTGTAGAACGGTATTTACATAAAATAGCGATGCCTAATGTGAAATATGCCGAACATTTTTGAACTGGACAGGTGTCTGGTGAATGGTATTTACATGAGAGAGTGGCGTTTGACGAGATGCCAGGTGGGTATACAGAAGTTCGTGAAGAGTCGAGGTATTAATAAAAGTAAATTAACTAAATTTGATTTTTGATTTGTTTACATAGCTATTATTTACACCATTAAACTATCTCCACTATTAGGCTTACTCTTGTTATGCTCATTGACCGCAATATTTAATGTCCATATCAATTTTAATCAATATCCTTATCAAGGTCTCTAAATTGGGTCCAGACACTTAATTCACACTCATTTTTTACACATATTTAATATTTATATTGCAATCATTCAAAATGTCTTACACTCACACATCTATTTCAGTAGCCCCGCCCGTCAGCCTCACCCTTCACTGTACCGATGCTCGCAGTCAGTAGACCAGTCTAATTACTTTCGCCGCCACTCGTCGCTTCGCTGTCTTCGCTCAGCTGGTGCTTAAGGCCTCACCATGGTTGCCAGATTGGGCGATTTACCACCGGGTGGGCTACTTCAAGGCAAAATTTGCGACCAAAAATTACGAAAATGCGACTTTCCCAATTTGGGCGATTTTTGTGAATTTCCGATATTTGGACTACTCAGAATTATTTACTTAGTATTAGTATATTTTTTGATTGCGAACAAGATAATTAATCAGTTTTTTTTTAAATGGCAACCACTGTAGATACAATTGAAAATCGTCTCTTGTTCAGACTCTTGTTCCTCGCTGCGGACAATGAATAGGCGAATTTTGTGTAGGCCTATATAATTCTTAAATTTCAAAACAATTGGTGTTTCATACATTAAAAATATTACATGAGAAATTTATAATATATTTAAAAAATAGTATTTAATATAAGTGAAAAAAAATTGCGTGACATTTGGGCGACCAAAGATTGGCCATTTAGGCGACTTCAATAAAAACAATCTGGCAACCCTGGGCCGCGTAGTCCTCCAAACTCTAAACTGTCAGCTCGGAGGGCGGTCTTGGCTTACGTATTCTCACCGACCCGATCTAGAAAGTTCCCCACACCCCAAGTTATGCTGAGATAGGCTAGGACCATAACATTATTTCAAAGATAACAGCAGAAATTCAATCAACTGAAAGTCAGGAGGGCGCGAGTCCCGATAGGTTTATCTTGTACATGCGGCTGCTCTCCTTTGTAAATCGCCGCCCGCTTATCTCATTACCAGCTATTTCCTCGGCACAGTGTTTTGCTCGCTCGAGTGGGACGGTGAAATAAAAACGATGCGGACCAGCAACACGTAACAATATGATGAGCAAGTGTGGTCTTGACGGATGCCTGGTGAACGGCGTTAACATGAAAGAGCGGTGTCTAAGGTGAAATATGTTGGCCGCAGTACAATGGTCTAGAGCTGCCTCCCTTGGTTTGGGAGTGGGCGAATATTTCCATTCTTTGGATCAATGAAATGTGGCATGTACCAAAGATTTTGTGCACTAACATGATTCTCTCGCTAAGTCAACCGTTTTGAATAAGCGTTTTTCTGTTTCACCACGATAATTCTCCTAACTATAAAGCAACTTCATTACCGCCGTGGCTTAGCCGGCCCGCTTAAAGCCATGACTTTAGCCCAAAAGAACATTTTTTGGGATAGCCTGGAGAGCAGTTTGTGTGGCAGACATAATGTACCAAATGACAAATGTAAGCTGTTCACCACGCTACAGGAATTGCGAAAATAATTCCGCCAGATGTGAGCAAAGCCTACCCTGAAGAGGTAATACTTTTATTACAAACCATTTAGTTGCAAGACTAGCATCTTGGGAATCAACAGCTAAATTTACAGTCACTTTCATCCCATAGTTTACGTTAAATAAAGTCGGTGGCATTACGAAGCGTTCTGTAATGTATTTGTTTGTCACTTTGAAATAGCTTGTACCTATACGTAGATTGCAGCAGTCGTTTTTAAAATCCCGTTTCTTATTGTTGATGTCAAATGGCATTCGTCTCATTATTTCCTTGATATTATTTCTCTGGAATTTTTAATGCTTTTTCGTAGACAAAAATTAATGTTAAGTAATTTATTTGATTACTTTACTTGGTTCTCATTTTGCATAAAGTAAACCATTTTTTTAGAGATGAAAACAATGGCAAGCGTAACAAACACTGTAATCAGATCTGCAACAATCGTTAATAATATGGAATATTTTGTTAATTCTCGACTAATCATATAAATTAGTTTGTAAGCGTCACTAGGCATATACATTTCTCATAAAAAAATTTTCAAGTCCGAGTTAACTTAGAAATTTACATTTGTTTTGAACTTGTTTTCTGCAACCATTCAGGAGTTGTTCAGATGAGCCACCATTCTTTGTGACAGATTTGAAAACAGGAAAGGTCATACGTTTATCCCACTTTTGCTGATAACATTAACCTCACATCTAACACCTACATTATATTTCAACCACACAGTCGGGGTAGTTGTTCTTCCCCTTATTTCCTGGGGGTATGTTTGATCTTCCATTAAAATATCATTATCACTTCCTAATATAGTTTGGACATCTTATGCGTAATTTTATTTATAAGTTGTGTAATTATTCTGTATGTACTGATTTATCTTTACGTGGGCTGCTATAAATGTATTCCTGATTTAATCCAAACTAGTATTTGAGGTTATTCCAAGCCCATAATGAAACATCTCCAGTTAAAATGTCTTTCTCAATTCACGACTTAAATTTACATGCACTTATTTGTTAGCTTAAAGCTTTGTTAATGTTTCTTCAAATTCAGCAAAATCTGAAATGTCCGTGGTATATTTCCTCAGTCAAGGTTTTAAAATATTTAATAGGTTGATAATTTTGACGGTGTTATTTTCAACAAATACAGATATTTCGATCTGGTATTGGGATCAATTAACAATAAATAACGGGTCTGTTATGTTTGATAACGCCCGCGTTAGCCCAAAGTGAAGACAAGACAGTTAAATTTTAGTTTACACCTTTATTAATTTTTGTGTGGTCGTAATTGGACAGTCGTACAAAACCTTCCTTCTAGTATACTATACTCATTAATTGTTACATCAGATTAATTTTACTACAAGCCTAGTTTCTCAGGAGACATTTATTACGAATGTAGATAACCAAGTTTTTCCTGTGGGTTTTATACATTGAACTTTATTTCTAACTATCGTTGTGAGTATACAAAATTTCAACAATGCTTATGACTACTGTGCTTATTTGAAATAGACTAACTTTATTTAGGGCTGCACCCATTGGATTACTTATTTTAAATATTCCCAACGATGCTAGGAAAGTGAAAAAGTAATTTAAGTGTCACGAAACTTCTTAAAGGTTATATTATTTTTTCAAAAACTGATTAAACGTTAAAAATAACATAGCTTTGGACGAAGAATAAAAGCCTTGATTAGAGAACGTCTTTGATAAGAAAAAACTTCCATCTCCTTTGATGCGAAGAGTACAAAAGAAACAGTAATTTCAGCCCATCTCCTACCCGAAGGCTAATCTGGTCCTGAAAAGAAAATTAGTCGGTGTTTTTTTAAAGAGGAGCTCAAGTGCGCATGTTGAAAATTTTACATATTAAAATGCGACCTGTCTCTCAGAAATGTTTTTCGTCATGGCGTTACGCTGAAGAATGGTGTTGTTATTTCGAAATAAATATCTCATTCTCCCAGGAAATCTGTCAAATAATTTACTTCGCTACATTATTTTAATATAATTTTATTGTCATTGTATGAAGCACGTTATTTTATATTGTTCTCCTTTCGCTTTATTTCATTTATTGATCTGTAGAGTAATAAGATAGTTATATATCCATAAGACAGGAAGTTCATATTTTACGATGAATGAAAGAAGTATATATGCTAGTTACTTACCACGAATGTTGAAATACACTATTATTTTCCCGAAAAGTAAGTGGTGATATTTATAAAACCAAGTGCTATGCTAGACTACGCTACGCCAGGCTGTTGGTGTTAGAGTGAGTACTTTTGAAAGCCCTTACTTAACAACTACTCCTCAACCCGTCTTGTATTCTTTCGCTGTAGCCCTGCGCAAATATTCACACTGTCGTTCACCCCCACTCACTTGATTGATGCGTCTATCACAATGGAAACTGTGAAACTGCTAGGAATTTAAATAGTTCACTTATATGCCAATTCCTATTCTCACGTGCATACCAAATAAACAGAAACTGAATAAATAAAAAATCAGGGACCTCAGATTTAAACATTGCACTTGTAATAAGAACGCTAAGGGGAATGGTGCACGCTAACCGTATATTTATATCACTTTTGTCATAACTGGTTTTACAGCAGAATTTTTTTTTTAATTTTCGGCTTGACAAGACGTAAATAACGATTTTGAGCACCTTATTACATTGTTACAAATTCACTGTGTTCATTATTATCGTAGCACTGATTGAAGATAAGAAAACACAGTGTGTATATTCCACTTCAATCGGAATTTAACGTCTAAGACTAAAATGAAATTTCTTTTTGGAATATTATTCCATGAAGTGCTCACTTTACCGTGAATAGCATATACATATATGTAATTTCACAACTATACATATTTTTCGTGTTTCAATGATGTGGAATACCTAAACAATCAAGTTAAAGCACACTATTTACTAACTGATCAAGCTGAATAATTGTAACGACTGAAAATAAATAATAGAGATGTTCTTGCGTTTATAACTACAATAATGTTATTATGAAACATATATTTTTAAAAAATAAGTGCATTACAAACACTAGTGGGGGCACGAGTAAACCTTCGTACATGAATAATACTAACAATTACATTTTTAAACAAATTATTTCTCAATTAAACCAGCAAATAAACATTTAGAA
Source organism: Dryococelus australis (assembly GCA_029891345.1). Lineage (NCBI taxonomy): Eukaryota > Metazoa > Arthropoda > Insecta > Phasmatodea > Phasmatidae > Dryococelus > Dryococelus australis. The sequence continues at coordinate 130,838,453 of CM056999.1, forward strand.
AGTGAATTAAACGAGAGCGCGGAAATCACCAGAATACAACGCAAACAATTATATTGTAAATTGAATTACAGTACTGGAAGGATGCGTGCTTAAAAACCGTCTACGATCAGCTACAAAACAACAAACATGTTCAGTGAACACAAAATATATTTTCCCCTTATGCACATTCAGTTTCATTGTTACCCCCAGGAGTTATTTTGTATATTATTAAGGTGATTACAATAATGGGGAGATGAGAATCATTACGAAATTATAATTTTTTTCACAATCTTTAATGGATATTATTTTCGGCCCAGTTTACTCTGTTGGAAATTGTACCGCTGAATGCAATGACAGCTTGCTATTTTTCAATTTTTCAGTTCATACAAAAAAAAAATAATAGGTCAACTCACACATTTATTTTCAGTTGTGAAAGCTGTGTAAAATATGTACTCATATTGTAGGCCAACATTACTTTTTTTTTCGATAAATTAAATAAAATAAATTTTAATGTGCACGTGTTCATTCGCACGTCAGTCTGATACTATATCAGAAGTCCAAAATTTTCCTCCCCAGTTTTTGTTAATTTCATACACACATACGTAGGCCTGTATTACACGCACGCTTTACCTACTAAAACCAGTTGCAACTAGAACCATTTATTTTCCGTATTATTCATGAACACAGCTCTTCTGTTTGAGTTCAGCATTAAGTAAATCGTACTTTTAAGTTATCACATAAAAAAAAAATTATTTACTTTTTGTGTACAGGAAGTTATTCCGTATTCTTTGAATACATTTCTTTACACATGTGTGCAAACATGCATAGCTGACTTCGTTGCTTCATTTCTCTGCAACTTTATATTTCAATGCAATTTTGTGCTCTAGCCAGTTAAATTATGGATGCTTGGCCCAGAAGGATATATTTTGGCTCTTGAAGAAGTATGCTTCTGGAATTATGCGGGCTGATGATTTAAGGAAGCACGGAAAGAACCTTGTAAAACATTTCTGTGCGCCAAAAATTCATCTCCAAAATTTTTTCCGTGTGACGATGGGATTCAGATATCTAGCACATAAACTCACTGAAATATCTTTGGGTGATGTGAAGCTGTCCTTGAACCTAACTATAGTAACACTTATCCTAGTACCTCGCTTTTAAGAGCCGCCCAGATCTCGTCATTCACTTATCCTAGTTACAATTCTTTGTCCAAATGAAATCCTTGTAATGATTATGAAGCTACGTCAGGAGTAACAGTTTCCTTCGAATTAAAGAAATTTTAATTAAAAAATGTTCTTGAGTTCCGACGAGCTCGGCTGGATAGGCTGCATGGGAGCCGTGTTCAAGGTGAGAAAAATTTCCTCAATAGTTATAACTTATTCCCCGTCATGTCTTCGTTCAGTGCTATAGTATTTGCTTCATTGAAATTACCATACCTTATGGTTTCTGGGGAAACAAGAAGTTAGCACAAAATTGTTTACAATATCTGCACAAGATGCTGCAGGATTCTTTTAGAAAATAGCACCAAATTCAGAAGCTCTGACCCTATTGATTCGTTCTCGCATCCCTGGTTTTTTTTCGGACTGTCCTAGTGCTGCTCTAACACATATTTTTGTTCAGTGAAGCCTATTTGGATTTAATGGATGACGCTTTCCTTTTACCTTGGTGCGCACATCAGTGTTACGTCTCGGACTCCATAATTGGCAAGAATCTGATTTTTTTTTCATACTTAACTAATCGTATTTTCTTCGTAATACTCTTACAGGAAGGTAAGCTACGTTTCGTTGAATAACGTTGTTTAATTCTGCTAAACCGATCCTTTTGAGTGTCAGAAATTACAATAACAGGAGACACACCAACACAATTCATTGCATCAACCAGTTACTCTATGTCAAGCAAAATAACTCCAAGTATTTTCTGTTAGACCCTAGCAGTCTGAGCGCAGGTATTTACCTTAAATACACTTTATTTTTTGTATTTTACAAACAATTCTTTGCAAACTTGTTGACAACATTATTTTTGTAACACTACAAGTTAGTTAGATATAATTTTACAACTCGGTACCGTGGAATGTGTAAAACTAATAACATATTTTTAATGAGAAATTATGGTAGCCTTCAAATTTATTCCGAACATGGAGATACATAAACGATTTTACAGAACAGTCTGTCCTGAATATGCAAATTTGTACTTGTAGAGATACAACTAAGTTTCCGGCAATCAGTTTCCATAGAATATTGTAAGGAAATAACGTAACAATTTTTTACTGTGTAACAGTTAGCGGTATGTGGGACGAAGTATATCGTCATTACTTGTCGTAAGTTATTAAATATTCGACTTATGGATTACAGGGAAAAAAATGAAATTACAGAATACTCTTTATAAATGTAATTGTCTACCGTGACAGAAATTATTGCTCTATACAATAAATGAAAATATAGATGTGCGTATCTATTTCTTCTGCATGCCTCTGATATCATGCTCTTAAAATTCATAACTTACCACTCTAAAATAGTAGGACTAATTAAAATGTTTAAATTTTAGTATTTAAGCCAAGAATTAGCCCAATATTGTAAGTAATTAATTTCTTTAGTATGAAAATTATTACACAGTTTTACAAAACACCGTAATGAACTGAAATTTAGAAGCTACTTACATTTATACTTTCGACTTTTCGGACAAGATTCGTTGCCTGCTACTTTGAAGTACTAGTTTTATGTTTTTAGGGTTTGGTGGCTTATATATTTATAGCCCATGGCATATCAGTCCCTGAAGTTTCAGGTAACCGGATATTTTTTTACGTGTATTATACGCTATGCTAATTTTCCACAATACGTAAGCAGTTGGCTATCATGATTCTAAAAGACAGACATTCAAACCTGCTCTACCCAACCGTAATACACTCACAACCCCGGAGAAAGGGGTACTCGTATTCAAGAGAGTTACAGTGTTATTGTCGCTAAGTCAACACTCATGGCGGTATCGCGTGCAAATATTGAAATATTTTCTAGTAGAACCATTACTGCCAGTGTGGATACGTTTATTTTTAAATCAGCCGTTAAGTCTCCTTTACTTAGAAATTCCAAAAACTAAATATATGTATTAATGCTTCCAAATTAGGCTATAATTGTTTACATTATAAGTTTCCTAAGATATATATATATATATTAAATAGTTATGAATGATTAGTTACGATGTCTTTCACGAAGTAACTATTTAATCTTAACGTAAATATCAGCTTGGACAACAAAATTTCTAAACACGATGTTACAAAAATATTAAGACCACTTGATTTAATGCAGATTGAAATGTATAGTAGGAACTGTGCCTAATATCGAACCCCTTCCTAATATCGCACCACCAAGGTGCGTGCTACAACTGGTGTGTGCTACAATCTAGCGGCGTTTGGCGCAACTTGTTGCTCCGGGAGAACTACCATGCCAGTCGGGGAATATAGAGTCCGCAGAGTGAGTTGTGTGTGTTGTGAAGTTCTGAAATTTTTGCTATGTGCTAAATATTTGCATGGAGTTACTTAAAGGACAAGTTTAAACAGGAATGGTATGTATTACTTACAGAGCTACTGGATACATAATATGGCATTATAACACTGTGTTACTAGAATCAGTGATTATTTCAGTTGAAGCAATGACTTTCATAAAAATTGCCGCCTGTTTTATTCCTTGCATTTGCGGAATACCGCTCACTCAAGTTTTCGTAATATCTCACTGTGCGATATTAGCAACACCGCAAATTTTGCATGGCTTGCAACATAGTAAAACATGATTCAACATACAGTTCATCATTGTTTATTCAGAAACCATAGATTATATCAAATGGCATGCCAGTTTTATATAGAACAAAATAATAAGGCTAATAGTTATAACAAAAAGCAATACTTGTGAGAAAAGAAACACACTGTCTAAAAATTGTTAAACTTTATCAGAATTCACTACTTACTTTTTAAAACACGGTTTTATGGGGGTGGAGGGAAACCAAGAATTTAGACACATCTTAACATGCTGCGGTTTTTATAATTTTTATAGTTTGTTGTGGTGTTTTTAACATTTCTAATTGATAGTAGGAAACTAAAAACGCTTAATTTAAAGTTTATGAAACTTTAATTTCTTTGATATTTTTAGGTAATTTAATAAGAATATTATCTCTTTTGATGAAAACATTGTTATAGGTACCAGAATTACTGGCCTATATTTTGTTTTGGTCGAGTGTTATGTGTAGGCCTATAGATTTGAAAGCTTATTAAAAAATAGTTTAGCATGTTATGCACATTTATTTACAAATGGCGCAAAAAAAAAGCGCAAACAGTGATCTGAAGAAAACACGAGGGAGGCTATATTAGCTGTTAGGGGAAAGGAAATCGGATTATCACGAGCATCGAAACTGCTTGATGTCCCTAAATCTACATTGAAGGACAAAGTCAACAGTTGCGATAAAGATGTAGATAAACTAGTCGGTACAAATCTTGGAAGGAAGCCAACACTAGGTGATGAAATAGAGGACGCGTTAGTGAAGTACTGTTTGGAAATGGAGGCTAGGTTTTTTTTGGCTTAACAGTTAAAGACAGAAAATAATGGCAAATGCCATCCATTTTCTAAGGGAGAAGAAGCAGCTGGGTGGAAATGGCTACATTCATTCATGAAGAGACATCCACTACTTAGTCTTAGAAAACCACAAGCAACATCTTTGGGCAGGATCAAAGGATTTGCCCGAGAAATCGTTAACCTAGTTTTTGGCATATTTGAGCCTTTAATGGAAATTATTAACAATTCTCCAAATGGGCTGTACAACTGTGATGAGACAGGTCTCACAGTTGTACAGCACAAAATAAGTAAGGTTGTTTCTGTAAAGGGGAAACGTCAGGTTGGAGCTGTATCTTCTGCAGAAAGAGGTTCCTTGGTGACTGTAGTGACATGTATGAGTGCTTCAACACATTACATTCCACCACTTTTAGTCTTTCCCAGTGTAAACATGAAGCCAGAGCTGCTTGACGGCGTTCCAAACGGTTCTGTTGCTGCGTGTCATAAATCTGGCTGGGTACAAGTGGAAAGATTTATTCAGTGTTTCCAGCAGCAGTTATTGGGCAATGTGAAGCCTAGCAAAGGTGATCCTGTGATTTTGGTTCTCGATGGGCATTATTCCCATACCAGAAATATTCACTTACTGGATCTTGCTCGTGAGTGATAATGGAGTGCGCAGTGTGTGTTTGCTCCCCCTCCCCCAACCATTGCAGACATAAAATGCAACCCCTCGATGCATCATTTATGTTGCCCTTGAAAACTTACTGTTCACAATAAATAGAAACCTGGCTCAAGCAAAGTGTGGGCAGAATTATAACTCACTATCAAGTCGGAAGACTTCTGGGAGAAGCTCGTAACAAATCAGCCACTGTTGCAACAGCTACAAATGGATTCGAGAAAACTGGGTTGTTCCCTTGCAACAGCAACATTTTCAGTGAGCATGAGTTTGTTGGCGAACTCAACAGTAGCTCTGCATATGACGAACAAGGAAACGCACCTCATACGACACAGCCACCACAAAACAAAGTAAATCAGTCCATGTTGTCAACAGAAAGTAACCAGCCTAATGAACTTCCAGCAGTCCTAGCAGTCGTAGTGGTATTTTTTCTTTACCTCAGACAAGCACAAGTAATACCTCAGGGATTCTAGTAATACCTGCTGACATATATCTTGTTGCCTTCTCTGAAACAAAACCAAGCCAAAATATCAAGATGAAGATGTCAAACAAGCTGCCCTGCTGTTTTATTGACGAGTTCGCCTTAAAAAAAATAAGTTGCCTGAAGATGTGAAAAAAATATCTGAGAAGGAAAACAGCTACAAATGGGACACAAGAAAAATGCTGCAACAGGAAAAAAAGTGATTTTGTAAGACAGGTAAAACGCTTAGCAAGAAGAAATCAATTGCAGACAACAAAAGAAACAAACAGAAGAAAACGGAAGACGAAGACAGAAGTGTCTTCGGAATCAACTGAAGAAGAGTTGGCTGATCCTCTAACTGTTTCCACAGATGAAGAAGATAGCGACGATGATGATTATGTGTGCCCATATTGCAACCAGATGTATTCACATGATAGGCCGGGTGAAAATTGGGTTCTCTGTACAAAGTGTCGCATTTAGTGCCATGAAGAGTGTTCAGAAACAGATGACTACACTACATTCATATGCGATTTCTGCTTGGAAGGATAGTAGTCCTAGTTTAGATGGCTTACGAAACTCCTTTTGATTCCATGTTTCTAGCTTGAACATGCTTGTTTAAAGTTTTGTTTTAACGATAATTTCTTTCTCTGAAACAAACCAGTAGAAAAGCTTTATAAAGTTTTGAATATGTTGTTTGCTACTCTTTTTGAATGGTTAATGTGCTATAGGTTTTAACTACAAACAAAACATGTTCCTAATAACAAATGAATTAAAATAAAACCATTTACAACCTGAGATGTTTCACAGGTAGTACCCCAAATTGCAGAACAATGGTTACTTTTTTTTTTTTTTTTTTTTTTTTTTTTTTTTTTTTTTTTTTTTTTTCTTCCATAAACCAGTATTTTCAAAATGGGTGCGATATTAGGCACAATTCCCTATATTCATTCAGAGAAATAAATCGAGACATTAAAATAATTTCGACTAAAAAACAAAACATTCAAAAAATTTATACTTCTCATTTATAGCTGTAAATGTGGCCACTTAATGCATAGAATTCAGAATTTTTATTTGAATGGCATTAGTAACATCGTATAGTTTATAAAATGGGCCTACCAAATAGCAAGTTTTATAAGGGGCTTTATACTTAAAACCATGCAGGAAATCTGGAACTGAATGTGAGACTACATAGCAAACTAATGGCTGAAAAAGTAACTCGTAAAATAGAGAAGGAAATAAGAGAAAATCTAAGTTATTTTATACTATAGGTTAAAGCTAAGTTACTGTCTTTAAAATTATACGCTTCTATTAACAGAAATATGTAGCGTCAAATAAGAATATGGGCACTCTGGACTCACTGTAGTTAAAAAGATTCTTTTGTGAGCAAACAGAAACGGACAGATCGCCATGGGAGCAAAGTCATTTCACGCTCACATCATCACCCATTTTCAGCATACCTGTGCATCAACATGATGTAATGAGACTATTCCATGTGATTTGTCCGCAGCGCTGTTCGTTGTGCAGAACGTGTACCCGTGGAGGTACAAGAGTTTTGTCTCGAGGCCACTCGAATTTATTTGATTACAATTCACTTCCAGAATACGAGTAAATAAAATTTTAGATAATCAAGTTACGGGAGAAAATGGATAAGATTATTATTTCGGTTATCATTCCCATTTACCTGGCGCCCAGCAAAAAATACTGATTTTTGTTATTTCTGGTAAAACTGCACCATACTCTGGAGGCACGAAGATCAAAGAAAGGAATTTTACAGGCCTACACTAACCAAATAATAACATTGAATGCCATTTATTAATTAGATATTTCAATTGCCCGTTTGCAACACACGGAAGAGTTAGATAAGGTAGTATTGTACGTCTAACCAGCTTCTGAGTTGCCTTCAATAAACAAGTAAGCTTGGAAATGGGTAACTTCCTTCAATTATGAGCTACAATTCTGAATAAACAAAATAAGTTTTTAGAAGGAAGTATTCCAGCGGAATTTTTCTTCGAACTAGAACGCGAGCTTTCAGAACACGCTTAGATTAAATTTTTTTGTCACTGAAATTTAATAGCGCCTCTGCAACTCGTATACAAATGAGTGGAACAAAAATACAACACAGGAAACAGTTTTGCTATGAAAACACAACATGAAATTTCAGTTTAGTTTTGCTGCTGTGGTATTAAAACAGTTTAAGGCGCGTGAAATCCTTAGCAACTAAACAAAGCAGATAAAGGTATCAGTCTTTCTATTAGTGTCTTAACAACTTTATATTGCAAGTATTATTAATTATAGTTTCTTGGTGCTTCCGATCTTTAAGGGTTGCATTTTAATACATTTTTTTCTATTCTTCAATATTAAGTTTTATACCAATGAGTCTATGTTAATTTAACAATATTTTTTTATAAACCAGCAGATATATTTCGTGCTATATTTAATGAAATAAATCGATTCATAATAAAGTTCAAAATAATTTTCAGATTACACCATTATGGCACAAAATCCCTGGGTACCGTCCATTCATTATATTTATAGTGTTTGTTTAGCTACTGTTCTTTAAAATAGAGAAAAATTCAAAACGTGAGGAAAACCTTAGATCGTCATTTTGTATATTCTTTCATTCACGAGTACGCTCATCGGAGAAGTTTTCTTCTGATAAATGGTATGGATACCTCGTGTGACTGTAGAGCCAGTAGACTACCCACTACGCAAACAGAAATGGTAATACGATGGCCATCATAAATAGCTGATGTCGCAGTCTCCTTCCTCAAAGAGGCAGCTACCCTGCAATTTAGAAGCGGCAATTCCAGGCGTAAACGGACCTTGAAATGCCGCTGCCACCAAATCTCGAAGATACTTTAAGTGGTCCTGAAACAGTCCGCGGGCACAGTTGGTACGAGCTCGTCGCTCGGGACTTGGTGTTCGTAATGAGAGTTCCCGATTGGTTAATTTCACGCCCAGTCGCATCGCCCAAACAGAACGAGGTGGTTAAACACAAAAATATTTCGGTCACAGTACTTGCAGTAAATGTTACTGTCTGTCTATAATTTGAAGTTGGGGTATAAAAACATTGAATATTCGTTTAACGGCTATTCTGGGTAAAGTGAGCACTTTTGAAATAAACCCTCGAGAAATAGCACTGCCTCTACCTGCGTATATTTTAATAGGCACACTGGCCGTCACACGCTCAATAAAGTTGGCAATGGCTGAAAGAAAACAGGTTCACGTGTTAAAGTTAAATTACAAGTACGTACATATTAAGTAAACATTTGTGAATACTGGAATATTTTATATTACTTTTGTTTTAAAATGTATATAAGTGTAAGAATCAACACAGTCTCAAAATATTCGCTTTCCAAAAAAAAAAATCAGTTACCCTTGACCGACGCACGAATAAAGTGATCAGAACCATGTGCATATGGTGAAATAATACACAACGTACATACACGTACATCTTAAGCAGGGCTTTCTAAAGTGCTCATTTTACCGTGAACAGCCTATAAGCATGGTATACTGCAAAATAAGTTAAAGTGCGTTCGGTACTAGACAGATAGTATAAAAAAATTTCATACACGCGGCCATAGACTTTCTGTTGATAAACCCATTAGTTACTGCTGTCAACCCTACACTTTGCGCGATGGCCAAAACGAATTCTTGTTATAGATTCTGCTGAATGAGCTACAAAATACATTTCCAAGCGCTCCTGTAAGTTCTTCATTTGTAACACTAGAAACGAAAAATGAATTTTGAAGCTATGGGAAATACTGAGATCCTGTTGACAACACCAGTAAAAAAAAATTTTGCGAGTAAAATAAGACATAACTATTGTTTGATGACCAGTAATGTGTTACCAAAAGGGGTCATTCCTGATGTAGGGACTAGAAATTATGTGGTCATGCCAAGGGTAAATGTAGGTGCGACAGAAATATAGCAGCCATTTTGTAACCATGGTAATTTGGGGTCACTTGTTCAATATATTTTGTGATGGGCTTTTGTAGTTTGTATTTACTTATTAACATGGCCAGTTGGGAGCATAAATATAACCTGTATGAAAAATGTATAAGTATTAGCTGAATACCAGCGAAAGTTTTGGTACCAGAACCTGGTTGCATTTTATTCTATACTTTGGGAAACCTGAGTTTCATGTAAATGTTTTTAAGTATAAATTTGATATATATGGGAAAGGAAAATAATAATGTTGCCCTTCAATATGAAATGTAGAAATGTAACCAAAGAAAATTTCCTTGTTTAATATTTGTAATATATGAATGAAAAGAAAAATTAAAAGACGTACTTAAAATAAAGAAAATGACCACATCTCTTTGTTTCTATTACAAATCGTTTAAAACATTCAACTTACCCTTATACTCTACAGAAATTTTTTTTTTGTTGCATGGCTTTTACCATTATTAGTGTTCTGATTGGTTTTGCTATGTCTTATGCAAACCCTGCCTTGCCACGCCTTTGCTTTAGGACGCAGCAAGGTCAGAAAATAAAACTTAAAAATGTATGTCATTACACTTTGCATTTCATGTCAATCTATTCGACGTTTTTTCTTTTAATACAGTACACACATGCATGCGTACACACATATATATATATATATATATACACATTCTGCTGATACCTAACAAGAAAACTAAAAAATAACTGAAATAAATAAAACAATTTTACAGCATACATTACTTTGCATAAAATAAAATGTTAAATACAAATTTAAGAATATCCTTAAGATGTTCATTCTATAATAATATGTTAGATATTCCTACACTAAAAGTTACACTTTACTTTAATCTGTTTCTTCATCTGTGAGATCTTCCCTATCATCAACTTAAATTTGTATGCTGGCAGTACATATATGTGTGTATATATACACTATATATAGTGTATATATATATATAAGTAAATTGTAAGCTAGTGTGCAATCGACTGCATTACGGAGATCGAATTGGAGCATCAGCTTCGAATTTAATGAGTCTAATGTTTTTTAATTGTATATTAAAATATTTAAAGGACCGTCATTTTAAAAACCAAAAAGTTCCTGATTTAAAATACGTAAGTTTCCACGGCCAACCATAACGCAACTTGGGTGAAGAATTTGGTGTTAAACGCTTGATTGGTCCTTGAGATATGGCATAAAACCACCATATTTTTCATATGATGACCATCATAAATGGAGGACAAATAAGTTATGTATTAGCACATTCGATGATTGAAGGTATACTGCCAGTATACAAATTAAACTAAAATCAATTACGTACTTTCATAGGTACAGCATATTAAGCTAAAATGATCTTATAGCCGCCATGACATAAAAACTTAATTTTTGCTGTGGAGATAAATAACAAAATGGAAAATAAATAAGGATCTGTATAGACAAATTTTATCGTTATAACCGAAGCTGCCAGCATACAAAGTTAAGTTGGAATTTGTGTAGTTAGTAAAAAAATACTAAAATAAAATATTTATATAGTCACCATTTTGAATGTAAGCGTATGAAGTTTAAAACAGAGCAATTTACAACACCTACTGCAAAGCAAATTGGTTGCCAAATTTGGTAGGACTCTGTTAATTTTTTTCCGAGATATTACATAAAAACTTTTTTTTTATGTCGCGTGCTTTACAAAATGGTGGACAAATGATGCTCCGTGTAGTCGCATTTAATAGTTGTAATCTATACTGCCAGAATACAAAATTAAGTTGAAACTGATTACAATGTTTCGACGATAAAATATACTACGCTAAGATGCCTATGGGGTCTCCATTTTGAGAATAATTGTCTAACATATTTAAAACAAACAATTTTTGCATAATTTACCGCCATACTACTTGTTTGCAAAACTTTGTAGGAATATATATATATATATATATATATATATATATATATATATATATATATATATATATATATATATATATATATATATATGCTGGCAGTACATATATATGTACTGCCAGCATACAAATTTAAGTTGGAATTGATTGAATGATTACGATATGGCATTCTAAGTTAAGTCAGGTACTTATTTTTTAAATAAATACCTGACATACTTTAAACATAGCTTTTTACATCATCTGCCACAGTACTAATTGTTTGCCAGATTTGGTAGGAATAGATTCATTGACTACCGAGATATGACACAAAAACATTATATAGTCATGTGGCGCTATCCAGCAACGTGGCTTATTAAATTGGCTATGTCTTGGCGTGATGCTGGTAATAAAAACTTTCAGTATACAAAATGTGGTCAAAGTTGGTAAAATGATAAACCTAAAATATCTGTGTGGCGATCATTTCGAAAGTAAATATCTAATAAAGTTTAATAATTTACGTTTACCTGGTCGATCATGGTATTACTTCCATACCAAATCGAGTGTGAATCGTGTTCATAGTTTTCGAGACATAATGTAATTTTTATTTTCTCCTTTGGTGCTATCTTCCAAAATGGCGAACTGACAACAATATTCATTTCAAAATTTAATGCTTACAGGATGCTCTGCAAGCATAGAAAATTTGGTATAAATCGGTTGAATTGTTGGTTACAGAGATATGACTTATCACCCTAAGTATCAAAATGACCATTATTTTGAAATTAAGTGCCATGCGTGGTCGAAAAAATAAAAGTCTCGTGTCCTTACAAATTAATATATATGTACCAAGTTTGATGAAGTTCGGTTCAGAAAATTGGCTTAAAACTGTAACGGTTAAGAAATACATACTTTTGGCCAGGTTTCAAAGCATTACACTCCTTAGTGCTGGACAGCGAATAGTGCGATTGGCAGACTGGGCCATTGGACTGGATGCTGGAATGAAAGACATTAATAGCTGTTCACGATGAAGTGAGCACTTCTGAAATCAACCTTAGAAAAAAAAGTAACTGCCCTAACTGCATGTATTTGAACGGGCGTGCTGAGTGGCATGCGTCCAGTAAAGTTGGTAACGATGGATGGAAAGTAGTTCCATATATTAACGTCGAATAAAAGTGTTGGGTAATTATTAGTGACAACTTAAATTATTTCTTTCGTTTCTGTTTTTGTATGCATCGAAGTGTAAAAATGAGCACATTTGTAGAGTATTCACTTTATAATAACTTCACAGTTTCACTTGACCGACGCATGAATAAAATTATGAGGCCCATGACAATGTTAATTTTACATAAGAAGGAAGAATACCCAACGAGCATACAAGTAGATCTTAAACAGGGCTTTCGAAAGTACTAATTTTACCGTTAATAACCTATACAAAAGATGGCAACAGTTAGACTGAACACGCGTTAATGATGAGTGTGAGTTAACTGACTATAACCAAACAGATACATTAAGAAGGACGCTAATTAGAGTTGAAATATGCATTATATTTCGTGCTTACTGAGAAATAAAAAGAGTAATATTGGAGATAGATAGTTTTATTCTGCAAATAATAGCTGTGTGAATAATTTGAGAAATGTATTTGTTTGTTTTGTTTTTATTTAGACTTTCATCCCTCACGAACTCAGATACGCCCTTCAGGCGTCCATGTAACAATAAGTTATATTTAGTCCACGTTACATCATTACATTTCACACCTGTTTTGACTAATGACTTTTCAGTTGTAACTTAGAGGCTTGGAAAAATACAATAAACAAAATTTTTAATTAATCAATTGGATATAACTTGTTATAATTCCAGGAAAATTTCGATTTACATTTCGTTTAGAGAGAAACTTTCACATTCTCTGTGTTTTCCCGAACACTGTCAGTTTTAAACAGATTTATATTTTGATTCTTCCAGTAGACTGACATTTGGTGAAAGCGCCCGCATCGCAACACCGCTTACCGATTCCCTTCAACTTTTTTTTTTCCCGTCATCCTTCTGACCCTTTTCAACTACACTCGTCCCTCCCCGTGGAACTTGTAATGTTCACCGTGTCCAGGACAGCATGTCTCGCTTGATGTTCGGCCGGGAATCGAGGCTGCGAAGAGGCGCAGCTGGAGCGTGGGAACCGACAGATAGCGGTGGCAGCTGATTGGCACCCTCCGCCCTTCCCCGACGACCAACCAAACCGCTGTAACTCTCAGCGGGGCAGGGATGCCGCTCCGCCACTCGGAGGACCGGGTTGTTGAAATGTGGCAACGCCGCACCCGGGGGGCCGGGTCACGTCTCCACTGCCCAGTCACACACGTGACTTATTTCAGTTTCAAATTAAATATTAACAATGTTCTACTACAGAGAATTTTCATTTTACGAGCTCTTTGACATTTTTTGTGAAGGCTATTCACGGTAAAGTCAGAACTTTTAAAAGACCTGCTTAAGACATACTTGTATGCACATTGTATATTCTTCCGCCCTATTTAAAATTAACATTGAAATAGGCCTGACAGCTTTATTCACGCATTGGTCAACTGAAAATGAGTGAAATTATAAGAAAAAGTGTATATTTGACAGATATTCTAATTCCTACACTGATACGCATTAAAGCACAAGAAAAGCAAAATAAATCATAATTGTATTCAGAAAAGTTTACCTAACACTTTTAATTAAACGTTGCGACATTAAACTAATTTCCCTTCTTTGTTACCATCTTTACAGGGTGCATGCCACTCAATGAGGCCGTTGAAAAACATGCAGATAGCGGCAAGGACATTTTTCAAAGTTAGATTTCAAAAGAGCTCAGTTAACCGTGAAAAGCATATATGTGATTTTAGCTATGTGTAGAGCTAGTGATTTTTCGCGAAAATATGAGTACATGGTAGACTTCAATACTATAAGCATCCAACAGCTGTTTTTCTATTGCCATTGGTTGCTGCCTGCTTGAGAAGGCGTTTTCATATTTGACTCGACCACTCAGAACTCGGCAACATCGACAGCCCTTTATGTGATTCGTTTGGAGACAGTTAACACGTGTCATAAAGTAATTCAGCCAATCAAGATAGGTGAACAACCCAACAATGTTTTGAAACATAACTTGTTTTCAAATATTTTCGCGAACTTTCACTACCCCTAACTATGCGTTATTCGTCGGTTGTAGAAAGGCAGGCACGCATTTATTTATTTTTTAATTTTATTTTGCTATTTGTGATGAAATTAAACATTTATCTTTAGAATTTATGTCTCTACAACAGGGCAAGGTAAAACGTTTGACTAATATAATACAATTTATTTAAGTTTTACTTCACATTAAATTAAAATAAGTAGTAATTGAAATAATCCAATATTTCGCGAACTACAGCCTCACACGCGAGCAAATTGACATCACTGGCTAGCAACGTGTCGGAACACCATTCGCTGATCACCGGCTAATAACTAGCGATAGTGAAATTTCGCGAAAATATTTCAAGACAAGTTATATTTCGAAACACTGTAGGGTCGTTTACCTATCTTGATTGGCTGAATTACTTTTAGACACGTGTTAACTGTCTGCACACGAATCACGTAGGAGCAGTGCCGATGTTGCCGAATTCTGAGTGGCCCGGCCAAATATGAAAACACCTTCTCAAGCAGACAGCAACCAATGGCAATAGACAAACTACTGTCGGGTGCCTATAGTACTGAAGTCAACCGTGTACTCATATTTATTCGCGAAAAGTCACTAGCTTTACTGATGACGTACTCGCCGGCCGACAACTCAGAGTCAGTAGAGAACCTTACCCCAGCCCGCATAGCAAATCAGGCACAAGAGCCGTTCAAGGTCCTCGCGCTGCCAAATCAGCAGATGGGCACGCCCACAAAAAGGAACAGCCAAGCCCTTTCGCTTCCGTGTACTTATAGTCTGTTCACGGTACAACGCACACTTTTGAAAGTCCTCTCAATTGGAATAATACTCAGTACATAAATTTGATTGTAGCCTTAGACGTTAACTTCCGAGTGCGGTGGAATATACACGCTGTGTTTATGACATACATGGCAATATTTGTTTTAAAAATGGGGTGCGGCCGTTTGTTTTGCGTGAATACGTCTACGTTGATGCGCTCGGACGGCATGGTGTTTTATTTGACGTTCCCAGCACAGCTTCACTCCATCATATGGGGTTTTATGGGTATCACTGGATTTCTTTTGAGATGCTCATTTCCAACCTTATACGATTTCCGTATTTCGACTTGGATTTTTGACGAGCATAGTTCGAAATTGTGTTAAGTTTTCTTAATTATTACATTAAACTCATACAATTTCACCATAACCACGCCTCACAGATGTTTTTATACGCGCAATCGATTGAAACCCAAATGATTATCGTAGCTTCTCCTAGTCAGAAGTTATACAACGAGGAATTTATGAGATGCGGCGAAACCAACTTAAAATTTCGCCACCCCTGCCCTCCCCCTCCCCAGCCTCGCCGCGCGGGATGCTTCGCAGTCCTCACTCAACGTAACATATTCTTTGATCTTTTGACAATCTAGTGGTCTAATTGAATTTCGAATGTAGACGATAGATTCAGAGTTGCAATGCCAAACTGTATTCCCCGATTTTGCTATCGCCGAATTCAATACATTCATTTCGTCGGTACTACAAACGTGATTTTTAATATTCTAAGTGCCCTACGAAAACTAGATCACATAGTATTTTATTTTTAAAAAATATGTTTTTACCTCTCTATCAGTGTGTGGATATCACTACTGGGCCAAAAGAGAAGCAGATTTGGATGAATTTAAAATGTATGCATTCAAGTAACAACATGACTGTTATGTGATATTGATTTTGTTTGTAAAACTATGAGTAACATCCTTCTTATTTCAGTTGTGTTTTACATTTTTGTTTAAAGAACTAAAGAGTGCATCGTATTTTCAGGTTTACGGGAAGAAATGTCTGGAACGCAACGCCATTAGCCAATATGTAGTGACAGTGATAGTTCCCGAAAGAATTTTGAAACGAGATACAATTCAAAACACTGTAGGATCGTCCAGCTTTTTTTGATTGGCTGAACCATATTCTGGTCCGTATTAACTGTGTTCGCACGAATCATGAAGGTTTATTGTCGGAGTTACAGAATCCTGAGTGGCTCGGTCAAATGAGGAAACGGCACCAGCAGCCAATGGAGGTACGTCAACAGCCGAGGTCTATGTATAGTATTGAATTCTTCTGTGCACTCAAACTTTTTCGCGAAAAATTACTGGCCTGACCAATAGGATATCACTCAGTGGTAAACTTAGTTCTGCTTTATTTTCGAACAATGTAGAAATGTAAAAAATAAGACCCTCCCCTTTCTCTCCTTATATTATCTTCTTTAATTGGCACCACGGAGAATGCAATAGGCAGAAGGCAGAAAGCCTTGTGCTCTCTGCGGATTAGCAATTCCAAGTGAAGCCGTTTATTAGGGTCGGGTTGGCAGAAAATAATATAAGGGACGTGAGGCACATACCTAATCGATGCTTGAATTGTGAATTGCGCAACAGAATTACTGGAATACAGCTTGTGTGCTGCGATCGTATTTCGTATCTATTGTATTACGAGAAGTACGTGTACCGCAGGTTTTTCGCACATACTCAAAACATTAATTTCGCTCATATCTACGCAGTAGAAGAACGGAATTTTCTGAATGTTCTCGCATTTCTTAAACATAATAATTACCTACGAAATTCGATAACTGGTTGACCGGATCCTGCTTCAGACTTCCTTCATTAAATCATAGGCATATGATATAAATTAAAGGCTGTTCACGATAAAGTGAGCACTTGTGAAATTAACCTTATAAAAATGTCACTGCCCTTACCAGCATGATGTTTTAACGGGCACCCTGAGTGACACGAGCCCAGTAAAGTTGGCAACGATGGATTGGAAGTAGTTCGGTATTTTAACGTCGAATAAAAAGTGTTAGGAAACCATTTCTGATAACTTAAATTATTTATTTTGCTTTCTGTTTTTTTAATGTATCAAAGTGTAAAAATGAGCATATTTGTTCACTTGAACAACGCATGAATAAAGCAATGAGGCCCATGACAATGTTAATCTTACTTAAGGCGCAAGAATACACAACATGCATACAAGTAGTTCTTAAGCGGGGCTTTCAAAAGTGCTCATTTAACCGTGAATAGCCTATACGCGCAGTGCGACGAGAACACTGCAAGTCAGATCATAGCCTTGCGCGTAGTGGCGATGGCGTTACTTGATGCGCGAGACAGCGTCGTCCTTATCGTTCCCTCGCTTCTCGGTCTCGAACGCGGTGAACAGTTCCAGGTAGACGGGGGCCTTAAAGCCGATATTACACGATACCTGCAGCCGTACTTGGTTTTCTACCAGCCCTGGTGCACGAGCCGGTATACCAGCCGCTATATGAGCCGCCATGGAAGATTCATATTACACCACAGCAGTTCACGCACTAGCAGTTGGCACCCTCGGTAGATGAGCAGTGTGTGGTTTGTAGTTACATGAACGCCATTCGTAGAACTGCTGACAGTTAGTAACTTGTGTAGGCCTATAAGAAAACTAGCTAGAACATATTTATATTGCTATATTACTGTTCGCCTTTTACATAAATTGATTGCTTACTAGTATAGTTTCATTCATTTTCTGGAAAATTACGAAGTCACTAAGAGTACAGGTGTGTTATTTTTAATTCTGACAACGATTACTGACCTGTTGCAAAATATGGTTTCTTCTTTACGTACCGGGATATTATCCGCAAATATAATTTAATGGGGCCGGCGGTATTTCGAACTCACGCCCAAACGTCAATTGCACTCGTAGGCACCACGACTTTATCTCTGTACTATCAGTTCACATACCAGGTAATGAGTTTATATACGTAGATATGTTTAAACTTTGAATTAATTTTTTCATATAATAGGTATTGTTTTGAGTATTTAGAACAGTTTCAAACAGTGATTAAAGTTGTTATCACCAATATTATTGGTCGTCGTATTTTAAATCTATTTGAAAGAGTATCGACCTCACGGATGAATAATCGAGATGGAGGCGTCCTCTTCGGTTTCTTCATCAACTCGTTTCAAGTAGTAGACACGGGGGGGGGGGGGGGGGGGCGCCCTACGCTCTGAAACTGCGACGTGATTGGCCAGATACGAAACCAGATATGGGACCTGCCACGAAAAATAGGACGTGTCCAATTACCGAACCTGGTACGCAATCTGGCCGTACCAGGCGGGAAATGCCACGACGGGTGCCACACTAGCCGGTATAACGGCCGTTATGGTAGACCTTGCACAAGCTTTAACGGAATCTGGTATAGCGTAGTATCGCCTTAAGGGGTTGGCTTTGTCACGTCGCTACTGTTAAGGCCCTTGCTATTTACGCCGGAAAGCTTGTTAGTGAAGGGTGGCTTAATGGTCGCGCCTGCCTGCAGCTATGGTTGCGCATGCGAGACTTGGAAACGTGTAGATGTAACTCGCCACTTTTATCGTCGCCTCTACGAGAAAGGCGCTCACATGGCGTGCAGTCAAATGCTGGACTTAACAATGCCACAACGAGCTCGACGTGACAGTCCGACACGACTTTTCAGCCCGACCATGTCCGTCGCCAAAGTTAGTTCAGTGTTTACAATATCCCCGACAGTTTCCATCCGACAAGTGTTGCATGGCTTTCGGTAAATCCTAGAATGGCCAGTAACTTGCTATGGAATGTAAATAAATCACAAATCACTGGACACTGTTTTGTTTTTATAACTTCGGAAAGAAAATATTTTTTGGATTTTGAAGCAGTTATTTTTCCTTGAATAGTTATCTTCGTCAATTCAACAGGTTTCTGCTACAAGATAACCAGGATGTATACATAAATAAAATATTTATAGTGTAAAATTTACCACAGTAGTGAAATCTGCACGGACTTTTGTTTTGTAAGGTTACGTTTACGTTTTATTTTTCTGCCGCCAAGCGAGTCCAACCAGTCCGACGCCCGACAAAAGTAGAAATAGAATATACTTTTTTTGGGCCGTCGGGGCTGCGGTTTTATCGGAATGCCCTTGCTCATGATTGGGTAAAGAAAAATTTTTGTCAGCGTCGAGACTGTTTTGTCGGACTGTCGGAGTATTGAAAATCCAGCTTTATGCGGGATCACATACCCCCGAAAAACACAGCACGACACGACAAAAACCGCAACCACGACACAACATTTATATTTTCTATGTGACTGCTCCCCGACAGTTTACTGACGCGACTTGATATTCGCAGTGATGGAATTTTCCACTTGCATGCAGCAGTATATTTTGGTTTAGAGAGTCTTGAACACTTTAAAAGATCCACTTTATACGTTAGTATTGGAAAACTGTATTCAAATTCGTAACAGAATTTTGACAAAATTTTATTAACAAATTTTAAAGCGACGATAAAATAAACTATTAAACCTGACTTTTTAAAAGAGTCATAATTGCTCCTCCATAATTCGATCAAGTGAAACCATGAAACTGTCATAAAGTTATATTTTTGCTAATGTGCAAATTCTAAATCATATGTATATTACAAAAACATTATCTAGAGAAACTAAATCCAGTGTTCACACATACCATCACATAGTTTGAATATGGTTCTAAAACCCCTGTCACGCTGTCAAATTTTCCAATAAAATTTGAAGACCAAATACGGCCATCAAATTTTTTTCTCCCAACAGATTTTATCAAATAATTTTGAATGTGTTTGATAATGTGTCACACTTCAATTCTTTTCTTGGGAGAATCTAATTTGAATTATTATTAAAAATTATTTTCATAGTGATATACTACTTTTGTTATTCAATGCAATCCATTACATTATTAAATTTAAGGAATATAATTTATTTCCGCGTCTTTACTAAATTCAAATTTTATTTATCAGAGATGTTTCCTGCACAATGAAATTTAATGCCTCTGATTTCGTAATA
Organism: Dryococelus australis; assembly: GCA_029891345.1. Taxonomy (NCBI): domain Eukaryota; kingdom Metazoa; phylum Arthropoda; class Insecta; order Phasmatodea; family Phasmatidae; genus Dryococelus; species Dryococelus australis. Next base: position 130,858,878 of record CM056999.1, read on the forward strand.
TTATGTGCAATATTCACTAAAAATAACATTAACGTCTAGACAGCTTCTACATAAATTAATTATATTTATGAACCACTTCGTTTCCAGCAATTGTTCGTTAAGTGGGATTGTTAGATATTTGTCAATGTCTAGTTATGTGAATTTATCTTTATAATAATACAGATAAGGTCGAAGTATCTCATGCAAAAATAATTTTAAAAATTATAAACCATAAAATCTTGGAATATTGAAGATAATTATATGTTTTTTTTTAGTGTCTTTATAAAAAAAATTATAAACAACTGCACTGTTTATTCTTTAACGAAAAAAAAGTCATAGGTTAATATGAGATATAAACTCGGCCAAGACGTAAACGTTTTACGTGTAGGAAGTTGTAACAGTCACATAAATAATTTTAATAATCGCTGTGTGTGGCAGCTTTCAGTCTGCCAAAGACTAGATTATTCAAATTAGTCTATTCGTATGTTAACTTTTGTAAAGTTAGAAACTGACCTCGTTGTAGCATTCTGTCATGCTTCTAGAAAACATACCAGCTGCCACATCATTTATTTGTGTGGCCGTTAACGAAAAATAAGCTGTGCAATGAAACACTACGCCATCAAGGATATAGTCGCGGCGTTCATATCGTTTGCCGTAAAGATAGGTCTGTTCACAGCTGCGCTCTGCACAACGGAACTACCAAGGGCTGTACTCCTGACTTCTTCGAACAGCGTTGCCAGCTCTGGTTGCCAGCGCGCTTTCGAGTTGTCCACTGCCACAGGCCTCGGGTCATAGATAAAATAAAATACTAGTACTACCCTCTGGTCTAGGGGTTTAGATTTCTGGTATTAGCAGATACATTTAAATTTTCTTTCAATACGATACATGCCTGTTTTGCACTCGGCCAGTTATGCTGATGTATTCTGACAGACTCCGAGGCGAAATATTTAGTTTTAATTTATAATGTGCATCTCAGCCGACTCACCTAACGTAATTTCCGTATTCACACGTGGCTATGAAAAGAAAATAGAAAAAACGAGCAACACTCGGTCACTAAACAATGCACAGCTCAAAACCAACTTAGTTGAAAAACTGTAAGCTAATATCGGTTTCAGATTAAGTTCGTGCGCTACAAAATGGCACCTTATATGTGGTTTCTGTAACTTGTTTACGAAAGAGAATACTAGATGTTGGCAAGAACGTAGATACATAGAGCAAATAAGTTTTATTTGCTACTTAGTATTATTTGTATTTATTACCTCGTATAAAAATTCTCCGTTATTTAAATTATCTAATACTGTGATCTCAGAAACATTATGGCGGTGTATTGTGAAGCGATATTCCCGTCTTTTGAAAAAAATGAATCGGCTTTTCTAAAGCTGGCTTGAAGTGACAATGTTCTGGCAGAGTTTGAACACAGAATGCTTCCTTTCATATTTTATGTCTAATGGAATTAAGTATTTGTGAGATATACCACAAATCCTGCAAATCATAATCGCTTTCAAATTATGACAAACAGAAAATATACTATCATATATTTGACACTACATGCACTGCATACGCCAATACCAGAGGCGTAGCCAGAGAGGGGGCTATGGGTGTTGTAACTTCCCCCTCCCTTTTTTACCATACTGATATCAACAATTAGAATTAAAATTATTAATAAGCCTTTCATTTCGGTAAAATCATAATTGCTGTAAACTATGATGCATGTTGTTAGGCTATATTAAGTAACGTGTGGTCTAATAATTCAGGAAAATAGGGAAAAGTCAGGGAATTTCATATGACAGGAAAACGTCAGGGAAATGTCAGGGAATTTTCTCTTAGGTCAGGGAAAATGTAAATAATTGCTACTCTGCAAAATTTGTTAGTAGTGTGAACCAATGATGATGTAATTATGAGCATATGCATTTTAAAATTACCAATTTTAAGTTCGTGAACTAGCAATAATACAACTGTGACAATGTCGCAGGACCTATACGTACAAAATAAAGTATTTGCGTGTTTGTAATGGGCACTCCAGTGAAGTCAATAGAATGTATCGCTAGAAATGTTGATGATCTGAATATAATATTGATACTGCTGGATTGGTCTGTTGCAGTATAATTTAATTCAACTTTACTTATAGGACTTTTTTTTCTGTCAGAGGTAGAAATAATGGTATTTGAAGATTTCTGTTCCGAAAAAAGGTCAGGGATACTGGCAAGATTCTGTCAGGTAAACAGGGAAAAAAAGGGAATGCCAAAATATAATTTGAGTAGACACCCTGGTCTTAATGCATACGACAGCACCACTAATGTTAGTATAACCTCCCTCCCTTCCTTCGGTCAGTGTAACCCCACACTTGAGAAATTTCTGGCTACGCCACTGAATCTATACTTGAAACTGCCTTCACACAGAATGAATTACGAAATGTATTTTCGAAATATTATAGTTCAAGTACACATTAGTATTTCCATGACTACTTTAAAACCTGGAATAATATCCAAGTGGATTTTAAATCACTAATGTGAGGCTTGATCGTAATCTGTATCTAGATTCATGCCACATTGTTGATATTCGGATTTGCAAACAACTCTTTGGATGGATATATTATTTATGTATGTGGTGAAATATTATAAATTAAATATTTACAGACATCCAACTGTAACAAAGTGTGAAAGGAAAATTAACATAACATATTTATTTCATCGTATGTATGAAGCCTACAGTATATTGCTTCAGAAATGTTTAATCGACCCAATGTCTGTATTCACTAATTAGCGGAGATGCCAGCTTTTTACAAAAAAAAAAAAATATCGCAATTTGCTGTATTTCCAAAATACTCAAACTTTGATTCTCTTTCGTAACTGGAGGGCTTTTAACTGGTGCTGGTTTTAAGCGTCTGCCAGCGAATTATAGATGTTTTCTCCTAGAGTAACCTGAATGTGGTTTGGGCTACTTACAAATGTTTTTTTATCAAGACAAATGTCTAATAAACCAAGGAACACTGAAGTGTCGCACATATGATATTTAACTGTAGGTGGCGCGGAATACTTTTCACAAAAATCAGCTGCCGCTACTCATTAGATATTGAAAACATGTGTAAGACATCCTAACATAGATTCGCGTTTTAAGAACGTTTCTATATTCTTTGACACTTTGTACATTTGTAGACAAGGTATTTTGACTAACTCTGGACATAATCAAGTAATCGTTAAATTTATTAATGTAAATATTACGCACAATAAAGTAAATATAGTTGCCATATTCGAACTAGGCACCTCAAGATGCGATATCACTTCGCGAGAATCATTATACTACTTTGTTGTAGTTAAAGAAGTGCAAGTAAATTATCGCTGGATTTAAAGTCAACACAAATAAGAAGTTTCTGATATAAACCACGAGGATACTTCCTCAGCATGGGTGCCATTAATTTTTAAATAATTTCTTAAAAGCTGTGTTGGTAGATAGGACTTGTCGCCTCATTGAAAGCAATATCATTAGAGGTGAAACCAGAAACATAAGCAACAGTAGCGAGACAATTACAAATACACACGTGCCTTACCCGGGACTCGAACCCAGAAAACCTCGTACTATAAGTTAGTGTTCAAGTCAAACTGCACTACGAAGGTCGGATTCGAGCATCAACTTCGAATTTAATCAGTCTAATGTTTCGAATGACACGGTTCAGTAAACTAAAATATTTACAAGGCCATCATTTTTTTAAATAAGTGACTGAGCCACTTAAAACATTTAAGTTTACATGGCCTACCATTGCACTACTCGTGCGCAGAGTTTGGTAAATGTCCGTTGATAAGTTTCTGAGATATGACATAAAACCACCATGTTTTTAAAGTGATGATCTTTGCAAATGGAGGACAAAATAATTATGTATTAGTACATTCGATGATTGTTTACCACCAGTATACAGAGGAATACTAAAAATCTATTGCATAAATGTATAGATATAACACACTAGCCTGAAATTAATTTATAGCTACCATTCTGAACATGTCTGTAACACTGAAGAAATTCTAATAGTTATATGTCCTACCACAACACCAGTTCTTCGCCAAATTTTGGTGCGAACGGGTTGATTGTTTCCCGGAATACGACAAGAACTTAATTTGTACTGCGGGGCTAACTTACAAAATGGTAGAGAAATGGAACTATGTGTAGACAAATTTAATGGTTGTAATTGACACTGCCAGCATACGAAGATAAGTTGGAAATTGGTTCGTTCATAAAAGATACTAAGCCGAAATATTTATGGAGCCACCATTTTGAAATAGGTTCCTGACATACTTAAAACATAGCAGTTTACACCAACTGCTGCGGTGCAAAATGTTTGACCAATTTGGTCGGAATCGATCAATTGTTTCCCAAGATATTACATAAGAAATAATTTATTCATATGGAACTATCTTACAAAATGACGGACAAAATATGCTCTGTGTAGGAATAGTTGATTGTTGTAATATCTACTGCCTGCATACAAATAAGTTGGAATTGATTACATGATTTCGACGATATAACATTCTAAGCTAAGCTTTTGTATTTCCTATATGGCCACCATATAGAAAATAAGCTTTTGAGATTCCTGAAACATATAGTTGAACATCATCTGAAGCAGTACTACTTATTTGCCAAATTTCGTATGAGTCGGCTTATTTTTTATCATGCGGCACTAACTTACAAACTGGTTGACAAATATGGCTATGTGTGAGCACACTGATGTTTGTAGTAGACACTTTCAACATACAAAATTTGGTCGAAATTGGTTAAATGGTATAGTTGATATACCTACTAATAATATATTTAAGAGGTAAAGTTAGTTAGTTAGTTAGTTTATATGTAACAGTTAATCTCGGAAACTACAAGACCGATTATTATAATTCTTTCACTTTTCGAACGTCACATTCTTCCAGATTGGCATAGGCTACGTTTAATTTTTTAAAAATCCTTGCGAAATTTCAAAATTTGTAAAACAAGTCGGATAAAAATGAGCAACTACTAGGCTCCTTTCTAAGCATGCTCTACCAAAACTGCAGGGCCAATTCTCATAATTATTTCACTGTTATAAAGCTGCATTCTTCCAGAGTAGACTAAAGCTATGTTTAATTTAAAAAAAGTGGTACGTGTAAGGCGGTGTTGATTTTTACATGTGTTTGAAGGACACGCAGTGGTCCAAAAGAAGAAATGTTGGTTTTAGAAGTTACCTGCAAACCAACCAAGTTAGCTTATCTAAATCGTCAAAAGAAATAAAAATATTTCTTGTCCGTTTGCTGTAAAAGAAAAAAACATTTCTTTCAGAAATGTACAAAATGTAAAACTTATTTGTACACCAGTTTTATCCTACGATTCATATCCAACATTCGTACTCTGTAAAAAAACTGTATAACTACGTACGTTAACGTAAATATATAAGGCGTATTCAAACCAGACATTTCAAGTTGCGATATCACTTCGCGTAAATCATTACATTGTAGTGCTGGAGTTTAAGAAATGCAAGTATATATAGACACATTTGTGCCTAGAACAGCTACGTCAAAAATGCTATTTATTTCGATTTCGGATTTGTATTTTACTACCTCCGTATATGTTACTTCGTATGAAGGTACAACAGGTGTGCATAATAATATATGTAAGCTTAAAAAAAATCAATATATTATTTAATTAGAATGAAACATATTTATAACTGTGAAAAGTGTCATGTCTGTATTTTGTGCTGGTTTACACAGGGTTTGAAAGTTTTGAGACATGAATGACAAGAGCAATAAATTAATTTTATTCTCTATGGCGCGAGCCGAGGAACCATCTCCGGCCGGTCGGAAGTGTGTTGTAGGAGAACTGGCAACACCCTCCGTGCTAAACTTCTTTTTTTTTTTTTTTTGTTACGTTTTGCAGCTTCTGTCCCATTTAAGCGATGATAGTGCGTGCAATTTCGTTTGTATCTGCCCTCGCATCAGGTAGATAGCTCTGCACGCAAATGACAAGAAAATATGACGTATAGTATGCCACCTTAATCTAAAGTTCCTTGACGTCAATTTTTGTCGCGCACGATTCGGATTGGTTGAGAACATCAAACATCAAATACATTTTACAGCCGGTCCAATCTTCAAATGTTTAATGGAAACTGAAGCCATATAACTTACTGAGACAAATATGGCGGTAATTATGACGTTTTGATGATATAACTGTCAAACTTTATTTGACCAAACTTATTGGAAGCAGTTTGACGGAAAAATTTGACATTGTGAAATGGGCTTATGATAAGGGAGAACTTTTCATGACCCCCTGCCAACTTTATTGGCTGATTGTTAAACTATGTGCAGTTACGGAAAGGGACACTTTAAAAATGCTTACTTCAAAAATAATTTATTAACAGTGAACAGTGAACCTGTTATAACCAGGGATAGGAAAAATTCGCGAGTTCAATGACCTGTAGGCTAGACTCCACAGTCATGTGTATACTCTAGCCTCAGATGTTTGTTCATTGGCTGCAGCCCCATAGCGTAGCCAGTGTTACTTCACACCTGGCAGGTGTTTCCCTGCAAGTCTGCTATTGGCTCAGAGTCGTCCAGCGCGAGCCTCACAAACTGCGATATTACAAAGTCAACTTCACTGCGCACGTGTTTGGCGTCTATCTTGTCCTGAAACGAACTCGCTGAATGTTCCTGTCCCTAGTTATAACAGAATAGCAATTCTTACAAACTTTCTAACTTGTTACTTAGCAATAAATTTTTTCTTAGCACGGCTACCAGATGACGTTATGAAAATAACTTCTGCAATATGCTTACATTGTACATTTTGTAAGTTCCAAAGAGGGAACAAGTATGGTCTACAAGGTAATGACTCCAGAACATATATGATACTCATAAATATGTGCCTCAAAGGTGGGGTTAACCTCTGCTTGCCACATGACGCTACAGCGCCAGAATTTCGGTAGCTTGATGTCTTCGCCGATACAGATTACTTGAAATTACAGTCTCCATTCGCTCGGGATAAGTAAGAACCCCATAATATCCGAGGCCAGCCCAATAAATGGCTGCGTTAAAGGGAACAGCTAACGACCGCCATGTCATTAGTTCAGTTACTGCTATTCAACTTTTATTTTCATGCCGCGGGCGATAGGCAAAACACACTGTGGCATAAATACTAAATTACCAATCTTACATCTGAAAATACCCTCATATCCTTGGAATACCCGGGATTTTAACACTTAAACTTATAGTCCGGAGATGCGTTGGTGATTACACTAAAGAGGTCACTCAGCTAAGATTATTAGGGCATTTAATATATATGACCCATAGAGTTGATAGCGAGGTGTAATGAAGGTGGCATACGTAGAATTTTAGGGAATATGGGCAGGCCTCGCATTGTGCGAATCCCCGAAATATATAAATAAAAAACTGAAACTACTTTTAAAAAAAATATTGGGTTTATCTACTGACTGGCAATTTGAATTAACTAACCATTAACATACAGAAACAGTACAATGCATAGTTTTCAAATAAAAATATTTGACTCTTTTTCGAATTTATCAGTAGGGTATAAAAAACAAAAACAATGATTTTAAATACAAAATTTGACTATGTAAAACTTTAGGGTAGAAAAATTAAGAAATCATACCGTTTTAAACCGAATTTAATTTTATAGAAAGCAACAGTTCAAAATATTTGGCAGAGAAAATTTATTTTTTCTTTACGGTATAATGATTCCAATATGAAATAGTTGTACATGCTATCATTTTGTTGAATATAAAACAACAATTTTTGCGTATCTAGTGATTTCGTAATTAATATCACTAGTTTTTTTTTTTTTTTTCAATAAAATTCTACACATTTTAAAGTAAAAACTTTTGCTGTTATAAACCACTGTTATACAAGTTTGTTACCAGTGTTCAAATATATTGTCAAATAAATCTAGCGTCATCGAAATATGCTAAACACAGCAATTTCTGTTAGTGATTATACTTTCGGGAATTCTCGCACTGCGAGACCTTTAGTAAATGTTATCGGTGCCATATTCATGAGCTCATATATGCCATAACTTACGAAAAGAGGCTCTCTGTATGCGCCTGCGGATTATCAAACAGGTTATTAATATTCGTCCGTGTCTATAATTTATTCATCACAGGGTGGCAGCAGTCAGCAGAGATAAGAACTGCTGCCAGCGGCAAAGTCAAAGCCACTGGCTGGCTGGTCAGTTCATGGTATGACTGTGGCAGAAAATAGTCCCGACTCTATATTTGTAATCTTCAATGTGAAACGTAGTAAACTAAATTATTAACTGCGTTATTCGATGTTCTACAATATTACAATTCTCTGCGTGCGTGCAAAATTATAACGCAGCTTCGCTTAGAAAAAGATTTGTTACAACCCAACAAATTACTTGTTTGTGAATTATATCCAAAGATAATATATTTAGTCACTCCAACAAAACAACTCAGGCCTAAATACCGATTAATTCGAAAAGTGAAATGGACGCTATCATGACTTAGTTGTGAAATTATATATTTCAATAAATTTAACTCTGTAAAAATGAAGGTAAAATTTTATTTGAAGCTGAATTTAACGCTATATTTTTTTTTTCTAATAACAACCAGAAGGAATGAAAGTTACGGAGAAATGGGGATGGCGAGTCAGTCCCTTAGTAACGTCAAGACAGTATCACTGTCACGTGATACATCGCCGATGGTAGGTGCGCTGGACGTAGCCAGTATCGATCCCGCGCACACAGGGTCTTCGCTCGCAGGATAAGGATTGTGTGGCGACTACCGAGAATCTGTCGGAAGGACGCTTAACTCAAGCCGGGACAATCTCCTCCTCCCCTCCTGGCGGAAATCGAAATGGGCGACCATTTGTCAGCAACCCTGGTCGCACCAGACTCGGCGCTAGTCCAGGTCAGCAGTGTTGTGCCAGTTTCCGCGCCATTAATCCTTCGGAGGAGACCCGAGAGCAACGCTGGTTCCGAGGATCGACGTGAATGGAAGATTGTCGCAGATAGGCGAAGCCCGACTATCTCGTTCCTGACCAAACTGAAGACGTCAACAGATGGAAATAACTCAAGACGAATCAGGAAGAAGCAAGTGGTATAACTCTGTTGGCGAGTGGCGCAATGATTGGATGCAGACTGACCATATTCACGAAAAGAAGCAGTTATACTTGTATTACCCTCTAGTATGGGCAAGACCCCATGTTGCAATTGAATACCGCATGGGGCGCGAATTATTTATCCCGATGTAGGGAAAATTCGCCTTCCAGGACCTATATGAGTGGTAAAACGACGTGATAGTGTTTGAGGAGCACAAACACGAGTGCCATTGTGATAGCTTTATTAAACGATTGTGCGTAGGAATGTTTGTACGACTCCCGGTGAAGAATGGATTGGGTACTGTCATTGCATGGGGAAAAGACGTATATGGTTTGTTTCAAATGACCCTCCTCCAGACAAAGATTGGTTCCTCAACCGTGTTAATGTAGTATATATTCAAGCTACACACAACTCGATAGTTGTTATTTGGAAACATCCTGCCAAGACTTAAGATCAGTTGGAACCATCCAATAAGTGAGTAATAGTGTGTCCGGCAATATACTGTCTTCTTATCAAGAACCAATTAAGTTTATTCGTCAAAAAGTTTGTGTTTAACGTAGCAAAGTCCAAGGAAGATGGGATATACCGATTACAGCGGGTACCGAACCACCAGGCTGCTGCCTCGATGCTCAGACCGTGTGCTAACATAGAAGTGTGCTCACTTTCACTCTCAGATCTCTCTCTCTCTCGCACACACGGACACACTAAGTGGATTGAGAAATGCACCCTCCGTAATACCAATTTTTCAAAAATGCATAAAATCAGCTTAAAAAACAAATTTTAGATTGATACATATGATGCCTATTTTGGCGGAAATCGATAAAATTTCTACCAAATCGATTTTCGATTTAATCGTGAGTATTGCTACTAATAAGTTCACCAATCAGCTGATGGGATCGTGTGTATTGTGTACTTTGTAATAGTATAACAGTTTTAATGGTGTAGTCTGATACAGATTAGGTACACCAGTAATGTCTACGTCATGTGTAGCAGGTATTATTGAAGCACTTAATTAAAACTTATAAATTAAAATAATCACCATTATCACAAAACAATGTTATTTTATTAAATAATAGTGCTTAGGTTATTTCGTTATTTGGTGATGTATTATTTAAATTTACGAATTCGAACATAGCCTACACGTACTACAACTCTTGTGTTATTTGACAATAGAATTGGTACAATGTTTGTAAAAACAGGTGCAAGTACGTCGAAAAATCGGTTTGGTTGCATATCGATATATTTAGTTCAATTTTCGAGGTGAATCAATATTGCGTGACTCGATATTAATCGATCCATATAATCGATTATTTTTACACAGCTCGGCAACGCCAACAGAGGCCGTCATTGTGAGAGCTGAGCTGAGCGACAGAACTTTCCTATCGCGGCCCGAGTCTTCGAGAAGACATGGTGTTTAAGAAGGGGAGAGGAGCAGACGCGAAAGGACGATTTCGCGGAGAGGCGAGCATCCCACCCGGCGACCGGGCGAAAGAAGGAAATTAAAGATGAGGTGATAAAGGCAGGAGGCGAGTCCCGCGAGAGGATTCGGTCGGCAGCGCCGCCAAAAGAAGACGTAAAACGCGACGAGAGGAGGTTTTACTGTTGTGAAGCCAACGAGATCTGTTGCCGCGCTGGTCTGCTCCACATCCTCGTTTGGCGACCATCCCTCGAGAAGATGCTCCGCCACCCGGTGACAGCAGATATCGAAGATGTACTACCGACATTCATCCTGTGTTCGTTTTGTCGCCCAGGACTAGTTTTATGTTTACCAAGAGTAATTATTAAGGGCTCTGCAATACGCATATTCCTAAACCAAAAATCAAAAACAAATTTTTAACTGCTTAGGCCTAATTTATTTTGATGGGGTTAGTATAGCTGACAAGATATCGGAATGCTGATGAATATCATATACAGCTATAGTTGATACAGTCTTCAATTTTTTTATTTAAAAATTGCGAACTTTCTGGGCAATATTAGAGATCAAAAATCAATAAATATATCAAAATGACTGTCTTGAAATGAACAAAATAATATTATTTACAACATTGTAAAAGTTGAATTTATATAACTTGAAAAAAAAAATTTCTTAAAACATTTTTTAACTGGGAATTATCAAGAAAATAAAATTAGTTAGAAATTAAGATTTTTTTTTTTTTTTTGGAAAATTTTGTTATTATATAATTTTGCAAATTAAAATTTTATTCATTTTAGAAGCGTGGAGTATGCATTGATTTCGTGATTTATGTGTGTTATTCTTCGAAAAACAATCCAATATGTTTTATTCGAAATCTATATATTATATGATCGAGTAACTGCTTGTCCCACTTGCTGTCGAGATATTCTGGCAATTTGCTCCAGCCTTCTGCAGGGTTACTCAGCTCATTTAAAACTAACCTTTTTGTTTGCCGGGTTTTTACATTCTTTTGTGTTCCGATCAACTATTGCTGTGTGGCATGGTTTCCTCAAGTCATCTGTATGTTCAGTACGACAAACCCCACTGAAATATATCAAGGACTACAAATTCATTTCTTTATTTTTATGTTTCTGTATTTCACGTAGTACGTAGCTAATTATACCTGCAGTTCTCCTGCAGTAGCTGGAGTAGGCTACACACACAATACTTCGTCTCATGTGGTTGCCGCGTTGCAGGAGCACCCGGGTACTAACGGAACCAGGTATGTGGAATTTAATTAGAATTAAACGTGGTAAAGGAGGAATACTGAACTGAACGTTTCGTTTTAAAAAAAAAAACCTACCTACATATCTGGCGATAATTACAGTAAACGTTCACATTTAAACGGCTTTGTTATAATCCGATCCTCAGCCCAAACAACACGCTATGTAGCCTTTAGTCTGCACTCTAAATATGAATGAGATTTCATTCGGTAAAATTGTTTCACTGAATCCTCATAAAATGAGCTGTTATCTCCATGCGAATTAAGTGCGCTGATGTTTTACTGCCACTGGAATCAGCAGTAATCCCTGTTTCGTCAGGGAAAACCAGCGACAACAAAGCCGTCGAGGGTAAACCGTAGACTAAAGATGAGGTAGACCGATCTCGCTGGCTGAGCACAACCAATCCCAGTGTCCCAACATTGAACTGCTTATCTGCAAACACGTCTAGCGAAAGCAGCACGGTTTGGATTTTAGGTTAGAAAACTGATTTGTAAAGAAATGTTTTGATGTATTTGTATACACCCTCTAACTAATTTATAATGCGTTTTGATTAAATTGAAGTATGTAGAAATATTTGATTCGTATGATAGTATTGTAAATTAAGAATTAAGATACAAACAAACACTTTCATTAGAGTCGACCATGTGATTTTGACAGTAGTGTTTGTTTTGGGTAGGTTAATGTCGGGTACGTGCGCTGAAGAGAAATAAGCGGCCTGCCTCATATTTAGTCTATGGGATAAACTATACCATCAGCGTAACATATAAGGCACAGGACCATAAGGACGAGGGCCCCCCCCCCCCCATTACGTTACAGGGTCGTCGGAGCCAGCGATCTAGGTGCTGGCGAGGACGGCGTCAGCAGAGCCTTCGTGCAGCATAAACAACTACACTGTTAAAGTTGTCCGTATATTTACGGAAAATTTTTATGAAAATTCACAGTAAATATCAGTAAACGCAATCCGTAATGACGAAAAATGGAGTTAATTGCGTAAATACAAAATACGGAAAATCTCCGTATTTTCTATAACTTCGGGTTTCAGGCACTAGAAACGGCGAGTTTAGGCGAAGCTTTCTACGCCACTGTAACCAGAAAATTATCGTTTCTGCGGCCGTTAAGGTTATCCATGTCACTAAGACGTGTTCTTTCAAACATTGAAGAGTATCAACAGGCGTCTGTAAAACTTAGCAACACTTAAAAAAACGAACTTTAATATAAACTAAAAAATTGCTTATGTGACGGAAATAGAAATTCAAAAGTTATACCAAATTCACCAAATGAGAGTTGTAGGTAAGTGGATAGGGTAGTGAATTTGCAACTTTTTTAACTTTTAACTTTTTAAAATATATTTTTTATTCACAGCAGAACACCCACATTGAAAATTAAAATAAAATAGACATTAAAAATTATTTAAACTAGAAGTACAGAAAACTAACTATGGAATAAACGGAGAGGTTCCGTGAATTTTACGGAAAGTCCCTTTTTGAAAATCAATTTGTCCTTAATTTTTTGGTGAGTTTATGGACACCTCTGGATAAATTTTTACCGGCACTTTTCCGTAAAATGAAGGAAAAATTTTTCAGTGTATCAGTGGTGAGTACAACGCCAACTTGAATGTGAGATGGGGCGTAGTGAAAAGAGGCCGCAGTTAGTTCAGTTACAGATAAATTATAGGAACTGAATAAGCTGCTAGCAACGTCAATGAGTATCAGCCTTGTATCATAAAACACAACGATTAACTAGCAGAGGAAATGATAGCTTGAATGTAAAATCAGGTGAAGATAGGCAAAGAGCTATTTAATTGTTTATCTGGTCTATCACTGAGTTAACGTCCCTACCGGTAATTTAGTATAACTTATGCCAATAAGTTGTACCTATTAGGCGTAACTTAACATAAGGAAAGTAACAAAATTGCAAGAAGAACTTTATTGATTCAAGTGGGGCAGTTTAAACAGATAAGCAGTTCTATCCGCTGATTTGGAGCAGTTTTAACTGCTCCAAATCAGCGTAGATTTTGAAGCGTTCCAAAATGTGTGTTGGTCAGTGAAAACTACATGAATAAATAATTCCAACTTCCGTGAGGCTAACATACCTTCCACCTTATGTACATTTCTGTGTCCGATCTGGCCACAAATGCAGTGGAAATATTGTTACAAGACGTCAGAGGGGGGTATTCAAGTTCGTGAGGATGGAAGTCTTAAAAAAAGGAAAGAACTAAATTTTATTTTTTGTAATTCTTCACACGGCTATTATGTACAACATTAAACTACCTTGCTCTACTTTTACTCGTGTTATTATCAGTGAGTACATTATTTAATGTCTATGTCAGTTATATTCAAAATCATTCTCAATGACAATATATTGGTCACTTAATTCACACTACTCATTATTAATACATGTTAGTCCATCTGTTACAATCATTTGAAATGCCTTACACTCACGCATCCAGTTTAATAGTCCCACCTGCCAGTTTCTCTCTCTCTCTCTCTCTCTCTCTCTCTCTCTCTCTCTCTCCACTGCACGGATGCTCGCTAGTAGTAGGGAAATGGAAGGTCTGGAACAAGGGCGTGGGGCGCAGAATCGTAGGATTGGGGAGCCGCGATCTTGTGACGTCATCCGACCGCCATCTTGGATGTCATTGACCTTTAACCCCCACTCATTTGACATTGACCTTGACCCCGAGGACCTTTGATCTCAAAAAACACAACAAAAACACATAAAAAACAAAAAAACTCCTCAAAAAATCCCAAAAAATTCTTTAAAATCCAAAAAATTTCTATAAAAATTATAAAAAATTATAAAAAATATTATTAAAAGGATTCACAGAAATTGCCCATTTTTTCCAGATATGCTGACAGGGATCAGCGACCCAGGAGTTAGGGATCACTGACCCAGGTGACCTTGGGGTCAGGTGACTGGGATCAGTAGCTTTGACCTTGACCTTTGACTTAAAAAATGCAAAATCCAAAAAAATCTAAGAAATCACAAAATATTAACAAAAAATTAAAAATAAATTAAAACGTAAAAAATATATAATTAAAAATTAAAATAGAAAATCGTTTAAGAATCATAAAGATTGTTTAAAAAAATTTCTTAAAATTTTATTTAGAAATTTTGTTAAATAAAAAGTATTTAACCCCGGCGGTCATTTTATCCTTTCTTCCCTTAAAATTTATATTTTTAAAAATTTCTCTTAAAAATAATTCATTAAAAATAAATAAAAAACTTTCATTTCCCGAGGTCTCCCCCCACACCACCAATTACTCACCTTTTTCGAAGCCAACAGGCGACTGACTCCCTCACCTCCACTCCCCTCACATATACTCATTCCGCCATCTTGATGTTTTCATTTGTCATTTATTTACATGCTACTGGTGGCAGCCATATTTGTTTATATGTTACTGGAGGGAGCCATATTTGTAGTTTTTCTTTCGTCATTTATTTATACATTACTGGAGGCCGCCATCTTGGTAGGCTACCACCATCTTAGTAGGTGATGACAATTGCAATTTTCAATCCTAGGTTTAAAAAATACCTTTTTCGTATAAATGGTATAGCTACATGTATGATGCATGACTGACTACATGCTTAATTTATTAAATATTTTAAATACATATTTTTGTTATTAAAAACTTAAAGGCCAACAGGAGGATACGACACACAAAAATTAAGAAAAACAAATGATTTTATAATAAATTATTATTATTTTGTAAATACATTTTCAGAAGAAAGCACGTCATCTCATAATCTGACATAACTCCGATCCTTAAGTGCTCTTATAATCGAAACCACCTCTTTCATGATCGAGTAATCCCCATGTTGTTTCCTATCAAGAAAATATTCCAGTCTATCTACAAGTTTGTTGGGATCTTCGGTAAACATATCGTCAGTATAATCGATGTCTTCCGCGTTCTTCGCATCACTTGTCGAAGGAAACTCGTTGGGGAAATGTGCAGGACCGTCGAGGGAATAATCATTGTCTTTGACACTATCACTGTCATAGTCATCATCAATGCTGTCTTTATGATCGCCTTCACATCCTGCTGCATCCCTCAATATCTAGTTTACTGTTCTGTGTAGCAGGAGTTGTACGTTCATCAGTATTTAGAGCTGGTGATCGTTTATTTTGAAGTTTTTCGACTTCACGCGAACATCTTGCACGTGTACCTTCCTAGACTTCCCATTTCCCTACTGCTCTCGCTGTCCGCAGGTTTCACTTCAACCGGTCACTACTGCCGCCACTCGACACTTTGCTGGCCCTCCGCCTCGCTGTCCTGTCGCTTAAGAGTTCTATGTACTGAAACGTTTTTTTTCCTGTGAAATCGTTGTTTGCACGTAAACGCGTCTACAGGTAAATAAAATTTCTAGAAATATAACTTTTTTCAGACAAGATAAAAAACGATTATCTACGGCCCTTTTTTTTTTTTTACTTTTGTCATATTAAGAGTATTCTTGGAGAGAAAAAAATTCGTGAATATGGTCAGATATCGCATTTTTAAAACTTGCCTATGCAGTTTCTTTAAGCGGCAAGAGAAAAGTACAAAGACACAGACGTAGTTTAATCCGTGGGCTTTCATCGCGTATAATAAAACTCCTGTATTACAGATGTAACTTGCACAGTACAACGTTACGTCGGAAACACTGCACGTCTTGCGCGTAGGAGCGATGGGGCATACTAGGCGTACGTGTTGGTGTCGCCCGTATCGCTACCTCGCTTCTTGACCTTGGACGGGCGGGTACATCGTACTCTTAAAGGCAGTGATGCAAAGCAGCGAGCACGTAACAGTAATTCCGTGCAGTACTCCCTTTGCATAATATGTTAAAAATATTTTTCATATAGAGCCTCTGAAGTCATGTGATTAATTCCCCACAACGTTGACTGGGGTTGGATTTGCGATAGAATCGAATACGCATTTTCGCTTATGGAAAACTCGGATGGAGGCGAGTTTTCTCGAAATGCTCCGGCTTCCCCAGGCACTACATTCCGGCACTCCCCCCCCCCGCCCCCTAACCCTCACCCCTCCCGACCCATGCTGTTTAACAGCATTCACTGTTCAGGCCGGCACAATTTAACTGCAGTACAGTAAATCGTAAACTGCAAAGTATTTGTTTTTCCTTCGCACGATGACAGTCTTCTTGGGTGCGGAAAACCTTGTCATGTTCACTAAATTATGTTTCAATACTTCCGATGTCAGTCCCTATCCATGCCAAAAGCAACTTCTGAGTTCACGCAAATCAGAAGGAACGTAATTTATTTTTGGGTTCCATATATTTTAATGTATGGTTTAATCTTGTAGCCTGCCACACAGCTCAGTAATTCACGATGTCCATACTGCAAACGCACTGTATCGATAGTGAAAATCGATAGGGAAAATAAATTTAATGCCACGAAACTGCACGGAGTAGCTAGTTGTACCCTTCTCAGCCATCTTTAACTTACGGCTTTATTTGTTGAGAACAAAAACATTTTAATGGGCGTTGTGTTAAGTAGACACAACACTTGTTTTGTTATCCGAAACAAAGAGCTTCCGACTTCGTGTTCGGCAATAAAGGCTGTTCACGTTTAAGTCAACACTTTTGAAATCAACCTGAGAAAATAGTCACTGCTACTGTCATATATTGTAATCGGCGCACTGAGTGACATATGCGCCCAGTAAAGTTGGTAACGATTGATGGGAAGTAGTTCCATATCTTAACGCCGAATCTAAATGTTAGGTAACCCATTTGTGACAACTTAAATTATTTTTTACTCTTTCTGTTTCTTTTTTTAATATCGTAGTATAAAAATTACCAGATTTGTAAATTATTTTATATTTTTAATTATTTCACAGTTTCACCTGACCGACGCATGAATAAAGTTATGAGGCCAACGGCAATGTTAATTTTACACAAGACGGAAGAATACACAACGGGCATACAAGTAAATCTTAAGCAGGGCTTTCAAAAGTGCTCATTTTACCGTGAATAGCCTATAGTAATATAAACAATTCGTAACCTGTAGCAGTATCATGGTTTATGAATCAGTTAGCCACACGGAAACCATTAGGCACAGAGCTTCACCCAGTATTGAGCGCTGGCCAAAAAAAAAACCTTCATGTACTCTATGGACACAGTTATGTACTACATACACTTGGTGAATGGATTATAATGAACAATTTCTAGCTTAATTTGCTATCTGAAAGAGTTGCAAGGTGTTACCGAGTGCGCTTGTCGTAACTATCGATTTCAGTTCACCACACCTTGTCACGCATGCGCAGTAGACAGTTACGCCTTATTGGCTACTGTTGTTAAGCTGGTGCTAGTCCTTATGCTGGGCTCTTGGCTGTGTCACTTGAAATTTTCTCCTGTTCCTGTTCGGCAACTTACTGCCTATGATCGCCTCGTCACTTAGGCTTCGTCAACTTGGGTCATCGCCACGTTTGTCAGCTTTGTTGCATCACAATTCTAACGTAAAGTTTCTACGATCGCCGTAGAGCAGTCAGCAGGTAGGTTACTGCTTCCGAGTATTTAATGTGTTTATGATTGGTATTATGTTCGGCTAGTTCACGGTAAATAGGGTTGCACAATTTTCCGTCTAAATTCTAAATATTGGTTTTGGTCGTCCAGTCGAAATTCGGTTTGGTGTAACGTTGCACGGTAAAAGTGTGTGGATCCCAGTAGAGTAACAGGTGTGTATTTGATATATTTTAGTACTTAATCATTGTCACATTGTCATGTTAAAGTTGCCGTGGCTAGTTGTTGCGAGTTGCCAGAAAGTTGTCTGATTTGGTAAATGGGACAGCACCTGCTCGCGCAGTTTAGTTACCAAGCTTTGGGGTAACCCGCCTGCAATATTTTGCAAACGCCTGCAAACGCTTAGGTTTTGCCTGAGCCTCATTGATTTTTAATTAACGTTTTAATGTGTGTGTAATTGTATTCCCTGAGGCTTTGATAGACTACATCCGAGTGCCTTCGTGTATATTCTTTACGTAATTTTAAACAAACATTTTAAATTAGTTTGCACATTTAATGTGACGCGGGATCTTGGCCTCACTTTGTAAGTGTAAGTCAGATATGTCAATACTTTTTAAATATTGCAAGGTACATGTTTTTTAAATCGGCATATTTCTGTTCAGTATTATAAGGCCTTATATGGCTCGGTTTTTTTTTTATACATATTGAGGTCTCAGTTGAATTCTTTGTAACCTATTTCCAAGTCGATTAAATATTCTATATTGAACATGACTTATAAGTGAATCCCCACAGAATAAACTGAACTTACATAAATTTAAAATGAAGTTTAAACTTTAATATTAAAATAGAGCATATTTTATTATTATATAGGTTGGTTCCCATGTTAACTGAGTATAGTGTATTCACAATTTCTTTACACTTTTTGAATCAAAACTTTAAAAAATCACTCCATGTACGACATATTTAATTGTTTCCTAAACATGCCGTGTATTGCAAGTGTTTCGTACTTATGTTTACATAGAAGTTTCTTATTTTTTATTAAATTAAATAACTACTTTTAATTTATTAATAAAGTATAGGGTTCATATACAATTAAGACGAATAAAGCAGGGCGAATAAATGTGTGTTGGTAATACCTAGTAAGAAATAGTTCGCATGTGAAATGTTATTAAACTGGATGTGCACGAATTCGGTGCGTTTTCCCTTTGGCATAATTTTCTAGATTTGGTCAAGCTTTGTTTGCGTGAGGCGGAGAAATGGACTGAGAGTAAAACTTTAGCAGGGCTTCAGAAAAGTTGTAAATAACCGTAAATGGAGTATACTTCTAAAATCCGTCCTTAGGACCTACTTTCGTGTCTATTTTGTATCCTTCCGCCATATGTACAATTAACACAGCCATGGTCGCTCCCATTTCATTCATGCGTTGATCAAGCGAAACTGTGACATATTAATCTATAGGCTATTCACTATAAAGTGAGCAGTTTTGAACATCCTCTCATCTGCAATAATAGTCAATGAATATCTTTTATTTTACCCTTAGACGTTAACTTCCGAGTGCGGTGGAATATACATGCAGTGTTAATTGCATACATGGCAATATTTATTTTAAAAGGAGATTATAGGATAATATATCGCTGAAAATAAAAAGTAACTAGGGCCTCAAAAGTGCTTACTTTGCCGTGACTAGCCTATATGTAATTATATTAATAATATTACATGTGAGGGCGCGTGGGGGGCGTATCTGAGTTCGTGAGGGATGAAGGTCTTAATTTAAAAATATAAATAAAAGAAACTAAATTTTATTTATAATTTATTCACTCTGCTATTATCTACAAAATTAAATTAGGTGTCTGCAATTTTACTCTTTTCATTTAACAGTGAGCGCAATGTTTAATGTATATTTCTACTCTAATTATTGTCCTTATAACTTGTCTCTGTTGGTTACAGTCAATTAACTCATACCCATTATTAGCACGTGTTCATCTGTTTCCATAATGTATAATGTCTTTCACTAGCGCACTTAGTCCAATAGTCCAGTCTGCCAGCCGCGTACTTCGCTTCTTGATACTAGCAGTCACCGACTTCCCTTCCACTGGTCACTTCTCTCGCTGCTCGTCTTCTATCTCTCGGGACTCAGCCTCTCATTTCCTCATCAAATCCCACTCCACTCCCGTGATTGCTGGTCACGCCGCTCGTTCTTCTAACGCTCAGCCACTCATTCATTCATCCTTCTACTCAAACTCCAACTGCCGGCCCGGAGGCCTGTCACACATATATAGTCTTAGCCGTGACCCTCTCAAAGGTTCAACACACACCGAGATGCGCTGAGAGAACGAGGTCAGTAATCCAGAGCATTCTTCAGATATCGGCCGAAATCAATACTGCCAGGATAAGCAGCGTACGTAAATAAGATATTAAAGTGTTGGCACGGTTAAATATAACTGATATGCAGCCACTCGCCAGCCGATAAAAATGAACAGACGAGCTTTTAGTATGAATATGCCTATTGTAACTCTTCTGTGTATGAAACAGATTCCAAACAGTGTCCACAATTTTAAATCCCACGATTTAAGTATTGGATTAAGATATGCAATTATTTCTCTCCCGAACCAGTTAACTCTTTTACTTGGAGCCTGCCAGTTAACCAGTCAACTAAATAAAATGTTGTTGAAGGCTGTTTACGATAAATTGAGCACTTTTAAAATCAACCTTAGAAAAATGTCACTGTTCCTACCTGCTTATATTTTAAGTGGCGCACTGAGTGACATACGCCCGGTAAAGTTGGTAACGATGGATGGGAAGTAGTTCCGTATCTTTACGTCTAATAAAAAGTGTCAGGTAATAATTTCTGATAACTTAAAATTACTTATTTCGTTTTCTGTTCTTTTTTAATGAATCGAAGAGTAAAAATTATCGGATTTGTAAAATACTTACTTTTATAATAATTTCTCGGCTTCACGTGACCGGCGCATGAATAAAGTTATGAGGCCCATGGCAATGTTAATCTTACATAAGGCATAAGAATACATAACGTACATGCAAGTATATCTTAAGCAGGGCTTTAAAAGTGCCCATTTTACCGTGAATAGCTTAAAAGAGAAACAGCTTTTTTTTTCCAGAGATTGATTTTAAAAATGCTCTTTCAGCTATGAACCAATTAAACAAGCATAATTATGCTTATGATTACAATCAACCATATATGCCAGATGTGTCCACACGCCACAGTGTATCGTAGGCTGGGATTGAACTCACAACGGCCAGAGAATGCGGGGTGAGGTAGGCCGCCATGTCAACAAACGAATCTGGCCTCGTCTTTTAAGTAACACGGCTCGCGTGTTCACGTGTCGTTGGGCAGATATGACGTCATCGAAACGTCATAAACGCTGTCACAGTTGTTTGAGAAATTTCGATGACTTCAGTTTCCATAAAAAACTCAAATATTGGACAGGTTCTAAAATTTCTTTGATGGTTTGATGGTCTCAGCCAAACAGAATCGTGCACAACAAAAATGGATATAAAGAAAATTTAAAATAACTAACAATTGCTGGAAACGAAGTAGGTAATGAGGATTATTAATTTATGCATTAGCTGTGTGGGCATGAACGCAATTTTAAGTGCATATTCCACATAGTGTTACGAACTCGGAGGCATTAAATTTCAGTGTAGGCATGAAACTTCTCTGATAAATAAATTTTGAATTTATTAAAGAAGCAAAAATAAACTACGACATTCCTTTACATTTCTTTCTTTTATGTACTGCATGGAAAAACAAAAGCAATGTCTCACTATGAAATTAATTTTTAAATAATAATTCAAATTAGACTCTTCCAGTAGAAACATTTGACAGTGAGGCACATTTTCAAACACATTCAAGATTATTCGATAACATTTGTTGGAAGGAAATAGCCCTATTTTGTCTCCAAATTTTATTGTCAAATATAGAGGCAGACGAGAATTTGACAGTGTGACAGGGGCTTAAAGACACGCGGCAAGACGAGTTCATTTCTGCGCCTGAGCCCCAGCCCTTTCACGCAGTTCCACTGCAGGGTAAAATATTATTCTCGGCGCCCTGTAGCTACCGCTCGATGGGAAGCGAGGTTGAGCCTTTCTGATTGGCGTTCCGAGTTCGGAAGAAAGAACCGAAACAGTTGAATCTCGCGGGAGACCGCACGCCACCTGACTCGATCCCAAACACGTGATTGGGGATGACTAGCGGTTGGTGGGGTGAAAAGGAAAGGGGATGCTCCGTAGTATAAGCTATTCATAGGGATAGCAACATTTCGCAAGTTCATTTCAGGACAAGATAGACGTCAAACACGTGTGCACTAAAGTTGACTTTGTTATTGGACCGTAGTTTATTAGGCACGCCCTGGACGACTCTGAGACAATATCAGACTAGCAAGGAAACAAGTAGTGAATGCCAACCTGCCAGGTGTGAAGCAAACCTGGCTACTCTATGGGGCAGCAGCCGATGAACAAACATCTGAGGCTCGAGTATACACACGACTGTGGAGTCTAGTCTACAGGTCATTAAACTCGCGAATTTTTCCTATCCCTTGCTATTAATGGTAAAATGAGCCCTTTGGAAAGCCCTGCTAAAGATCTGCTTTTATGCACATTGTGTATCTTCCCGCCTTATGCAAGATTAACATTGTCGTGGGCCTCATCACTAGAGATCGGCAAAATTCGCGTTATTGTTTGGGGACACGTCAAACGTCACACACATGTACCTCTGCAATGAGTCTGTCATTGGACAATACTTTTTTTGACATGCCCTAGATAATTATGGGCCAGTAAATGAACACTTCGTAATTGTGTAGTCCAATCTCGTGCAGTCCAACCAGAAAGGGAGTAAATTAACATAGATGAGGCAGCCAATGGAGAAACGACGCCGGTTCGAGAATATACAGCCTGATGCCAAATAATGACGCGAACTTTGCAGATCCCTACTCATCAATTTATTCATGAGTCGGTCAAGTTAAACTGTGAAATTATTAGAAAAGTAAATATTTTACAAATCTTCTCATTTTTACACTTCGATGCTTAAAAAAAACTAAAAAATTAATCTAAATTATCATAAATTGTTACCTAACACTTTTTATTCGACGTTAAGATACGGAACTAATTCCCATCCATCGCTACCAACTTTACTAAGCACGTGTCCCTCAGGGCGCCCATTAAAATATATGCACGTAGGGACAGTGACTTTTTCTAAGGTTGATTTCAAAAGTACTCACTTTATGGTGAACAACCTTTACCTACAAGTCTGCGGTATACCTGGACAAAAATGTGAAACAAGAAATATTCCCGGTAGAAAAGTTTTGTCCCCACCAAACGGACGACCATCATCACTGATCAAACACTATCCCAATACTTACGTTCCCTTCGAAATTTAGCTATTTATAAACATGAAGCTAAAATACGTACTCTGAAAATTTTGTCATGTACCAGGTTCAATGATTCTCTTCAATGGAAGTTTTGAAACGAAATTCCTATCGAATATCATTACCGATATCAGTAATATGTACATTTTGGACTTGCGTTCGTGACTGCAACCGGACCCAAAATTATTTATCATTAATTTTTGCATGCGGATAATATCCCGGTATGTAAAGAAAAAACATTTTTTTTGCAACCTGTCAGTAATTTTCGTCAAAATTAAAAATATCACACACGTACTCTAATGACATCACGCCATTTATGAGAAAATGAATGAAACTATACTAGTAAGCAATCAGTTTATGTAAAAGGCAAACAGTAATACAGCAATATTAATATGTGCTAGTTAGTTTTTTTTATAGGCCTACGCAAGTTACTAACTGGTAGCAGTGTTACGAATGGGGTTCATATTTACTACAAACCAAACAGTGCGCACCCACCAAGGGTGCCAACTGCTAGTGCGTGAACTGCTGTGGTGTAATATGAATCTTTCATGGCGGCTCATACAGCAGCTGGTGTACAGGATCGCGCACCAGGGCTCGTAGAAGCTTGTAGCAGAACCAAGTACGGCTGCAGGTATCGTGTAATATCGGCTTAAGGCAAGGGAACGAGCCGAGCTCAGTAGTGCCAAAGAGACCAGTGAGTTCGCATGCAGCGAGTACTGGGACAAGGCAATGGTAATGGGTGCATCCGTATACCAAGGTCGTTGCATGCATCCAACGTGCGGAAAAGTGCATTGCTATGGGTAGAGCAAACTTCGAACACCTATTAATGACGTTTCGGCGTTTGTATGCTGATGGCGTATGCTGGGCTCAACTTAAATTATAGTAATTTTACCTATTCAATGTAATTTTTCTCGTAAAATAATAAGGGCGTTACGCATTTTTACGGAAGAATATGTTATATTTAGTTAAAACCATAGATTCTTGTGGCGATGTCCGTATTCGTGAATTACCTGATATTCTGTATATGCCAAGTTATTGTTTGAGAACTTTTTACAGGTACATGGCGTGTATGGAAAATATCACATTTCCCAGGGTTCGCCTGGTGGTTAATGCATATATAGCGTACTAAGACTGAGAGTGAGGTGAACTTTTACCTTCTAAACACAGAATATAAAGTATGTATACATAAAAGGCACCGTCTGAAGTCATTGTGCGGAGAGATAAATATACATTGCAACATTCTGAAAAATAATTAAGCCTTTTGTTGTGGCACATTCTTGCAGTAACTCCACAGAAGCATCGAAGAGTACAAACACACACATCCACAATGTGCAAGCTGGAAATAATTGACTCATCAGTGTTATTTCCATAGTACTGAATACTAGTTGCCAATGAATGGGCAACTTTACTGACATATTAAGGGGAAGTAAAATACTTAATCTTTGTGCTAAACCCTGTTGTAACTTTAATTTACCAAACATATGATTAAGACTGCAATTGTTTAGGTTCCTTGCAAACAAAAATTATCTGTTAGAATTGTGCTACTTGAGTTTACAGGTCAGATTTAGACGGTCACTGCATACATCTAGCTAATGGACAGAAAATTGAAAAAAATAAATAAAAAAAATTAATTAATTTGTTCTGTAGATACGAAAACAGCAGGACTTGGTGTGTACCTGAAGTTAGTTCAGTAGAAAGGCAATGCTCGAGATATTGTAATCCACGAGACCTCTGGGTTGTGTTGTTCACTATTCCAATGCACTAAACATACATTAGTTTAGGCTGTGCAGTAATTATTCAATTCAACCAACTGTTTCCGCCACACCTTTGTTATTCGACGGAGAAGGTTGCCTGTTACCCTCGCGATGTCGTACCTATTCTGTTATAAAGTTTTTACACGAGTGCAGATAGGATATTAGTGATTTTGAAAATTTGAACCGTTCTAAAAAGAAGATTAGTTCGTAAATTAAACTTTGCCACTGTTACTAAAAAGAAAAACAAGGTGCCACTTCTTCATTAACTTAAAATCTTACTCGCAACGCCACTAATGTAATAATCATTCCACACTCGGGGTCACTTCTGATTTAAATTTCTATTCTTTGTCACACATTATATGTTAATCTTCTAGAAGGGCTAGAATGAACCAGTGTATTATATCGGTAAAATTTCTCTAATTGGGTGGAAATCATGACACACTAAAGGGTAGGGTGTAAAACCATTAGTCATTTATTCAACATTACCTATACAAAATCAGTAAGATTAATAAATAAATGCCGTAATTATATGCACTGTTAAAAAAATACCTTCATTTTACGGAAAAGTGCTGGGTAAAGTTTATCCAGAGGTATCCGTAAACTCTCCGTAAAATTATGGATACATTTATTTGCAAAAACGAACTTTCAGTAAAATTCACGGAACCTCTCCGTTAATTCCCTAGTTAGTTGGCTGTACTTCTAGTGTAAATAATTTTTAAAGTCTATTTTGACTTAATTTTCACTATGTGGATGTTCTACTGTGTATAAAAGATATTTAAAATCGTTAAAATATTTTATACTTAAACAAGATTTGAACCCGAGTCAAAAAGTTACAAGTTCACGACCCTAAGCACTTAACTATAATTCTCACGTGGTGAATTTGGTATAATATTTGTATTTCTATGTTAAACACATAAGCAAATTTTATAGTTTCTAATAAAGTTAGTGTATTTTAAGTGTTGCTAAGTGTTACATACGCCTATTGCTACTTTTTAATGTTTGAAAGAACAGGTCTCAGTGACACGGATAACCTTAACTGCCACAGAAACGATAATTTCCTCATTACAGTGGCGAAGAACGCTTCGTGTGGATTCGCCATTGTTCGAGCCCGAAACCCGAAGTTATAGAAGATACGGAGATTTTCTGTATTTTGTATTGACGCACTTTACTCCGTTTCGCGTCATTACGGATTGTGTTTCCGTATATTTACTGTGCATTTTCGTAAACATTTCCGTAAATATACGGAAAAATTTAACAGTATGGGTGTAAACGAGTAAAAGTATTTAATCGTGAACTATTTCTGCTGTCGAGCCAACACTTGGCATAATTTCAATTTACGTTATCGAATTAAGTCAGTTCTGCGCTATGACATCAATATGACTACGGCGATTAAATTTATGAAACTTGTCTTGTCATAAAGCATCATCTCTACGTCATATTATTATTTGGTTGTGTTGAAACTGATACACGAAGGTGTATAAATCCCCAAGAAGAACAGAATATAAAAAAATAATAATTTACGTTATTTTTGTGTTAAGATTATCTTTATCTTGTAAAATAACCATGTATGATGCAAGCTATTAAATTATGTTTTAGTGTGAGCGATTAAAACATTAAAACAAGTAGGCCTAAAGGCGTTATTTCTCTGTGGTTATTTTCAGGGGAAAACTTGAATATTAACACATTAAAAAGAACAGGGTCTTTAGTGGTTTTGCAATTCGGGTCTCGAATCACTGTGATTTCCAGGTGCTTTTGGAATAGAGTGATCAATCCTTCACCGTCACTCTAAATGTCACGGTAAAGTAAAAAGAGCTCCGTTATTTATTAAAGAATGTCTTAATTTCAAGTGTTTATGTCCCTTAATTATTTTGTAGGAAGTAGTCCTTCTATGTACGTACATACCATAAAAAACTACTCAAAAAAATTTTCCAACAAATTATTTTTGCACAGCTTATTTTGGCATTACTGCCCCGTGAAACTGTACAACAAAGCAGGGTGAAAAATGTTCACGCATAAAAATTTCTCCTCTCACTTTAATTCTGCTTAGTTCCGAATTCAACGTCATGCAGCGAAAAATCTTCAAGTACAATTTACCGCAAAGTTCTACGATAAAACGCTTTCCTGCACACAAGCAAATTTTAACTAGGCCTCCGTGGAATGCAACGGTAAAATATATTTTGCTTTAAACTTAAAAATTTTAAGAGAAGCCATTCGAATATTCACACACACGTATATATTTTTCTCCTTCTAAAAAAAAATAGCGTTTCGCCAGGTCGTTTGCGTTTATCTTACTTTCCGCATTACACAAATCTTTCTCACTTACAACAGCGGCGCTACCGAAGGCAACTTGCAGCCAGAAAATAAAACAAATGGCGCAGAAAAGCGGGCTATGAAAATCGATGGCTTGAAAGGGAAATAAGAACAAGGAGAGGTAGGCGAGTTGAAGGGCGTGTGGCGAATGGCTCCAGGCAACCGGAAAGAAAAGAGCATAAATGAAATTTCAGGGACCAGGGGGAAAGGAATTGAAGAAAAGTGCGGATTTGATAGTGAGAAGAGGAATTGGCCTTGATGCGAAGGACGTTTTTGTGGAGGGGGGTAGGGGGAAGGGTAAGAGATGATATTGAATAATTCATCAGAAGGACAATGGCTCCGGCAAAGAATATCCGAAAATGTACACCAGCAGAACAAACTCGTTAAAGTGGAGTCACAATTAATCAAGATTATGTGCGCCGGCTTCGCGTCTTCGCGCCGCCTCGTCGCCTTGCGATAACATCGGCGGAATTTTCGCAGTCTCGCGAGTAGCTCCCTTCATTTACATCTAAAGCGCGAGAGGGGAGAGGAGTCTAAACCCCTACTATTTCACTTCTTGAAGTTTGCGATAAAAATGTCATTACTGAACTCCTCCCACCCTTCTAACTCAACCACCATCCACCTCGGACAAATTTCATTATTAAGGCCCGTGTAAATTTAATGTTATATGTAGGGATAGGATAATTCCGCGAGTTCAATGATCTGTCGGCTATGCTCCACTGTCCTGTGTACACTCGAGCCTCAGCTGTGTGTTCATTGGCTGTAACTCCAGAGAGTATCCAGCGTTACACCACATCTGGCAGTAAGGGATTCGCTACGTGTTTCCTTACATGTCTACTCTTAGATCCGAGTCGTCCAGTGCGTGTTTAATGAACTATGATCCAATTGCAAAGGTGACTTCAGTGTACATGTGTTTAAAATCTATCTTGTCATTAAATGAATTAGCGAAATATTCCTATCCCTAGTTACATGTAGAGCCACGAGTATTTCGCGAACTCATTCGGAGACGAGGTAGACTTCAAATACTTGTTCTTTCTCCCACTGTTCTAGTTGGAAGACATTTCTGTAGACACGCCCCGTTTAACCGTGAGCCTGTAATAATCTGGGAGCAGTAGTGTGAGTGCGTGTTTAACAGTCCTGTCCAGAGGCCTCAGTTGATCATAGTAACCAATAAGCAAACGTTAATGTCTCGAGTATATAGAGCACTATCCAGCCTACCTTGCTGTCAACTTAAATCGCGAAATACTCTGGACTCTAGTTATATGCAATGTGTAGAGGCCCCGAAATTTCGCGAATTAATGTAAGGACAAGCTAGATTCCAAACGCATGTACATTTGAAGCCCTGGTAGAATTTGATCCAACAACTAACCTACAAGGAAACAAGGAACCAAATCCCGTGCCACCTGGTCTTCGGGTAAAACTGCAGCATCGGCCAATGAATAACAAACTGAGTCTCTGGTACACAAATGATTGTGGAGTCTATACTTGTTGCCAAATAGAATCGCGAAATTTCCGGGTCTCTATAGTAATGTAGTAGTGTGCTGTTTAAAACCTACCCCGGGCTGAGTGTGCTAAAGTCTAGAGTACGCTTTAATAGTTTATGTAAATTGCGTTCTGGAGGATTGGAAAAGTGCAGGCGATAGCTGGCGTCACAAAATTACTACTACAAACGTCTATAGAAGTAAACCACAAAGGTAGTAATTAGCACTACACGTAGCCCACTCGACTTACCCGTATTATATTGCAATACTGATAAAAATTTCTAGCGATATTTCCATTGAACTGAATTACCCATTTTAACGAATAAACATTACAAGAAATTGATATGGAATATTAAGATATAAATTGGACTTGGTTTATTTAGTCTGATATAATCACATATATAATATATAATCACCACTGTTTATATTTTGGTTGATTACTTATCCCTTTTATCTTGGGAATTCTTGAAAGGAAAGTTCCTTTTTCAATATTACAATTTATAAAATATAAAATAATTAATCCTAGGTAAATTTGTATTTCGATTAGTCCAAAATAATATGAATAGGCATTCATATGTCGACACTTACGAATCGGTGTATCGCTCCTGAAGCCCAAATGAATCAAGCTGTATTTTATATTAAATATAGATATGGAATGTTTTGAGAGAATTCATGTGTGGGTTTGCCAGAAATCCTTACACTACGTCGCTCTGTCTTATACAATTGTTTTTTTAATATTTTTCAGTTGCATTGCTGGGCTGTATATAAGCTCCCTGCCACGCCCTTTGAGAAGGGCGTCGCAGAGATTCCCTGCGCACTCTGCTTATTTGTGTGCTGAGTTTTTGTGATTTCTTGCCATAGTAAATATTATTTTGGGTATGCACATGGATTTTATTGTGATGAAAGTAAGGTTTCCAGTTCAATCACTTCCAGTTTCAGTTCCATGGCTTAGGTACTTGTTAGTTTTTTATCGTGTGTTGCCTGTTTTCTAACTTTAACGATGTCCACAGGGTGGACACAGAAACTGAGTAATCCTGTGCTGGCTCAGTTTCTTTCGGAAGCAGGAGAGACGGTTGCTGATGGTGATGGCGTAGCAGAGTTGAGGCTGAAGGCTCGGGCTCTGGTTAGGAGTAAAGATGATGAGGGAGAGAACTCGGCCAGCGCGACCGTGGGTGAGCCAGCTCCAATTTTCAAATTACTAAAATACGTACCATCAGAACTTTTGGCTAGGTTGCCAGTTTTAGTTAATACTACTTTGGAGGAAGTAGTTTCTTTTCTTGTAGTTTCACAATCAATCATCATTATGAATGTTTGCTCTAAGCAAGTATGTATGCAGCAGTAACTTCTAAAGTACCCGAAGAGCTACAGCCTATTTTCTGTAAATCAAGGGATAACAATTGGAGTTTTGAGGGGGTGGTTAAAGCCTGTATTAGCCTGAGGCCTACCTCAGCTCTTGCAGGTCGATATAGGCACTTAACCAACGACCAAATTGCAAGATTAAAACCAATGTTCTATAACAAACGCTGAGCTCTAAATACACCAGATAAATGCTGCGCCAAAATCGTGTCAAAATATTTTTTTTCAGCAGTGAGAAGTGAAATATTTTATAATAGGCTCACACATACGTTACAGCAAATATTCAGTTATTATTTTCGAAGTTTAATGCATGAATCTGCGTTGTGCTACAACTAAGCCTCGTCATTTTAAGGAGGAAATAAATATTCAGTTATTGCAAACAATTCATTTTGTTCGGAACAATAAAAATAAAAACGAAAGCATTGAGAAAATGGTTGTATACTTTTTGCGTCCCGTATTATCGCAAACTTTGGGTTACTTAGTGTTTCTCAAATAACGTTATATTAAGTCATGTCAAGAAATTTACTAGCCCTAGCTTGGTTAGCTTGAAATATCATATCACGGTTGCGGGTGGATGCAATAGTGGCCTTATTAATCAGAAACTTTTGAGTCCACACGTGCGCTATCGAAAATGAAAGCATAGTTACCTTAGCTGATCCTGTACACGTCAGCTCGTAATATCTTATTGCTACGTTTCTTGTTTAGACTGTAATAAGAATGCAGGCTGGCTCCACCTGTACTAAAGTTACATTTATATAAAAGCGCAGAAAAAAAAATTTATTCGATGTCCTCAGACTTGAAAACGACATAGTCCCCAAGTGCTGGGGTGGGGTACGGTCAGACGGCAGCAATAAATCCTCGACGGACCACTTAAATGAAGCGTTCAGTTGGTAAAATGCTCAAACCTAGAATCCACTGAAAACCTCGTCAATCCGCCTGTAGATACACACAAACCCTTGAAATAAAATTAATAGGAATGTTACAGATCTCATGTATGAATATAGAGTTATTCTAAGAAATTCTTAAATGTCGGTTTACCATCAATTTCGTGTACGCAAGAGACTTCTGCGTTAATTTCTACAAAAATGTATCGTTCATAGGAAAAAGTACACGTCTTATGATCAACCAATCAGACACGACTATAAATTAACTTGATTTTAGCGAAGTGGTGATTTATTAGGAATCATAATAAATTAGACATATTATTTAAAAGAACAAAGGAAAATCAAAACGCAGGTTTTCTTTTAGAAATGAGATATTAAAAAAAAAAAAACAATATATTACTTCTTGTTCTTCTTTTCCCCTTTTGTTTTATTGGCTGTGTGTCTTAAGTACACGATACCAAATGAAATATCAACAAGTCGAAGATCTTCTTAGACGACACGTAAGGTGGTGACCGTGAACTATTTCGTAAGAATACCTTCTTTCATTTCGATAACGTACATGTTAGTTACATAAACCTTTTACATCGTAAACCAACCTTCCATGCTTCCACGTAACACTGTATGGCACTGCGAAGTTGGACTAGACGAGACGATTACACGAACTTTCAGTTTTTAAGTGTAATCTAGCACAGGAAGGCTTCCGAGTCTAGCAGAACCAGAGCTCACAGCTGTGTTCGGGATCCATATTGATGACGTGGTATTAATTCCCAGATCACAATCAAATATCTGGATCCTGTCTTGGAACCAGTAAAATAATTCTAGTTTATTGTTTGATGCGTGGTCGACCTTATTGCCATTAAACATTAAGCATCGGTCCCCGGTGGTGTGACGAAGTCGAACAATGGACATGAGAATATATATATATATATATATATATATATATATATAATATATATCATATATATATCATATATATTATATATATATAATATATATATATCATATATATACATTTCAAACCCAAAGGCCTATTCAGTTTGAACTTAACATTGGGCTCGCTCTATTAATTTTGCTTTAACTAAATGCCAATTTTTTAAAAATGAAAACCGTAACTATATTCACATTGGAGTTAAGAGTAGCTCGTCTTTGATCATTTGTAATGCAGCGTTACCAAATATGCTGTTTCGGGGATCTGGAATATATATATATATATATATATATATATATATATATATATATATATATATATATATATATATATATATATATAAACGTGCAGTACATGTATGTGTGGACAGTAAAAGGCATACGAATGACATGTGCTGCGTTTTCGCCGAAGGATTGGTACGCTTTTAAGTGGGATGTGTGCGGGAATCTTGATAAGTTTCTAAATACAAATTTTAAGCTTGTATTTAACGTGGATAATTAACTATAAAAGAACAATAAAAACTGTTCTGTTGTGGGGTCCAGTGTCACACATAGAAACAGTTCTTCAGGTATTAAATTGTTCAGATTCCCTACCGATAATCGCCATTAATTAAGAAGAAAAGCTTTGATTGTGGCAATGGCCAGGAGGAAGGAAACTTAATAGTATTCGCCTGGAGTGGTTTCGGGAAACCATGGAGAACCGAGCTTAGGTTGCTGGACCGCGATTCGAGCCCGCGTTCTCCAGAATGCGGATCGAAATGCGCCGCCTCATTTGGTGAAATAAAAGTACACGCTTGAAAATACGGACGAGTGAAGAGAGGTCTTGAGAGTCGATGATGGTTAATCGAGGTGAGTATGGAGCAGCGCCGGAGTGAAAGGGCGAGGGAAACGGGAGATCCCCGAGAAAACCCGCTGATCAACGGAATCGTCAGGCACGATTCTTACATGCGAGAATCAGGAGTGACCCGGCTGGGGATTGAACCAGTATCGCCTTGGTGGGAGGCGATCAGGCAAACTGCTTAGCCACCGTGGGCCCCTTGGAAATACGGGATTCGAACCCGAAATTTCGGACTTGAGAGGCTACATGGCGATCTAGGTCAACGGAAGTTGGCCAAGTCACGCGAATGAGCGGGGGGCGAGGGCATTTCTACAGCAAACTGGAGATATCGTGCAGTTAATCGTGACGTTGAAAATTACGCACGCAAATTTTGCTTCATTTATCATTTCAACTCGTTTGTTTTTCCTTGGCATAATGAGTGACGTGGGGGGTCGTGTGAGGAATTAAGCGGGAAAGGAAACAAATGAACCCGCTGTGTGACACGAGCAGGGGGTGTTAGCGGTCCCCTCTTTAGGGCGGAAAAATTAAAATAATTTGTGAAATACAGCCCCGGTTATTTTATTCTTTCAGGCGGTTGTGTATTCTTCCACCACGCTAAAAAAAAAAAAGTACACTGAGAGAAAATCGAACAAAATATTTGTTTCTGTAGGGCCAAATATATATTTAGCTGCCCTAACAAAATATATTGTTGAGCAAAAAAAATTTGAAAAGCAACAAAATTTCTTTTGTTCGTCTAACAAAATAGATGTTTGAATAAACAAAATCTCCGTGTTGGGCAAAAAAAATTAGACTGTCAACTAAATATTTTGTTGAATCAACTGTATATATTTGTTTGGCCACTCATTTGACTGCCTTCGTTCGAAAATACAGCTCGAGAGTTTGTTTGTATTTTTTGTTGCAATTAGGGTAGTAACAGTGTTTGTTAGTGCATCTATTGATGCTTAATAATCGTATAAACACATTAATAAAACAATGCAGCAACAAATTGGCAAGTAAAGCTGTTAAACTTGAGATATTTGTTTACACACGTTGCCCAATAATTGCTGTCTAATTAAGGGCTTTTCAGTGCATCAGGTGTCACATTTTCTGAGACTACTAAGGCGTAGGGTTCGGACGCAGGGAATATGAGTTCGGAACTCGGTCGAACTGGTAAAAATTTTATATCGGACAAAACTGTTTAATGTACGTGTAGCCAAGCACGTTTTTAGCTGCACCAACCAAAAATTACAGTTCGGGGCAACCAAATGAGAACAACAAAATAATTTTATGCCAGGAACGAAATATTTCATTGCCCCTACACAAACAAATAATTTGGTTGCACCAAACCAATATTATTTGATTCAACAAAACCCTACTCTCAGTGCAAAACTATAGTGGACCGAACGACTTCCACACGCCTTCAAGACACTGTTGAGAATGTTTGTAACATATGGCTCCCTCTTAATATGTATGAGAAAAGATAACAGTGATTTAGGGTAACTTTGTAACAATTAAGGCTAACGTTTCACCATTATTTTTCATTCATAACGAAGGATTTACAGTCCCCTCCCCGCCCTACCTTAACCCTTTCAAACCCACTTTAATTTTCTGTTTCAGGTGTTGCAAACAAAAAATGTTGTGATGCGTCCTGTACTTAAGTCGACACATACTTGTTTCGTTGTTACAGCCAATCAACTGTAGACTGTATGTTCGGCTACAGTAATTTGAACCGATTATGACCTAAACCAGTAAGACGGTTTGCGAATCGACAGGTAGAATCATTGGTCATTGTTCTTTTGCAGTGTGCAGCACAGACCAAAAAATCACCTGCACGTGCGTAAGGTACACAAATGTGTACACTGGGTCTGAATGGGTTAATGTGTACTTGAAGGTTGACAATTTTCTTTGTAAAGAATATTGTGAAGTGCAGAGGCGAGGCACGGAAGCGTTGCAAGGCATGTGTTGCTTGGCGATGACTGTACACAATTCCGAGTGGTTAGTCGGACCAACGGACTGCTAGCAGTAGTACGGTAAAGGGAGAAAAGAAGAGGGAATAATGCTAAAGGCTGTTCGCGATAAAGTGAGCACTATTGAAAGCCCTTCTTGGGATCTACTAGTATGTACATTGCGTATTCTTCGGCCTTACGTAAAATTAGCATTGCTGTGGACCTCATCACTTTTGTCATGCGTCGGTCAAGTGAAACTGTGAAATTATTAGAAAAGTAAATATTTTTTTACAAATCTGGTTATTTTTATATTTCCGATGCATTAAAATAAACAGAAAGAGAAAGAAATAGTTTAAGTTATTACTAGATCCCCGAGTATTCGGCGGTGTGAGTTGGCAGCAAGCTAAGCTGGACAGCTCTCTATATACTCGAAATATTATTGTTTGCTTATTGGTTGCTATGATCAACTGAGGCCTCTGTACAGGGCTGTTAAACACTAGCTCATACTACTGCTCCCAGCTTATCACAGGCTCGCGGTTAAAAGGGGCGTGTCTAAAGAACTGTCTTCCAATCAGAACAGTTGGAGAAAAGAACAAGTATTTGAAGTCTACCTCGTCTCCGAATGAGTTCGCGAAATACTCGTGGCTCTAGTTATCACAAATGGTTACCTAACAGTTTTTATTCGACGTTAAACGTAGAACTAATTTCCATCCCCCGTTACCAACTTTACTGTGCGCGTGTCACTCAGTGCACCCGTTGAAATATACGCAGACAGGGACAGTGTAATTTTTATAAGGTTGGTTTCAAGAGTGCTTACTATATCGTGGACGACCTCCACATTAACATCAATGGGGAGCACGTTCATTGGTTGCGCAGTCGGCACGTACCTACACAAACACGATGCCACGTGGTGTGTAGATGGGATCAAATAGCGTACGCACACTTCGCCACTGGTACCCAATTTTCTAAACTAGCGGAATAATTCCTCTAGTGGAATGTCGCCATTCCGCTATCGGCATGCTTAAGAGTCAATTTTTGAATACTCGATAGCGGAATTGTATACCGGAATCGAACTGTTTTACCACAAGCACGACACGACACTTAAAACTAAAGAACCAATGAAATACAAGATAAATCTGACGCAAGCCCGACAACTCTGTCGTACGACCAGCAGTTTGGGATTAGAAATTATTTCTATTCCTCGTCGTATCGTGCGCCACGACGCACAGAGTGTACAACCTTGCAACATGAAATTGTATAATAAACTTTCCTTACAATGGGAAATACATAACTTAAAAGAAAACAATTATGACAATTTGTTCACTTAACTCTTATAAATAATAATTTTAACTTTGTATGCATTATCTATAAAACTTTGTCACCGTCATGTATTCAAATTTTCCCGTCTGCCCACCACCTTTGAAACTATCGTAGTTAATCAGCAACTTCTAAATGGATCCGAAAAATTCTACTCGTTGTGTCGCGTTAGTAAACTGTTGGGCTGTAAATTCGAGCAGGCACATTGAAAATGGTCGTGGATGTAATTTTTCTCGTGTCGTGCTGTGCTCGTCGGGGCTATGTGATTCCGGCGACGTAATCAATCCGACAGCAAGGCAGCTGCCGGAGTCTTCATTCCTCTACATATTTGTCTGTCAGTATCATAGTGCGATGAAGGAAACGAGAAAATATTCACTCTTTTGTGGTTAAGTATAAAATAATTGTCGAAATAAAGTAAATACTAACACCATTACTACGCATCAACTCATATTTGTTTTAGAAAGCAGAGAAAATGCTTTTAACGTAATGTTAAGTTGGCACATGTCCTGAGTATCAAGTAAATCATAACACTAACAGTTAAAATATAAAATGAATAATTTTAATTTTGCAGTAAATACTAGTTTTCAAAAGCACTCAAATATAACAGAAGCTGGGCAGCTGGGTATACGAGTTTTTCACATATTGGGATGGTGCGATACTCGAATAAAAAGAGGATCCAATCACACACACCTGCGCAAATGAAAGCCTATTGAAAGTATTTATATTTTAGTCAGAAAAAGAAAACATATTCACAGGAATACCATAAACGAATCTATATTTGCAGAAACAAGGGTTTTTTCCTACCCAGAATCTAAGTGTGATGTGTTCGTCCGAGTAAGGAGCGGGAACTAAGTGCGTCTGAGGGCTGAGCCCCATACGACTACAAGGGAGGGAAATAATGCAAGGAGGCAGCAAGGAGCAGCAAGGGATTGGACTGCCATAGCTTCGTTTTGGCCATGACAACCTCCCTGAGTGTACTTATATCTAGAGACCGGAGAATTTCGTGGATACGCTTGGCAACAAGCTATACTCCACAGTCCTATGTGAACTTGAGCCTCAGTTAGTTGTTGATTGGCTGTTGCTCCAATTTAATCACTGACCAGGTAGCACGGGATTCGGTCCTTGTTTTCCCTACAGGTTCGTTATTGTTCGAAAGTCGCCTGTCTTAAGAGTGACAACTGATTTTCCTGATCACTAACTACACTCAAATCTTGCACCGCCTGAACCGAAATCTCATATGACTCGAAAGGTTGAGCTTGAATCCCAATAGACTGAGATTGGCAAAAAGCGAAAATCAACTGTTTCTTACTCACATCCACAGTGGCCCGAGTCTTTCCGAGAAAATCCTCACCCAAAAGTAAATCATGACTAAGTCCGGGCAGGATCCTAAACTGAAATTGCCAAGTAAACTTATCTATCCTAACCTTAAAAATAGCAGTA
Source organism: Dryococelus australis (assembly GCA_029891345.1). Lineage (NCBI taxonomy): Eukaryota > Metazoa > Arthropoda > Insecta > Phasmatodea > Phasmatidae > Dryococelus > Dryococelus australis. Next base: position 130,896,680 of record CM056999.1, read on the forward strand.
CCCTTAGAATTCATAACTCCTCCATTCGCGAGAGAAAATCCTAACTCTTCCCCGGGCCTAATCTGAATGAGCGCTTTTGGCATATGGGCAAGCAAGTAATCAGAAAAATCTTGATCAGAACAAGATGCTCCAGAATCCAACAAGGCTGATACTGCAACCTGATCTGAAATTACCACAGGAATGTAAAGTAACCCATGTTTCCTCTCATACCCTAGCACATTCACCGAAGATTCTCCCACAATCTTATTCTTAAAATGGTTCATAGGGCACCCAGATTTTACGTGTCCCTTTTGCTTGCAAAGAAAACAAGTCACTTCATCCAACCTATTCCCTTTTCTAACACTATCCTGAACTTCTTGGATTTGATTATTTGTCTTAAAATTACTTGGAGTTTGGGAGTACCAAGACCGAGTAGGTGTTTTACTAGATCGGGACTGCTCCCCAGCGGTAATATTCAAAGAGACTTTCTGTGGAAACAATCCTTTGCAAGATGATTAGTTTTCTCACAGATTACATAATACTATGTCAATTTTAACTTGTCTTTATCAGGGGTTTTTCCTTTTCCACCATTATGATGACTACCTATACTACTATTTCCTTCTCCTGAACAATCCGTTAGGATTCTCTCTACTTCCACAACTAACTCCAAAAGTTTCTTCAATGTATCTAGTTTGGTAGTAAAGCAAAAATAGCTACTATTATGAGGATGGAGGTAAGAAAAAAACTGTTTGAGTAAAATAATCTTTGGAGCATGGAAAACCCACCACATTGATAATATTAATTATTTCCTGAACAAACACTTTCGTAGAATGTTCTAGCCGTTGCTTTTGTTCTAGCAATCGCAAACGGTATTTGGCTACTGCAATTTCACTAGAGACTTCTTTAATACAATTCTTTACTTAAGTGTCATATTCCTTATTTTCATCCCGGGCCTGACTAAATATGGCCTGCAAATCATCTGGCACTCTAAAAGTGGCTAGTGCAAAAATTGTACGTTTCTGACAAAATTTTAGAGAAAGCACTAGATCTAACTGTATAAAAAACTGCACCAATGACTCTAAACTCAATTTTGTCAAGTAGGAATCTCTGTAGCCAATCCCTTTGGAATTTATTTAAAAACTGTAAATAATAATGGAGTGGACTCGCTCGATACGACACCCGAACTGGCTCCTGCCACATCTTCCCGACGCACCAGGGCCTCGCCTTCACTCGCAATTCATCAATGGACTCTGTGTCAACCACCTCCACTCCAGCTTCTTTCAGTATCAGGAGTAGAGACCCCTTGGACAATTTCTTTAGCCAGGCTGTAGACATGGTAGAAAACAATATAGACACTAAACCACGAAATATTACAAACGAGAATAACCACCGAAGTGTTTTCCTTTGTCTCCTCCTATCACCCTAACAACTCATGAATTTTAATTTCAAAGAAAACTCAAACACCCTACCAACGATAGCAGAGTGCGCAGTTCACATCTTGCAACACCCTTGCCCAAATAGGACGTAGGAAGGTGGACATAAGGTCCGTAAATCGAAACTCCTAAAGGAAAAACAGAACCTCATAAAGCAGAGCAAAAATTTAAACAATTCATTGAAATAACACTAGCACTTTAAACAAGAATGGCGAGATCTTATAACCAGTAAAATTCGCGAGTGTTTTCAAAAATGTATTTTGTTCTTTAGTAACTCTTGTTTTTTTTTTTTTTTTCGTTAGAGTTCCAATTCACATTTATTACCATATATTCATTTTTCATACAATTATTCGTAAGCACCAAGGTGCAGATATTAGTCAATACATAAAAAATATAATAGATTTGTGTAGCCACAGGGCCTAAAATAGTGCATGGAATTCAATAGTTTAAGAAAATATGTAAATATTAAAAGTTGCTGCCAAGTAAATTTCTCATGATGCTAATATTCTCAAAGTGAAATTTTTCTAAGTCCTCTTGCCATCTTGGTGCCTGTCTCCTACCCAGGACACCAAGTGTGCCTGCTACAAGTGCCATAAGGGCTATGCATAAAACGTTATTTTATCATTACTCAGCTGGTGGCAAGGTGACTCCTTCTGGGGCAGTGGCAAAATCCGACCCCAAGCAAGAGGCGCACCTCGCATTTATACAACTCACAATGCAATATTCCTGGGAGGGGTTATCAAAATCAACGACCGATAGAATTACACATAACCATCTAGGGAAAAAGTCCGTTGACTGAGCATTACTACATACAGGAGTTAATTTAATATAGTCCAATCCCCTTCTTTTGACAGCACGCGTGCTCACACGTCACAAAACTCCCGGCGTTCAAGCAGGCTGTATGAAGTGATGTCACAGGCGCGGGAAACCTCACGTGTCCCACCGATTGGCCAGCTGTATGTGACGACAGCCTCCTAGTTCCTCGGAGCACCGCACGTATGGGTGCGCCAGCGACCAGGCTGCCGAGCACCCGCCATTACATGATTGGACCAAGCAGGTGGAAAGTCACTATGCCGAACTGCTGCAGGAATTGATGCCAGTGGGGACACCATCGAATTGGTGCAGCCCACCCCGGGCTGCGTCGTCACAAGGTACAAACAGCTGATATGTGGGCAAACCCACATCTTCTTTCGCAAATTCGGGAAGGTAGAAAAGTTGCAATTTTTCTGTGATGGTAAGTATTTTTTAAGCAAGCTCCGTACTCAAAAAATTCGTCGAAATTCGGGTGAGGTGTCACACAATGATCTTACGTGTGGGTTAATTATTCGCAAACCATCTTACTTGTCTTGGTCATAATTTATTCATATAACTGTAGTCGAACATATAGCCTACAGCACTTGGGCTGTGACAACGAAACAAGTGTTGGGTCGACATAAGTACATCACACATCATAACATTTTTATTTTGCAACACTTGAAACCGTAAATTCAAGTGGGTCTGAAAGGGTTAAATTTAACATAACACGTCGACCTGGAAAATGTGCTATTTACATTAAGTTGATGTCGATACAATTTTTAAACCTAGAATAAAATTGAAATTTCGTACTAGTGTATTTTTCGATGTTAGCGATATGTTTTGCCAATCTGAAAGCTTTCATAAATATGCGTGTGCGTGTGTGTTATTTAGTATTTACGTGATTCCTCAGAAGCCGATTTACGAGTTAATACCTCTGACACGTGTGTCACTGATTTTGAAACCAATAGCACCATGCAAATGTATTATACCGCACGTGAAACATCAACTAAGTATTACGAATACGTTAAAATAGTGCTATAGCGTCTGTCAGAACATTGGAATTTTGTATGAGCTGGTACATTGGCGAGTACGTATCAGCCTCCGCGACTAACTTTCAAGGCAGGTAATTTGACGAAAAAAAAAAAAAATCATACAGGTGTTGCATTAAATGTGTGGCTGCAGTTTCATGAATTCCATTGTCATCGGCCAGGTACTGTGTTGTTAGTCTTCTGATAAAGTCACGTCCATATCAGTGAAAGGCGTTTAAATTTTACAAGCGGAAAGTGAATATTTTCGTAAGCAGTAGGCCTAAGTACAAGGTTTCGTGCTATGTGCTTTAAAAACTGCATAGATCGACGAATTTTTACGAAACTTGCATCGAACGATAAATATTACCATGGGCGTATGCTATAGAAATTTGGATCAATTCATCCCAGCATTTGAATTTCATGACAATTATTTTCATAGTTCTTATTGTAATAGTAACGCCCCTCCCCCCTTTTTTTTTCTTGTGTGTCGTAGGTTATTTCAGTGAAACTTCGTATGTTATTTCTGTAAGAATATACGTTGGCACTCTCAATGCATGCCAAGTGAACATTAAGTTGCTGTAATATTCTAGTGGAAAGAAAATGCCAATGAATTTCATTTCAAAGCATTTAAATTACCAAACTCTTTTCCTTAAATCTACTCGTAAATGTTGTTACACATAATTCTTAAGTCACTTAAATATGGTTTAAGACACGTTTTCTTCTGTATGAAAGAATAAATGCACCGTTTTCTCTTAAGTGTTTCTTTGTTATGAGTATGACGCGCATAATGAGAGAGCATTTCACCTATTCGAAGTTTTTAAAGAAGAACGTTTTAAACGGCTTGGTATTGTTTTTATGATGAGAAAATGATTCGCGTTGGACTATTTTACTATTCTGTTTACAACGTAAATCAAATTGATAACTGTTTTTGTTATGGTAACGGAAGTACAGACGACAGTTAAAATACACTTATTTGATATCCAAGCAGAAAAGTAATCGTGAACGAATCAATGCCCACAAACCAATATTACTTACAAAAATTAACGTGTGCACATTTTTGCTGTTTATTTAATGACTATGCAGTGGACACAGCATATAACAGCTCATTTGACACCATCTGAAACCACACGACTATATTTATTTTGATACTCTGAAAGATACACAAACCACGTGCTGAAAGTCGAAACTCAGCCAGGATTTCAAAAATGCTCTTTTTTTTACCGTGAACAGTTTCTCGTTAAAAGTACTGGTTTTGCAGTTCTCGGATGGTAGGTTACATCACCTCTGGTAAAGGCTATTCACGATAAAGTGAGTACTTTTGAAATGAACCTCAGAAAAAAAAGCCACTGCCCTTGCCTGCATATATTTTAACAGGCGCAAAGAGTGGCATGCGCACAGTAAAGTCTGTAACAATGGATTGAAAGTAGTTCCATATCTTAACGTCGAATAAAAAGTGTTAGGTAACCATTTGTGATAATTTAAATTTTTTTTTTCTGTTTTTGTTTTTTTTTTAAGCAGGAATGTGTATAAATGACCATATTGGTAAAATACTTAGTTTTATAATAATTTCACAGTTCCATCTGACCGACGCAAGAATAAAGTGATGAGGCCCATGGCAAAGTTAATTTTACACAAGGAGGATGAATACACAATGTGCATACAAGTATATCCTAAGCAGGGCTTTCAAAAGTGCTCATTTTACCGTGAACAGTCTATAGCAGTATGCAACATATTCAGGAACATCATGATGCTGGCGAGGAAGCTGTGATCGCTCTAGGGGTGGTTGGTGAAGTGTGGATGGGGGAAGGGAGGGCAGTATCAATCACGCCAGCACCTGAACAAGACAGCCATTAGCGCGGGCAATTTGTCCCGGACTGACCTTGGTCAGGGGGGGAGGGAGGTGGGGTCTTCACCCCGCGCACCCCTGACACTATTCGTGTAATCCACGACTCCGGCGGCCCGCTCGCGCGACATGAATGCCCGCCCGACACAATGCCGGCAATTTGTAGCGCCCGCTGCCTAGCTCTAGCCCGCCTGAACGTCCCTGGGCCCCTCGCCCGAACCAACCCCGACGTTCGCCACCCCCCCCCTCCCCGGGCCAACCCAATCGCCACGCGGGCCGGTTACCCTTCGCGACGGCTGCAATTAGCACAACACGCTGCGTCCAAGAGCTTACTGGCGGTCGCCTGGTTCATACAGGCCGTCACCGAGAAATTTCAAGCAGAGTCTACTCGCGGTTTCTCGACTCTTTCTGAATCAAACAATTGAAAAAAAAAACACCCCTTTTATAATTCATTCACAGTTACTTCAGCCTCTTATGAAGCCCTGCTAAAGTTCTACTTCCAGGATATTCCTCCGCCTCGTGAAAACTAAGCTTAACAAGTCCGGAGAATTACACCAGAGGGACAACGCACCGCATTCGTGCGCACTCTGTTGCAATAATATTTTGTATAGAACTGTTTCTCACTAGACGTTCCCAACATATCTATTTTCTCTCTGTTTTTAATTCAAATTATTTATCAGTGAAGTATTATAATTTATAGATAAGACGCGGATAACATTTCAATTTAACAGTAAAAAAGTAACTTTTACTAACACAAGTATAAAACGCTTGTGATGCAGGACGTGTTTAGGAAATAACCAAACACGTCATACATGGAGAGATTTTTCAAAGTTTTGATTCAAAAAGGCCGAAGAAGCCGTGAATGGACTATATGAGGTGTTTAGCTATTTTCAAAATATGCCATGTATCACAAGCGTTTTATACCTCTGTTAACATGAAAGTATCTTATTTATCGTTAAATTGAAGTTTTACCGGTATTTTATCTATACATTATAATAATTCATTTAAATCTAATGTGAATAAAAACAGTGAGAAAACATGTGTGTTGGTAGCGCCTAGTGAGAAATAGTTCTGATGCAAAATATCATTACAACTGAGTGCACACGAATTCGGTGTGTTGTACTTTGGATTTTCCGGACGGAGGAATATCCTGGGATTATAACCTTAGCAGGGCTCCAGAAAAGTGTGAAGTGACCGTAAATGTATTATACAGACTTTTCGCGATTATAGGCTTTTCACGGTAAAGTGAGCACTTTCGACGTCCTAGTTACATTTTTCCTTTCAGCCATTTGTTTCACACGAGTTGAATGCGTTGTCCTTTGGTGTAATTCGATAGACTTGGGTCAGCTTGGTTTGCACGAGGCGGAGGAATATCCTGGAAGTATAACTTCAGCAGGGCTTCAGGAAAGCGTGAAGTAACCGTGAATGGATTATAGCTGCCTTGTGTTATAGGAACACAGCGCACTCGTGGCCTGGTTCTCGGTCGGGCGGCGGGGATTCGTAATATAGGCGGTTCACGATAAAGTGAGCACTTTTGAAATCAACCTTTAAAAAGTGTCGCTGCCTCTGCCTGCGTATGCTCCAACGAACGCACTGAATGACATGCGCCTGGTAAAGTTGGTAACGATGCATTGAAAGTAGTCCCATATCTTAACGTCGAATAAAAAGTGTTAGGTAACCCTTTGTGATCAATTTATTTCGCTTTCTGTTTTTTCAAATGCATCAGTGTGTAGAAATTAGTATATTTATAAAATGTTTCTTTTCTAATAATTTCAGTTTCCCTTGACCGACGCATGAATAAATTGACGAGTCCCGCTACAACGTTAATTTTACATAAAGCGGAAGAATACACAACGTGCAAACAATTAGATCTAAAGTAGAGCTTTAAAAAATGCTCATTTTTGAAGTCTCTTGTCGACTGGGCTGGTCACCATCTCTCGTGCATTCGGGCAAATTAAGCCCGTGACAGGGGGGGGATGAATCGGCAACGTCCGCCGCGTTTCTCCAACACGCGAAATTAGGGGTGCAGCAGCTACGGGAATCGAACCCGGTCTGACCACTATATTAATATAACGCACGCAAAGTGGATGTAGCGCTTTCACTGCTTACTGTTTCTGTACTAAGTTGCAGGGATTTCGGCGTAACAGTCCGAACATTTTCAAATCATATAAATGCTTAAAATTTCAGTACTTTCCATTTCTTGTAACGTAGGATATAAAGGAACATTAACTGGCGTATAAATGTCTTGCCTGGCTAGTAAAAGTGACAAATTTTAGCCGTATTTTGGCGGCCAAAACTGATGTTTTTGATGAATTTTTGAACATGTTAAACCATGATGACGCGTGATTATAAAACTTCAAAAGAAGTTTCTAAAACAATAATAGATTTATCCTTTGCTAAACTTATCGGGTTTAAAACAGCCATCGCAAATGGGGAAAAAAAAATTAGATTATTTTTATTTTGTAGTTTGGCACATGAGTAGAAATCAGTTGTCATGTAGGAATTTTGAAACACTGGCTATTTGAAGTACAATACTTTGAACATTGTTATCAGCTATACATACTGTAACTAGATTTGGAGAAAATATACCTGGAAGGGATCCAAGATGTCAAATGAATTAATTATACCAATTTATTTCAGCGTAGTTAATGATATTTAGTAACACTGGAAGCAATACGCGTGGACAGCGACTTGTCATGTTTACTTTGTCTATAACTGTAGTAGTAGCTCCGAAATTCGTGAAACTGATGCAGTTGGTAGCGATACAATAGCTAGGGACCTGCTTAGCATAGGCCGTATTTACAATTCGTCAGAGATTGGAAACCACAACGAAGTATACATTTTGTTCTTACGGATTATGACAAATCAAAGACCGCGGTAGGTCAGGAGATTTTGAACTCCTAGAGCAAAGCTATTTATGGGGCCCTCATATTTGTCGCATTGGTAATGACTTCGCGTGTAACTTACGTCTCTTATTCAACGTTACCCATCGAAAATATGTTTTATGAGACTCCGTTCACAATTATTGTCGGGAAACAAAACGTTTTTTTGATGTGCGCCATTAAAGATGATTGCGTAAAGGGAAGAAAATTCCCTGCAGCAATGAAATAAAGTAAATGCAACTGGCACTACAACTGGATGCTTGGCCACTAATCGAAACGTCCTTAATAAAATGCATTGACAGGAATAACACAAGAGACAATCTTGAATGTGCGCGTTTTCAAATAGCGCGTGTTACTGCAGGTAGTTCATAACATCCATCGCTCTCTAAACTCAAATCACGGTTACTTCAAACTTTTCTGAAGCCCTGATAAAATTCCACTTCCAGTATGCTCCTCCGTCTCGTGCAAACATAGCTTAAACAAGTCTAGGAAAATTCACCAAAGGGACAACACACCATATTCGTGCACTCTCTCTCTCTCTCAAATCATATTTTGCATAAGAACTATTTCTTATTAGGCATCACCAACGCACCCATTTTCTCACTGTTTTTATCCATATGAATTATAAATGAGATACTCATAAATAAAATATACATAGGTAGATGTTAAATTTAACAAAAATAAGATATTTTCATTTTACACGTTGTTCACGATGTAGTGAGCACTTTTGAAATTAACCTTGGACATGAGTCACTGCTCCTACATGCATATATTTCAACGTGTGCCATAAGTGACATGAGCCCAGTAAAGTTGGTGACGATGGATGGGAAGTAGTTCCGTATCTTAACGTCGAATAAAAAATGTTAGGTAACCATTTCTGATAACTTGAATTATTTCATTCTCTTTCTGTTCTTTAAATGCATCGAAGTGTAAAAATGAGAAGATTAGTTAAATATGTACTTTTATAATAATTGCACACCTTCACTTAACTGACGCACGAATAAAGTGATGAGGCCCATGTCAATGTTAATCTTACATAAGGCGGAAGATTACACAATCTGCATACAAGTAGATCTTAAGCAGGGCTTTCAAAAGTGCTCATTATAACGTAAACAGCTTATAACTAAGTATAAAATGCATGTGATGCATGCCATTATCAGGAAGCAACCAAATACGTCTTACACGCAGTAATTTTTTAAATGTTTGTATCAAAAAGTGTGTGAAGAAACCGCGAATACACTATAGTACAGTGCCTTTCGTAGCACTGAGACCGTGTCCGAAACGGCAGATTTTATTGACAACATGATCACGTGATCCGATCTTGCATTCAAAGACGGCGACGTATTTGGTAATTTGGTATTTCGTATTTTATGTATAGCGGATGACAGCAAAAATACAAAACGATAAAATCAGTGATGTGTTGGTTTTTACCTTCATAACACAAACGATTTTTTAAAACAAATAACTTCATAAAATACATTAGGCATGTTTTAAGACGCAGATAAGTATTGTGATTTGTTTATAAATTTCGCAACAAAAAAAATTTAAGTCGTTATTTCTTAATTAATTATTTTATTATTTATTACGGTATTCGCAACAATTTAACGATGGTTGTTTTAAACATTAAGGCTAGGCTTCACCACGCATGGGCGTATAGGGAATTAAATGCTAAATTCGGACAAAGATCTCTCAGTAATTTTTGTGGTAGTATTTTCAACTAAAGTCTTTTTGTTAGAGATTGAATGAGTCTAGTTTTGTAAACCTTCCAAATTTTAATTTTTAATTTTAATTTTTATTATAATTAAATGTTAGTAAAAATTCTAATTCGTTCATGTACGTCAAAAAGGTAGTTTAAATGTATAACATTCTCGGTTGAAAACCTTATATCGGGAAAAGTTTGTGTTGCAAAATAATGAAATCATTAAATAAGAACGTAATTCAAATCTAATCGCTTAAAACCGAATAAACACTCGTATTCCACGTTAAATTCCAACATATACACGCTAGATTTCAGAAAACGCATTAAATCCTTTTCATTTGCATTAAATTATGTTAAAATTTACTTTAAAACGTTTCGAATTCGCAATTCTTTCGTTTGATGTAGGATTTGAGGAGAATAGCGTCATATAAATTTTTGCGACAAGTGACATTGGTGGGGGAATAAATAAAGGATCAGTTCGCCATTTGCTGTTGTGACTCCATGGGGTCAAGATCTCTTCTCCTGTGTGCGGGTGTGTCGTGTCAACTGTGAACCGGTCCGTGCTGCTTGGAGGTTATGTCAGGGTCGATTTATTCAACAAAACTTTTGTGTTTTTTCATTAATTAAAAAATTTGGACCACTATTTTAATTAAGTTTAGTGAAACTTTTTCCGGTAATAGTCAGAAGCATTATAATTTGAAAGAAATTTTCCTGTAATCGTCTCAAGATGTCGAATTTGTTATTAATTTCAGTTAAACTTTCTTGAAAAATCGTTAAACTTTTTTTGACTATATTGAAATTCTCCTAGTTTTGTTTCCAATTTGTACAAGTTCAGTTAAACTTTTTTATCAAGTCATTACAATTGAATTTAAAATTTATTAACAATGTTTCACGTTTACAATATTTGTTTATTTAGTTTCTTTGTAGGTAGTTTTATCTATTTTAGGCAGAAGTAGTTTTGAGTGGTTTTTAAGATTTTTTAAGGATGAGTTGTTGTTTGTTTGATGTATGAATTATGGAACAGCTAAAAAAAGGGAAAACTAACTATGCAGCTTACGTCTAGCATGAGGGGAAGGTGCATAAGCTTTGCTCCCAAGCTTGTTCAGATTAAGTTGTCTGGCGAAAGATATTTGTATAGATGGATTAATGGACCTTGAATGCCTCTAACAATAGAAATGTTTTTTAATGTGTGTGAAAGGGTGGTTAGGTCATATAATTTAATTTTAAGTAGTTTTAAGATTTTTCAAGGATAGGTTGTTATGTGTTTGATATATGAATTATGGAACAGCTAAGAAAAGGTATAACTATGCTGCTTATACCTAGCGTGAGGGGCAGGTGCACTACCTTAGCTACAAAGTTCGTTCAGATTGTAATTGTCTGGTGAAGGATGTTTGATTTTATGGATAAATGGACCTTGAGTGTCTCTAACTAATTAAATGTTAATTTATTTGTGTGAAAGGTTGCTTTGGGTAAATAATTTAATTTTAAGTGGTTTTTAAGATTTTTCAAGGGTAGGTTGTTGTGTGTTTGATATATGAATAATGGAACAGCTAAAAGAAAGGAGAAATACACCGCTTATGCCTAGCACGAGGAGAAGGTGCATAACCTTAGCTCCCAAGCTTGTTCAGATAGTAGTTGTCTGGCAAAGGATGTTTGATTTGATAGGTAAATGGACTTTAAGTATCTCTAACGAATGAAATGTTTTTTGATGAATGTGAGAGGGTGGTTTGGGCATATAGTTTAATTTTAAGTATATTATAAGATTTTTCAAGGGTGGGTATTGGTTATGACTAATGTATGGATATGTTGCAACATATTCTAGGTCGGTTGTTGTCCAATCTATGTGAGTAGATAGAGAGTTGACTGTTTAGATTTATTTTTAAAATTTGAATAAATTTTAATTAAAATTTTAATAATTTTGTTAGTTTTAAGTATTTTTAGTAGTAGTAGTAGTAGTAGTAGTAGTAGTAGTAGTAGTAGTAGTAGAAATAGTAGTCGAAGTAGTGGTGGTAGTAGTAGTAGCAGTATGGCTATTCACAGTGTGACATATCATCTTCAACATTGAAATCTAAGTGCATGTGAGTGTGTTGTAAGCAGTAATTTGGCATGTGTGAGTATCTGCAAATATATTCCCGGATGTGACAACTTAAAAGAACGCCTTCAGTGTGTGTCTTTATAACCTCCTCCTGAGATTTTAAATATTGTATATATATATATAGTTAGGAAATAGACGACCTCCACAATAATCTAGTTTGTAAATTTATTTTTTAATCATTTCTGTATATACTTTTGTATTTGTTGTTTTCTAATGTAACATGTGTAAGAGGATGTACGAACGATGAACATAACTTTGAAATTGAAATTTGAAAATATAGTAATAGATATTTTGTTGCACATATTAACTCGTTTTTTTTTTCTCATAATGTGTTTGAAAATGTTAGCTAATTTAGTTATTAAAATGTTTGAAAATGATACCCTTTTTCGTTAAAAATTATTGTTGTATGTAAAATGTCTTTTACTGTGTAAGTTTTTTAACATATGGATTATCTTGAATTTTTTTTTTAATTTTAACTTGGTTTGGATTATTAAATCGTTGATAAATATTTGTTGTTTATGTTAACTTTTTTATCATAAAGTGTTTCTTGTAAAGTAAATTTTGTATGAGAGTGTTTAAATATTTAGATTTTTAAGGATAAATTTTGAAAAAAATAATTTAAAATAAAAAACTTCTCAGTGTTAAAAAAGAGTAATGTGACTTGTTATTTATTAGTTTTTGATTCCTCATATCACTAGTTTTTTAAATATCTTGTTTTGTAAATGATGAGTGGATAAAATGTTATGTTACTAAAGAAAAGTTTGAGAAAATGTTGGTAAACATGAATAGAGTGGGTGACTAGCAGTGATAGTGAGCTTTTCAGATTTGGAGCTTCAAAAGATATTTAACTCAGGTATCTGGGTGCTTGCTCACTTTCACGAGAAATGCAAGAACCTTGTGAGGGAGAAAAAGTATTTGTTTATTATTTTAACCAACAATTCCACTAGGGAAATTAAATAAAAACCACCATTTAAGGGCTTAGGGGAAATATAATTGCAAAAGTATTTTAACAAATTGGATGCCTGTATGAATAAATTTGAAACAAAACAAAGGAACTCATAACATCTTGAGGAATCTTCCATTGGCCAAAGCTTAGCACAATGGAGACACAAGAAAAGGAAAGTTGTCTGACAAAAATACCTTTTCAGAGCCAGGTATAGGAGCTCTTAGCATAATACCTAGAAGAATATTCCCAGCTGACCATCTCTACAGCAGCAAGAGTTGAAGTTCACAGACTTATAACAGAAATATTTTATCTCACAAAACAGATTACAACTTTGGCTGTGAATCAACATGCTGCTAAAACACAATCATATTTTACACATACGTAATCAGCTCTGAACAATTTTAAAACAAAACTTGTGTTAAAAATCTGGGTAAGTTTTTTCTCTGCATTTACGTAATTGTTTTCCTTTTTACATCGAGGAAGACGTGATTAAATTTGTTGTGGATAATAACTAGCTTGGTTGGGAAATATAAACTGGATATTTTTACTGATAAAATGTTCAGTTAATTTATATCATTTCATTCTGCTGTTTGAAATATATATTTAAACATTTTCTGGTCTGTTCTTTATACATTTGGCATATTATAATTTCTCTTGTGGGTAATGTTGCCTATTTGGAAACAGTTGTTGTGTATTCAACTCTCTTTTCGTTCATTTGCCTAGCGACCATGCTCCATGTCCTAGTCCTGCTTATAGGTCTCTGCAAATCCTATACTAACAACACTTCTTCAGTAACCTCGCCCCTGGACAGACCTATATTAAAATCATTTAAGGTATGTGTAGAACTGACAGGCATCATGTAGTTGTGTTCGTTTGTTATACTTCTCTAACATCAGCTGTTTAATTAATTTCAAAATGTATATCTAATCAGACGGGGTGAATTTAATTTTAAATAAAATGAAATTTCACATAAATACACACTAGTACAACCTCACAGCTGGACGGATTTATATTAAAATAATTTAATTTCTTTCCATAGCTGTGGTATGTTTAAACACTCATATATTTCTATACAGACCTTCGAACCGAATGGATGTGTCGTGCTGCTACCCTCTCCCAGCCTAGCATTACGTGTAAGCGAGCTCAGTCATGAAACATCTTCCCAAGTGAACAGATGTGTTTCTCATACTCCTTGTGTAATTTCAAGTAGTGTAATTTATATTGATACATAGAACTTGCTACTGTACTTGTGTTCGTTTGAAATATATTGTGGTAATATTTGTTTAAAGACTCCTAATTCCTCTCATGTAATAAGTCAGGGCTGTTATTATTCATATGGAATAATCGTTTACACTTAATATACACCATGCAAATTGTATCTTTCGGAGTCATATATCTCCCACCACCACCGTCTATGACAACCAAAAAAACACTTATGCCACTCTTGCACAAAACTCAACACATATATGCCCTATACAATATACCACTCCCCTCAGTCGAGTATTATCCGTCAGACAGACAACATCGCTCCCCTATTTACGCCCCTGCCCCAACACACGACCACCTCAGTACCACGACAGAGCTCAGAGCATCAACATCTACCAGATTTGCTCCCTCCCCAAAAAAAAAAGAAATAACGAAAATTAAGTACACCAAACTATACCCTTATCACAAATATTTTGATTAATTCATTAAATTAAATTAATTGGATCAATCAATCAAATTTGCATCACATTTTACTACAAAAAAGATCGGATTAAGGATTAACTATTCTTGATCGGATTAAAATCTGATTAAGAATTAATCCGATTAATATGTTATCAAAGGGGTCGGATTAAGAATTAATCCGATCAATTCGATATGGAATGGTTAATTCGATTAATCAAAAGCGGCGTCCTTTTGTTTAGAAACCCCCACGCCCCTACTACTGTCCACGTACAAACATATCTTGAGTATGTGGTCTACTTTTTATGTCACTTCTTCTGACCATATTAAAACATTTCCGCTAATGATAACCTCGGGTGCATGCAACGGGAGTGAAAAAAAAAATGTTAATGGTTACAAAAACTGTTTGGTTGGTAATTTCCATGGCGAAATTTTGCTGTTAGTAAAAAACAGATTCTGGTGCTCACTGACACATATACTGACTAAGTACAAAAGTCGTTTAGTGATCACTAACATATTTGATTATCGAAAAAAGTTTTTTGGCTGCCACGAAATATTTAATTGACTGCAACAACATCCATGTTATCCACAGTAAAACATTTTGTTCCTACTGCAAAACTAAGTAAGTAATATTCTGCGCATGCGATCTAGCAAATTGGAAGTGGCCACCTTTTTACTGGCCACAATGCCGTATTTGTGTGTGTTCGGTTTTTTTGCAGCAGGTTATGAACTAATTCATGAGGGATATTCTTAAGTAATTATGAACGGATTATATCATTCCTTTATTCCAAGTAAGTAAATGTTACACATAAATGATTCCAGAAAATTGACTTTCCCTGAGGTGAAGTGTGGAAGCCTAGTCGTGTGTGCCACTTATTGGATTTCTGCTATATGCATGCTGAAAATAACGCTGTTACGTCGAGCAAATTAGCCTAATGTTAACACAATGAGATCGCAGTTGCTAGGTCGAAGTTTCGAATAGCACTCATGAAGACTTTGAATTTAGTGTGTAACTGTTGCAAAACCATGCCTACCTACAAAAGCCCAAAACCCACAAGAAACCGTTGTGAAGCTCACCAACCAGTAGGGGAGACCGGGGTTAAAAGTTGCAGTTGGTTCTACAAACAAGCACGAGAGCGCAGCACCTCGCCATTCCTACGTGGTGTGCGTCTTGCGTGAAGGCAGGCAGCAGCGGAGGTTAGTTTTGTCTGTGTGTGTGAGGACGGAGTTATTTTACAGTTATTGTTCTGTCAGGGCGGAAGTAAAATATACTTTCTTGGCGTGAAGTCGTCCTGCACGAACATCTTTCAAAGTAGTGTATGGTTAGTATTACCATTCGAAATAGTTATTTGTGGGGTACATTTCAACTGTATGCAGTGACGGTTTAATTTTAGGCCCTTACACAATTGAAAACTTTGACATTTGACTTTAAGTTCGCTTTCCGACGTGTTGTTGCTTATGAAGCTTGACACAATGGAACTGTCAAAGGTAAAGTCAAGCACCCCTGACTTTGCGATTTCGAAAAGTTTAAATCTAAAGTCAAAGTCAAGCAGCCATTTTGCCGAGAATCTAACAGAGGTTAAGTGGAAAGTGTGTTATATTATTGAAGTGCGATTTTAATCTCGGTATATTAAACAAAGTTCGTCTTAAATTAAATAAATGGCAAACGAATAAAATTTGAAGTGGAAATATATGAATTGACATATTTTAATATATTAAACAAATAAAATCTTTGTTTTCAAATAAACATCTAATATAAAATTTAAGCCTTTTTTTTTTAATGAACGTAAAGTGCATTCCTGGATAATATCATTATTATTTTCATAATAAGATACACATTTTGATGAAGTTCGCAGAACCGATGTTCAACTGTCTGAACTCTGACTTTACAACTGTATTGTGTATTGGTGGCTTCGTCAGAGGAAAGGAAACGTAAAGTCAAACGCTCAAGTTTTCTATTGTGTAAGAAGCTTTAGTCTGGCAGTGAGCGCGCGATGGGAACATAAAATGGTGCCACGTGGAGCACGTTGTTACATGTAACTGGGGGCAAGTTGTTTCGCTGTAACAACTTGCCCCGCTCTACGAAAATTACTCTGATATTTTATATGGCAAGATTTATATGAAACAATTAGTCTTGACTAATTATATTTTTAATGCTAAATTGTCTGTTTGCAGCATGTTTGTTGTTACTAATTCAGTAGTTTTATGGGCTGTTCAGGGTCGGATGGACAATTATCTCGGATAGAGGCCTTATTTTAACACTATATATATATATATATATCTTTGTTTGTCCAGTATGCGTTCCTATACCATTCATCCGATTACGATCATCCGATTGCGATTAGTACAACCATTTTACAATAAGTGGCACAAGAGTCGTTTCAACAAATGAGTTTATTCTAGCTATTGTCTTACAAAAGACAGATGACGAATGTAAATGACCTACCTAATAAAAATATGACAGTTTGTTCCGTTTCAAATTTACAATATACGGGAACAGATCAGGGATTAGATTATTGATTGACATTTAATCTAAACAAACATTGTTTAATATTACTTTTGTAAACAAGACTAATTATTAATTTGTAACTCCACGTTACATTTAACTGCACTATCGTCTGAATATAGTTGATTTAGAGCAGACAAAGGATGTTTTATTTTGAGCAGACAAAGGATGTAACATCTTTTCATACTTTACCTAATATCCTAATCGCATTATATATCATTTCTAGGTACATTGTCTTGACGAACCCGGTATTTATAGAATAATAAAGGTATTTATAATATTACTATATTTCATATAGTTTAGCGGCAGTTCGTGTGTGACATAATAAGTGGTGTTGATTGTGAATTTATAATTGTCATCACAAAGCATTTCTTGTCACGTCTGACTGACTCACTTGCTAACTCACAGAATTCTCGACACACAGCCCGAACCGCTTCAAGCAATAGCGTGGAAATTTAGTGGCGACTTCCCCTTAGGATGCAGGCACCTACTAAGAAGAGACTTTTCGAAAGTTGACTTCTAAGAGCGTGAAAATATATTAAATGTGATTTGGAGAACTCCTCAACAGCTTATTAACACGATGAGATATTGTTCGGCTGTTGGCTTCAAAAGGTATAGTATGAAATACCTAAAGATAGCTTAGTAATTTTTTTTTTAATTCATCCCTTAAGAGGGGAACATGGATAAAATTGCGTTTTCGAGGACTCTTTAATAGCGCATTAACGTTATGTAGTTATTCTTTTTGCGTGATTACGTTTTTCCCGAATCTATCGTCAACATTCAAAATTCAATTACACCACTCGATTGACAAAAATTCTAACTTGATATCTGTGAAGTAGTTTCACCTCCACGTGGTACTGGAAGCGGTTATTACGTGGAATATATTCAGTTCTGCTTCATATGCAGATGTGCATGGCGATGCAGTTTTTTTTATGCTCTGTTCTTAGACGTCTGTACACCACAAACGCAGATCAAAAAGTTCATTTTCATTGTCACAACCAATCAGCGCAACGATGTATCGAAATATGTAAGGATACTAACACATTAAGATTCAGTCTAGTTCATTCTACAAATTTAAGCACGGGAAACAAAAATGTAACTCTACAGCTAATCCTATAATAACATCCATAATACAATATTACAACACAGTTTTTTCTTGTAATGTTTGATTAGAAAAAAATAAAGGAATGCCACGATAGTTTTCCATTAGTTAAAAACATTTACTATTCTGACTCGTGAATTGTATGTACGTAATACCCGTGTTCTCGATCAGTTTTCTGATCAAAACTGCACGTACGGTAAAGTGAGAACTTTTGAAAGCCCTCTAATTTGGAATAATAGTCAATAAATGTATTTTATATTAGCGTTAGATGTTAACTTCCGAGTGCGGTGCAATATACACGCTGTGTTTATTACTTACATGGCAATACTTATTTTAAAAAGTGGTTAAAAGATGAAAAATGACTGAAAGAAAAAAGTAACTAGGGTCTCAAAAGTGCTCACTTTACCTGTGACACGTTTAATCACACACGCTAAGAAATGTTTTAAGATTGAATGGAAATGATCCTCTTGTTAATAAGTGCAGAATTTCTTTCAAAAAAGGAGAAGAAAAAAACACTTTTTTTCAACTCACCTGTAAATGCCTGTACCATTGGCAAAGATATTTTTTATATCATATGTTTAGTTATGTCTTTACTCTGTAACGCATGTTTAATTGATTCAGAATCCTCTGGTCAATGGTTGTGTATGTTCTCACCATTTGCAGAAGGATACAAAACATGAAGAGAGAACAAAATAAGTAGAGTTTCCAAAAGTTCTCTTTTAGCCGGGAGATAAATCCGCAGTTGACAACTGTAACAATACATCCATGCTCGCATACACCTAATGTGGCCGCCGAACAGTGTTCACAGCTCCAAAAAAAAAAAAAAGATGTCTTATTAAAAATATTGTATTTGGCTGTGTTGGGGACACGGCCGTTTGTTTTGCGTGAATACGTCTACGTTAACGCGCTCGGACGCCTTCATATTTATTTTATGTTCCCGGCACCGCTTCACTCGATCATATGGAGTTTTATGGGTATCACTGGATTGCTTTTGAGATACCCTTTCCAACAGTATACGATTTATGTGTTTCAAATTGGCTTTTTTTTACGAGTATAGGCCGACATTGTGTTAAGTTTTCTTAATTTTTTTTCTCACTAAACTCATACAATTTCACCATAACCACGTCACAACGAATGTTTTGTACACGTAATTGATTGATCTTGACGAGAGCTGTCGATTGAAACTCAAACGAGCGTCGTAGCTTCTCCTAGTCAAAAGTTACATACACTACGCGGAAGTCATGAGACGCGGCGAAACGAACTCAAAATTGCCCCCCCCCCCCTCCTCCCTTCCCCCAAAACAGTGCGCGATGCTTCGCAGTTCTCAATCGACCTAACATATTCTTTGCTCCTTTGACAATCGAGTGGTGTAATTGAATTTTGAATGAAGACGATAGATTTGGAGCTTCAATGCCAAACTGTATCCCTCGATTTTGTTCTCATCGGATTTTCTATATTGCCTCCCACTATGGTTAAAAATCTAGAGATGTATTCATGTCAAAAACCGTCCAACGTGTCTGCTTCCGAATACCATTTAAGAAACATTTACGCGTTTGTATACGTTTTTCAGTTCCTCCATTTCTCTCTAAAGCATGTTTTTGCGATAGTGAAAATGGCTCAAACGTGTGTTTTCACTGTCTTTTCTTTTAGGTACGAATATTCCGGCCCAGGACATTAACAAAGGAACAGGCACGTGCATCAAACCTTCATTTTTTATTATTACGTCATAAAATGGCACGGACTCCGCAGAAAATCTCTTAGAGGCGCGTTATCGACGGCAAGACTGCACGCCAGCCAGATCGGTGCTTTGCGCGTAGAGGCGATGAGAGGAGTTAATGCGCATGTCTCGGTCGCCCCTAGCGCTCCCAAGCTTTTAGGCCTCAGACGCGCAAAATTTCTTCGACCAAGCGGTCATCTTAAGGTCATAATTCACATTTTTTTTATTTGGTTATCTGAAAGAGCTTTCAAAAAGTGCCCCCTTAATGTGGTTAATAGTTGTCAAATCTTTATAGTTTTCAAAATATAACACTGAAAAGTCTCAACTTCCAGAATTCTGAAGCATACTAGGCTTTGCTTTTAGATGTATTTTTCCAGTAAAATTGCATTCAATGCAATCTGTATGGTGTGCAGAACATACTGATTCAGTATGAGAGCGATTTATAAACAGGTGAGCTAGTATTGGCACTCTGAATATTGTTGAAAATAGGGATCAGACTTTTCGTAAATATATTTTCGTTCATTCAAGCGAAACTGTCAACAGTCATTTAATAAACAGTTTAAACCATAAACTATAGAGGAATTGTAGTATACGTTCCTTTCGTAGCTTGTAAAACAAATGCAGTATGCCGCGCTTAGACTCTAATTCAACTTCTTGAACCTGCCTATAACTCTCTTGTGTCGTAATTTGAGTGTTATATTTTGAAAACTATAATGATTTGACAACTAACAACTTCATTAAAAAAGCATTTTTTTGAAACTCTCTCAGATAAAAAATTAAAAAAAAAAAAATTTGAAATATGACCTTAACGATACACTCCGAACCTAACAGTCACGAGAACGATGCACATGTGGAGCCGCGGTGGGGTAGTGGTTAGACTGCTCGCCTTCCACCTAAGCGCTACGCTTTCGATTCCCGGCGGGGTCTTTCTCGCACGTGGGAATCGTGCCGGACGATGCCGCTTGTCGGCGGGTTATCTAGGGGTCTCCCGTTTCCCCCGCCCTTGCATTCTGGCGCTGCTCCATACTCGCCTAATTTCACCCTCATCGACTATGACCTCGTTGTTGAGATCAGCACAAACCTCACAACTCAACTCACTTGAGATGACAGAACGAGTTAGGATATAAATTCTAAGTTGTCAAAATTGGTGTAATTTCTTGCTTTTCCTTGATGATGAACTGAAAGTTTTCCTTCCTCTAGAAAACTAATTGATGCTAAATTTTTGCACATGTTGCGTTGGAACAATTTAGGTAAGTTACAATTTTGCGATCAATTAGCGTTTATAATGTTATGGCGTTTTCATGTAGGCCTATCTGTCTTTTAACGGTTGTCTGTTCGGCTGTACGAATTACGATTTTGTAGACTAACGATAGTTTTTGACCACGTAGTTCCATGATATTTGTATTGGTTCCATTTATGGTAGTGAATGTTGATGTACGACGTTTAAATGCTTTGAACAAGGCAGAGATGATATTACATATGTTTATATCACAGAATATCTTTCTCTTTGGGATGTAAAAACTGGTAATAAAGTAAACTGCATCAGATGTTTCAGTAATTTGGATATTTGTTTTACCAACAAATGGTAAACATAATAATCCACTGCAGAAATTAAAACCTCCGCAATCAGAAGAACTTAATATGCGTAGACGAAGAAACAGTAGTGTTCGTTTAGACCGCGCAAGACTTTTTCCTACTGATCGCCATGCTGAAAATTTTGGTCGATATTTTTTTTTACATACGTGAAGTCACGTGTTTAAATACACAACACAAATTGTTTCTTTCTGTAGAACCATGTATTAGGTGTAAAAGTGCGCTTGCCACATTTAGGTAAAATTATTAGTCCACGACACGAAACAACATATTTTAATGTGGGTTCGAACCGTATAATGCAAGTTTACTAACCAGACATCGTTATGTTGAGTACAGGTTATGTCTGCTTTGACCTAAAGTCAGCATAGGATACATTTTTTTTGCTGCTATTCTTTTGGGCATATGACGGCAAACATTACTTTGCAAAACATAAAGAAGAAAACTATATTATACGTGTTAAGTTCATGTGAAGCATCTCGCCAAAGTTCTAATCTTACTCTGGAGAAAATCAAACAAAGATTTTCCTTCAGAAGATTAGGTTTAGTTATAAAATTTGTGTGATAGTGATTAATACAGTACATAAATATGATTAGTATTAAAATATTTCAAAGATAGGAACTTTAACAACATACTTAAATATGTTTGTTGAAATAATTTACTCTAAAATAAAGTAAAATTTATTAGTTTGACAAAATATAATTTAATACGTAACTAAGGGAGATTTATAGCAAAGTCAGAAGAACGATATATTTTAACGACAGATATTATATACATTAGTCCAGTTTATCCTGAGTATAGTTTCTAGATCGTGATAGCATTATATTTGAAAAGTGTTAGAATATGGAGATTTGGAAAAATAAAATTGTAATGTGCAACAATAAGATTTATATACTTCTTTCTAATTGCAATATCAAAATTGCTAAGCAAGTCATGCAGGTTTGCAATGCTTGTTGGCGTTGTCTTATGAACGATTTTTATTGTAATTGAATTTCTTTATATATATATATATATACATACATACATACATACATACATATATAGACACACACACATGACAGATATTTTACAAGAAAATAAAAGATTATTTTTTAAAATTCAATAACTGCGCATTTCCTAAACGATGTCAGCCTAGTAAAGAGAACTTTTTTTTTAAATAAAGTAGTTTTAATTGGTAGCCTTGCTGGATATTGATGCAGAGCGCGGGTTTCCTGAAAAGGTCACTTCACTTCACTTCACTTCACTTTCCGAACCAACCTGATCTCGTTTAAGCTGTTTGGAGATTTTCACTTTCGCAATTCATCGATTTCACTGTCAAACACCGAAGACAAAGTTTCGCTACAGCCGTAACGGCTCTGAAACAAAGGCAATCGACTGGCTGTCAGCCCGAGGATTAAATTTCATCGGGAAAGTTGTCACACGCTCACAGCAGGCTTTGCCGGGTGTAAAAGAAGCAATAACTGTTGTCGAGTTACAAAAAATTACCAGAGATGTAGGAGACTCCCATGAATACACTAGGAAAAACCTCAGATGCTGATGTCATTGGTTCGGTTCTAATTACTGTGACTATATCAAGAGCAATTAATCATTGAATGTTCAACTTAGCAAGGAAACTCTACTCAAAAGTTCTTTGATAAAACAATGCAATATTGTTATTTATATCCGTATTACTATTGATACTAATTTAACATTTAAAACCTCGGGAATTTTATAAACAATTGCTGAGTTGAGAACTGAGAAATTTAGGTGGCTCTTAAAAACGATTCCTACAGCCAGTACTCGTATCTGTTCCACATACGACGTGTTTGACGAATGATCGGGGTCAATGACAATCTACGCAGACTCCCGTACCATCTCTACCAGTCTTTCCCTGTCCACTAATACACAGAGTGGTTCCTACACATCTTCCTCAAGTAACATTTTATATTAAAGTACGTAGACATTTTGAATTCTTTTTGGTCGAGTGAGTTTTCGCGGTGCTTATGCCGGGTTTTCCCTCTTTCTTCTTAGTTATAGGTTAACTATGGTAGTCATGGCCCCAATCGTAACCGTGGCTGCACAATCCCTCTCTGCTGTAGGGGCCTCGGTTGTTTGGTGGCCAGACTACTCGCCTCTCACCAAAGCGAGCCGGATTCGATTACCGGGTTCGCACATGGGAATCGTGCCGGACGATACCGCTGGTCGGCGGGTTTTCTCGGGGTTATCCCACGCTGCTCTATTCTCACATCACTCCACGCTCAACGACCCACAATACCTCGATGTCAAGGGCAGCCCAGATCTCTCCACACTCCTCTCTGCAGCGATGCATGCCTCCTTGTATGAATCCCTTCCCGTATAGGCGTACGACGCTGAGCCGCGAAACGCACTAAATTCCCGTCCCTAAATCGGATGCTCGCGTAACACTTAGATTAGAGAAGGACAGGGAAATAATTACGCTAAGGATGTCATGTCGTTCAGTCGTTTCCACATTGTGATCGGAGACATTGGCGACTATAGTAGTGGATGCTGCGCTCGGGTTGTTTGACCATTTTCGGCTGATGAACTTATCTCCACAGTCTGTGATGCGACGACAAGGACCAGAACCTTAATTACGTAACGCGCGGTCTTAGTTTGTCCACACTGTAAAAAATATAAAAATAATGGGAAAATTACCTGACAAGTGTAAAGTAATATTCGCACACTTGTGGGGGAAACACAGTTTTCCTTACGGGTGAGGTGAAATTGCAGCACTCTGGATTAAAATTCACGTACATGGTAGCGGTAAATCACATACATGGATGGGAAAATCACCTCACGACGCGTGCAACTCTTCAGCATTCTCAACCGGGGGGGGGGGGGGGAGAGAAACAATTATTTAACAAGCTAATATTCACGGAAGCTGTCACGCTCTTATCGTTGTATAATGGCGATAGCGTATCTGCCTGTCATGATAGAGAACCGTGGTTCGCGCCCACCCAGCAGCAATATTCGGGGATTTTAGTGATGAGGTTTCGGTTACTTTACATCAGAGGATATGTGTGATTTAAAAAATTAGCAGTACTAATACTGCAGCGCATTTTTAAATATAATCTTATTTTACAATATAGTTAATTTTCCCTTACTCGAATGGGATTTTTCCCCCACTCTTGTCAGGTACTTTTCCCGTACAATAAGGGGAATAGTACTTCACTTGTTATGTAAATTTATTCTACAGTTAAGAGGTAATTTTACCTTACATGTACACTCTAAATTCGCAGTGAAAATGGCTCCACTTAGAATCAGTGAAATTTTTCACATCACTAATTCAATCAGCGTAATTTTGCCACTGAAACAACCACTTTTTTTTTAATATAAGGGGAGCCATTTTCTTTGCAAATCAGTGGTTTTCCACGGATTCGAATTTAGAGTGAGAGGTAAGTAGCTTCCCTTACACATAAGGAAATTTTACTCCAAATTTGTTTACAGTGGCATATAGGCAATAAACATTGTCAGAACGATTGGTACTGTACATGACCAGCCTGACGGGCTATACGTCGGGTCGATCAACCGCTATCATGCAAGCACACGATACGGTCCTTTCACGATGGACGCAGATGTCAATACTCCACTTTCAGCCAACGGCTTGGCATCCTCTGTGGTTACACACACTTGACACCAGCAACGATTGTAGGCTCGCTCTCGCTTGTATGACATAGAGCCCTCTGTCGCGTGCTCCTGTGATGCCATTCATACGTCACTACGATCATCTACACACCTACTAGGGTATAGCTGGTGAGAACATGTTCGATTCCTGTGACAGGTCCATATGAATGTTTCACTTTCTCTTTCTAGCATTGTATGTAGTTGGAAAAACATTTCCTTCAAATAATCATATTTCTTTCTCTTTCGCATCCTAAATGGTAATTATAAATAGTGTAATTGATGCTTGGATAAATTAATGGCGATTTCTTAATTATTGTCGTCTTTATATATGTTATAAAATGTAAATTATTATTTTTCCTATATTTTAAGTTAAAAAAAGACGTAATATTGCTAAAGGAGATTAGAATTTAATTACGAAGGCAGTTTACTTCACGAGGGAAAAGTATTTATTTGGTCACTACAGAAAACGCATCAAAGGGTTGGAATTTAACATCTTATTTTAGTCAATCACGATTGACAGTAAGTTAAAGGCAGGTAGCAAACAATATATATAATATATATATATATATATATATATATATATATATATATATATATATATATATATATATTTCAATTTGGTAGCTAAGCAGAAGTTAAGAGAGTATTCTTTTTGACTTCTTACAGGAAATACTGGGTGAGAATTGTGGTCTCCTCAGGACTGGGAAGAACGTCTCGAACTGGTGTTACAGCAATGACACGGGCAAGAGAATGAGAAGTCTTAGGCATAGTTAGTTGTGTTTGAATTATTTGTTCGTCCCGCGCCTCATTAGACCTATTCTCGTTCTAGCATCTCATACTGTTGAACGCGAATCAGATACGCCAGTCCACTGTAAACAAACGTATATCGGTTTCCGAATATACATATATGCATAAAATTTCTTGTTTCTTAAATGTCTCCCTGACAATAATAACAAAAATAAATATAAAATTACTAACGAAATATCTTTTTAAATATCAGACGTTACACGGAATAAGAATGATTTGATCCGCGGTAAATATGAGCTATCCAACAACTGGCGCAGAGAAGCGCATGAAACGCACACCAGCCGATAACTAAATAATATGAAACGTAGATTAATATTATAAATCTGCATTTCATCAACATGTATAGGCTATTCACGGTAAAGTGAGCACCTTTTATGGCACTGCTAAATCTTTCCTTTCAGTCAGTTTCAATATTTCCGCCACTTTTTGAAATAATTTTTGCCATAAGACTAATAAACAGAGCATATACATTTCGTCACAAAAGTATACGCCTGAGGCTGCAATTGAATACATTTATAAGGGCTGATGCCCGTTGGGAGGGCCTTGAAAAGTGCTCACTTTACCGTGAATAGCCTATACAATGACTGCCATAGCACTCTCTTCAAGACCCGAAGTCCGAGAGAAGTTCGTGATCACCGAGCCACATCACACATTGGGGGGGGGGGGGGGGGAGTGTAGCAACGAGAAGGAATGGTTCGAAATGCACGTAATTTGGTACACACACAAGCATACCGCCGCTGGATGTGTCCACCAACGTTGGGAGTTGAAGTTGGAACAGCGGCCTGAATAAATTAGTTGTTTAACCACAAGTATAGTGGTGGTGATGGAGGACGTGTGCGGAGTTTTAGAAGGTTAGTCAACACAGTGCTCACAAAACTCAGAGTAGGCCTCGCAGAAGCATTATAGGCTGTTCACGGTGAAACGAGCACTTTTGCTTTAAATCTACTTGTATGTACGTAGCGTATTCCTCCTCCTTACGTGAAATTAACATTGCAATGGGCCTCCTCGCCTTATCCATGCGTCGGGCAAGTGGAACTATGAAATTATTATTTAAAAAATTATTTTAAAAATCTGCTTATTTTTCACTTCGGTGCATTAAATAAACTTAAAGCGAAATAAATCATTTAGGTTATTACAAATGGTTATCTAACACTTCTCATTCGACGTTAAGATATGGAACTACTTCACATTCATCGTTACCAACTTTACTAGGGCATGTCACTCAGTGAGCGCGTTAAAATATATGCATGAAGGGGCAGTGACTTTTTTTCTAAGGTTGATTTCAAAAGTTTTTACTTTATCGTAAACAGCCTTTAGACAGCTTTACCAACACTTGGTGAAGTTTGATCAGAGTCGTAATGTAGCCTGCATGAGACCAAGTGGACGTATGTGTGACTTTCCGATCTCACAGTGCACGATGCTGGAACCGATTAATACATGAGGGCACCCACACCCGCCGTGGATTTTCTGGTCGACCAAGGCAGACCGCTCTAAGGGAAGTGGATTATAGTGCGGACGATTGGGTGGCCCTTGACAACGAGGTCTTGAGAGCCGAAGAGGCGAAACGAGGTGGATATTGAGCGGTGAAGGAATGCCAGCCTGAAGGGGGAGCGGAAGGAAGATCCCGAGATAACCCGCCGACTAGCGGCATCGACCGGCACGGTTCCCACGTGCAAAATTCCGCGAGTGACCCCGCCGGGAATCGAACCCAGTTCGCCTTGGTTGGAAGCGAGCACTTAAGGCCACGCTCCTTCTTTTCTACAGCTTTTGCGATGATTAATTTTTTGTATCCAAACGGGAACTAATTTTGTAAAACCCTCTTACGATTTTGTTGCAAATTATTTACATTATGTAGTCTAATTTTTCAACACAAAAATCTGCATAGTTTTAACTAATTTTTAAATAAACAAAATTTTAGTAAATTAATTAACTGGATAAAAGTATGCACTTTTTATGTTGGAAAAATTAGACTACATATTAAAATCAATTTGTAACAAAATTGTTAGAGGAAGTTACAATATCGGCTCCCGTTTTGGCACAAAAATTTAATTGTCGCAAAAGGTGTAGAAATGAAGGATCGTGGCCTTAAGCCTCTACATCTGAGAAAGATACACTTGACATTGAAGGCTGCCTTACCTTTATTTTAAAATATTTCCTTTTCAGCAGGTGGGACCGAGATACTGTAGTGGTTAGACCACCCGCCTCCCACCAAGGCGACCCGGGTTCGATTCCCGGCGGCGTCACCCTCGAATTTTCGCATGTGGGAATCTTGCTGGACGATGCCGCTCGCGGATTTTCTCAGGGATCTCCCGTTTCTCCCACCCTTACATTCCGGCGCGGTTCCATTGCTTCACCCTCATCGGCTCTTAAGACCTCGATGTTATGAGCCACCCAAATCTCATCTTCGCCCTTTTCAAAAGGAATTTAAAATAATCTTGTCACTTAATGTCAAGGTTTTGCTCTCGGCGTTCAATCATAAGACCGTCTCAAACTGCTTTTCAATCGTTCGCAAATGCAGTTCACACAAACACAAGTGTTGATCATGAGCTTGATACCACAATGATTCACGAGTAATTATTTTTCCAGGCTCTCATTTTCATCGATGAGTTGAGATCTTCTTCCGCAGTGCAGTTTCGCCCCTCTGGAAGAATCCTTGCCGCATTTTAGGACCTTGGGGGTGAGGTGATGGGGCGAAACATTTCCCTGCTAACAACCCTCACTTTGATCTTCTTTCTAGGCACTACCTCCGCGGGTAGAGAAAGTCATTCCCTTGGCAACGAATTTCGCGGTGTGAAAGAAATCTTCAAACACACACACACACGAGAACTTGGAGCACTGATGGCCACGGAGAGCTCATTCCAACCATGCAGTTCGCCAGAACTTTCATCTCGGAAGGTAGTTTCACCCTCCTATTTTTTTCCCTTCACGTGGGTTTACGTCAAGCTGAGAAAGAGTTGGGGCACTTCATGCAGAGGATGCGAAACTCAGAAGGTCACCACTAGTCCCAAACAACCTTCACGTATGAAGTCCCGCGGACAAATCTTTCTCGCTGAGATATGAGTGTGAAGTACTTGGGTACAGGTATAAACTGTTCGCATTTTTCCCACTGTATGAAAAATTTGCTTCGCCATGGCATCATGGCTTCGTAATGGAAAACTTACGAAATTTTACGGAACATAATCTGTTACAAGCAAAATGTTACCCTTACGGACATACAGCAGAGAGAAGCCAAAGGAAATGCATTGTATCTGCAAGTTTAAAAATTATAATTTTAATGCAAATTTAGGACAGGGGACGATTTAATCACATATATCTTAACTTAATTTACTAGGGTTATACAAGAAAGCATGTCCCTTAATATATAGCAGTTACGGTCAGGATATTTCACAAAAAAATATATATATATAATAACATAAGTATAAAAAATTTGTGATACTAAACATAATTAGGAAATAACCGAACACGTCATATATAATGTGATTTTACAGAAGCTCGATTCAAACCTTTAATATACTGTAAATAGACTATAGCACGCTTATCTCCCATTCGGTAGGACGCAGGTTTGACTCTTGCCAGCCTGCATTTGAGGGGTTCAGGGAGGGGGTTGATTTACCCAGGCTAGTCTTCCCATTTGAATTCGATACAAGACAAATGTTGAGTCAGTGCAATTTCTTAAAACATGGTTTTTATCATGTTGTGTAAGTGTCGTTGCACGTTCCTGTTCACGGGGCTTTGTTTACCAACAACGCGCTGTTCAGCATGTAAATATTTCAATAAAAAGTAATATTTTCACTTCGCACAAAAGTGTTGGTAACTCAGCAAACATTATTTTAGGCAGTAAAAGTTAGGTGGATTTATCGTCGCCTCATTGCCTTTGACGTCGACCATTCAATATATATGAGTGGTCTTCTTCTGCCTTGCTCTTTAAATGCCGTGCTATAATTGAAACAACCTTTACCATAACCATATCCACTATCTACCAACAATTAATTGGGCACTTGTCCACAATGTTTGCTCGGTGGTTGTCACCCAGTTAGAATCTTGTAGCGCCACCTTTTGCGGCTATAACAGCAGCCATCCTGTCTGGCATGCTCTCTTAGAGTGTTTGCAGGACATCCACGGGGATTCGTCGCCATTCCTCTTGCAACTCATTCCATGAGTTGAGCAGTGGATTTTGGTCGCGCCTGACGAGCCCTCACCCGGCGATCCAATTCGTCCCAAAGATTTTCTGTAGGGTTGAGGTCGGGGCTTTGGGCGGGCCAGTCCAATCGGCGAACATTGTTGTCGGCGTACCACCGCATAGTAGTCCTACATGGAACCTGGCGTTGTCATCCTGGAAGTAACACGAGTCCATTCCGTAAAAACGCCACAGTGTTGGGAGCAGTTAATTATCCAGAATGTTACAATAGGCCTCTGTGTTCATGCTACCACGGACAAATACCAGCGGTCCTACGCCGAAGGCCGTGAAACACAAGTAAACTGACGTACTGAATTACCTATCTTCATTGGTGCCCAATTACTTTTTGGTAGGTAGTGTACATGTCCATAACCATTGCCATAATGAAAACCTTGTGCTAGAATTTATATAATAAAGTCGAATGTATTCGTCTGTTGGCCATTAACTTTTCGCTTCCGTGTTGAAGGAACATTGCAGCGAGCGCAGTGTATATGCTGCTCGCCGTCCACCAAGGCAAACCGGGTTCGAATCCTGGCAGGGCCACTCCCGTATATTTGTAAGTGATAATTGTGCAGAATCATGCCGCTGGTCGGTGGGTTTTCTCAGGGTTCGCCCGTTTCCCTCGCCTCTGCATTTCACCGCTGCTCAATGCTCACTTCGTTTCAGTTTAATCGGTTGTCAAGACCCACGATGTTAATAGCCATCAAAAACTATCCATTCCACACCGTATTGAAACATTTATGACTAGTTATTTGAGTCATCACTTGTGTAAGTATGCCAACTTGTATATTTCGACCTCATTATGTAGACATATCGTAAAAAAACATTCCTGATGGATACAGATTAAATATTCTAGCTGTTGCAATTCTGATTTCCACAAACCTCGTGCTTTAAAAAAAAAAAAAGTACAAATGAACAAATGTGAGTCAACTCTATATTTATCTTCGTGACTGTAAATGTACTGTTGTGAAAGTGAATTTGACGTGTGGTTTCTGCACAGGTTCTTGCACAAGAAAGTTAAATGTTCGCAAACTTCGTAAGCAGCTATGCATTGGTAATGTTTATAAGTATTAGAAATGTAGGTTGTATATAGTATAAAATGTAGGTAATGTATTTTTACTCACAATTGTTTACATTATACCAAGGCTGTATGTTATCATTTTGATTCAAATATTTTTGCACCTTCCAGACTGAAGCAATTATAATATTTACTTGGACCTATTTATTTTGAATTTTGGTTTGTTTATAAATTTTAAACTAGATCAATTTACACTATTTTAATTAATTTAAAATTTTTAAATTCTTCTGTGTGGATTTCGATACTACAGAAGGCTACTGGATCATAATTTTAATCGCTGTACTTATTTAGGAAGATAGGACTTTTATTTATTACTCCAAGGCTGTGCCTGAACATTTTCAGCTATTTTCCCATAGAAAAAATGAATTGAACTAATTGGTCTGTGCCGACTACGACAGAGGACATGATGCTGGGGGCGGAGATTATTTTCGTTGACCTGGGAGCTTCCGTATGTAAGCCCTGGAGGGGATTGCTTCTACCCCAGGACTTTTCAAGATGGGCGGACATGCTTAAGAGTCTGTTTCCGAACCCGGAGGAAATACAGATATCGTCGCAAGGTTTTCGACTGTAGCTGTTTGGAGAGCGGGTCCAAGGTGCGATGAAGAGGGTCCGATCATGGAAGATCCACCGGCAATTCCTAATGAAAGGTAATCTGATATGTGCGGCCAGACGCTATCAAGTACGACTTACCCAACGCACGATGTCCAAACATGAATTCAGCTTAATGAATAATTACAAGGGGTAATACAAATTTAGGAAATAACTTTATGGCGTTTCCCAGTTAACTAGAACTTAATATTAATTATTGCTTTTTAAGACCTTGTTGAAATTTTGCAGAACATACCAGCATACCAGTGATCCGAGTTAAAATTTTAGTTCAAGTTTTGTGTTCATCGATTGAGTTAACTAGCATGGCAAGCGGATTGTTCATTGGTTCCAGACTTTGAAAATGATAGATACAGCTTACCAATTCTTGTTATACATAAATTGGTGATCTTCGTGTAAAATGTAAGAGGGTAATTAATTCATTAATACGACTACCATACAAAATACACAAAGGTTTTCCTATCATCTGACTGCAGACAGTTTGATCATTAGAAAACTGCGTATAATTACGTATAGTTGCAATCTTTGAGTGTGGGGATTGAAAATCTGAATATAAAATTGTTAATGATAGTCTTCTGTTTGTGTAGTGAGTAAATATTATTTCAGTGCCTTTGTTGGTGTCGTTATAAATTTTGACTCGAGCAACTGTCAATGATATCAGTTGCACTGAACGTGTGTTTGAAACACGTATGACGTTATGTCGTGATCAGGTTGAGTCACGACACTATAGTTCCTCTTTGGCTGGTGTGTGCTTCCAGAAATATAGGCATTGTCTTATATGATTTGTAACAATAATTTTATCATTACATTTACAAGGTCGACTCTTATTTCCGTTAATTATTCAAAAGTAATTTCAGAATATTTTCATGGTCTAGTTTGGTTTTGTATAAGTACTCAGACAACACATTACGTTATCCTACCGAATATTCTGAGGCCGTAACTCCTTAGTATATAAATACGTCACGAGCCATAATATTACTTATAAAAATTCTCCATAGTATCAAACACCAACGTACAGAAGGTATTCAGTTCTCGCTGGTATTGATGTGGTTATCATAACACGTAACGGCTGTACGCCAACGTCAGGAATGATAATAAGGCCTCGAAAAAACTGTTCATTGTTAAATGAGTGCTTTTTTAACTCAGCAAAAATGTCATTGTCCCCACCAGCATATATTTAAAATAGTACACAGGCTGGCGTGCGTGCAGTTAAGTTGGTAGCAACGGAAGGAAGGTAGTTCCTAAGTTCAAAAAAAAGTGTTAGGTAAATATTTGTGAATCCTGATACCAACTATTTTGCTTTCTGTTATTTTCAGTGCGTACAAGTATGAAAATTAAGAAATGTATAAAGTATTTACTGTTATAACACACTAACGTTTCTGAAAAATACTACACCAAGAAGGATACATGTGATTGAAAGGAACTATATACCACATCTTAGGTAAATTACTATACACAATTGATTAGGATTACATAACTGTACATGATCTCTGTCCTTGAGAATTTAATACGGTGTGAAGCCCCCACGCACTGCAATCTGAGACCCTAAACGTCGTGGCATGGAATCAAAGAGGGCTTGTGCATGTTCCTGGGGAATATCCCTCCACGCGGTTTGTATGCGAGTCCACAAATCATCAACAGTGGTTACTGGAGGACCGTGACAAACAAGTCGCCGACCAACCATATCCCAGACATGTTCGATGGGTGACATGTCAGGCGAACGTGCAGGCCTGGGAAGCAGTTGTACCCGTAGTTCATCGAAAAAATAGTGCACATTCCTCGCCGCATGTGACTGGGCATTGTCCTGCTGAAATATGGCATGTGGAATCGCCTGAAGAAGGAGCAGTACCTCAGGCTCTAAATCTCCCTAGGAATCGAGACCACATGCTGTATCCAATGGCGCCCCACACCATCACACTTGGCATAGGTCTGCTATGCCACAACACAATGCAAGCTGTCAAATTGCGGTCACCACGAAAGCATCTAACACTTCTCCAGCAATCACTGTAGCACAGGTTGAAGCGGGGCTCGTCCGAAAACACTACATGTTACCACTCAGCACGCCAGCGACGGCGTTCACGTGCCCATTGCAGTCTGAGGCGTTTGTGGTTTCTGGACAATAGAAGTCGACGCAATGGCATGCGTGCCACCAGTCCAGCCCGCAGCAGATGGCGTTGAACTGTCGACGCAGACAGGTTCACACCCATTGCAGTGCCCCAATGTCGAGCCAACACTGTGGACGAGGCTGTACTGTCCGTTACCGCCATGTGGACAAGATGGCAGTCATCCTGTGTTGTGGTCACATTGCGTAGTCCAGTACCCACTCGTAGCTGCGTACGACCCTCATCTATCCACTGGTTCCCCACACGCATCACTATCGTAGTAGCTTGCCCTGCACGAGCCGAAATATCACGGTACGACAAACCCGTTTCCCAGCGACAGACCATTCTGCCCCGTTCGAACTCACGCACATGCCGATATAGCGCCCTATGACGTCGACGATGCATACTGGCACTTGCTTTCACTTCGTTTGACGCCTCTTGACAAAGAGGTCTTGAGAGCGCTGGACTGCAAGGACGGGGGAAACGGGACGTCCCCGAGAAGAAATACCCACCGACCAGCGGCATTGTCCGGCACGATTCCCACTTACAAAAAAACCGGGAGTCGCCCGGCCGGGGATTGAACTCGGTTCGTCTTGGGTGAAGGCGAGTGGTCTAACCGCTCAACCACCGCGGCCCCTTCGTCGTTGGTGTTTCGAATGTCTACCTGGAGCTGTTTTCTGCGTTTGAAGCCAAGAAGCTCGGGAGCGATAAGGGCGACGCTGCCACGCACACCAAGTGCATCATCACCACTACGTGTAGGGCTCTGAACTGCCGTGCAATGTTCTCGTCGTGCTGCCAGTACAGTACCCACGGGACTTTCAGGTGCTGCCCTATCATTTAATTGCTGGTAAGTCTGTGGAAAAGTTCAGTGGAGGTCCTTACCGTATTTTTCTATGTATCAGATACCAATATTATGATTAGAGACCCGAGAATTTCGCGATTTCATTTCTAGACAAGTTGGAATTCACACACATGTACGTTCGTGTTACGTTTGTAAATGGTCGACGTGTTTTTTGACTCCTCCTAGAGATAAATGTGCCAATAATAAACATATAATAAATTTTGTGCCCAACAACCACATTTTACTACCACAATAATCAACCAATAAACAGTTAATATCTGTATGAGAGTATATAAGACTGTGAAGTCTAGCCTACAGGTCAATGCGATCGCGAATTTCTCGGGTCTCTAATTATGATGTACAGCATTTTGAATTAAAAAAACTTTTCTAACTATGTTGGAGTGTTCTGAACAGGCGGTTCTGTGTGCGCGAGTAAGTACTCAACATGCCTCATTTGATGTGTGTCATATTTTGCAGATCAACACATTGGACACACGTTTAATATTTCAGCGGATAAACGTTTACATCAAACAATTTGCAACACAGTTAAAAAAAAATACACTAGAGACAAATACCGGACAGCTTGAAGATTTTTGAGAGAAAATACAGCGATTTTATCACCTCCAGCCAGCATACAGCAGCATCTCTGTTTAATTGTACATTCCAATGATAGTAAAGTTACAATACCAACATGGTGGATATAAGGAAGAAACTTTCTTCTCTCTATGGAGAATTTATTTATCAATGGCTAAAAATTAGACTACGAAAATTAATTTATTATATGCCAAATGTTTAGAAAGTGGAAAATATTTTCTAACAAATGATAATTATTGTGAATTTTGAAATATTTCTGAAGAAATAATAATAGTAACACCTCTTGCCACTAGGTTTTTTTCACACACTCGGCTATGCTATTTATATAGCACTGTCCGGTATTGGCAGGGTTGCCAGATTGGGCGATTTTTCACCGTTTAGTCTATTTCAAGGTAAAATTTGCTACCAAAAATTACGAATATGCGACTATAGCAATTTGGGCGATTTTTGTGACGAATTTGCAATATTTGGGCTACTTGGAATTATCTACATAGTATTGGTATGGTTTTTTTTTTACTGTGAATAAGATGATTGACTATTATAAGTAAGATCAATTTTTTAAACGGCAATCACGTGGCTACAATTAAAGAGGGTCTCTTGTTCAGACACTTGTTACTCGCTGCGGACAATGAATAGGCGAATTGAATATCACGCTTATGTATATGCGTTTGACATATATATATATACAAATTTTTTTAATTTAGTGCAGACCAATGTCATTTTTAAATTAAATTGATTAATAATTCGTGTTTTAAACATATAAAATATTGCATGAAAACATTTACAATATATAAAAAATGTATTTAATATAAAGTGTAATCAAATTGGGTGACGTTTGGGTGACAAAACATTGACCATTTAGGCGACTTCATCAAAAACAATTTGGCAACCCTGCTCGCTAGTGTTTTTGGTTCAAGCGTCAAGAATGGAGGTCCACAATCAGACTGTGGGTACAGTTTGCCTGAGAAGTCATGGGCATTGTACGTGCGCGTGTGTGTGTGGTGACGTGACTTATTTGTAGACGTTGGCTGTGGTGCTGCTGTGTGCACAGGTACAGCTGTTAGGACGAAGGTACGGGACCACTTATGGCTTCATGTATCACTCCATAAACACTTTCTTTACTGCAAGAAGTGATTTGTTCGCAAAGAAAATTTTAGTTGCATGTAAACTTCTATAAATTATGTTCGCCATAAACGCTTATTTATTCAACTTTATGCTAATGGCAATGATTGTCGTTACAATTGTTGAGCAGTATACTTTTTTTTTTTGCAATGTGAGCTACTGTGTTTCGAAGTTGAAACTATTATGTCGATGATCCGAGGAATTCGTTAATTTGTAACTTGGCATTTAGTAAGTTTCGTTATGTACTAATACTGAAATAAACGAAAGCAAAATTTTTATATCTCTTAACCCTCCCATCTGTTATACGGTACGATTTCTTTACTACAAAATAAGAAAGCTCAAAGAAATACATTTTTGTTATAAAATAAATTACTATTGTCACAAGCCGCTAATTGCATAAAGAGAAATCCAACATTAGGAAATTTATGTTTGTTTTACCTTTCCTTTGAAATGAAGAAAGCTTTTGTTACTTTTAACAAAAAGCTTCAAAATATGTTCTTCTTTGCTACACAGAAAGCTTTACACGTTTTTACTGTAATGTACATTTCTATTATTCGAGTATCTGCGGTAATATGCCGTACTCAGCTTAACTTGAACTAATTAGCCAGAAAGCCTATGTAATTATTTCACCATCATTATATGAATTAGTAGTGTCGAATGCATAGTTGAAGTAGCTCAGATGTTACCTGTGGATAAACAGGTTTCTGATTTGAATCTTGAACAATACTTGGATTAGTATGTTGTTTTTACGTGAAAACCACCTATCATTCAGCGTTCTGAGATATTGATCAGTCAAAAGCAAAAAATAAATTAATAAATAATGATAAGTGTTTAATTTACAGTTTAGTTGCAATTAGATCAATTAAAATTATAGCGAGCAGAGAAAGCTGTGACTTATAGGTCACGCCGAAAAGAAAAAAAAACACAATAGAATAGCAAGGATGAATGAAAAATCTGTAACCATACAACGAAACTTCTGACTGGCTAGACATGATCTGGGGTATCTCTTCTTCTGCGGAATCTGACGTAATCTCCTGGAACTCTCTGGTTTCTAATTTGAGTAAATGTGGTTTTCCTCGCCTGCAGAGTTTACAGAAGAATGGCAAATCAAAGTTTATCCTGTGATTTAATGTTGTGGGAAGCTAAACCTATGACCACTTAAAGGTCACGTGAGTGAGTGAAGAGATTTGGGCGGCTCTTAAAACTGAGGTTTTGAGCGCCGATGAGGGTTAAATGAGGCGAGTACGGAGCAGCGCCGTAATGAGAGGGCGGGGAAACGGGAGATCCCCGAGAAAACCCTCTGACCAGCGGCATCGTCCGGCACGATTCCCACGTGCGAAAATCCGGGAGCTATCCGGCGGGGAATTGAACCCGATTCGCCCAAGTGGGAGGCAAGTAATCTAACATCTACGGGTGGCGACACTTGAAATAAAAATCGAGTTCTAAAACCACACAGGCATGTGCAGGTAACACGCGTTAAATTTAAAAAAATTAATAGTTTAGTATTTATATGGGAAAACGTTAAATTATGTACAGTTTTCGTTCTTCCGTGATGTTTAGTTTATTTACACTCTTAATTGCGAGGCGAAACATTTTGCGCTGACATTTCGCAATGCGGAAAATAATTAAAATTTCGTTACATAATATAACCCCCCCCCCCCTTTTTTCCCCTCCCCCTACAACTCTTTACAGGACTGGTTTTCAATGTAATTAGTCTGTTCATTTTCAGAGGTTCTACCAAGACAAGTCCCGAAGGACAGAAGTTTTAATAACTTCTAAACTTCGGCGTGTTATGCCGAACAACGCTATACTTTTCTTCACCGAAAACCAACACAATTTTTCTTTTAAGCTACACTTTATTTCTGCTTTTATATAACGTGACCTTAAAACACACGCCAATTCTACGCCCGTCTCGAATAAGTGTTATTCAGCATCCACCTGTAGTGATCAAAGAAGTCCGACAGTTAATTATGATTATTTATTAAAGTTGCCAATAAAGCCTGGAAGGCAACTGGCACAAATCAAATGACTCGATTACATAGGAAAAAATTTAAAGCCTTGCGCACAGCTATATCCAAAGGAGAGTTAAACCTACTAAAGGACGTCCACGATAAAGTGAGCACTTTTTAAATCAACCTTAGAAAAATTTTACTGCTCATACCTGCATATATTTTAACGGACGAACTGAGTGACATGCGCCCAGTAAAGTTGGTAACAATGAATGAAAAGTAGTTCCATATCTTAACTTCGAATAAAAATGTCACGTAACTATTTGTGATAACTTAAATTATTCTTTGATGCGAATCAGTTTCTCATTTTGTATTGCAGTCACCAAAGTGCATTGTAATAAATACATAAAAAGAAATACTTCTAAGATGACGGTTTTTTTCCGCTGAATCTGAACTCAAGACTGTATCCCCAAGAGTAAATTTGAAGTCGCGCTATCACAACACAGCCCAGTTCCCTTACCAATCACACATGTTATCTGGAATTAGTTGCCGTCACAAAAGATGAACAGTATTGGGTTCTATGTACGTGGCCTATTTTTATTGTTTTTAGATGTATTGTGTTTGTTTTAGTTAGGTTAATTTGATAAATGTTAGTGTGAAAGTGTAGTTTTTGGTTGAATTGTTACTGTATTTTTAATGATGGAGTATAAATAATAATACAATTGGAAAAGACATGTGTTTCCTTGTTGTTATTTGGAAAATATATTTGGTCAAACATCACACCTAACATAATCTAATTAAACCTAACCTAACATAATAGCCTATACGATTTTCTAGATGATACATCTAATACACTATAACGCAATATTCTGTGAACATAAATTTTCCTCAGTTCACCCATTATACAGTACGTTTGTGAGTTTTGTTTGTTTTATTGCGCCAGTAAAATCTTCTTTCAATGCATAGCTGTACAAAGACATTGGACAAGAAAAATTACAGAATACAAAGTTTACACACTGGATATAGTAAATACAACGCACACGCTCGAGTAGTAAATACGTCAGATTGCACGTACACACATCACATCTTTCTTCATAACGTGACTAAACTTCTTCCAACATACTGTGGGGAGTCATTGTTTTACTGATACAGAAGGAAAAAAAGGAACTAGAAAAACCGGAACAAGAAATGCGTGCAGTAAAATGTTGTACAGTAATTTCCTCATTTTTGTAGTTTAGAAATTCATCTACACTATAAAATGTTAGAGTACAAAGAAATTCTTTCAGCTATTTTTTAAAGAGTTTTTGGTTAGAAAAGTAAATTTGTTGAAGGTTTTGTGGTAATTTATTGAAAAGTTGACTACCAGAATAGGACGGGCCTTTCTGGGCTACTTTTAAGTTAACTGAAGCCATGTGTGTTTTTTTTTTTATTCTAGTGTCATGCTTATGAAAGGATTCATTTTTCTGAAATAAATGACTGTTTTTGGACACGAATATAATTTCTGAAAACATGTACTCACATGCAAATGTTAATATTTCTGAGCTCTTGAAAAGAGCTCTACACGAGTATGAATTTCGTTTGCAATTCATAAATCTTACAGCTCTCTTTTGCATGTGAAACACTTTTTTACTGTCAGTGGAACTACCCCCACCCCCCCCCCAAAATTATACCATAACACATTATGAAATAGAAATATGCTAAATGTAGCATTTTTTACGTCGTCCATACAGGCGGTGAAACTGAAAACATTATACATCAGCATCTGATGGGCTTTGCGATTTCTGTGAGACAGCGTTATGTAGTTATCACCTCTGGTATAGTCCATACACGGTTACTTCCAACTTTTCTGAAGCCCTGCACAAGTTCTTCTTTCGTGATATTCCTCCGCCTCGTACAAACAAAGCTGAACTAAGTCTAGAAAATTGCGCCAAATGGACAGCGCGCCGCATTCGCGCATAATACGTTCCATGGGAACTATTTCTTATTCGGCATCACCAACACTCGTTTTTATCAATATTAATTATTGTTATATTATTATAATTTACACATAAAACACACCGGCACGTAAAATTTATTTCATTTAATTTAGCCAAAAAAATATACTTTTATGTTAACAAAAGTATAAAACGCTTGTGCCACACGACATATTTACAAAACATTAAGACACAATATACGCGGGTTGTTTTTTCAAATGTTTGATTCAAAAAGTGCGAAGAATATGCGAATACACTATAGCAGAAGTGTTCATTATTGTTAAAGACTGTTCACGATAAAGTGAGCATTTTTTAAAATCAACCTTAAAAAAATGTCACTGACCCTGCCTGCATATATTTTAACAAATGTATGTAACTACTATAATTATATATCTCTTTTTAGTGCATTAATTACATATAAAAGTGTGATTTTAAAAGGTTTTTTTTACAGTTAAGTTATTCATATTAGAATACACAATGCTTACGATGAAACCTACATGACAACGAGGGATGCCTGTTCAGCCCTAGCTAGCTACCTATCTAGACATAACTACAATAAAATGTCTAATGAAATATTTAAACACCCGAAATACGTAGTACTAACGGTTCATCAGATGCAACATTTCGTGAAACGAACGTACTTTTCATCTTGCTCGCGACCAGGTTCAGCCGTACGGATCGGGGCCTCAAAGCTCCTCTCTTAGAGATGTTGAAAAAAGCGATATATCGAAATAACGATGTTGCATAAACGATATGTCGATTTAAATCGTCGATATTTTAAAACTGTGTTTTATCGAATTATATATTTCTTTCCAGGTATCGGAAGTGAATATTTTTTAATGCTCTTTTAATAAGCTCTGTTTAGAATACAAAGTTTAAATTTTAAAAAAAACTATTATGTTCACTTTGGCGACATGTACCAAAAACAGGCACATCTTTCTGCAATGCCTCGTGTCCTTAATATGTAATTATTTCAAGCAACTTTACATTTGTCAAGTTCTTTAATACAAAAAAAAATATTGAATTTCGATGTACTGAAATCGGTATTTTTCTTTCGATATATCGTTTCGTAAAACGATAGTTTTATATGTAACCGGTATAAATAATATCGATATTTTTTTCCGATATAAACATCTCTCTGCCACGCCGTGCTCCGCCCAGACGAGCCATTGATCACCTGTGCTCTGGGAGTTGCGAGTCGCTCTTTTGACAGTAAGTGTGATTGGCATCCACGAGCTCGAATCCGTCTGCATACTTTTTGTTTTGTAGGAGCGTGCCGCGGATACCGCGTTTCGCTGAAGTAGGATATTCGAGGAAGCACCAGATTTGCCACAATACCAGTATGGCTGTCAACAAAGCCTTTAGGCGTCGAGCATTAAAATTTTGACGTGAATACGTCTTTAAATTTGCAACCATAGTGCGAGGCAATCCAGAAAATTCGATGATAGCAATATTGGGGTATAGAGTTTGGCATTGCAGCTCTGAATCTATCGTCTACATTAAAAATAAATTACACCACTCGATTGCCAAAGGATCAAAGTATATGTTACGTTGAGTGAGGACTGCGAAGCAACGCGCCCGGAGAGTAGGGGAAAAAAGGGGGGGGGGGATTTTGAGTTCGTTTCGCCGCGTCTCATAACTTCAGCATAGTATAACTTTTGACTAGGAGAAGCTACGACACTCGTTTAGTTTTCAATCGACAACTCTCGTTAAGATCAGTCGATTGCGTGTATTAAAAAAATGTGTGTGGCATGGTTATGGTGAAATTGTATGCGTTTAATGTAAAAAATTAAGAATACTTCACACAATGTCGGCCTATGCTCGTCAAAAAGCCAAGTAGAAATACAGAAATCGTATACGGTTGGAAATGGCATCTCAAAAGCAATCCAGTGATACCCATAAAAACCCATATGATGGAGTGAAGCGGTGCCGGGAACGTAAAATAAACATCAAGACGTCCGAGCGCGTCAGCGTAGACGTATTCAAGCAAAACAAACGGTCGTGTCCCCAAAACAGCCACACCCCATTCTTCATCGTGTTACTTGTTCCGTCGTGTTGCGAGAGCTTCAGAACGAGTGTTGCGGGTTTACCGCAACGACAGACAACTTCATTAGAGTGGAAGGATAGGAGGAACTTCGAGTAGTTCATAAAGTTCCGATCTCCTCTTTGATGAGAACTCTGTGGGGACCACGACACTCAAGATGTCCGCGGTAGAGTCAAGTTTTCAGGGCATGGCTATCTATCCCGATAGCGGTCACCACTCGTCAGTATTATATTTACATATTATATTATATACATATTAATCTTTGATTTTAATGCGTCTGTATTTTGCAATTTCAAAATGATTTTCTCTATCGTAAAATAAAGATGAGATAGATCGATCGTTCGTCTCCTGCACATCTATAGGCTATCCACGGGAAAGTGAGCACTTTTGTAAGCCCTCTCATTTTGAATACTAGTCAATAAATATATTTTATTTTAACCGTAGACGTTAACTTCAGAGTGCGGGGGAATATACTCATCGTGTTCATTACTTACATAGCAGAATTTATTTTAAAAAGGTGGTTAAAGGATAAACAATGGCTGAAAGGAAAACGTATCATTTCCTTTCTTCTTTATATATGTTCTAGCGGCTGCAAGAGATCTGTGGCAACTTTCCATCAGGTAGTGTCAACTGTGCACGTTGGACGTGTACTCTCACCCATTTCCTTTCTTCTTTATATATGTTCTAGCGGCTGCAAGAGATCTGTGGCAACTTTCCATCAGGTAGTGTCAACTGTGCACGTTGGACG
Source organism: Dryococelus australis (assembly GCA_029891345.1). NCBI lineage: Eukaryota > Metazoa > Arthropoda > Insecta > Phasmatodea > Phasmatidae > Dryococelus > Dryococelus australis. The sequence continues at coordinate 130,939,622 of CM056999.1, forward strand.
TGTACTCTCACCCATTTCCTTTCTTCTTTATATATGTTCTAGCGGCTGCAAGAGATCTGTGGCAACTTTCCATCAGGTAGTGTCAACTGTGCACGTTGGACGTGTACTCTCACCCATTTCCTTTCTTCTTTATATATGTTCTAGCGGCTGCAAGAGATCTGTGGCAACTTTCCATCAGGTAGTGTCAACTGTGCACGTTGGACGTGTACTCTCACCCATTTCCTTTCTTCTTTATATATGTTCTAGCGGCTGCAAGAGATCTGTGGCAACTTTCCATCAGGTAGTGTTAACTGTGCACATTGGACGTGTACTATCACCCATTTCCTTTCTTCTTTATATATGTTCTAGCGGCTGCAAGAGATCTGTGGCAACTTTCCATCAGGTAGTGTCTAGAATGTTGTGGATAGTAGAACTTAGTTTTCAATTTCCGTTTGAGGAGTACGTGACAGACTGCCACACGCGCCGGACCACGCTGTAATCCGTGCACGGTTACTTCAGCCTTTACTGAAGCACTGCTTAAGTTCTACTTCCAGGATATTCCTCCGCCTTGTGCAAACTAAGCTTCACTAAGTCTGGAAAATGACACCAAAGAACAACGCATCGCATTCGTGCGCACTCAGTGTAACAGTATTTTGTGTAAGGACTATTTCCTACTAGGTGTTACCAACATACCTATTTTCTACCTGTTTTATTCAAATTATTTAAAAACGAAGCATTATAATTTAGAGATAAAACATCAAAAACATTTCAATTTAACGGGAAAAAAAGTAACTTTTATGAACACACATATAAAACGCTTGTGATACATGGTATATGTTGAAATATCTAAAGTCATAGCCTGCATGGGGAGATGTTACAAAAGTTTTATTCAAAAAGGGCGAAGAAACTGCGAATAGACTATAATAGAGTTTTCACTTCGACATTCAGCTGGCAATTCGTTATTTGAATAATAAGTATGATCATGGATGACGGAAATTTTAATTTATAGTTTGCTATCAGCAAAAAAAAATAGTTCTTGTGTTTTATCCCGAAAAAAAGTTCGTTTAATTCAACTACACAGGCTACACAGCCAAGCAAACATGCACAATAATTCACAATAGTCCTCCGAAAAAGATAATTTCTTTCAACCGGTCTAGCTAGCTACGCCTGGAGAACTTTGTGCAAATCAAAAATAACGCTATCTCTGTACGAGGTGTAATTGGTGCAAGTGCGAATAAAAGAGCGCAAAATTTAAATATGTCTTATGTTTATTGATATTTCTAGGAAAGCTCTGTTTCTATAACGAGATTAAAATTTAGGTTATTATCTTTGGTTGTGGTTGAAGAATTTTCGTCAATGAAAACACTGAAGAACGTGTATTGCAAAGTGTGATGTTATTGTAACCTTTAACATGTCATGTATTATATTTTGACGGAATATATTATTTCAAATTAATATAAAGTTATAATTAATTTAATAATTTGGGGGAGTATTTTTGTTAAATTAGTTAAAGAATAAACATAAAATTATATGGATATGTTTACTAGAAACTTCGAGCATGGCAGACATGTTTTTGTAGATTGGAAGATAATTTGTATGATTTACGAATGATATAAATGAATCACAGTAAACATAAATGAATAAAATTCACTCACCCTCTTGTAACAAAGAAAATTAAAAAATAAAATACGTTGTGTGCGAGTACAAAAGTTATTTTGTGCATATGAGAAAAATATATGTCTTAAGTGTTACATCTGTGGTCAAGTAGCAAATAATCGTCACGCAAAAATGGCGATCAAAGATGCACAAAATCGGTTTATTTTAACCCTGCCATTGCAGTTGCCACGAGATAGAAAGCTGGCGTAGCTGCATTCCACTACTGCACTACATTACACAGGCTACGCTTTTTATGGTTGAAAGGAACGAACTTAATTTTTATATTCGCGCGTAATTTTTTAATGGTCAGCAAAATCGTCTTTTAGCGCAACAAGAGAACGATTCATCCAGTAAGTGAGTGTTAATAATGGTTCTTGTGGATTTTCTACCTTCAAAACTTGTCCACGGTAAAATGAGCACTTTTGAAAGCCCTTCTTAAGATCTACTTGTACGCATGTTGTGTCTTCTTCCGCCTCATGTGAAATTAATATTGCCATTGGTCTCATCACTTTATTCATGCGTCGACAAAGTGAAACTGTCAAATTAGTAGCAAAATAAACACTCTACAAATTTTACTCATTTTTGCACTTCGATGCATTAAAAAAAATGCAGACAGCGAAAGAAATAATCTATGTTATCCCCAATGGTAACCTAACAATTTTCATTTGACCATAAGATATCGAACTACAGTACTTTCCCTTCATAGTTACCAACTTTACTTGGCGAATGTCACTCAGTGCGCCCGTTTAAATATGTGCGGGCAGGTTCAGTGACTTTTTCTAAGGTTGATTTCAGAAGTTCTCACTTTATCGTGAACAGCTTTTACTAGATGTCCTGCTTTGGTGCTGGCAGTTCACCGATGAGCCAGCCAATTTATTAGCGGTGTCTGCCATTAAGAACATTAGTCTCATAATGTTATTTATTAGCGGTGTCTACCATTAAGAACATTAGTCTCATAATGTTATTTATTAGCGGTGTCTACCATTAAGAACATTAGTCTCATAATGTTATTTATTAGCGGTGTCTACCATTAAGAACATTAGTCTCATAATGTTATTTATTAGCGGTGTCTACCATTAAGAACATTAGTCTCATAATGTTATTTATTAGCGGTGTCTACCATTAAGAACATTAGTCTCATAATGTTATTTATTAGCGGTGTCTACCATTAAGAACATTAGTCTCATAATGTTATTTATTAGCGGTGTCTACCATTAAGAACATTAGTCTCATAATGTTATTTATTAGCGGTGTCTACCATTAAGAACATTAGTCTCATAATGTTATTTATTTCATTTAACAAAATCAATAGCAACTAACTCGCGAAAGTTTTTTTTTTTTTTTTTTTTTTTTAAGTAATATCACACCTGTTAGACAAAACGTTAAAATAAGTAAACTGCACAACCTTGGATGGCATTACTGGTCTCATAATCCACATCATTGCTCAACTTGTTCTACTTTTTGCACTGTAAAAAATTGGTTTTGATAATTTTTATACCACAACGTCTTACATACAAGAACGCCGAAAACCACAACGCCGAAATACAACAACGCCAAAAAAAATCCCGCTGCAGGAGCACCACAAGAACAGACATACAAGACTGTCACAAGTCACATTAACTAAAACTTAAGCTGTACCACAAAGCCGAAACACCAGAACGCCGAATGAACTTATGCGGAAACCTGTATTAACCACAATGCCGAAACTTGACTTGACCACAACGCTGAAACATGGCTTGACCACGCCAAAATCGTGGCATGTTGCATACCTTCCAGGCATTAAAACTCCACTTTGAAATATAAATGTGCTTCTTGAGTGTTGGATGTGTGTGTGTGTGTGTGTGTGTGCACGAGTGTCATTAACAGTATTATTACACTGAGGCACTGACACACAATTGGATCATGTAAACACAGCTTATACTAAAAGGTGATATGTACATTACACAAACTATTTCCTGAATCTACATTGAAATATTCGATGAGGAGGGTGTGCGATGGCTTGAGGGCCAACATTTTTCTGAAATTGCTTACTAAACGAGTACAAAACCATACTGCATTTATGCCAGCATAAAACATCATCGCCTATACACAAACCCACTCGGCTAAAGAGAGTTGACAGAGAGCAATTTTTAGGCATACAACAAAGAACCGGATGTTTCCAAGATATGCTATTTAGCTGTAGCGCGGCTGTAACGTTAGCCTACTCTTGCCGACGTCAAGAGTCCGTACCAGCTTGCATGATATAGCCAATTAGCGGTTTATTCACACTTTTCGAATCAAACCATCGAAAAATCATCCCATCTATGGCATGATTGATTGTTTCCTAAATATGCCATATATCACTAACGTTTTATACTTTCGTTAAAATTTAAAAAAATCTCGTTTCTGGTTAAATTGAACTTTTAGATATATTTTACCTATAAATTGTAATATTTCATCTATATGTAATAGAGAACTGTAAATTTCGCGAAGTCATTTGAGAACAAGTTATACTTCAAACACGTGTACATTTGACTTCCTTATGCAATTGGGTCGCAGTTTGTAAGCCACACCTGTACAAATTCGAATAACTAAACTTCAATAAAAAGATCACCAAATCCCGTGCTACATACTCTGGGGTAAAACTAGGGCATCGGCCAATGAGCAACTATTCAGGCTCTAGTAGGCTAAAGGATTCTGGCGTCTTGCTGTTGCCAAATGAATCCGTGGAATTTCAGGGTATGTAACAAATAATATGAATAAATACAAAGAGAATATATAAGTATGTTGTAATGCCTAGTAGTACGGTGCTGCGTTGTCCCTTTGGTGTAATTTTCTATACTTGGTTAAGCTTTGTTTGCACGAGGCGAAAGAATATCCTGGATGTAGAACTTTAGCAGTGCTTCATGAAAGTAGGAAGTAGCTGCGAATGGTCTGTAGCCTACATTAAAATGAAAGACAGGTTTTTTTTGTGTATATATAAATAGCGTAACTCATAAGAAAAACAAATTTCACCCAACTAATTTTCCCTTTGTGAGCATATGAAATACTTTGCAGGGGCCATAACATTTTGGGTGATTACAATACAAAACTAGCACGCATTTTATAATCACAATCAGTTTTTTTGTGGTCGCTATAAAATATTTTTCCGTCTACACGACAAAATAGCAAGCAAAATTTTTACGAGGCATTTTTAGCGGCCTTACTTCTTTTTTCTGAGATGTTGTGCCAACAAGTTTAGGACAATAAGTCACTTGGATTTGCTTCGCATAATATACACTATGTATACGTTTACTCAGATAATTAAACTGAGGTAGTGTCGTACCTCGGACTAACTCTGGCGTATTCCTGGTACTCTGGGTATCGCGTCTTAATATATATTGCACCGAGAGATGTTTATACAAGTCAGAAATTAAACGGGGTTGTACATTAAAAAGATATTTATAAATATTCTTGGTTGAATAGAATTTGAAATACAACACAATAGATTGTGTTCTTTGAAAAAGTGTACTTGTATTTCATTAGACGATACCTTTTTTTTTCGGTAGTAAGAGAATTCTCTTAAAAAGAAAATATTTCGTAAAATCTACATCTTTACATCTATAATTTTTGGTAATTTATAGAAATAAGTAATTTTTTGGGATAAGCTAAATATTTTTTCATACGAGTTGTAATGTGAATGCACTTGTCTGACAATACACGGCATTTAACAGGAAAGCTAAATCTTTGACGGTATTTAGTTAGATCTTTTACCGGGATTGCGTTGCCGAGACAAACATAAGTGGCGATTTCCTGCCTCATTTCTATGCCTTGTATAAAAATCTTAAAATTCACGTGAAATTAGCCTGCTGACAAGCTAAGAGTCAGCAAGCACGTCCCTCGCCCTTCATATTCCCTCTGTTCGAGCTTCCGCATCCCTAATGTTTGTCTAACTGATTCCTTTGTTTGTTTCCGAACGTTTTTACTGTTTTTTTTTTTTTTTTTTCCTCTTTTATCTCTTGAAAGGAATCGTTTCCTCGAGAGCTGTCGGAGTGTTCCCACGGCTCCTCCCTGATGAATAATTCACGCAGGAGACAAGCGGCGTTACTTTTGCACAGCTGCCAGCATCCTTTCTCCGTGGATGTCAGTATACTTCTCCTTCTTCTCTCTTCCTGTCCTTCTCACATCAGTCCTGTGAGTAGTCCGAAAAGTTTGCTCTGACGTCTTGGGAACGGAATGTGCAATCAATTCGACATCTTATCCGTTGCTGAAGGAAAAAGAAAATTAGTGCGAAACAAATGCAAATTTTTACATACTGATTCGGACAATTTTTGTATAGTTCGTTGTATGTTAACTAAAGGCGAGTATTCTTAAATGTGTCACAAACTTCGGAGGCGACCCAGTATTAATAACCGGCCAGAAAAATAATGTATGACTTTTAACGTATAGTTATTATTAAGAGCATATGCATAATATTGGACGATGTGAAACTTAGTCGCTTTTATCTAAAACTAATCCGGAACTATTTAATATGTAACCAAACATATGAGGACAATGTATCTTTATAAGAAGAGAACCTCTGAATAGCTTATCCCGTTATTAACGGAATAGGGGTTCCCATTCTATTATCGTCGGAAAAATTGTACCCTCTGAATACAGTATTTCTTGACATTTGCAAACTGGAGTATTAATCACCATGTTAAATAAACAAAAAATCGCTGTGTTGTAACACAGTAACCCACTCTGTGCGCGAGAAAGTAGACCCAAGTTTCTGGGACTGGACGGAGCCTAAGCGTTAAATAACGTGCATTGCTTGTGTGGTAAACGTGTTGCTCGCAGGGTTGCCCCATGGAAGTTACGATTTGCGTGTATATTATTTTGAAACGGCAAGCCAGGAACAGAGTAAGCGAAGGGAAAATTTTGGCGGCTCTTAACAGTTCGGTCTTGAGAGCCGATGAAGATTATTGAGGTGAACATGGAGCAGCGCCGGCATGAAAGGGCGGGGGGAAACGGGAGATCCCCGAGAAAACCCGCCGAACAGCGACATCGTCCGGCACGATTCCGACCTGTGAGGATCCAGGAGTGATCCGGCCGGGGATCGAACCCGGTTCGCCCAGGTTGGAGGCGAGCAGTCTGACCACTACACCACTGCGGTCCCACGAGGAGAAGGGGAGTAGCGTCTGTCACCTGGCTGCTTGCGATTTGACCCAAACCAGTTCCTCAACTTTCCCCGGTGTGACACAGTCAACGTCACAACGTTGCAATGCACTACCTATAGGCTGTTCACGGTAAAATGAGCACTTTCGGAAGACCTGCTTAAGATCTACTTGTATACACAATGTGTGTTATTCCACCTTATGTTAAATTAATATTGACATGGGCCTCATCACTTTATTCATGCGTCGGTGGAGTGGAACTGAGAAATTATCAGTAAAGTAAATGCTGTACAAATCTGCTAATTATTACACTTCGATGTATTAAAAAAAAATCAGAAAGCAAGAAAAATAACCAAGTTATCACAAATGGTTACATAACACTTTTTATTCGACGGTAATATACAGAACTACTTTCCCCTTCATTGTTCCCAACTTTACTGGTCAAATGTCACTCATTGCGCCCGTTAAAATATATGCAGGTAGGGGCAGTGACTTTTTTCTAGGGTTAATTTTTAATGTGCTCACTTTATAGTGAACAGTCTTTACAAGGCAATCGGCTGTAGTTTAATGTGGAGGCTGTTTTCTAGCAAACGGAGCAGGTCAGAGAGTTTTTACCAGGTCACTTTCTGGTGTTAATATGTCGTCAGGCACCGCCGTCTTGGATTGTCACTATATTCGTCATAAGTTATATTTAAGTGTGTTTAACGAAATTTTTCACACGACATGGCATAAATAATAGTTTCTAAAGCTTTATCCACATATTGCTATTCTACTGCGTTTATTAATTGTTTTTCCTTTATTTTTGACGCCTGCAACATTACAACCTTCCGCCACAGATCACATAATCTACCGCATCTCTCCATCCCACTGCCACTCACACAAATGTCGCCAACCTAACCACAACAAGTTTCTCATGCTACACCTGTCATATTCATCCCATCCACAGCGCTTGAGGGGTCCACGGTGGCTGAGCGGTTAGACCGCTCGCCTCCCACCAAGGCGAACCGGGTCCAATCCCGGCCGGTTCACTCAGGATTTTTGCAGGTGGGAATCGTGCCGGACGATGCCACTGGTCAGCGGGTTTTCTCGGGGATCTTTCGTTTCCCCCGCCCTTTCATTCTGGCGCTGCTCCATGCTAACCTCACTTCACGCTATCATCGGCTCTGAAGACCTCGATGTTAAGAGTAACCCAAATTTCTTCACTCACTCACAGCGCTTAAATGGCTATGTACGTAAATCTTCGTACACAAAAGAAAACTTTAGCATTTGACTTTACATTTCCTTTCCTCTGACGAAACCACCAATACACAATACAATTGTAAAGTCAGAGTTCAGACAGTTAAACATCGGTTCTGCGAGCTTCATAAAAATGTATATCTTGTTATGAAAATAATAATGATATTATCCAGGAATGCATCTCTCTTACGTTTTTTTTTATTATGCTTAGAATTTACATTAAAAGTTTATCTCAAAACAAAAACTCATTTGTTTACTTTATTAAAAGATGTCACATTATATTCAATCGCCATTTATTTAATTTAAGACGAGCTTTGTTTCATATGCCGAGATTAAAATCACCTTACAATAAAATAACGCACTTTCCACATAACCTCTGTTAGATTTTCGGCAAAATGGCTGCTTGACATTGACTTTAAATTTCAACTTTGCAAAATCGTAAAGTCAAGAGTGCTTGACTCTACCTTTGTCAGTTCCATTGTGTCAAGCTCCAAAAGAAACAACATGTCGGAAAGCAAACGTAAAGTCAAATAGTAATGTCAAATTTTTAAGATTTCTATTGTGTAAGGGCCTTAAGCGTGGCCACCGAGAAACAGAAGGCAAACGGAACCCACTATACCATCACCACCTATTACGACCAGTAGTACCACCCCAGCAAAGTTTCAGTCGCTGCCAACCTTTGCTGGCCGCCTTACAGAAGAGCTGCAGAAGTTCATAGAGTACCGTGTGACCCGCCTCGAGCACTACAGTATCTGTGAAACAAGAGTGGTCCATATGTGCTGGAGCACCAGGATGGAAACGGCGATGTAACGGAAAACGTTCGCAGGGCGATCAGTACCGACACCAAAACTTCGTGACTAAAGGCTGTTAGCGATAAAGTGTGCACTTTTGAAATCAACCTTTGAAAAAAGTCACTGGTCCTGCGTGCATATATTTTAACGAGCGCATTGCGTGACATGCGCCCAGTAAAGTTGGTAACGTTGGATGGAAAGTAGTTCCATATCTAAACGTCGAATAAAAAGTGGTAGGTAACCATTTGTGGTAACTTACTTTATTTCTTTCGATATCTGTTGTTTTTTTAATGTAACGAAGTGAAAAAAATCATCAAATTTGTAACTTCTATTCTCTTCTAATAATTTCACATTTTCACTTGATAGACGCAAATAATAAAGTTATGAAGCCCATGGCAATGTTAGTTTTACATAAGACGGAAGAATACACGACGTGCATTCAAGTGGATCTCAAGCAGGGCTTTCAAAAGTGCTCATTTTACCGTGAACAGCCCACAACAACATGATTGAAATTAATATGGTGCCGTAAGGCCGGTGTCACATTATGGGTTTTTTCCCGCTGCGGCTAAACGGGACGCGGTTTGACGGGATGACCTCATGGTGTCATGCTGTCCCCGTTAAAACGCATAGCGGGACAAGAACTTGGCAGATTGCTCCAAGCAGTGCGTGTGGTGAGGTGAGTTGGTTATGTCGTGTAGTAATGCTGTCGAGATTGAAAATGGCGTGTGTACTTAAGGTGGAGGCAGCCAATCCTCGTACATATTTCCCCCAATTTCGATCCACCTTTTTTTTCTCAGCACGTTTTGTCCACACACTCCTGTCCCGCAATCTAGCTTCTCGTGTACGTGTTCAATAAATTGATCAATATCACACATTAGTACAAATTATGAATATGTATTGGAAAGCTAGAGAATGCCAAAAACTCTCCGGCACTACCGCACAGTGTGACAGCTCTCATTTAACTAAAGGTGTTTCTCTTCCCTTCCTGTTGTCCAGCTATCTCGTCTTGCCACAGCACGATGCGGTTCCGTCCATTCGGTGCGGCAACGCCGCGCAAATGTGATTCCTCTGATTTACAACAATGTGTCGTGTCCATCCCGTCAAACCGGAGCGTTTTAACACTTTGAAGACTACGCTCGAGTGTAGCTCGAGCAAAGCTACTGTGGAAATTTCTTGGTCGTTCAGAACAAAACTCGCATGGAGGTGCAGTCTTTGTTCGGTTAGTGTTTAATATGACCGCTCAAGAACACAACAGTGCAGTAACAATAACATTGCTAACGATAGGATTTCTTTTTTATAGCCACTCAAAGGGACATGATTGATTGTAAATCAAATTTTGACGGTAAAGGTAATTTGATTGGGTCGAAATCAGCTCGGCTCTCCATTGGTTGACGACCGGCCAATAATGAACGCTGTAAAATACTGGTTAGTGCCCAGTGTGGTCTGGACCAATAAGACGAGGGTGGGCTCTAGCACAGACACCAAAAGAACCGGTGTTCTTTCAGTATTGGATATAGGCGACTCGCTTCCAATTTGTCTTAAGTGCCAGTAGATATGTGCAGACCTCAATGTGTTAACCGCAGCGGCAAAAGCGCGTAGCATGGCAACGGCCTATGATCGGGTATGTGACTACGATAGAAACATGACCTTGACTTCGCACCGCGCATTTGCGAGGTACGGACGACCTCCAAATCGCTTGTAACACACTGGGTCGGAGACGGTGAATTATGACCCAGGATGGGGGCCGGATTGCGGTTAAATATATGGTCTCCTAAGATTAGGAAACTCCGTACTAATATTTGGCGAATAAACCTTTCGCCGTGGGACAGCACTGATTTTGCACGGATACCGGAATTTCTTCGTTTTACATGTATACAATGGGAAAATCGCCGTTTTCAGGATATGTATTTACATCATTATATTTATGCTGTGTTCAGGCCTACGTAAATCATAAACTTGGGGTTCCTCGCACTTTCATGGGAAATTAATTAAATTTACCACATGTTCTGTAATATTCAGTCATGAAGCTGAGATCTAGCAAAATGTTGTATTACCAAATTACTCAAACTAAATGTGATTACAAAATCAGACAATTACTTTTGATGAGAGCTGTATACATTCCACTCTGCAGAATTTGTTCACTAAAATTAAGCATGTTTACGAAAGCTGAAAGCCAGACGCAATTGTGTTTTTACTGTTTACAATAGTAAACAGCACTGGATTGCGTGAATTACTATTACAAAAATAAAGTTTATTCTTAATATTTTGGCAATTCGAACCAAACACTAACTATTACACACAAATTTATAGAATGTTTCAGTTTGCCGCCAGCTTAAAAGCGACCTCTTCGGAACACTAGATCATCTTGCGGCGCCCCGGGACGAACTCTCCCATAAGGAATTTCGTTTTTTTCCCAGAGTATAATAAACCATATTTGCTGTAAAGTAGGCAATTTTCAACTCAGCCTTTGAAAAAAAAATAAGTGCCCGTTAACTGTAGAGATGGTTATGATTCAGTAAATGCGGGCAAGCACAACAAAATGCAGCGACGCGTGGGTAACCAGTCCAGGCGAAGAATCCAAAACACTTTATAGTTTTCAAAACATAGTACGGGAGTGCCGGAGCATCTCTCCTCCCGGTGCCACGGTACTCGGGAGAAATGACGCCGCCATAAACTTTACAACGCTTGGCAAGTACGGGGTCTACCTGTATGTGGACCCACGCGAACAAGAAGCTCTCAAGATGCAGCTTGCCGTGTCACTCGTCGCTTCCCGACACAACATTCAGCCTACAACAACGATGTCGTTCAGGTTAGTCAAAAATTGCAATTGATTGGGATCTCCTTTGCCAATAGATTATATTTACTCTAACATTGAGTAATTCTATCAAAGCCCTGTTCGGCCTTCATAAATAATTTCAGTGTAGTTAACAGAAACCTTCTTTGTCCCTAGTATAAAATATAAGACCATAACGAGATGCTACCGTAAACACTGGTAAGCAAAACCTTAGTCAAGTTGACAAGAAATGAATCATTTAGTTCCATGTCTTGGCGTCTTTCTGCCAGTGAATAATTTAATTTATGGCAGATTGAATTTTTCTGCTTTAAACACATTACAGTACGAAATTACGTACACTACCGGACAATCAAAATAGCGCACCACGAAGAAAAAATACGGCAGTCACTAAATGGTATAAATAGCGAGACTATAGACTAGTATGAACACGATCTCGTGTTGGCGCGTTTACATTTGACCGCACACTTGGCAGTGGCGCTGCAAGCACCGAGCAGCGGTCGTAGACACTGGCGTGTAGTCGAAGACGCATTAACACGAGAACCACCAGACGATACCGAAATAGCGTACAGCGTGAGAAAGAATCCTGAGATGACGCCAAAGATGTCGCTTTACACAGTTGACAGACTTCTGGAGAGGACACGTGGTAGGGCTGACAAACAACACAGGATGATCATATCGCCGTATAGCCCACCATGTGGATCGTTCGGACCATACTGCCCGAAGCTGTTGGTAAAGGCTGTTCACGATAAAGTGAGCACTTTTGAAATCAACGTTAGAAAAATTACTCTGCCCTTGCCTGCTAACGATAGATGGAAATTAGTTCCATATCTTAACGTCGAATAAAAACTGTTATGTAAACATTTGTGAACATTTAAATGATCTATTTCGATGACTGATTTTTAATTTATCAGTGTGTAAAAATTAGCAGGTTTTTAAGATGTTTACTTTTCTAATAATTTCCCTGTTTCACTTGACCGACGAATGAATAAAGTGATGAGGCCAGTGGCAATGTTAATTCTACATAAGGCGGAAGAATATACAACGTGTATACAAGAATATTTTAAGCAAGGCTTTCAAAAGTGCTCATTTTACCGTGAACAGCCTATACCCACACATGGAGGACCGGCTCAGGACAGACGAAGTCTACTACGAGTCGAGAGTATCGACGAATCGCGTGCCCAGGTGCGGAGGTGTCCCATGGCGACCTGGCCCACAATACTGGCCGTTGGGGTTCCTGTGTGCCTACAAACCATTACCCAAAAGTCTTGCGTAGACGAATCTGCTATCCCAGTGCCTATTACTAGGGATAGGAAAATTTCGCGAATTAATTTAAGGACAAAATAGACATCCAACACGTGTACACAGAAGTCACCTTGGCAATTGGATCACAGCTCATTATAAACGCCCAGGACGACTCTGAGCCAATAGCAGACTTGCAAAGAAATAAGCATCGAGTGGCCTACAGCCGGGTGTGGAGTAACACTGGTTAATCTCTGGGGCAACAACCAATGAACACACAGCTAAGGCTCGAGTGTACACAGCACTGAGGAGAATAGCCGACAGGTCATCGAACTCGCGAAATTTTCATATCCCTACCCATTACGTATGCTGCCATTAGCTCTGCTTGCAGTGGTACCAAGCTAGAGCAATGTGCAATACTACCAACTGGCGATGTGTTACGACTAATGAAGATCGCCAGTCCTTATGGGGACTGATTATCATCGTATCCATATGTGGGGGGTCCTTGGTGAATAGTACAATCTCAACTTCGCTGTCGAGCGGCACACTTCCTCAACGACAGGCATCGTTGTCTGAGGAGCAATAGCTTGCGATAGCTGGTTAGCACTCGTCATGTTTCGCAGAACACCGACGGACCAGCGGTAAGTGGATGAAATCCTACCCCGCCACTCATCTGCTCCCATTTCTCGCCGGGATTCCAGGCACGATATTCCATAGCAGGATGACGCCTGACCTCACACGGCGCAGGCCGCCCAGGACTGCGCCCATTTCCAAACACTACCATGGCCTACCCGCTCCCCTGACCTGACATGTCCCCAATCGAGCACATGTGGGACCGGCGGGACCAGCTGCCGCCATCAAACAGTATCAGGTATTTGGAACACACCGTTAAACAATTGTTGGTCCGTCTGCCTCACAACATCCGGGGTTCTGATGAACTCGATGGCAGACGTGTTTTTGCAGCGTGTATCGTCGTGCGGGAAAGGGGGAAGGGGGCATGACACACTATTGAAGATGATTGGGCGGCGTAACACAGTTCCATAAATGTAATTGTACTGCTGCTCTGCTTTTGCGGCCATGTGTATTACTTTTCGGTATAACTAGCTTTATATATAAATTTTTCACTTAACTAGCATATGAATAAAGTCATCGAGCCCAAAGAACTGTTAATTTTACATTCGACATAAGGATATAAATTGAGACAAAAATTGGAACTCAGACAGGAATTCCAGATGTGTTCAATTAATCGTGAACAGTCAGTAATGTATATTCTATGGGTTAGAGCATGGACTAAAGATTAGGTAGACTGCTTATTCGTCTTCTACGAATGTACCCTATATTGTCCTACACCGAAGCAACACAACTGTCAAAGTGACATGGTCAACAGTGATGAAGAATACTTTTGTTTTATATATATATATATATATATATATATATATATATATATATATATATATATATATATATCCTCAAATCCAATCCATGCCTTTTTTGCTAGTCGTTATGCAGTTCAATGTTCAGACACTGAGACTGGTGGTGCGCAATTAGCTAGATCGGTCTACCTCATCTTGAGACAATGGAAATAACCTCCTCGGTCACAGCGAACTCCAAATCACGTGAAACACAACGGGCTCGGAAGACCGTGAATTGTGACCCGGGAACGGTGGTCATACTGGGGTCAAAAACGGAGGTAGGTACTCCGATGACGCTCCTAGCAATCTCCCTTCCCCTTCTCCCCAGTGACAACAGGGCTGCGTGACCGTCACGTGGACACAAACAAGGGGTATGGATAACCTTCACGTGGCAGCGAGGTGCACGCCATCCGCTACGGACAAGACGAATTACCCCGAAGTTGTGAGAGGGGATGGTGTTACTGCTGCACTACCCTAGGCTTTCCTTTTACTGAGCACGGGGGTAGCACAACAAGGTCGTACTTTAAGGCCACGAGAATAACGTGCGGGTCGCAAGAGGACAGCAGGATATCATCCCCATGGTTTATGTCCCTCGGCTAATAAACGATTCTGCCCCGCATTATTCCGAGGAGGGGAATGAGAACCTACACAATATTTCATATAAGATGTTCACGGTAGAATGAGAAATTTTGAAACCACCCGTAGAAAAGTATAACCACTACTCAGTATCAATACAGCTAGTTAAGTAAACTAGTTCTAAGTCTTGTTGTATTATTTATTTATTTATAATGTTTCTCGGGTCTCGATCGGTTTCTTACGAACTTTACTCTGTAATGAAGTTGCATCTATTAGACCAACTGTACACTTTTAAACACTACAAACGACTTTAACTACAAACGTAACCTCTTATAAACAATAACACATTGGCACTGAACTACTTTAAATGACATGTAAAGGAATGAACGAAAATAAGGTTATTTACATAAGTTACAAACTGAACTGTCTCTACGTATCATAGTATTTCCTCGACAGATAACATATGCCTAAACACCCGTATTGCCTATTATGGTAGTAGCAAAATAGTATAGCAAAATATAGACATTTAAATCTGCAAAACACATTTGTGTGTAACATTAAATTTACAGTAGGCTATAAAATGGTTGTTGTAATGTACGAAAAGTATTAACATTATTAAGAAAACTAGATACACTTTCTTACTGAAAGACCCATCGAGGAATAGCAACAGGTCAGCCAAGCAGAATTTTGTTCTGCGAGTGTAATGTTTAAATGTTTAAATTTATCAAAAATCAAGCTAGTGTGATTCTTGTTTTACACACATTACACTGCGTTATGGTATATTAGTAACAGATTTCAGTTCCAAATAATTTCACATTTTTACTATGCCAAAACGTTGGTTCACAATCGATTTTGTTTACACAACAGACGTCTGCATAGAACATTTACAAAACTGTGTGGTTCATAGCGAATGAACGCATTCGTCTTATGTTCAACCAATCACACACTACTAGAAAATAACTTGGTTTTAGTGAAACCATGATTTATTAGCCAATAACATTTCATTTTCACCCTTATTATGTTAGTATTTACTGTACAGGATTTGTCAATAGTATAATACAAAATAAAAACAATAATAACAACAATATGCAGAGATTCGTATAATTTACGTAAACATTGACATTTTGGTTTTTTCATCGCAGAACATATGAGTTCCACTTGAAGAGATAAAGTATTATACGCTCGGGAAAAAATTAATTTGCGGCAATTCAAGGTAATCACATGATCACGCTCAGAAGAAAGTGTGTGTGTGTATAAATATAGCTACTCACATTTTCCAATTGATATTACTGATGAAATTTTTTAATACAAAATTTGTTAACGACGTTATAAAATGAATTAATTCCAACACATGTTAAGTGTCTTTAGGTAATTCTTCGAAGAGGTTAGGATTATTTTACTTCGGCAATACAAAATAAAACATCCTAAACAGCTAATTTTGCAAAACTCAAGCCACAGAAGAAATATTTACATTTCGAAAGTAACACTGCGTATAAACGTGTTGATGGAACAGTATTTGACAAAAATATATGCGTAGGAGTTTTTTAGCCTACCAAAGTTTCGATCAGGCGACGTGAATGCAGTACCCAGTTAACGAACATTCTACGTCAGAGTGAAGGCTTACACTATGATTACACTTACATCCACAAATAACGCCTACACCTGTAACACTGAACCGCGTGTAGTTTTATTGATGTTTGAAACTGTATTTCTTCATGGTTGTTAATATCGGAGCTCAAAATTTTACTCGTCATTCCACACCACAGACTAAAGATGAGGTAGACTGCGTATTAGTTATCTGTGCATGTACCCAGCATTGACCAACCACAATTATACACAACTGTCAAAAACACGTGGTCAGCAGTAATGAAAGTGTTTGTTTACAACTTAAGTTTTAAATGACGAGCACAATTATATGAGTAAAATACTTTTGCAGATTTGAATTTTAACAAACTGCGTTCCAAGTTGGTTAGATGAAGTAAAACAACATGTAAAAACATTTGTTTACAAATCAGTTTCCTAACCTAATATCCAAGCCATGCTGTTTTAGCAAGATTTTTTGGCAGTAAAACAGGTCAATGTTCGGGCACGGAGACTGATTGCGCACAGCCTGCGAAATCGGTCTGAAGGCTGTTCATTTTAAAGTGAGCACTTTTGAAATCAACCGTAGGAAAATGTCACTGCCCTTACCTGCATATATTTTAACGGGTGCACTTAGTGACATGCACCCAGTAAGGTTGGTAATGATGGATGGAAAGCAGTTCCATGTCATAACGTAGAATGAAAAGTGTTAGGTAACCATTTGTGATAACGTAAATTATTTCTTTCGCTAACTGTATTTTATTGCATCGAAATGTAAAAATGAACATATTAGTAAAATATTTGCTTTTCTAATAATTTTACAGTTTTACTTGACCGACGTATGATTAAAGAGACGAGGCTCACGGCAATGTTAATTTTACATATGGCGAAAGAACACGCAACGTGCATACAATGAGATCTTAAGCAGGGCTTTCAAAAGTGATCATTTTGGCTATGTTTCTGAACATGGCGGCCTCTTCGATTAAGACGTCAACCCGTGGGCAGTCGACAATGACTACGCGGGTGGTTCAGTTCATATATCACGTGAGAACAAAGCTGCTCAGTTTATTCGTAGGGCCGCTTGACTATACCTTAGACAACCTTGCATTCAAATATTAAATACTGTTGCAATACACGCAAATTACTTTTTTCTTTACTATAGGCTGTTCGCGGAAAAATTAAAACTTTTGAAAGCCCTGCTTAAAATCTATTTGTATATACCTTGTGTCTTCTTCCGCCTATTGTAAAATTTACATTGCCATGGGTCTCGTTACTGTACTCATGTATCGGTCAAGTGAAACTGTGATATTATTAGAAAAGTAAATATTTTACAGATGTGATCACTTTTACACTTCGATGCAGTGCGCCTGTTAATATATATATATGTGAATGTGTGTGTATATATATATATATATATATATATATATATATATATATATATATATATATGGTCCCAGTATAGTTGGTAACGAAGGATGGAAAGTAGTTCCATATCTTAACGTTGTATAAAAACTGTTAGGTAACCATTTGTGACAACTTAAATTATTTCTTTCACTTTCTGTTTTTTAAATGCATCGAAGTGTAAAAGTGATCACATCTGTAAAATATTTACTTTTCTAATAATATCATAATATCACAGTTTCACTTATATATAAGTAACTTTTTATATATTTTATTTCTACAGTGCTCACTTTATCGTGAACACCTTTTACCCATCAAAATTTTCCTGTCCCAAATGATTGAATTGCTCGAGGAATTTCTGCGCACTTAGGTATGGATCTAGCACATTGCACTACTACAAATCTTTAAAAATAAATTGCTGACTTTTTGAAAAATACCGGTCGCTTCATTGATATGGCACAATACTCCTCACATATGATCACTTGTTAACTACAAACATGCGTTATATATTACTCATATCGCCTCATTGTAATCAGAACGGAGTCCTTATACCTGCTAACCATATGAAGGGTACAAAGAAAGAACGATCAGGATCAAAAAATAATAATTTTCTATTTACTGTGCTAACGGATACTTCAGGTAGGAATGTACGGTACAGTAAAGTAACGATCGGTGTCGCTGTAAAAGCAATACAAATATCTGTATACACAGAACTATCGATCAGGGTTACACACGAACACAGAAGTATAGGGCAGGGTCAAGCGCCGCTTGACGTACAGCGGCGTGCCTGCCTCAATCTGCTGTCAGTTTGTGCAGTGTGTTGGTGTGCTCTGTCCATGCTCTCTTTTTTTCAAGTGCTTAAGTGCAGTTATCCTTTATCTTTAGTTATGAGTGCAGATTAAAGTAATGATGGGGAAGTAGTTGATGTGACTGTGAGTGGATCAAGAAAGAAGCAGAAGTATGGCAGTATTTTTGAGGCATCGTAAAAACTGAGGGGCACAACTTACGAAACAGGTGATGATTGTTGTCATATACGTTTCAAATGTATTGAAAATGTTTCAAAAAATGAATGAAGCACACTGATTTGGCATTTTAATGACCTAGGCGATAGAAACTCCCAAAATTATTTCTTGTCTTGTTTGATTAGTGTAAATACAATCAAACAAAGGCGGCCAAGGCAGGCTGAGCAGAATGCAATGTTGAATGAGCTTTCATATGCATACAAAGTGCGTGTGAATAGAGAAAATTGTCTTGTCGACATTCCTGTTTGCTTGAAGGGATTTTTATCCATATTTGGTGTCACTAATCGCCGCGTTCAAACAACTAAGTCTTCTCTTGCCACAACTGGAGTGGTACCAGTTCGCAAACGAGGAAAATATGAAAATAGGAGACGAAACAAATTACTGATGCTACATGTGAGGCGATGGACGAGTTTTTCAAATGACTTAGTGGTCGCAAAGCCCATTACAGTTTGAAAGGTTAAAAGAAAAGATATCTCACTGAAAATCTAAATTACAAAAAACTGTTGGGCATATTTCTTGAAAGAAACATTGGCATTGAAATCTGGTACGAAAAGTTTAGAGTACACGCATAAAACTATAACTTTTCCTTCAGTTACCCACGCACTGATACGTGTAGCACACGTGATGCTAACAAAGCACAGGAAGCAAACATTGAAACTTTAAAAGCAAACGCAACAGATTTGAATGAGTTGAAACAGTTTAAAGACCAGTTGAAATCATTACACATAGAAATGGAGCTGCATAAGACAGGCTGACAGTTGTTTTTACAGGGAGAAATTATTGGCAAGGAAGCAAGCTAGAAAGGTTAAAGAATTTGAAGCAATCGCAATGGATTATGGTAAAAACCTCCTTATTCCTAATATTTTTACAGGAGAAGTTTACTACAAAAGACAACTTAGTTTCTATAATTTTAATGTTCATGTACTTTCAGATGGTTCTTCAACTTTTTACACTTATGATCAAACAATAGCTAAGAAAGGAGGCGATGAAGTGGCTTCTCGTGTGGAGGCCAAAATAAGAATTGGTCTGTAATATGGTTTTTGCATTATATCACGGTCATTTTGAAGAGGTTTGACAAGGTTCAAGTGACCTACCCCATTATAGGCCACTCATACATGGAGTGCGACAAAAACGTGGCTCTATTAAGTCAGAAGACGCCTGCGGAAACTCCAGGAGACTGGCGAGAGGCAATCGTTAATGCCATAGTGAAGCCTAGTCCGTTTCAAGTTTGGTGCCAAACTGACATGTTCAAAGCTTGGGGAAAATCTTTAAATCAAAACTACAGTAAGAAATTTGCAACTTAAACTCGCCCAATCAAACAACTGATTTTTAAAGCAGAGAACACTCGAGCAGTTCAACACCGTGAAACATACAACGGTGCTTTCAGGTCTACACTACTTGTTAAGAGGCAAAAAAAGGAGAAGGTTAGGCCTAGTAAAATAAATAAACCACAACCAGGACAACGAACTCATTATCTTCAGGAAGTTGAGCTGGAGCAAGCTTATCATGAACTGATTCCTTTGTCCAAGGAAAAATTTAAGGATCTGCAGTCATTGAAGATATTTTGTAGACAAGAGGCCCAGGACTACTTAAATTCCCTTCCTGCTCTTGGCATTATGATAACTCACAAGAAAGACAGTGACTTCTAATGATAATAATTTAAACATTTTTGTGACTTTAAAACACGTCATGTCAGCTTTAAAAAAAAAGGTAACTGTGATAAATTATTTTTTATTTCAAATGCAAGTCAAAAAAAAAATACAATGTGCAAAAGAGACAGTAAGATTTTCCCTTATGTAATGGACTAATATAAAGGAACTTTAACAATTTGATTTAGCTTTTTTTTTTTTTTTTAATATAAAAGTAAATATGCTGACTTAGTGTAACTAATTTCATGTTGCTGCTTTTGATAATGTACATTTAAATAACATGACTACAAGCATTCTTTGTGCCTGCTTTACTTGTTTTCGTCAAGCCTTTTCTAGAGATACACAGAAAGAACGATCAGAGTCCATGCCTGCCCAAGGGAGAACAATTATTTTGTGCACATTAAATAGGTACAACCTTTTATTTTTATCGAATTGCACAGCAAATTAATGTCACTTAATAAAATACAATTATGGGTACGTTTAGTAAAGTGGTTTAGAGACTTATAGCGTTTTGAACTTTTCAAACGCTCTCCTAACAAATTTGGTTTTTCTGACTCTGATCGTTCTTTCTTTGTACCCTTCATATGGGATGAACGGAAATTAATTATAGATTATTTATTGATAACCACTTCAAATATGACAATGGAGTATAGGTTAAACGAAAGTAGTCTCTTAAATGTAATCAAGTAGTGTTCTATGCACAAACCAGAGTAACATTTTCGAAAATTAGTCTCAAACAGGATTAATGGCAAAAACGTATATATGTAAGATGGCGTCCCACTCTTATCCTTAAAGTTTACTGGTTGGGAGGAATATTCCTGGCCTTAAGAACGAGGTCTTTTGCACTCGTGTAGTGTAGTGAGATGTATTTGTAGCAGCAGAGGGAGCACAAGGACCAGAGAAACGGAAGTATCCCGACGAAACACCTAGTTCATTGCTGACTAGGGCTATTCGATATCATAAAAACTTAATATCGATATTTTTCCGAACAGTTACTCGGTATTTTCGATATACCGATAATACCAAAATTCTCGGTGATGCAGAAATTATCGATAATAACGAACTTATATATAATACCGAAATTATCGAAAATATCGAAATGCTCTGTAGTACTGCAATTAGCTATAATACTGGAATGATCTATAATGTTGAAATTACAGCTAATACCGAAATTTTCGATAATATCAAAATATCAATATACCGAAATTTTTTTAAAGTTTCATATCGTTCGGTATTTCTCATATAGATAAATGTCGATATTTCGAACAGCCTTATTTCTGACGTCCGCCATGTTTCCCGCAAGCGAAAATCGGGTGTGATCCAACCGTGAATCGAACTCATATATGATTTTATAGGAGCTGTGTGTGGCTAGCCACGGGATAATCTCGGCTCTTCAATAGGGAAATATGCATAAAGTTATGACCAAGAACTAATCGCAAAAGTTTACATGCGATATTTTCCGTTGTAGATGGTTCACTGTAAACTGAGCACGTTTTTAAACAATCACTGCCCTGACAGGATGATTTTAACGTATATACTGTCTAGGATGTCCGCAGGTACGTTAGCACCGAAATACGGAAAGTCGACCCATATATTAACATCGTATCCAAAGCGTAGCTTTTATATTTCTTATCATTGGATTTATTTTTAAAAAATTCTATTCTGACTGATTTACACAGTTTAGAGTAGGAATTAGAATACTGTCAACTTATTCACTTTCGTAACAGTTCCACAAATTTCATAGTTATGCTTGATAGACGCATGAATAAAGCGAGAGTGTCGGTGGTAATGCTAATTTTAAGTACAATTATTAATCGTGAACAGCCTATACCTATTAACTAGCATTTACTTTTACCCCTTCCTTGTAATTTCGCATCATTAACTAGCATGTACTTTTACCTCTTTCTTGTAATTTTGCATCGACTGCGCTAAGTCTGTTATTTTACATTCTATGATATAAAGTGTTTTGTGTAAATATCTTTTCAAAATTAAAAAAAAAAAAAATTGTACTGTTGTTTTGAAAAACCAGGTAAGATATTGTTTATAAAATTTATCCATACGCTTTATTTTGCCAATTATATTCATTGCCATATAAAATTGCGCACCCTGTAAAAATCACTTCGTCACTTTGAAAGCTGGAACACAATAGCATTAATGAATCATGCGCAAACGCATGCTCATATGTCGTACAAGGGCGCTGCCGTCGCTCTTGTAATGGTGTATATATATATATAATATATATACACATATTCTGCAAACAAGCGCATGCGATACGACACGCATCTTACTTGTCAGAAAATGTCAATGAGCAACGGGCTTACTGAAAATACACTTATAGACAATCGCGCGAAAAATTGACGGAGTTTGAGAGAGACTGAAAAATACGGCTTTGAGAGGCACTGTGGACAGCGCAACGAACTGCTTTAGTTTTGGGCCGTTCGTACGTCGCTGGCAAATAGTGTTGAAAACAGTGGGGAGGACCAGTTCTGTACGACCCCTACAAACCACTATGAGGGAGGACCGTTTGATTGTCATCAAGACACGAGCATAGTGATTCGCTTCCTCTTCCACCATCTAATAACACGTGACAACTTCACTAGAGCACCGTATCTCTACCAGAGTTATTTCCAGAAGGCTAACACAGGCAAATACACAGGATGCTCGGAAATTCCCCTTACATACTTCTAGGACTTGTAGAGGGGACTGAGTAGACGATATTTTGAATAGAAACTCATGTCCGGAAACGTACAGTTTCCGTGCTACAAGCATTTCAAATCAAAGGGGTTCGTCGGTGCAGCGGTGCAGGAACCACGTGCAGAAGTTAACACGTGGTGCAAAATCGGCTGGACGCAAAGACTGTACCCCTTGGAGGTGATAAGGAAATAGTTGTTGCTCAAGCAGAACCTCCCCGACGATGCTGGGAGCAACACCCATTGCAAGCGCAGCTGATCGCGAACTCGTTGACGGGTTATGTTCGACGTGATGCAGTACAGCCTCTTCCAATTCGGGAGTGCGGCGTCTCTTTGGAGCAGCACAGTTGTTCCGGTCGGCGGTGAAAAAAGTACCTCGTTCTTGAGCCGTTGCGTAGTTGTGGCGGAAAGGGTATGCGATGGCGAAGCACGTTGTGGATAACTCTCTTGATACAGCCGACTAGCTGCTCTTCCATTGCCTTCAGCTGCGCCATACACGAGGATCATGTCTGTGTATTCCTCAAACGTGTACTCAACCATGTTAATCGGAAAAGCAAAGGCGCGTGAATGGGGCTCGAGGCAAGATACCGTAGTAGGGAATGACGTCACGTGCAATCAGGTGATCGTCTGACGTAATGTAAACTCTGCCCAGTTGCATACCAACCCAGGAAAATCCACGACTTTGCTCTTTCCCTCAGTGGAAGTAGACGAGTGATACAACTAATTTGAAATGGTTGTAGCGTGGTAACGGTACGTTTCCGGACATGGGTTCCTAGTCAAAATATCGTCTACTCAGTCCCTTCTACAAGTCCTAGAAGTTTGTTAGAGCGAATTTCCGAGCATTCTGAATAATTATGAACGCAGGCCGTTCACTGTAAAGTGAGCACTTTTTGAAGCTATGTAATGGAATATTGTATCCAATAAATATATTTCATTGTGGCCTCGGATTTTTGTTTTAAGGTATGGTGAATGTATACACTGTGTTTTTTGCTCACATGGCAGGTTTTACATTAACAAGTGGTGGATGGATATAGAGTGACTAAAAGAAAAAAGTAACTAGGGCTTCAAAAGTGCACATTTTACCGTGAACCGCCTATACCTCTATTTATTCTGTTGTGAAAGCGATGTTGCTGGCTAACGGATTTAAGCAAGACATTGTCGAGGTAGGGACAGTATAAAATGGTTATGTACACGAACACATATGTCCACTTTTGAATGAACTTTATTCGTAGTTTCCCAAATAAATGGTTCGTGAAAATACCCAAGCAGCAGGTCAATATTTCTGCGAGGGAGATTTCACAGATGCCCATTCTGTGTGAGACATTCGCTAATAGGGAGGGAGAAAAGCGAGGGAATGGAGGCGTGAATACCCTCAGAGGTAGCCGTTAAAGTTAGCTCTGCAGTTCTCAATTCGTTGTCTTCAAAGTACAGCTTAGTCACGATGTCCAAAGGGCAGGCTAATATTTCTCCGAGGGAGATATCACAGCTGCCCACTGGGTACGAGAAAATTCGGTAAGAGGAAGGGAAAAGCCAAGGAATAAAGTCGTGGGTGCCAAGAGGGTTGGTCGGGGGTGCGACGAGATTTTCATTTGTTTTTGCGGGAGCGCTTAATGAAGTCTGGCAAGGGTCCTGGACCACGCATGCTGGCTGACGAGGGCGCTGATGCGGGGAGCGATTTGGCCTCGGAGACTCCGCGGGACGGGGACAGAGAATGTTGGAAGGCAGGGCGACGAAGAGAGAGAGAGAGAGGGAGAGATAGGAAGTGAGAGGAGGAGGAGGAGGAGGATGAGACCGACTACCGTAGGAATGTGGCGTGAAATTCGTACGCGTGCGCGCTCTCTCGCTTCTGTCCTCCGTCCTGACGCCATAATCGATGGGGACCGGCCCGGTGTCGCCTCAGCGGTCCCAACGTCCAGTCGACGCGAGGGAGTCGGTCCTCCGGTTGTGCAACGCCGCCGTCGCGATGCTCTCGGCGTCCTGACTCGTGCCTTCTCCCATGTCGTCCAGCAGAGCATAGTGTTGTCCAACCTGCGTTTCTTCTCGCCCAGAAAGACAAGAAGCCTTCAGAGGGACAACCATGAATCAATCGTAACACTCCGCTTTCCTTATCTCCTGGAACGTTTACGGACAGGTGAGTCCTATTTGACCGAGCGGTAACAAACACACTGGACTCGCGTTCTGGAGGACTTGGGTTCGATTCCCGGTCCATGCATCCTGATTTCGGTTTTCCATAGCTCTGATTGCGTCCGCACGTGGCCATTTCCAGGAACCTTCTCCAACAACGTTCAGTGGAATTCCTTGCGTGTTGACAAACATTCGTTCGTGTAGGGTCCTCGAAAGATCTCGTCAAAGGATCGCACTCACGGGGTGAGGGTTCGAAACCCAGGCACGGAATGACTCAGAATTTGAGCATCTGATAGAAATCCACTATGAATCTATAATCAGAAAGAAGGTCCCGAAGTCTCGGGCTCATCTACGCACAGTAAAGTGGCGTAGAACACACAACCATTTATGACATTAACATTCTTAGGATTTGTACCAAGCGGCTGTTCTACTTGAAGAAACATTATTCCTCTTCCTCAATCCACCCAGAAAAAATCCTCAATGTTTACACTCGCGTTAGTTATGGCCTGTTAAAGAGTAAACCACAACTTTATGAACGTTTTAACTGATAATTCTGAATTGTGCCAAGTCAATATCTTTCACGCCCGTAGTATAGTTGTTACAATCATAACCTCCTCCCCTTTTGCATAAGTAATCTTAAACAATCATGTATTTGCTGCATATAGCGTACCGGTGATCTTACAATTTGCACACGTAGGAAGGAAGTATCATAGTTACCATTGTGCCTCCTACCTGGGACATCTGTTACATTATATACATACATGTATATAGTGCGGTGAATGTGAAAGATTCATTATTATATACTTCTGCGAAATCGTTCAGGCTATAAGGCAGTATGTGTGATGCATGAGCTTTCATTGTCATCAACTCAGAAGAAAATAGGTTCCGTACCATCAATTGTTGCATAACCAAATATTGAAATTGGAATTTTGGTATTTCTGGAACGAGCAAGTGATTAAATATTACTCATTTTTAAAAATGAAATAATAAAAATTAAAAATTCTACGAAGTTCTTTAAGATATCTCTGTTAAACTACAAATATTTTTTTAATAATATTTTACCACAATCTGATTTTAGGCTGTCCCCTGAATTCTGTAAAATAGTTTTTGGTAATTGAACACTTATATGATATAGGCTTTTTTTACATGTATGGTTAATTCTGTTGGGAATTACGTGATTTCGCAAAATATGTGATACACTAATAATTTTTTTATGAAACAGTGTGACTTGAACTGCCTACACGTAGAGAAGTGCTTGGCACAGATATAAGATAACGAAGTTCTGCTATCCAGGAATCAACTGAAAATGTTGTGTATATCTTATTAATTACTTTTTCTCTCCACAGTCCTTTTCATTACGGTGTACACAACTCGAAAGTAACTGTTGCTGCTGTAGATATGGCATTCGATTTTTTTTATACGTTTGTAAGACATGTCACTATTTTGTGGCATTGTATCACTAACAATTTGACAAGAATTTTTACTCACAGTAAAATTATATTCAGATCCTTTTTAACACAACAGTCAATACCGGTACTTCATCTTGAATTCTTTTGCCAATCAACTTCAAGTATTTAATTTAATATAGCGTTTAATTTGAGCTAAAATGTTTATTTAAGTCATAACAATGGCATGGTGAAACAAATCTGTTTGCAAGCCAGCACTTCATTTGCCTGTGATTAGGTTTAAACTTCTAAATACTTTAAATTTGAGTTTAAAGCTAAAATTTTAAACCTAATTATGGGCGAATCACATCAAAAAATATGTTAGAATTCTGTGTGTTATAATGACGATTTTGATAGATAATTTTAATTTCGCCAAACATTATTAATATTCGAAATATGGGAATCCTTAACGTTAAAACATATAGGTTAATAACTTCGATAACTCATCCTTTATTCGTTTTCATAGATTTTGCTAACCACTTATATTGCACTTTGATTAGAATACTATAGTCTATTCGTGGTTTCCTCACACTTTTTTAAATCTACCCTTTGAAAAATCACCCCCACAGTACGTTTTTTATTGTTTGCTAAATATATTACGTATATAATTTTTGATTGAATTAAAATTTCACCTTATTGCATCTACAAATTATAATATGAATAAAGACGGGCAGAAAATAGGTGTATTGGCAATACCTAGTAAGAAATAGTTCTCATGCAATTTATTATTAAATTTAGTCCTCACGAATTCGGTGCGTTCGCCTTTGATGTAATTTCCTAGACTTAGTTAAGCATCGTTTTCAAGAGCCGGAGGAATAAAAAACTTGGAAGTAGAACTTCAGCAGGGCTTCAGGAAAAGTTAGAAGTAACAGTGAATGGACTATTCTTGAAGTAATATCACAGAAATATCAAAATATATGACATACATAGAAACGAAATTTTTGGCACTTGAAAGGACTTCCTAAGAGGACCGTATAGCAAAATATTATCTGTAAAATCAGTGTTTGTGCGGGTATGAGAATTTAAGTGAGTTAATGTCCTTCGAATACGTTTTTCTTACAGGAAAGGTAAAGACCAATTACATACAGCCGGCACCTTTTACTTTCATGCTATTAAATATATTCGAAGAGACAGGTATAAAAATACTTTTAAATTACGTCTTCCCAGCACAGTTTCCTTGAGAGAAAGGAGTCACGTAGCTACAAAGTGTCAACTGTAGTTTTGTTTAGTCCTCTGACTTGCATCGCGTGTTACCGTTACAAAGTGAAGCTATTTGGGCGGCTCTTAACAGCGAGGTCTTGAGAGAGCCGACTAGGGCGAAGTGATATGAGTACTGTGCGGAGCAGCGCCGGAATGAAAGGGCGGGGAAACCAGATAATCCCGAGAAAACCCGCCGACCAGCGTCATCTTCCGGCACGATTCACACTTGCGAAAATCCGGAGTGAACCGGGCGGGGTTTTTAACCCGGTTCGCCTTGGTGGGAGGCAAGTAGTCTAACCACTCAGCCACTGTGGCCACCTTGTCACCGTTCATATATACAAAATATATATATATAATATGTATTATATATATTATGCATATATATACACACAGAATGTAAATGAATAAGTGTTACAAATTAATAGGGTGGTATATGAGATGAAATTGAACATATTTTATTAAGGTACCCATGTCCGAAAATGCCTCTCCGTATAACCAAAATGGCGATTATAGCGTGGAAAGGTAGTGCCAGGTATTAACAAAGGTACATGTGAATCAGTATTGTAAACATGTTTGTCACGCACGGAGAGAGTACAGCAGCTGCTCAAAATTGTGTTCTCCTCCTTCGATGCATGTTCTGCATCGCCGCAGCATGTTGCGGAGCACATCAATGAAGATGACCGACATATTTTTGATGGTTTGGAATGCTGCACGAATACGGGCCTCAAGTTCTTCTCTGGTATTCACAGGAGTGTCGTACACCAGTGTTTTACGTGGCTGAAAAAGGTAGGATTCCAAAGGCGTTAGGTCAGCGGAGCGCGGTGGCCAGACGGTGAGAGCTCATACTGTTCGTCAAATCAAATGGGGCAGTGCAAAACAACCTTCAACGTGCACATGTAATGCCCGGTACATGCTGTTACACTGCTCGGTTGCCACTGGGCAATATGTGTATATATATATACACATATATGTATGTGTATATATACATATATGTATATATACATATATACAGGATATATGTATATATATTTATATACACACATAAGGAGGCATTTCCGGACATCCTATATATTATAAGGAGGCATTTCCGGACATCCTGTTTATATATATATATATATATATATAAACAGGATGTCCGGAAATGCCTCCTTATATTTCCGGACATCCTATATATATATATATAAGGAGGCATTTCCGGACATCCTGTTTATATATATATATATAACAGGATGTCCGGAAATGCCTCCTTATATATATATATATATATAGGATGTCCGGAAATGCCTCCTTATATATATATATATAGGCTGTCCGGAAATGCCTCCTTATGTGTGTATATAAATATATATACATATATCCTGTATATATGTATATATATACACATACATATATGTATATATATATATATATATCAGCTTTCCGGGAATGCATATATCACAGTCATGGGAGGGTACGTCGCGATCGTCGCTTATGGCCAAATGAATTTGAGGCTTTAAAATTGTTTTCCCACCAGGGATTTCTTTTGAGGCTCTCGCCTACACCTGAAGCTTTAATCCGCGTTTGAGACCGAGAAGCGCAGGAGCCATAAGGGCGACACTGCTACGCACATCAAGCGCACCATCGCCGCTAAGCGCAAGACTCTGAACTGGTGTGCAGAATTCTTGTCGTGCTGGGTGTGGATGTGGGTCATTCACCGGCGACCATATCATATATATTATTTGAAAGTCTGTACGAAGGTTCAGTGCAGGACCCACGAGTAGTTCTGTGTGTACCGGACGCGTGTATTTTAAAATGCAGTGCTTTAAACAACCGTTTCCGTCCATTTCTGTCTGCTATGAAATAGTGTTGTGCTTGAAGTCTTGAAAGCTCTCAACGGTCCTCGTCCTAGTATGTGTTCTTTTCGTAGATCGATAGCCTACAATAGACGCCAGTTAATAGTCTTGTGGGAAAACGAGTATTTAAAACACTCTGAAGCACAATTCAAGCGATGGGTAGGTGCGAGTCTTAACCTGCATAAAACAAGGAGTAGCTCAGATATGTCGTTATAGGCTATTCACGGTAAAATGAGCACTTTTGAAAGCCCTGCTTAAGATCTATTTGTACAAACGTTGTGTATTCTTTCGCCTTATGCAAGATTAACATTGTCGTGAACCTCATCACTCCATTCATGCGTCGGTTAGGTGAAACTGTGAAATTATTTGAAAAGTAAATATCTAACAAATCTGCTCCTTTTTACACTTCGATTCATTAAAAAATAAGCAGAAAGCGAAATAAATAATTTAAGTTGTCATAAATGGTCACCTAACACTTTTTATCCGACTTTAAGATACGGAACTACTTCCCATCCATCGTTACCAACTTTGCTGTGCGCATGTCACTTAGGACGCCCGTTGAAATATATGCAGGTAGGGGTAGTGACTTTTTTCTAAGGTTGATTCCAAAAGTTCTCACTTTACCGTGAATACGGTTTTTCCAATTTAATCCTTATATATATATATATATATATATATATATATATATATATATATATATATATCTGTTTTCCATGAGTCACTGCGAACGTTACTCCAAGTACCGCAGCCAGTGTTTCCGTTAAAAAAAATTCTTAGTTCTGGCAGCTTGCCTGCCACAAAGGCGAACAAGGTTCGATTACCGGCGGGCTATCCGGATTTTCACACGTGGGAAACGTAATGGACATTGCCGTTGGCTGGCGGGTTTCCTCAGGGTTATCTCTGCTACCCGCCTCTTGCATTCCGCCGCTGCGAAAATCTGGGAGTGACCCGGCTGGAGATTGAACCCGGTTCGCTTTTTTTTTGGGAGGTGAGCAGTCTAACCCCTCAGCCACCGCGGATCCCACAACTCGTGTCGAGTCCGAAAATGCGAACTGCGTGGAGGAGATAAATATGCCAGTTGACCACGTTCATCAGAGCGAACTACTTAAGCCTAGCGAACCGGGGGGGGGGGGGGGGGGTGGATGTATTCCAAGTCAACTGTACTTGCGTGAGAAAATGATGTAAAAAAAAAGCATCGCGAGCAGAATAAATAAAAAAAC
Source organism: Dryococelus australis (assembly GCA_029891345.1). NCBI lineage: Eukaryota > Metazoa > Arthropoda > Insecta > Phasmatodea > Phasmatidae > Dryococelus > Dryococelus australis. The sequence goes on from CM056999.1 coordinate 130,970,583, forward strand.
ATGAATATATGCACAGTTTTCGGGCAAATAAAAAAAAAATCCGAAACTTGACCTTTTGCATGCAGTTTTAAATCTAGGACCTCATTAGCTTCGTGTATATCACTCGCCCCTCTCTGTGTAAACAAGGCACGCGAATGTTTCGCGGCAAAAAAATATATATACGGTGGGCACGCACACGTTAGAGTGAAACAATGCTTGTGTTGAACAGACCACGAGCTAATGTGACACGCTCAGCACCAGCCTAAAAATATTCCAGCTGATACTTAGCTATGTCCGTCATTTAGTTTTTTTTATAATTAAACTGTGCCGTAATTAAAGTCGCATCGTTAAAATAAAAAACCACCAAACGATATTAAGCGCCGCGACGAAGCGTACACATAATTGCCGTGATTTGCGCTCTTCTGTGTGTGGCGCGAGGAATTAATGCGTAAAAAATTAAGCTAATTAATCTCATATGCGTTATTTCTGCCCGTGAGCTTTGTAGACGTATAATAATGTCAGCTGTAACTCACCACGGAACCTAAGGCGTTAACACTGACATAAATTATGTATGTATATCACTTTGAAGCTCGATTTACAATAACGCGACAGCCTGACAAAATAGCGATGACACCGACGAAAATTTTTCATCAGCCAATCAGGAGTAAGGTCACCCCGACAAAATGGCAGCGCCGACAGCCCGACAAAAGTAGATTGTACTTCTACTTTCATCGAGCATCTGACCGGTCGGCCTCGCTCGGTAGTAGAAAAAAAAAAAACAACTATACGAAACAAAACGTCGTGTGGATTTCACTAATGTGGCGAATTTCACTAAAACTTACGTTTTTTACCTGTACGTCCTGGTTATCTTGTAACGGATAGATAATGAATCGACGAAAATAAATATTCCTGGATAAATAACTGCTCCAAAATAAAAAAAAAATACTTCGTTTAAAAAAGTTATCAAAACGAAATAGTGTAAAATGATTTGTGATTTCTTCAGACTCCGTAGCAAGTTCTAGGATTTGTCGAAAACCACGCAGCACTTGCAAGGAAACTGTCGGGGTATTGTAAACATTGAACTAATTTGGGTGGCGGAAATAGTCAGGCTGTAACGTCGTGTCTGACTGTCGGGACGACCTCGTCGTGGAATTGTAAATCCAGAATGAAAGTTGTTAGTGTGTAATGTTAAACAAAAAATATATAGTTTTTATTTCGTTTGGATTGCAACACTTTAAATCGTGTTCATGTGCCACTTAATCATACTCAAAGAGAATACTATGGGAAATAGTATATATTAAAAACGTTATTATTATTTATTCAGACAATAGGCTTTCAATTGAAAAATTCCATTGCGTTTGTTTCTTGTCGCTAAGGCAGTATGCATAAAGTGTAAACTGTGTCATAATACAGCTCCGTTTATATATTGGCACTGCATCCCTACTGAACGCAATTCCAAGGGAAATGCGACAATAAAACAAAAAACAATCATATATAGTATATTCGTGGTACTTTTTGAATAAAACCTTTGAAAAATCATCCTATATACGACGTGTTTGGTTGCTTTTTGAATATGTCATGTTTCACAAGCGTTTCATGCTACTGTTAACATAAAGAGAGTCTTATTTTTGATTAAATTATAATTCGTGCATAACGACTATGAAATAAATTATCACAAGTTACAAAAAAAAGTAATGAAAGTTTCATATAGCCAAAAAAGTAAGGTACTTTAATATTTACGGAAGTATAAAAGCCTTGTGATGTACACATAATTTAGGAAACAACAAAACGTGTTTCACGTTAAGTGATTTTTCAAAGGATTGAAAATAAAATAAATTCGAAGGTACCCGGGATAAAATTTTCGGGCATTGGAAGGATATAAGTTGGGCAGATGGTCATCCTAGGTTTTCACTTACAAAAGTGTTTATTTAACAACAACAGTGGCCAACTAGAGAGTCGTTGATTCTAGGAGTTCTTCGCTGATAAATGAAAACAAAACTATATTCCACAGGCGTTTCACTTTATCAAACATTGTATTGAAAATGCAAATAATACCAAAGTCAATGCAAGAACGTAACGGAAAAAAAGAACATTGACGTTTTCTTCTATCCGAGGCAGGACCACTATGAATGAAATGAAAATAATCTTTCATTAGTAAAAGGTAGACTTCCAGCACAGAACAAATGAGTATACAGAAGTGAAATAGCTTGGCGGTCCTTTCGACGAGGGCACAACCATTTTCTGATTGACTGCGTGGCGCTATGGGAACGGGCCTCGTGTCTGATTGGTCACTGCACGCTGCTGAAAATTCTCCATTGGCTCGGCTGCCGACAGACAAGGAAGTTCCCGGGCTCTTATTGGCTAGCGGTGGCCGGCATGTTTCTAGCCAGTGACGCCATTCTGATTGCGTGTGCAGCTGTAATTCGTGGTACAAGTGGCTGTTCGACATCTGCATTATGTGATATTCTGTGCTACCAGTTACCGTCCCGCCGGAAGCTTATGAGTGCTCGCTAGTCACTTTATATGTAGGCTATTAACGGTAAAGTGAGAACTTTTGAAAACCGTCTCACTGGAAATAATAATCAAAAATATATTTTTTTTAACCTCGGACGTATACTTCAAGTGCGGTGGAATATGCACACTGTGTTTATTACTTACATAGCATCATTTATTTAAAAAGGTTGTTAAAGGATAAGAAATGGCTCGCAGAAAAGAGTAACTAGGGCCTCAAAAGTACTCACTTTACCGTGAACAGCCTATATATATATATATATATATATATATATATATATATATATATATATATATATATATATATATATAACTTAACTTCAAACACATTTCATTCTGAGTTTCCCGTTTCTGATTCCAGAAACAGAGTTTTCGTAACTCCCGTACTGTACATGTATAGTGCTGCTATCTAGTATGTATTTCCACAAACGGGAGCGACTAGCGATCAATCGAACTCGCAAGCAACAACACGCCACACGCTCGACCGCGTTCCTTCGGGCAGGATAAGCAGTCGTTCTGTTTGCGTACTCCAGGCCTCCATTTTCCCTTGGTAAGTGGATGAAAGTGTTCGAGAGTTATAAGAGTTTTCTTATAATACGTAATATGCTCTCTAAATAACATTCAGTTTAATTGTTATTACATTCGTTTCGTTTCCGTTTTTTATAACTAATGTTAGGTATTATAAAACGGTAAATACATGTGGAAGGTAAGCAAAGTTGTAAGTTGTATTGGTTAGTAGAAAGATGCGGAGCTATTATATTACTTGCCCTGTAAAAAAAACTCACTATACGCCACTTATATATATATAGTTAAAATATGCCTGAGGGGCTTATCTGAGTCCGTGAGGGATGGTGGTCTTACTAAACATAAAAGAACTAAATTTGATTCAAATTTATCCACGCAGCTATTATTGACAGCATTAATCTTACCATCTCCACTATTTCTCATTTCATTTCACAGTGAGAGCAATATTTAATGTCATTATTACTATGATTAACGTTCTTCTTAAAGTTTCTGTTTTTTTTTTTTACTGTCAATTAACACAAACTCATCATTAACACACGTTCAATCTGTCTGTTGCCATCATTTTAATGTATTTTCTCACGCGTCCAGTCCAGTAGCCCAACCTACCAGCCGCACTCTTCACTCCTGTGATGCTCGCAGTCGCATACTTTCCTCCCACTAGTGACATCCAGCGCTACTCGTTGCTCTTCTAGCTAGTCGCCCAATCGCCCAGGCTTCCGACTCTCACATAAACACTCCTCTCCACTCATCAACTCCCGGCTCGGAGGCCTGTCGCACTTTTATATCAGTCGACCTGACAATCTGGAAGGTTCGACGCACCCTGAGTTACCCTGAGAGAAACGAGGTCAATAATCCAGGGTGTTCTTCCGAGAAATGCAATGCAGCCACGGTCAGGAGCACTCGGCGGGATTCTTTGTGTAACAGATGCACGCTTCTTTGTTTATCGCTCGCCTGCCATTCAAAGCATTCCAAAGAATTGCCGCCCGTTATCATATAACTTCTCTGTCCTTCTTCCGCTCGCTTGAGCGGGAGTGGCCAAGGTCAGGGCAGGCCAGCGACATGTAACAATATATATTTTTACGTAAAACTATTCAACTTGTAGATATTACTTATAATTATTATTTTATCCCATACAAAAATTTTAGACCCAATATTTGTTTTACATGTTGACATGTCAAAATCACCATTTTAGTGTTTTTGAGACTTGCAAATAATAAAAACTAATTTGCTCACCATAATGAGATAACTCAGGTTGAAATAATATACCACGAGTTACTTCAGAAAGTCTTACAAATCTTGTCATGTAACATTTTTGCAATTTTTGAACGTTACTGAAAATACAGAAATGTATACAAAGTATAGAACAAAGTCACCAGGCCGCATGTGTTTTTTTCCCAAACATACATGGTAGAGTTCCTACATTTCATCAATAAAAAGTCAACAGGCGTAGGGAAGTTCAAAACTAAGTTATGCATAGTAGCCAGATATGTGGTATAATTTCTATACTAGTTTGAATACTTCCATTACAGTTCAAGAAATTTATTAGAATTCTGTTCAAAATTTGTGTTTATATACTGCTATTAGTATTTGATTTTCTAACATGAAAGAAGTACAGATTAATCTTTAGAGAATGCAATTAATTAATAAAGGGACTGTGAGTGTGACGAAGAATGATCGTCTACCATAAAAATGCACACATAAGCCTACACAGTGCAGGATTGTAAATATCTGCGTATGGTTTACCAAAAGGCGTAAGATCGCCTGGGACAAAAGTACTGTATTTTACTTACTTTGTATTTTACTACATAGCAATAAACCGATAGTAACATTATTATTATTGGTGTATTTCTATATAGTTAAAAACTAAGAGACTACTTTGCACATAGTTACAAACATGCTATACACACATATTTTGCGTTTTATTCTAACACACGAAATACACAGCCGATTCACATTATTATGACCACCTGCTAGAAGTGCCATCTGCAGCGCGTAGCCCATGATGTATGACCCGTGACGTGAGCTGGTGAAGCGGGTGTATAATGCGACCGACAGACTGGCTGTACGCAGTGCGCTTCCTGCTGTCATGGGTAAGGGAAGCGGTTTAACCGAGTTGCAAAAAGGGATGACCGTCGGTTTTCGGGCCAAGGGGGACAGCATTTCGGAAACAGCGACGTTTGTAAACTGTTCACGTATCTCTGTGGTAAAGGTGTATCGAGAGTGGACGAACGGCACCAATAGGAATAACTGTCGTGAAAACTACGGAACTCCACGTGACATTGATGTCCGAGGTGGAAGTCGACTACGAACGTGTGTGAAGGCCAACAGACAGGCTACAGTGGAACAGCTCACCATACAAATGAAGCAGGGGGTCATCCAGACACGTGTCTACCGCAACATTTCAGCAAACCCTTCTGCGAATGGGACTCCGGAGTAGACGGAGGTTGACTGCACCCATGCTAACGCAGATGCATAGACGAAAAAGACTGGAAATCGCTCGAAAGAATGGCGACTGGACCGCTGCTGATAGGCGACGGGCAGCCTTCTCCGAAGAATCACTGTTTCAGATGCATTGAACGGATAGACGTCAGCGTGTCCAGCGAGAAACGTCGGAGAACCGATAGCCTTCATCCATTGTTGGGCGAACACAAGGCGGTGGGGGCAGTGTTATGGTCTAGGGAATGTTCTCGTGGTATGCTCTAGGTTCCATCATCCGTGTGGAAGGCGTTCTTGATCGATTGGTTATAAATCCATCCTCGGCGATCACGTCCACCTGTACATGACGATTGTCTTTGCACGGGAGGATGGGATCTTCCAGTACGATAATGCTCCTTGCCAAACAGCTAGAAGTGTACGCGCGTGGCTGGAATAGCACGATAAAGACTTCAAAGTTATTCTCTGGCACCCAAACAGCCCCCATCTCAATCCGATTGAACGTCTGTGGGACCACCTCGATCGTCGTGTTCGCCATATGTTTCCTCCGCCACGCACACTTCAACAGTTGTGGGACGCACTGCAGACAGCATGGCTCCAGATACCCGTGAGGACCTGATGCCAGCTCGTCTAACTGCTATCCGTGATGCGAAGGGCGGTTACTCTGGATACTCGCAGATGCTCACAATAATGTGATTCGACTGTGTACATCAACCTCTTAGAAAACCAGATATTAATTTTCATCTTCTCACAACAACCACTTTGTAAAACGCGTTAAACGAGTTACCCACAAATGTTACAATAATTTAAAAGACAATACAGGAAATTTCGCTCCCTCAGACCAATATTTTATTGACTTTTTTTATATTTGTTATAATAACGAATGTCCCCATTAATTTTCTTCCATGACACCAAGTTTTTTTTTCCCCCCCATAATAATTCCATGGGTGTTAAACAAATCCCTTTCACCTGCGTAAAATGCTGTAGTGGAGCCGAGTAACTGAAACAAGTGATCCTCGCTGGCAATTAAACACCGAGGGTGCCGTTAAGGGCATCCCGTGGAGAGCAGAGGGTTTGTAAGGGCGGCTAAGTGATATCGCAGGGGCGGCCGAACTAATCCTAGATAATAGGCTAGCCACACACTGTCAGCGATTTGTCAGGATGAGAGCCGTTTAAACCATGCCACCGGCTGCAAGATTAGCCAGTTGTGGACGACGCGGTAAACTCTATATCACGGTTACGGTTTGGGAAATATTGTTCCCTGGTAGGAAAGTGCAAGTGACAATACTCTACTGTTTTCCACTCTGAATATACGCGTTGCACTTATGTGATTGTACTTTCTACAGTTTAACAACTCATTTCACTATCACATTAATTAAGTACTTTTTTATGCATACAAGCAAACGCTCATCTACAATTATATATATATATATATATATATATATATATATATATATATATATATATATATATATATATATATATATATATATATATATATATATATATATATAATACTTGCAACTCCAAAAATTCTAAGTTTTATAAATGCTGTTCTCAAAGTGCGTGAGATTAAATATGCGTGAATATTACATACTATTTATCATATGTATACATCATTTTTGCTCACGTGGAAAAATCATTCCGAACTTAACCACAGAAATGTTGCAGTTTTAATAGTTATTTTAATAATTTGATAGATAATAACCCACGTCTCCAAATGCAGTAAAGCGATTTCTTTTCGCGTTTTCACAAATCGTTTTTATTTTAAATCGTCAGTACAGCTATAAGATATCAAGAATTTATTTTGAACAATGCGACAATTTGGTTGTCCTATCCGCTTTCAAGGGCCAATCTTGACGATTTGAAAATGTTTAGGGAGCACGCATGCATAAAAGTATTTTTCGTGTTTGAGGCTCAGAGAAAGCAATAGCAAAGTCAACGCTGGCACGCAATGTCCCATCATTGTTTTAGTGCAATGGTTCGTTACGCATGTATGATGGTAAAAATTTTCCTTTAAATGTTTTTGTATAACTACGCGCAATATCCATTAACTCCTTTGCTTTAGTGACACGCAAAAAAAGGTTATCGAAGCGAACCAACAGAATCAGCAAAGTATTGCGCAGATATTTTATGTGGTTTACAGGTATTAATATCACACCAAGACATGCAAGTAGGTATATTCGTATTCTGAAAGTGTTGTAACCCACACATCTAGTTCTTTGTACGTGTGTTTACCGAGAGAGGTTTGGAATGCCAAGATGAAATATTTGCTTAGAGAAGAGTACGGGATCTATTCGTGGTACGGCAATCCTTGTTTTGGGTTTTCCCCTGTTGTGCTTAAATTATTCCAAATGATTTCTAGAATTGTCTCTAAACACGGCATATGGCCTGACTGTCTAACCAAACATCTGGTTCTGGATTTAATAACATCGCTGTTTGTCGAAACGTTAAGTTAAACATAAAATGATCATACGTGACTTACACTCTTAAATCTGAAACAGTGAGAATTGAGCAAAATCAGTCAAATTAGTGACAATTGAGTAACTAATAATAATTGCTTGATAACTATTTAAAATTATGGCTGAATTCCCACTAAATGTCGAGAACTCCAGTGCCATAAGTCACTTGTTACCAGTTCATTTCTTTAATTTGCCAGTCGGTAATAGGTTATCAACTCAATTTCAGTCAGTGAATGTTATTTCACTGATTGATATCACTGATTCGAGCTTAGAGAGTATTATGCCTGATTTTTTTTTTGCTGCGTTATACTTCAAAAATAAATGACCCGAGAAAAACATTATTTTCTCCCGATCATTTTACACGTTTAAAATATTAACAAGCTGAAGAACACTTGCAATATATATTTGCTATGAATTTTTGTTGCCAGATTACCTTGTGCAATGATTGTTCGAGTTTGTACTTGAATCGTGTTATATATGAAAATGTTAATGAAATGCATGTTATCAAGAATACTTTTTCATGCCTAACGGCTAACACATCGTGAAAGAAGATACCGTAATTGAGAAGAGATAAACAACACAAGAGTCCTAAAATATTAGAAATTATTCGTCTATCTGGTGTGATAAATGTGTAACTATTACTGTCAACTTCATACTTGCAGTTGTTTCTTAAGGACAAATGATTTTCCAGTCTTCATTTCTACGCAGTCGACACTAGTAAATTACGATAACAGTTAAGTCAGATAAGGTGTAAGAAGCGTGAATCGGTGAATCAGTTAATTAAACCGTGAATCACTGCCTTGAAGTACTGTAGCTGGAATTTCCATATCTCAGCGGGATTCATGATAACGTTAACGAAATTCAGTCACCGTAAAAATCACTGTATTTTCACTTGTTTCACCGCCTTGTAAATGTTTGTTTAGTGTTAAAATTTTAGAGCGAGACGCCGGATATTTACTATTAATATCCGAGCTGATGGCAATGGATACGAGTAAAATTATAAAACAGACTGAAAACTATCGCCCCTCGTCTCCCTAGCTCCAGAATACGTAAGAAGGCATAAGTGAAATAGCCACTAATACCGATCAATAAAACTACACACGCCAGCAAGATGGCTACTGTTCCACTTCCCAATGTCGCTACGAGTGAGTGAAGCGATTTGGACGGCTCTTAACATCGAGGTCTTGAGAGCCGTTGAGGGTGAAATGAGGTGAGCATGCAACAGCGCCGCAATGCAATGGCGGGGGAAACTGGAGATCCCGTAGAAAACCCGCACTGTTAAAAAAGAATGTCCTTCATTTTACGGAAAAGTGCTGGTAAAAAATTTTCCAGAAGTGTCCGTAAGCTCTCTGTAAAATTACGGACACATTGACTTTCAGAAACGGACTTTCAGTAAATCTCACGGAACCTCTCCGTTATTTCCAAGTTAGTTTTTTGTACTTTCCGTTCAAAATACAAAGTGATAGTGAAAATGTCTTTAATTTTCGTTATGTGGGTGTCCTGCCATGTATGATATTAAAGAAAATTAAAATATTTTGTATTTCGAGGTTTGAACCCGAGTCAAAAAATTACCAGTGCCACGATTCTAACCATTCACCCACAACTCTCACTTGAAAATTGTGGTATAACTTTTATATTTATATTCATAAGACGAAAGCTAAAATTCAGTTTCTGTTACATTTAGTATATTTTTAGTGTTGCCAAATGTTACAGACGCCTGATGCTATTTTTTAATGTTTGAAAGAGTAGGCCATACTAGCGTGGATAACCTTAACTGCCGCAGAAACGATCATTTTCTTGTTACAGTGGCGTAGAAAGCTTTGTGTAAAATCGGCATTGTTCGTCCCCGTAACTCGAAGCCAAAGGGAATACGGAAACTTTCCGTATTTCGTATTTACGGACGTAACTCCGTTTTTAGTCATTACGGATTGCCTTTCCGTATATACACTGTACATTTCCGTAAAGCATCCCGTAAATATACGGAAATTTTTAACAGTGCGTCGACCAGCGGCATCGTCCGACACGATTCCCACATGTTAAAATCCGGGAGCAATCCCGACGGGAATTGAACTCGGTTCGCCCGGGGGGAGGGGGGGATAGTCTAACCACGGGGGCCGGCGTTACTCCAATCTCAGCTCATTTCACCCTCGCCGGCTCTCAACACCTCGTCCTTAAGAGCAGGCCAAATCTCTTAACTCAGCTCTCTGGCACTCTGCTGTAGGGTGTTCATCGGCACAATGGCGCCCGCGATAACGGTATATCACCGCAATGTGGGAACACGCAGCCCGTCAGATGGCCTGACGCCAGCCGCGCGTGCGGTCTATTTTTCTGGGTCGCACGCAAAACTACTGTAAGACTGACACGCTCGCCCTGTAGCTGGGTCCAGCTCGTGGAGGGAACATGGGGCGTACAGTAAGGTGGCCACATTTTTCTGACCCGAATTCGGGAAGGGGTGAATAGTGGTAAGAGTGTGTGCGCGAAATTGGGGGGGGGGGGGTGAACTGTTTACAGGGTTTTGCTTAAAAAAAAAAAAAAAAAAAAAAAAAAAAACGGGAATACCATTGTTGTTTTTTTACAAATTATTTATCATAAGGCGTATGATTTATAATTCGGGACACGACCTCGAAAATCGGGACTGTCCCGAAAAAATCGAGACGTCTGGTCACCTTAAGTGTATGTGCCATCTGCGGGTGTGTTTCAAAACTGGATTGCTCTTCTAACATCATAGGAACAAAAGTATCTCGCGTATGAGGTTTCAAAACCCTTTATGTGATTAAGTATTCTGAAACTGCTTTGCACTTTCTCTGGCCTATTTTTCTAAATACAAGTTGAATATGCTCAAATAAGCGAAAAAACTTTACTGAGCTAAAATGACGGGGCTGTTGAATAAAGTTCATTACCAACTGGCTATCAGCCAATGCCGAGTTAATTGTTCACCGCAGTGGTGTAGTGGTTAGACTACTGACCTCCCATCAAGTCGAACCGGGTTCGATTCCCGGCTGCGCCGACCACGGAATTTCGCATGCGGGAATCGTGCCCGGAAGATGCGGCTAGTCGGCGGGGTTTCTCGGGGATCTCCCGTTTATCCCGCCCTTGCATTCCGGCGATGCTCCATACTCACCTCAATTTCATCGGCATCGGCTCTCAAGACCTCGATTTTAAGAGCCGCCCAAATCTTTCCACTCTCCACCAGTCGATATTGTTCACTTCACTTGTTTTAAAAATATAATTTTTATTTGCGATAGTAAGTTTTGATGGCTGTAAGTTTCTTTAAAGATCCTGACAAATATTAAAGAAACAATGAAACTATATCCACATGAATGTTGGTTTATGTGGCAGAGGAATTTTCCTTTTTTCGGCAGACCGAACTACACTCGGGCAAGCGAAGTCCGTGCTACAACTGAAATAACCATAATCCCAACTATATCGCCAACCTCACGTGCCGCAGTTGGTTGGTGCGCCACCGATCTGGGGTGCGGGAGGCTCTGGGCTCGAATCCCGGGTAAGGAATGGGTGGTAATTTAAGTTAGGTTACAAGTTAGTCTGTAGCCGTCCTCTGATAAGCTTTTAAGCATAAAACCGGGTGACGTTAAAGAAAACCCTTTACAATACAACACAACCATATCTACAACAACTACCACAGCCACGCTGAAAATTGATTGCTGCAGTTTTAAATACTAAAGAAAGAAGAATTTATTTAATTATCAATAAAATTTCACTTCATTATGAGATTTTTCTGGGGAGTTTACCATGATCAAATTGGCTAATTAGTCACCTGAAATATTTCATTAGAAACTACACGCTCTTAAAGTTTCGGGACATTAGTTCCCCCTTCAAATCATTTACTGGCTAACGCCTTCTGTTTGTTAAAATGAAAAGATTTTCATGTAAAGGAGCCAATTCTCGGCCGTTTAAAAGTCAGAGGAGCTTGAAATGTTTACGTAGTTTACTAAGATTATGAATACATGTAGCTATTTACAGGAAATACGTTTATAGCAATTTTTCCCTTGCTACATGAAGTAGAGATAACTTTTAAATACTGGTGATAATATCTAAATTAAAAGAAAAAAATGTTCGTAACTTGTAACACTTCCAGCAACCAAATGAATGCACCAGGTTCAAAAAATACCCCGTCTTCTTTTTATATTTCGTGGTCCAAGGAACTTGCAAGTAAAGCTTGGGCGCCATTTTAAAAAACGCGTGAGCTCCTCCGTCTCTTCTGTCGTGCATAACGGAACCAAAACAGGTCCTTGAGCACCGTGTAACTAGTATTCGAGTGTCTGATTTTTGTAGCCTATCTCCTTCTGTTGTGATGAATCACTCGCGAGTTCAGTGGCGCTTGTTGTATTTTATGTAAACTAAATTAGTTGCGTTGTAAGCCATTATAGGCAAGTTAGTATCATGTATAGCGCCACTCAGTACAATCAATACTTATTTATGTTGTGTTATAGTTCATACATTTTTATTCTATGAACTAACCTGGATGTATGAGTTGCCAGGGAGTTGTTGGTTGAGAATATTACAGCAGTGTTTTTTATAAAACCGAAATTAATTTTTATTTTAACGTTATGGTTAATTTTGGACAGATGGAATGTGTAATATGAATTATCATTTGTGGATACTGGCTTCAGCCGACATTCCTACCACTCAGTTGGCAACTCTGTTTATTGTACTGATCAAAACAGGAGTTCTTTTTACCCGGTGGTCCTGAATATTAGTGCTCAAGAGTGATTATAGCCGAGGACTAATCATTATTTAATTGCTTATCTGTGCTATCTTAAGAGCTACATATTAAATATTATATATATATATATTAATACATAAAGTCTATTATTTAAAACGCACGGACGGACCTATAAACTCTGGTACCCGTGAACACAATTACCTTGTTTCCTGTCTTTTTTTAAAATGAAATATTTCAGATAATTTCTTGAACTCCTGTTTGTTCTCCACTCTAAGCCCGAATCAGTGATATCAAACAGTGAAGAAACATTCACTGAAAGTCTGTTGATAAGTTACTGCCGACTGCCGAATCAAGGAAATGGAACTGGAGACAAGTGACTTATGGAAGTGGAATTCTCGACATTCAGTGGGAATCACGAATACACTGTTGATATTTTCCGTAAATTTACGGAAATTTTTACGAAAATGCACAGTAAATATACAGAAACGCAATCCGTTATGGCGGAAAACGGAGTTAAGTGCGTAAATACAAAATGCAGAAAATCTCAGTAGTTTCAATAACTTCGGGTTTCGGGCACGAACAATGGCGAGTCTACGCAAAGCATTCTTCGCCACTGTAACCAGAAAATTATCGTTTCTGGGGTCGTTAAGGTTATCCATGTCACTAAGACTTGTTCTTTCAAACCTTAAAAAATACCAAGAGGCGTCTGTAACACTTAGCAACACTTAAAATACACTAACTTTAACAGAAACTAAAAAAAAGTGCTTATATGAGCGTTGTAAGTATGTGGTTATGGTCGTGAGCATGCAACATTTTACTTCTGGTTCAAATCTTGCTTAAATATAAAATATTTTTTTTATAAACAGTCGAACACTTACATAATGAGAATTAAAATAAAATATATATTAAAAACGATTTAAACTAGCAGTACAGAAAACTAACTAGAGAATTAACGGAGAGGTTCCGTGAATTTTACGGAAAGTCCGTGTTTGAAAATCGATGCCTGTAATTTTACGGAGAGTTTACGGAAACCTCGGTATAAATTTTTAGCAGTACTTTTCCGTAAAATAAAGGAATTTTTTTTACAGTGTAAATCAGTGAAATTCAACCATCATGTTAATTAGTTATGGGTCACTGATTATCAGTCGTGCTATTTTCACTATTTTCGCAGATTTGACTCAATTCTCACTGTTTCAGATTTAGAGTCGTTTCGCGTATAAGTCTTATTTGTCCAGCCTCGACTGGAAGATCTCACGGGATGTGCTGTACATTGCACGGTCTTTGACTGTCACGTGACCAGTTTCAAACACATTAATCAAATAACTAGTATGTGGGATTCGAAATAGCCGGTGATCAGTTTGCTGTGTCATATTACATCCGATATTTAAAAACCTACAGCCAAAAAAAAAAACTTCCTGTCTGAGATATTTTTTGCCGCCAGATTCAAACAGTTAACCCCCGAGAGATTGAAATTAATTTCCATTGATATAGTATCTTCATCAAATCAACGTACAGCAGAGATACTCATTTACAGACCTGCGGTCGACTTGTGGCTCGCTGGACTCGTCAGTCTGGCCCGCAGACAGAATATTTTATTTGAAATTCTTTGTGTGTATATACACGTATGTGTATATATACAGGATGTTTCTCAATTAGACCAACAAACTTCTGGAGGTGATTCGTCAGGAAAAAGTGCGAGCAAAACATGTGTGACACTTTATACATAAACCGAATATTAAGGGAGGTATGAGCTCTTATTTGTGCAAAATATCGGCTCTTACGTAGGATGTCCCGATAACATACAATAATGTTCCGAGAGTTGTGATTTTATTTTACTTCGTTGCCGATATTTTCCACAGATACGGTTTGAAATCTCATTTTTTAAGGGCTCGTACCTCCTTTAATATTCGGTTTAGGTGTAAAGTGTCACGCGTGTTTTCCTTTTACTTTTTCATGAAGAATCACGTCCAGAAGTTTGTCGGTTTAATTTCTAATTGAAAATCACCACACACACACACACACACACACACACACACACACACACAACATATATATATATATATAAGGCTTGGCCTTCTGGGTTGCCATGCCCTTTGACTTCCTCAATTGCTGCTGCTAGTCCCAGTGAAGAATGTCCGGAAAGAGCTATAGACTGTGGTTTAGACTTGTAGTAGCGATTCTAACTTTGAGGACTGGCCATCCAGTAGATTGTCTGGCGTCAGTAGTATTCATAAGTAGCACTATCGTGTGCTGTGGAGGTGGCTGAGGTGAAATGAAAAATGTGTTAATAATATGGTTAGGTTAGTGTAATAATTTTGTACCAACGAGAGAGTGTTTGATTTGCAATTGTATTTTCATTTTTAAAAATGAAAAAAAATATATATATATATAACATTTATATAATTTGGAATAGAATAGCTTAATTTAACCTTAGTTGTAACTATCGCTAGCGCAATACTGTAATAAAATGCGACGCCCTTCTCCAAGGGCGTGGCAGGGAGCTTAGACAGTCCAGTAATGCAAGTTAAAAATAAAATTTCAAAAAACAATTCTATAAGACAGAGCCACGTAGTGTAAGTATTCCAGGCAAAACACGCATGAATTCTCTCAATATCTTTCATACTTTATTTAGTATAAATTACACACATTGATTTATGTGGCCTTCCCAATATTTAGAAAGATACCCAGTATAAAATACAATGATTCGGGGTGTTGACATATGGACGCCCATTTATATTATTTTGGTATGTAGAAATACAAATTTACCTAGGATAAATTATTTTGTAAATTACAAAACTGAAATAACTGTTACTTTTTAGACACTCCAAAATTAAAGGGAATAAGTAAAAACACCCAAAATATAGACTGTGGTGATTACATATTATATATTTTATATGCGATTATGCTATCACACGAAAGTTTTCTTTTAATTCTACTTATTTTTCATGAATATAATGTTTCACCAAGAAAGAGGCTTCAGTACAAAGATTGAGAAAATTAAATTATTTTCGCAATATTAGATTCTACAAATTTAACATTTTCACTAAAAGGTAATTTTTTTTAATGAGTGTTCCACAATTACTCATTATTATATGTTTTTCTTTTGGATTATTCAAAATCATTTTCTTAACTTTCCTATTATTTAACTAGCATGACTACATCTTTTAAAAACATTGCTATATTTCAGCAATAAAACAGCCATCTAAAATCCTTCGTTTTATCACAAAATGGCCGAGTTTACCAAAACATTATGATTTTACTGAATAATGTTTTTTAGATTCATAAGTAGACTTTTGGTCACAAAATGGCTGTTACCTTTAAGCATGAGAAAGCTTTTACAAAAGTTCTATCAGTCATTTACTAAGAAATTTTATCCTTAAAAATGCCCTATCATCATGGACTCACATAGCCGCCATCTTGCCTGTTATCCGGCCTGAATGGTCAAAGTTCCATATTATAACAGTTTACTTAGCTTGTGTAGGAGTTCAGGAAGAAAGTCTGTCTCTGAGGTTACCGACCACCTCCCAATGTTTTATACTCTAGGATCGGGCAGTTGCCCCTACTCCACGACACCATATTTTGAAACCGGCCAATCAGGGCCCAAGAGAACATTCTAAAATAACCTTAGGACGTCAAAAACTTCTTGGTTGGCGCCGACTTCCGTCCACGTGGTCTCCTTTCCGGCAACACGTCGCCCACCAGTGGCGCCACCGCTCCGCATGGCTGCCGCTGGAAGCTCCATCATCCACAAGCTCGCCAGAATACCCTTGGCGCTGGTCGCCGCCGGAGACTATGCTGTGTTGTGGAATGAAGTGATGTCAGACGTTAAGTCTCTTGTAGTAACAAGAGTAAATACAGCAGAATCGTCCAGCAACCACGCAAATCAGGTTGGTGTTACTTTTGCGTGTAGGAATGTATTTTTAATTTTTAATAATACAGCTGTCTTCCATGTTTAAGAGCGTATTTTCTGTCGGGTCGTAGAACACAGTATTTTACCGTTGCCTCGTAGTCAAACGGTATGTTGAACGGGCAGTCAAAGGCGGGCATGGAGACACATGTCTAAAAAATTATATATGATTTCAGTTATACATATTCACGGAAATAAACTGGCTAAGTACGAGCTGAGCCACGTCTTTGTAATAAATGCATTTGCCCCGTCAAGCATTGCAATTTCGTAAGCGGCCCGACAGGAAACTTTTCTTAATAGCCCTGATATGCAGGCTTATCCTGGACTACAGGTACATGCTCCACGAGATGATGCGATTTGGAAACTGATGTAGAAAACAATTTAGGACCTATGCCCTAATGTAATTGCTAGGGGGAAAGACATACCCTTGAAAATTGGGAGTTTAAATTCGATATCTGCGAATGTCAGGAACTACGAGAAACAACAATTTAATTAATAGTGTTAGCACGATTTTCATATTTACATTTGGCGCGTAACAGCATCGCATGCCATTAGTAAATTTGAGGTGTGTCTTTTTACTAACCAAAAAATAAATATACGTAGTGTTCTATAGTTTACTCGCGGTTTCTTCGCGCTTTTTGAACCAAACATTTGAAAAATCACTCCTTGCATGACGTGTTTGTGTTGGTTTCCAAAATATGTCACGTATCGCAAGCGTTTCAATAAAATCAGTAATGAAATAGTTCTAATGGAATATATCTTTGAATTGAGCGCGATTGAATGCGGTGCACTGGCGTAATACGCTCGGTGAAAACGTTTCTCGAGAAATCGTACTAATTTCTGACATTTTGAAAAAAACTTAATTGGAATTCTCTATATTCAAGGAGTTTTTCCTAGCCTGATAGTGTATGTTGGCCATGCGTCGTATTACTAGAGGTGTGCAAAATTCGCGTTATTCTTGGGTAATTTGCTGGACTTCACTCGCATGTACACGCCTGAGTACAATTCGCGATTTCGTTCGCCACTGGCGACCGTACGGCGTTTCACGTGTGTGATCTGTGTGCTGGAGACTGGTTGTTGAACGGTTCGGCCTTTACAATTGGCTAAACACGTCCGGCGTGCCATACAAGTTATTCCCAACTTTTCTAAAACCCTGCTAGAGTTCTACTTCCATAGTATTCCTCCGCCTCGTGAAAACAAAGCTTAATCGAATGAAGAACACAGGGCCAGCGCACCGCGTTCGTACGCATACAGTGTAATAATATTTTACATAACAAATTTTTTTTTACTTGGCATTAGCAACGCACTTGTTCTCTCCCTGTTTTTATTCATATAGGAGAAGGTGAATACATGAGTCCTGTAGGTTATATGGGGCCCTTCGTTTTCTAAGAAAGCAGTCCACGCATTCTAGCGGTTGAAGCTTTACTGTTACAAGTAGTTGGTAAAATTGTGTGTCGAGCACACTGGGGTAGTTACTCTAATGGTGAAAGATTTGTTGAGTGTTTTTACCTGTCGCTCCTGAGAAAACTTTGAAAGGTACATGTTTCACATTTATTAAGACAATTACGCATCCATAACTGCTAATTGTTATTGTAGCTCCATATAGTTTAGGTTGCAAGGATGATATTACTATATAAACATAATGAATAATGGCTTTGTTTAACTGTGCGGAAAAACCGTGTTTACGAATATGGCCAGGGTGGAATTATGGGCCCCTTATGGGCCCCTTCTGGTGCTGGTAATTTGAATCCCTTGAAAAGGGACCCATATTACAGACACTAGAGTTCGGCGTGATATTATTAGATTGTAAATAATATCGTTATTTTACAAATGCCTCGCAAAGTCCTTGTGCCACAAAATAAGAAGTCAAAACGAAAATTATGGAATAAACAAGATATTATCAAAGCAATACAAACATTGAAAGACAATAAAATGGGGTTAAAAAGAGCTTTAGAAACATTTTGTGTGCCTCACTCAACTTTGCAAAGACTCTCTCGTCTTGATTTGCTGATTGAAGAAGTAGTCAATAGAAAATTGGGGCGAAAAATAATCATGTCACTCGAAATGGATTTAGAATTTGTACATTATTTACTAGTCATGGAGTCAAAGTTTCATGGTCTAACGAGAGAAGATGTTCGGCGTCTAGCTCATCAGTTATGTGAAAGAAATAAAATTCCGCATCCATTTTCCGATGGTGAGGTAGCTGACCGAGCCTGGTTTGATCTCATTTTATGACCCGTCACAAAGATAAGTTGTCAGTATTGAAACCATTCGCAACATCCTTTTCTCGTGCCAATGGATTTAATAAGGAAGCGGTAGATGGGTTTTTTGACATACTCGAAGCTGAGTTACAGAAACGTAAATATCCACAAGACGGGAATTTTAATGTTGACGAAACCGGAATTTCAGTTGTCCAGAGCAAAGTCCGGCGAGTCGTCGGCCTCGAAGGAAAACGACAGGTCGGAGCGTTAACCGCTGCCGAGAGGGGGTAATTAGTTACTGTCGTATGTTGTATGAGCGCAGACGGCACATTTGTTCCACCAATGTTGATTTTCCCACGGAAAAATATGACTCAGACATTAATGAAAGGAGCCTCACCTGGCTCGACTATAAAATGCCACCCGTCGGGTTGGGACCATGGCAATCTCTTTACGGAATGGCTTGATCACTTCATAGCAAAAGCAAGGCCGACAGCATAAGATCTTGTACTGCTTATTCTTGACGGGCATAACACCTACACTAAGAAAATTGGGGCCACTGAAACATTATTACAGTGAAAACATTAGACAGTGGTTGCTACATAATATCAGACCTCTCGGGCCATATGACATAGCACAACTTCTAGGCAATGCATATCTGAAGTGTCAAACTGAATAAATAGCCGTAAATGGGCACAAGGCCACCGGGATCTATCCTTGTAACCGACAGATTTTCAACGACAAAGATTTCGTTGCCTCTGAAGTTGATACGGAAGTGGTTGATAAAAACTAGGGCAGGAATAAACTGGTAGGACAACCACTGACATTTCCTCAGCATACTAACTCCACTATACACAATGTCACCAAACCTAGTACACCAGTTCGAGATCTGACACCATGTGAAAAGGACTTGGAAGACGCTGATCCTTCGGGATACTTCTCGGTGAAGACTTCCAATCACGTATCGCCAAAATATATTTGGCCAATTCCACAACCAAAAAGAAAGCTGACAAACAAAGGACCCAAGTCTGCAGAAGCTGCAGTAATAACATCATCCCCTTATAAACGTTGTTTAGAAGAATCGGAGCGGAAAAAGGCAAAAAAAGAAATTTCAAATGAAGGCATGGAAAAAGAAGAGAAAAAGTAAAGAGGATATTGGATCTGCAAAGAAATGTTCTAAGGGAGATGAACATACATCAGTGAAACAAGACAAAAGGAAAAATATGTTGAAAAAAATAATAAAGAGAAAGCTCATTTTGCCAGCTGAAGAATCGGATGAAGAGTTGAACATTGATTCAGAAGAGTCTCTTCCAGAAATCGAAATAGGTGTTCCTCGCCCTGACAATGATGATGCCGTTTGTATTTTCCCAGCTGAAGAATCGGATGAAGAGTTCAACATTGATTCAGAAGAGTCTCTTCCAGAAATCGAAATAGGTGTTCCTCGCCCTGACAATGATGATGCCGTTTGTATTTTCCCAGCTGAAGAATCGGATGAAGAGCTCAACATTGATTCAGAAGAGTCTCTTCCAGAAATCGAAATAGGTTTTCCTCGCCCTGGCAATGATGATGCCGTTTGTATTTTCTGTGATGGTGTTTTTTCAGGAGACCGGGGATGTGAATTGTGGGTACAATGTATGAATTGTGGGTACAATCTATGAATTGTGTACTCTGGGCTCACAATGAATGCACTGGGTGTGATACAGATGCATACATTTGTGATTTTTGCAAGTAAATATGTTCTTTTAACATATCTTTAACTTTCAACTTAAACTTACAACTTACTTTTAAATTGAAGTTTTATTATTTTTTTCACTCTAGTAAGAACTTAAAATATTGTACTGTCAATGTATTTTAAATATATTACTCAACTTTGTTTCAATAACAGTGATTTTTTCGTTTAGTTAAGCGAATCTCTATTTCTAAACAAAGGGGCTCATATTACCAGCACAGGTTTTATTTGTAGCAAAGTGCCATTACCTTTTATATAATTATTCATATATTTAGTTTTTTATAATGTATTTCGAATTTCATCGACATTGCATGGACAACATTTCAAAGTGTGTCTGATATTTTCACATTAATTTAAGATAAATTTCAAATTTTATGATGAGAAAACAAAGTAGGGGCCCATTTATCCACCTTCTCCTCTATTAATTAAAAGTTAAATATTTTGATTTATAGATCAAATAAACGTGAAATATATATTTAACCAGAAATAAAGTGATGCTATGTTAAAACAAGTATAAAATGCTTGGGATGCATTATATTTTAGCAAACAACCAAGCACGTAGCACATGGGGTGATTTTTCAAAGGATTGATTCAAAAAGTGTGAGAAAAATGCGAATAAATACATGTTGGAGTTTCGTTTGTAACCACGAAAAGACGCGAAAATTACAGGTCCTTGTGTATTACGTAATCTGCCCTACCCTCCATAACGAATCATCGCACGAAAATTTGTGTTGTAGTTCAGGGCCCTTCTGTATTTGCGAAATCGCAAATTAACCGTCTTTTAATAATTTAGGCTGCACCGCAAGCAGGAGCTCTCTGGCCGCGACATTCAGCGAACATGCTAAGTCACGGTACGCCACAGAAGTTTGCGTTCCGCTCGCCCACGCTTGTTAACCCAACTCGAATTCGGAAAGGCAGATTTAACTCGGAGTTGATCGGGAAAGGGATGCGGGTAATTCGATCAAGTCTCCGCCGGGTGCGGTTTACACTCGGGAGGGTTTAGGTTCCCGAAACGGACAAGGCGAAGTTCCATCTTAACCGGGTTAGGTGAACCGTCCCAGTCTCGGACGCGTGCGTGGGCGAGATTGTGGCCGTTAATGTACTGGAGCGTTTTCTGTGAGATCGTTGTTTGCGCGTAAGAGCGTGTCTCGGTAAATAAAAGTTCTGGAATTGCGAACAGTTTTGCCAGAAAGGATTAAAAAAAACAATCACCGACGCCCCTATTTTTTTCTTTTGTCATATTAAGTGTATTCTTGGAGAAAAAAATACTCGTGAAAATGGTCATATATCGCATTTTTAAAAGCTTGCCCATACAGCTTCCTTAAGCGACAAGAGAAAAGTACAAATATACGGGCGTAGTTTAATGTGTGGTCTTTCATCGCGTATAATAAAACCCCACTGTTACAAATCTAACTTGCACAGTACAGCGTTACGGCGGAAACACTGCACGCCTTGCGAGTAGGAGCGATGGGACACTAGGCGTGCGTGTAAAGTGTCGCCCAAATCTCTCCTTCGCTTCTTGATCTTGGACGCGCAGCTACATAGTCCTCTTAAGGTCGAGCATTCCACGTGTTTCATGCGCGTCCTCATCTTTAATTATTTCCATGCGTAACTTACGTGTAGACGCCATTGGAGAGGAGGCATGCTGTAAAAGCCCTTGCAGAGTTCACACAAGCTTATTGCGAAATGCTCAAGAAAAAAGGCGCATATAAGTGACATATGATTAAATCAATTACGTGCATCTGAAATAACTTTAATTAGTGCTCTACTAAAGACCATTTTTAGTGTCTGTGATCCTTTTTTCAATGCACTGTACAAGGAATACTCTAAATGTGACGATAGTATACACTTTTATCATATTTCCTTTTTAAAATAATTTCACACGGAATATGTAAGAGAGAAATTGCTTCTCTATGGTGATTCATCTCAGTCTTCATCAAAATCTTGCCCTTGCGGACAATTAACGTGCCGAAGAAACAGCTATCGCGTGTGCTAACATTATTATCATTATTTCATCACGCAATTCTTGTTCTCACGACATGGTTCGTTCAAATGCCTGTGATGAATTTCCTTCCCGCTGTCTCCCCAATCGTGCAATTTACACTGGATGTCACGTGAGATTCTTCGCCAACAGTAATAACCTGTCAACATGGGTTACTAAATGATCACAACTAGATCCTACATCGACCAGTTGTATATGTGAATATATATATATATATATATATATATATATATATATATATAACTGGAGCCGCGTCCTTGGTTAAGACGTGCTTGCTTTTCAGCGAATCGCCCCAACTTCTATCCTATAATTCCCGCTATGGGTGGCCCAGTAGTGAGCAATAATCATAATTTTTTACAAGATATTTGGCCTACATATTTGAAATGTATTCCTAGAAGTTTTTTTTATCCATATCCATGTGAATATCTAGTATATTAAAATTCTTCATATTTTACATAACTACTATTTCACAATCTCGCGCGTGTTAACTGATACACTAACATATCTGATTCCCACCTAAGAGACCATGGTCTCGATTGGGGATATAGGTGAAGGTTGCCGATTTCGTACCGCCTACTAATTCTACCATCTCTGTATTTCACGTGAGGTGAATACTACTGCGCTCTTGTGGCTACAAGTTGAACCTCTTGTTGTTCCCGGCCATTGCAAAGAATAACATTACAGTGCGACCGCGTCTCGCATTGTTATTGGAGTTTTTGTTTATTTGCACATCTAGGTGTAGTTTCAGAGCCGCAGTTGTATGCATGTGTGCAACAGGAGAGTGATTGTTATTTATGTGTATTTATTATGTTAAAGAAAATTCTTCTTCGCATTCTAAACTCTTTAACAGTTGACAATATACAGTTTTAGGTTATGTTTCATTAGTTAGTTTTATTTGATAACAAAGTTGCCTATGTCGTACCACCACAATGGTACGATTTAATATAATATTACAAGCAAGTTACAATGAAACAAGTCTATTGCTTATATACGTGGGCGCTTTAAGCAATCGAAATAACCTGATGCATATTTCAATGTAGTGATCTCATTTTATTTCAAACTGCAGTATATGTTCGCATTAGATTTATAAGCTGTTTACAAAACATTTAATTAATGGACGTACGTCAACATCCGATTGTATTAGATTTCTGTTGAACACGTCTTACATAAACCAAGTTTCATACTTACCATATGGTAAATTTACTAGGAATCGTAAATAAAATTTACTAAAAACACATATTCGTTGTGTGTTACAGAATGACGGAAGGAAAATACGAAGATTGGACTGAAATGGAGATGTAAATAGCTCTTACAGCTTATAGGAATGGGAACATGGGATTTAATGAATTCTGCCGACATTACAATATTCCAAGCAAACATTAGAAAGGCACTTAAACAGAATATTGTAACAAACTATCAAGTAAAAGCCACGCACCATAAAACTACCCTTCCAACTGAAGTTGAACAGTAAACTGATCACATTCCTAGAATATAAGAGCTACTGTCTGGACTAACTATCACTGATACCAGAAAGTTAGAATTACAAATAGCAGAGCGTAATGAAATACTGCACAACTTCAATAAATCGACAAAAATAGCTGAGAAGTAATGATTTTATGCTTTTGAAACCCATCATAAGGAATTAGCACTACTCGAGCCAAAGTCCACTTCCATGGCACGTACAAAGGGGTTTAAAAAAAGAATGTGTAAGACATATGTGACATCCTGGGGATAGTTGTGTATGAAAACCAATTGTATGCTACTCGTGTGTTCAGTGTGGATAGGACCGGTTTCAGCACTGCACAAAACAGAAGTCAGAAAACGTTGGGTAAGAAAGGAAAACGTCAGTTGGGAGCTATAACAAGTGGGGAAAGAGGCGTCAATGCCACAATAGTGTGTTGTACTAGTGCATGGAACTGTATGTTCCACCTATGATAATCTTAGAACGCATTAGAATGGCAAATGAACTGCAGGTTGGTACCCCTTTAGTATTAGAATATTTTTGTTGTAGCGGTACGATTTACGACACTGGTGGTACGATTTCGGATACTGATTTCGTATAGCGTACTGCTACGCGCTCGTTGCTTCGAATCCCGCCCGAGCGAGTGGAAGTGAAGGACAGCACACAGCAGTTATATGATAGCGGCGGCAAAGTGTCAAATGATTGTTTTGAATGCACAGACGAGCGATAGGCCGGTGGCCGCGTATCTGTTACAGAAAGCGAGCCGATACGATTATAATTTTTTTTTGCGGTGGACGCTGCTGATCCCGGTTGAATAGATTTCTGCGTTTATCTGAAGAATTCTCTAGATTACTGACCCCGTTCTCTCAGCGTGACTCGGGGTGCGTTGAACCTTCCAAATGGTCAGGAAGTACGATATAAAAGTGTGACAGGCCCCCGGGCAGTAGTGGTTCAGTTTTTGTTTAATGGATGAGTGACTGAGTTCCGAGCGATTGAAGAACGAGCGGCGAGATAAGTGACAAGCGGGAGGGAAATCTGCTACTGCGGGTATCAAGCAGTTAAGAGTGTGGCTGGCAGGTTGGACTATTACAAATGGTGGCAACAGATATACTGAATTCGTGTTAATGATGAGTATGAGTATATTTACTATAACCAGAGACATTAAGAAGGGCGTTATTTAGAGTTGAAGTAGACATTAGGATCTGTGCTCGCTGTTGAAAAAAAAAAAAGAGTAATTATGGAGACGGATGATTTAATATTGTAAAATAATAGCTGTGTGAATAAATTAGAAATCAAATTTAGTTCTTTAATTATTTTTTTTATGTGACCATCCCTCGCGAACACAGATACGCCCCTCAGGCGTCCATGTAACAGTACTAATTGCAGCCATTAACAAAAAGCATTTTTGTGGCACATTATTTCAGCTAACTAGGCATGTTTGTATAAATACGTATGCACAAATATATTATGTTTTCTACGAAATCAATATTTGAGCAGTACATTGACGAATGACCCAAATAAGTACAATTATTTAATAACTGGTACGATTTAGGCAACCTTCGCCTGTAAACTGGAGTGTGACTTTTTCCCAAATCTAAACTTTGGATTCCAGAGCTGTTCATTAAAATAATCATTATATTACTCACTCACCTTATTATGTTCCCTATCAGCATTGCTGTATAAAGTGAAAAATACAAAAATAAAGTATCGCATGTGATGTATATTTTTATTCTCCGACTTTTCACTTTTTCGTATTGGCAGCCATTATACCGCGCTAAAGTTTAGACACGTGCTTGCATTTCAACGAGGCACGCGAGACCCTGACATTAAAGAAAAAAAAACGCAATACCACGCCAACACATTAAACCCATTGTAAGTCAGTGAACCTGGAAACCTATGCACTCTGCAGCAATATCCAGGCGGGCGTCCGCCTAACGGACAAGGGAGGTATTATCCGCGGAGGGCGGGGAACAGATAAAACAGGGTTAGCGAGGGGTAAATGCGGTTAGTTGGCGAAAACACCATTCACGTGGCGGCGAAAATGTAATTTTCGTCGCGCGCAGTACGGGCGAAGTTTGCGCCCTCTAACACGATGTGTTGAGCACACTCTGCGACCTAACTTCATCACCGTTACCTTTCTCACCTGGCTTTCTCTGCACCGTGGGGGGCCGCTTCGAACTTCGCCATCCGTTCCGCCAATTTGACGGCCACATTACAAACAACGCCCCTGCCTCTAACTTTCTCCGTCAGCCTTGCATAATGCAGCTATGATAATGCGGCGCCGTACCAAATACGTGTTTGGCTATACCGCGCGTCAGACATCTGCGAGCTTGAGCGACGTCACATTGAATTATCGGCAACGTCACAACTGCTGGGTTGCTGGCTTGAGAATCTACTGTGAGTAGGTGCGTTCGGAGTGGGCCGAGGGGGGGGGGGGGGAGAAGCTACCTGCGCGCGCAGCCTGCCGCAGCATGATGCCGTGCTAAAAACATTACTCTGCGTGAAATAAGTTGCGCGCTTGTAGATGCGCGCCAAATGTTCTTGTAACAGTTTGTACACAGCCGGGCCGTCACTATTATAAACTGCCGCCGGCCGTGCTGGCAGCTCATGCGCAGGCATCTACAGTGACGAGCCGCCAGCACTTGTGACGTTTAAAGTAGGGCACTATAAAGACAATGAACGGTGACGAGACACTGACGATTCCTAGCCACTATAAATACACTGGAAAAAAAGGGGGGGGGGGGGTGTAACCGAGAAGATTAGAGCATGCCATATTTTTTATAGAATAACAGAAAACATTGTCCGTGGTGACAACTTTTCACTGATACCCTTTTATATATTCAGTCACCCACGCCTGTCGAGAACAGTACACCACTACCATCTCGGCTTTCACTATTAACACAGTTATCTTTTCGTGGTTTCTTCACACTTTTCGAATCAAACCTTTGAAAAAATCACCTCATTTATGATGTGTTTGGTTTTATCCTATACATGCCATGTCACAAGCGTTTTATACCTCGGTTAACACGAAAGTATTTTATTTGTAATTAAATTTATATTTTAATTATATTTAATAAATAAAATTAATAATCAGTTTGTATTTAATATGAATACAAACTGGGAGAAAATAGGTGTGCCGGTAATTCCTAGTAATAAATAGCACTTTTACAAGACAATATTAGAGCTTATGCCCAAGAAAAACAATGGATTGTCTCTTGGTGTAATCTACTGGAATTAGTTAAGCTTTCTTTGCGTGAGGCGGGGAATATCCTGGAAGCAGAACTTAAGCAGGGCTTTAGAAAAGTTGGAAGTAAACATGACTGGACTATAAGATATATTTAATTTTATTTAATAGATGTTTGGAATTTGAAAACTAATTTGCCTTCGGAGCGCTGAAATTATTGAAGGAGTTATAACTTTCCTATCAGTTTCAAGGGATAATTCAACGCTCTGATCTCAGATAACCTGTTTCCTCCTCCGAGATATGGCAGTCTGTAGCAGGGCTGTTTGTAAACATTGAATTATATCACGCGCTTTATTTTCTTCACTCTCTCCCAGCACCATAGCTTAAAATTTTAATTAAAAGCAAATACAAGTTATCTGTTAGAACCCTGCGCACCTAGCGACGGAAACTACCCCTATTCCAAACTCCACCATTAGAAATCTCTGTTTGTTCCTAACCTGAGTAAAATCAACCTTATCCAAGGGTTTCTTTCATTAGGTGCACAGTGTTCCAAAAGGTAACTTATAATTAAAATATTAAGCTACTTGATTAATAAAAGAGAAAGATTTGACTTATTTACAAAGTTATTTTATATTTTATTTACGAATAGTGCTCCTATCCTGTTTCCTAACGTAGAAAATAGACAAAATCTGGTACCTTGTCCACACTAGTGCTTACCTAGTAGTAAAAATGTTCCCTTTGCCAAATTTTTCACATTGATCTTCCCAACCTGTAGGCCAAGTAACCTTTCCCATGGGTGAACGTGGTCATGATTATAGGTTAGTTTAGTCGAAGCCCTAAAAACTTGCATTCACCTACCAACCTAGCTTTGTGTAGGCGGTCCTGGTAGTTTGGGATACCACGATGAAAAATGGTTGGCACACCCTTAATGTCCATTTAAAAAAAAAAAAACATATTTTTACTAAACAGTAATGAAAAAATACCACGAGCCACCAATTAACTATACTTTCTGTTTGAGTGAAGATACGCATATTTTCAACGCATTTCCATTTATCTTAGCTCTTTGAAACCTCTGCTTTGATAACGTGGTTAGATGCCAAGAAAAATAACGTATACAAGAAGAGCACTCGTGCTCAATGCACACTGTGTGCATGCAATTTCACAACATTACGATATTCGGATTTCGCGAGAAAGATTATATAGTTATGTCTTCGTAGTTGTAAACAAAATATCAGATTTTGAATTTAAGATCTACGCACATTTCACTTACATAGAGCTTTAGGTATTCTGAACACCGCGGGGGAAAAAGAAAATAAACTGATACTTTTACAGTCTAAAGTGCCTCAACTTGCACGAGGATAGAATTTCACATTGGAAGACGTCGGCCGCTTTTGAAGATGTGTATCGATTGAGTATAGGTTCCTTGTTTGCCACTCGCAGTCAGGCGTGTCTCGAATGTCGGACAAAGAAGGAGGCGAAATCAGTCTTTCATAAAACGCTAACTAAAGTGATCTCAGCCCCGTGCGTTTGTAGTACGTATAACGCACTCGACGCTCGTTTTCCTGGCGTAGAGAAGGCGCTTGGAAGGTTTAGGGTTCCACCCCTTGTTAAGGACCCCGCCTACCTGGAGATTTTTTTCCGCCTTTGAGACCGGGAAGTGAGGGGGCGATAAGGGCGACGCTGCCACTCGCAGGAAGTAGCCCATCGCCGCTGAGCGTAGTGTTCTAGTCGCACTGTGTGTACCTATGGCACTTTCAGCGGTGACTCTATTATTTTATATGCGTACATAGTGTAGGAAGGATCAATGCAGGGCACGCGAGTAAGTGTTGCATGTATCTGACGCGTATATTTTGAGACTCAGAGTTTTGGAAAAGCCGTTTTGTAGTTCTCTGGAAGTAATATGAAACGTGATTCCAACGTGCTGATCTACGAAAATAACACACGCTTCAGACGAGGGCTGTCGTGTGCTGCCAAGACGTCGTGCAATTTAGCTTTTGTAGCTGCTAACAAATCTTTTCTTTCGGTGTACTTTGACGAAGAAATCTGCGTGTCCACGATCGGGATTGTTCGTTCCTGAAACTGGGAAATATTTGAAATACGGAGACGTTATATATTTTATATTTACGCAGCTTGATATTTCCTCACTATGGATCGCGTTTCCCTACATGTACCGCACATTTGCGTCAAAATTGCCGTGGATATACATAACATTTTAACAGTGTCGAAATCTAGTTAATTATGAAAATCAGTTTAGGCGTGGGAACTCATTGTAGAAAATAGCTGAACATGCGAAAGCATAATTTTTCAAGTCTGCACGATGGAAAGTGAAGATTTCACACGACGCTTTCAGCTGCAGAGAACAGAGGTGCTGGAAATGAGCAGAAGAAATAAATAAGGATGCTTGGGAGGGATACGAAGTAAGTTCGGCGGAGAAAAATCTAGGGCAGAGAGAGAATAAAAAGTACAAAGTGAGTAGTTCCTTTTGGCAGTACATTATACTGGCGCTGGAACGACCATTGCATTTTAAAGAAATGAAATGAAAGAAAGTGAAAGTATTCCGGTTAAGATTCTTTGAAATAAAAATGTGTATTCGTCTCTGTTCTTTTTATACATTTGTTCATTACGTCATTGTCAAAAGACGTTACTTACAAAGCTGTCGATAATTTTATACTGCAACAAAAATAGTCCACAATAATAATCAATCTTCTTCGAATATTTGAAAAACTTTACGAGTATTAGAAAAATTATGTGTAAAGTCGTGCGTATGACAACATTTGAAATATTCAGATTCACTTCTCCAGAGAAACATTTTGTCGGAATATTTGACATCACGATGTATTGTTTTATGCTTGGTTGGGATTATAAGAAAGTATTCTCTCCGTGTACGAGCGCGCACAATTTCTGAAAAGTCCCATCATTTGTACTTTTTAAAATATTCACTTTAAATACGCATCATTCATTCGTTGTGCGCAGTGGTATATTACAATGCAGACGGCCATATTTTGCTGCTTCTCTTTTATCATACACCCTTCTGTGGCAAACGAGTTACACGCGAAATCCCCAAGTGCCTACCCCGGTGGAAAGTAAGGACGGACAAAGGGAACCAACGTTTATTCTAGACTAGCGACCAGCCCCGGCCTCGCTCGGGTGCGATTTACAAATATGGCGTTCTTTAGGTTTACAGCAAGTATTAATACTGTTTTGTTCACAAAGTCTTCGTAAGTGAACCCCCCTTTTTAATCAAAATTTAAAAGACAAAAATAGTTACTGTGGGTAATCCTTAAAAGATAAACATATGCAGTCGCGGATTTTTTGTAGACCTTTCTGAGATCTGCAATTATGTAGTGCATTAATTTGGCGTCTCTCCTGTGGTTTAGTCAGCGTAAGGCATGTAATCACCAAAAAGCGGCTTTTTCCGACTTTATTGTAAAAGTCGACATTTCTCTACTATCCTTACATTAAATATCAATGCTTTATATACCTAACACTTCCTCAAGATATTCTCTAAATGGTTGTGAAAACTGCATCAAAAGCTATCAAGTAGGTTAGAAGCCTTAGCCGAATACATATACACACGCGACCGGGCGACTTCGTATTATACTATGTATAGATAAGGCTGGGGGAAAAAAAAAAAAACTAAATAATAACTGTTTTCGTCTCGTGCAAGTAGTGTGTAATATAAGGCGTTTTATGATATTGTGGCTTCATTTCACGTGTTACTTCCTACATCCATCACATGGCACATGTCGAGAAAAGGTTTTTTTTTTTTTTTTTTCCCCCGTTAGAGAAGTTGAAATTTTTCATAGAAGTCACAGTTATGATGACTCTTCTTCGAAGAAATCACCGAAATCTTGTGCCCACGTATTCATAACTGCTCTGTTTTGTCGGAAGGCCTTCTCAATTGTTTCCTTGAATTTGTGAATACGTTTGCTTATCGATGAGGACAACTATGCTAAGATTCGGGATTTAATTATCATCTCTGAAGTTCAGTAATACATTACAAAAGTATTCAGTTTCTCTCTAGCATTTGTGAACACATGTTCACCAAAATGGTGTACTGAGAAGTTCGCCCAATTTTAGCATAGTTCTCTAGTGTCTCCGCTTTAATGCCAGGAAAAATATCATTGAAAGAGTTACAAATTATATTACAGTAACTTAAAAACTTCTTTTAAAACAAGCTACTCATACATGACTTACCCGGGATTCGAACCCGGAACCTAATTTTAACCAAAATTTCTCAACAAATTTGTATGGAGTTTGCCTTCGCTCGTTAAGTTAAATAGTACTTCATTTTCCAGAAAAAAAATTCTCAGTTATGATAATCAGTGCAGCAGCAATGCTCTTTGTAGATACGTTGCAGAATAAGTTGGTATTCGGTATGACTCAACATAGCACGAGAAAAGGTTCCACGCTGAGAAAAACATATGGTTGCAGGAACCAAATAACTCTACCCATAACACTTGTACTCTTATGATATTGGTACAGCAGTCAGATTGATTGTTGTTTCCATCTACATATTGTTCAGGTAGATAGTGATTGCAACAGAACTGTATGTCATGTTCCTGCCTGTAGTTGTGCACTCTAAGAAATTATTCGCAAATTTAACACACCTATAGTTCACTCTAAAACAGTACCAGTGCTAATTATACTGTTTCAAACAGTTAACAGCATCTGGATTATTCAACATTCAATTTAGCCAATTTAACTGATGAATTATTAAAAAATAATGCCAGTTTTCCTTTACTTATTGCTTTAGCGACATTTTCCACTTATTCGTCTTATTTTAACAACCCTAATGTTACCAATCAAACTAAAAACGTAAATAAAAAAGGAAATGAATTTAAAGCTAATTATTTTTGGTGCCTTATATAGACTAACTAACACGCGTGTTTTCCCTATAGAAATTTAAATCGGCTTGGTAATACGATTGGTAAGGTAACGATCTAAAAGCGGGACTATGTGGGTTTTAATCCTATGGGTAATGCAACTTTTTTTTTATTTTACTATTTGTGAATTTCGTTAAAACACACACTATAATCAGTGACCACCGGAAAAATATTTAATTCGCTTAATTACTTGGTGAAATTCAATTAAAACAAAACATTTAATTCGCTTTTTTTTGTCACTTATTCGATCAGTGAAATTGTTTCACTGAAACAATTCTAATTGCAGCCATTTTCACTGATTTGAATAGTTTAAATTCACTGCGAATCAATCGGTTTCAACTGATTCGATTTAAGTGTATTAGAAAGAGCTCGTGATAAAGTTTTATCCTCTTACGCCCATGATGTGTAAGAAATTCCCAGCTCTGCATAACAGCAATGCTAAAATATTCCTATATTTGCAGCCTGGTGTACGGCGATGTTTTCATACAGCGTATTGGTTTAAATATTCAACTACAGTTTTCAAAAAGAAATCTTTACACGGATGTCTGCATCTGTGAATGCAGTACCTACAGCGGAGCTCAGTGTCCCTGCTACAGAATAGTCGCGTCTACAGAACAACTTCAGAAATATTTCGATTAGTCTCACTACAAACAGAACTGTAATCAACCAACCGTACATTCTGCTGCTAACATAGAAGTTTGACTGCTACTGCCACAAAACGTGATTTGCTGAACTTTCCTGTCGTCACATCTCACGGAATATATATATATATTTTTTTTTTCAGTGCAAACGGTACACGCGTGCAAGAAAAAAAATAGCTTTTCAAAATCAGCTACTCGGTTTCAAGATCCGCTACTGCGAGTATTACCGTACGTAACGTATGATAAAGGCTGTTCACGGTAAAATGAGCACTTTTGAAAGCCCTGCTCGAAATCTACTTGTATGCACGTTGTGTGTTCTTCCGCCTTATGTAAGATTAGCATCGTTGTGGGCCTCATCACTTTATTCATGCGTCGGTCAAGTGAAACCGCGAAATTATTTGAAAAGTAAATATCTAACATATCTGCTCATTTTTAAACTTCGATGCATTACAAAATAAACAGAAAGCGAAAGAAATAATTTAAGTTATGGTAAATGGTTACCTAACACTTATTTTTTCAACCATAAGATACGGAACTACTTCCCATTCATCGTTACCAACATTACTGGGCGCATTTCACTCAGGGCGCCCGTTGAAATATAAGCAGGTAGGGACAGCGATTTTTTCTACGGTTGGTTACAAAAGTGCTCACTTTATCGTGAACAGCCTTTAAAGGCTGTTCATGGAAAAGTGAGCACTTTTCAAATCAACATTTGAAAAATGTCACTACTCATACCTGCATATATTTTAACAGGCACCCTGAGCGAAATGCGCTTAGTAAGTTGGCAACGACGGAGATAAAGTAGTTACGAGGGTTAACGTTAGATTACTAGTGTCATGCAAAGATTTGTAAATATCAAAATATTTTATATTCCTTTTTGTTTTCCTTAATACATATAAGTGTAAGAATGAAAACGCCTGTAAAATATTTACTTTTACAAAATTTACAGATGTCCTTGACCGATGTACAAATAAAGAGATGAGGCCCATGGAAACTTTAATTGTACATATTGTTACGGTCCCATATGTGCCTACTCACAAGGCGTGCAGTGTTTTTGTTGTAAAGCTGTACTATGCAAATTATAACTGTAACATAGGGGTTTTATCACATGAGATGAAAGCTCACAGATTAAACAACGTTCGTACCTTTGTACTTTTCTCTTGCCGCTTAAGTAAACTGAATTGGCAAGTTTCAAAAATGCCATATTTAATCACTTTCACAATTTTTTTTCTCCAAGAATACACTTAATATGATAAAAGTAAGGAAAAATAGGGGTATAGATAATAGTTTATTTTTTATCTTTTCTGACAGAAAGTCGCATTTCCAGAACTTGTATTTACCGAGATACGCGTCAACAACGATTTCACAGAAAACATTTCAGTACATAGGACTCTTAATGGGGCGGCGCAATGACGCCACACGCTGAACTCGTAGCCTACTCGAGAGATACCGAATTTTGATTCCCCGTCGGGCAAACTCGATTTCAGTTTTCCGTGGTTTTTCTCAATCTCAAGAGGTAAAAGCTGGTATGGTTTCTTCACATACACGAGTGTGTGGGACATCCTGGCCGTGGTCAATTGCAAGTATATCTTTAGAGTCATACTCCACATAAAAATGTTAGGGGTGTAGCTGTATAATGAAAGATGATTTGGCAAAGCACTGCTGTGACTGATGGGGTTTATTTACATACTGTTGCGGACTGTTACGTTTTTAAAAGCGCGTAGCTTTAATGCGGATAATTATATTTTAAATTAAACGTACATGAAGGGATACTCAGTGGTGAACAAAAATATATTCTGTTTCGTCTGTGTATTTAAATCACTATCAAATTATATCTCGTTACAATATGTTTTACAACTAGTTACATTATGTTAGTTACTCGCTAAATCGGAGGAGCTCTCGTTACGTGTACTTGGTTACATTGTGTTAGATATTAATGTGATTCGTCATTAAATTACTTGTTTATATAACAGGCCACTCTGACTAGTTTACTACGGTCCGACTTCACATTGTCCGTGATGCCGTAGGCTGAAGACTAGACGCATGTCGGCGGACGGCACGCCCCCCATCTCTGGACGTCTTGCTGGCGCAGTGTCACGACGACAAAAAGACTCGTTCACCGCGTTTCCAGCCGCAATATCTGGCGCACTCGGCCTGCCTGGTGGAGTTTGTTTAGAAGCGCTCAAGGCTTCGCTCCACTTCTTCGCGATATGTTTGTGCTGCCGCAATCAGGCTAGCATGCCTGTTGCTGCACGTAACAGGACGCACCAAGTGCAGCCGAGCCGAGGAGGACAGCCTCGGGTGCCAGAGCAAGGAAACCGGGGCGATAAGTGGTTTTTGGTTCGGGAACATAAACTTGGCGGGTCGGTATGAAGAAGGAGACCAGCGGGGCCAGTTTAAATGCCGCGGTGCCACAAGGTCAGAGAGAGAGAGAGGTCACCAGGGGTGCTATTCTGAGATGCATGCCTGAGTATGCGATAGGTCGCAGTAGTACGTCGTGCTTCCGTCTGCGAGCCTGCCCGTCGCATTCTCGGATACGAATGAAAAGCCACAGGCGGGTGTTCGCCGATCACGCCTGAATATCATCGATTTCTAGGCACCCCAGCCGGAAGGCTATTTTTGCTGACCAATCAGAAATCAATTTTGGGCACGTGACGTAATAGAACGTGTTATAGATTCCTGCTATACCAACGGAGCTGCGACAGACAAGATGGCTGTCACCCTAGTAAACCTAAAGGCGTATATGTCCGTTTACGAAAAGATTACGGGTTCTATAAAACGTATTTATGTAACAAATGAAAGTTAGTGTACGTGTAAGTAACTGGAAACGTTCCAATTTACTCGCACGGTCAAAATATAACAATAAAGACAACTAAAAAAATACGTGAGAACGATGGACTTTGTATATCTATATAACATTTTACACGGCTCTCTTGCAGGTTATGTCTGTAGCTCAGTGAGAGTCAACGGCCATACCACCCTGAAAACACCGGTTCTCGTCTGATCACCGAAGTTAAACAGGTTCGGGTACGGTTAGTACGTAGATGGGTGACCGCTTGGGAACACCGCGCGCCGTTGGCATTCAAATTTTGCAGTCTGCTATGAGATCCCGAGGCGCGCGGACGTATAGTGCACGCCATTGCATCGATGCAAGCGAGTGTCTACCGCGCCGCGCAAATAGACAGTTACAAATAGGCCTAGTCTTACTGAAGTCATTACTACAACGTCATTTCCCGACATGGAGTCACACATGCCAACCACTCGAGTGAACACGATTTATCCACCAAGTAAGAGAAAACGAGCGTGAACATACTGTAACAATGGGGGTTTGAACGTTTCCAATGGCGCTAGTTCTGCACCGAAAGAAGTATGAATCTATATATCATCTATGCCACCATACATAAATAAATTCATTGTCTTGAAACGCAAATACAAACTTATGAAACGGTCTCATAACAGACTAACTCAAGCGGTCAATAGATTAAGGGGAAAAAAATCAGAGAAGTTAAAAGAGAATCATGCAGCATTTTTAAGACTCACTTTTTGTGCTGTAACAGTTAGTTTCAAATTACAGAAGTAAACTTTAAAACTGTTCACTTCAACAAATATGCTAATTTAAACAGTTGCTCTAGCTAGCTTCTTATTTCTACCATCAGCTGTCACACAGTTATTATAACATATTATTATTCGTAATTATCTCAGTTCAACTCCGATTTAATATAAGATTGTATATCATTAAAGAAAAATAATAATATTATAATTCTGAATTACCAGGAAATATTAAAAGCAAAAGTCTTGAATTAAATAGTCTTGTATGATTTGTTTTTCTGTTAAGGAAATTAATAAATTTAAAAGATATTTACTGTTTATAAATTAAATGTTCCTCTAATGAATATTCAAGATAGGTCAAAACTTCAAATTACAGCAAAATCTTGCGTCAATTTAAATTATGAAAATCTTACATCAAATACCCCTAACTTTCATCCAACAAATTATCAGTAGCGGAGAGAACAACACTATTGCAATGATTTCTTCAATAAAATTAACTAAACTTCGTCACTGATCCAATGTTAGTGCTAATAAGGTTGCAGAGGATTTATCTGACGCTGTAGCTGCCGGAATGATACACGATAGTAGGCCTTCTGTCGCCGACTTGATGGAACTTCATGAAGTATCATCATTGCTGCTTTCGGGTAGGTGAGCGTCATGCTTCGTCGTCGATCTGCCGCGGAATGGTCCCGGTGTATAGCAGCTCACTAGTTGACTCTGGACTCCTCGATGAGATGGGACTTCCCGCCGTCAGGAATATCTACTTTACTACTTTACAATCTTGCATATCGTTAAATATTATATATAATCTTCTTTCAAATATATCTGCAAGCTAAATCATCTTGCAAATTTCACGTATTTATAATCAATGTCTTCTTGTGGGAATACAATGTTTGTTTATACGTGGCAGTGATTAATTATAATTTTCCT
Source organism: Dryococelus australis (assembly GCA_029891345.1). Taxonomy (NCBI): domain Eukaryota; kingdom Metazoa; phylum Arthropoda; class Insecta; order Phasmatodea; family Phasmatidae; genus Dryococelus; species Dryococelus australis. Next base: position 131,007,665 of record CM056999.1, read on the forward strand.
TTACAAAATAATTTAACTTTAATACAACGAATCATCACTTCAATATTCTTGCAGAACTTTACTTTTACGAACCTTTTTACTCCTGCTCTATATGGTATTCCAAACCAACTTTCTTTTTAAACAGTTACGTCAGTAGCCCCTATCAACCAGTGTTTATTAATTCTGTGAGCAAGGTGTATGCTCAGTCATAGAAAAATACATTACCAAAACATTAAATCATCTCCAAATAATATAATACATTTAAAGCCTATCTGAATATCATAAATTTACATAGTACAAAAAGAAAAAAAAATTAAAATTAAATCGTGCCGTGAATCAGGGCGAAGAAGAACCAGTTGTTACAGTGCTTTGCAGAGGTTCCAGTAACTTTGGAGATCACATCACTGGCAACGATTGCTGGATATTTAGTAAGGGTTGCGGAAATAAGTACTAGTTGCTCATTTTACGTGGACCTAATTTCAGCTCCTAATTGGGACAGTCCATTGCTGTGCTTAGTCAAATGCAAGATCAAGGAGCTCTGCACTACCCATCAAGGAGATTTGTGGTTTTTCGTAGAACTATTTTGGGCACGAACAGGTAGTGAAGAAGCTGAAGGTGTTTATTGTGCCTAAATTCGTAGAATATTTCAAATGTTGCAAGTGTGATCAAGAAAAACTCAGTAATGTTATCATTTGTAAATTTCTGAAACCTATTTTGGATAACGAAGCACGATTAGTGACAGACTTTAGTGATAAACCTTCAAGAATGTGCACGAAACCATTAAGCCATAAAATATTAAAACTTTAAGGAAATAAAATGTATAAGTTGCTTATTTTAGTTAAGTCATTATGGCTTATTATAACTTGTTTTAATTATTTAATTAATTCGTGCTTGAAGCTTGTTTTAAAGCGTTCACTCATTTAGCTTGTAACTTGTTTCAAATCTTTAAATTGTTTGTTATTGTAAGTACTTAACAAAAATCAGGGTAGTTTTAAACTGTTTTACTTAAATGTATATTCTTAATGGAATTAATTAACTAACTAACATTTATTTTACGTATTTCGATGTGTAGTGCCTATATTATCCACAGTAGTTTATAGCACAAAAGAGAGCATTCTAGCCGCGATACCTTGAACTAAAATGTCTCGTATCTCGAATGCTCTCTGCCCCGGCCTTGAGATATTACTTATGCTACGGTCCAGGGGAGTGTTTCTACTCAGGTAAATGACACGATAGTGATATAGAAACACAGGTATCGAGCGCATGCAAAATGTTGCATGTGGCGTTGTTGATATTACAGACAAATTAAACATGCGTTTAATTCGATGTTCATAGCTTGATTACAACTAGACTAATTCACCGAGCGACCGTGTCTGTTTCACAGTCCACACCAACGCAAGAAGAGATTCGGGGCCTTCCAGCACATCGTGTTTTGCAATGTACGGAGCACGTTTATACCTTCGTTTTTTTCTGCTCAATGGATTGTCAAAATAATAATGTCCCTGAACTCGCCGCTTAGTAGCACGCTATGCATTTGGAAGAAATGAGTATGTTCCTATTAAAAAAAAACTAAAGTTGAAATCGAGCTCTTAGTGCTTTATTACATTTCGGGATAGACGTAGACGGTGTATAACGAGTCCCGTAGTAACATTCATGAATCCAAAATCAAAATTTCGTTACCTTCAGTGTTTCGGAATATATTTCGTGTCAAAATATTACCTGAATAAGTCTGCTTATAAATTAACAATTAAAATTATTATGCATATTTTCTCCAGTTGGGCGCACAGCAAACGGAATTTATAATACGTATCTCGTGACTTAAAAGGTTGCGCAATCAAATCTTCTTAAAGGCTATTCACGATAAAGTAAGCACTTTAGAAATGAACCTTAGAAAAAAGTCACTGCCCCTGTATTCATAAATTTTAATGGGTGCACTGAATGACATTCGTCCAGTAAAGTTGGTAACGATGTATGGAAAGTAGTTCTATATCTTAACGTTTAATAAAAATTGTTAGGTAACCATTTGTGGTAACTTAAAATTATTTCTTTCGCTTTCTGTTTTTTTTTTTTATGCACAGAAGTGTAACAATTAGCAGATTTGTAAGGTATTTCTTTTTCTAATCATTTTACAGTTTCGCTTGGCCGACGCGCGAATAAAGTGATGAGGCCCATTGCAATGTTAATTTTGCATAAGGCGGAATAATGCACAACGTGCATACAAATAGATCTTAAGCAGGGCTTACAGAAGTACTCATTTTACCGTGTACAGCCTATATAAATATGTTCCACGAGAATGAAAAAATATATATTTTTTCCACGCACGTGTACTAGCTTATGTTATTTAGTTTTAATTTAAAAATAAAAGCTAGTCCTCGATGGTAGTAAAAAGATGTGTGAGAAGAGAGGGCGAGGACTTAATGGGGCAGCCGGCACGCAAGGAAGGTACGTTCAAAGGAAGGGAGCTGCCCGCGTTCAAAGAGGTCTGCAAGGTGAAAACAACCACGGTAGGCCGGGCTAATCCGGGGACACGGCCAGTGCCTCGCCTCCTCCACCGAGGCTGGCCTGCATGCCCACTGACATTTCCGGCCAGGCTCCGGGGAGATCAAAGAAAACGACCTGTGCAGAAGAAGGGCTGGGGATCTCATGCCCCCAACTATTGCTGTCCCTCGAAAACAACGTTCGACGTTGTTGAGAGAAAAGAAACGTTTTGTCGTACTGTTCAAATTTCTCTCAAATGTTAGTGGGCTAAACTAGGTTCATTAAGGGATGGAGGCCATAATTAAATAAAAGTGTTAATAATAATTTCCTAATTTCATTTACAATAACTACAAACAAAATTCTCTTGATTCAACTTCTTACAATAAATTTATATCTCTTGTTGATTACAATCAATGACTTCAATCAATACAATTTACAATTACCTCTTAGAAATCAATGTAACAAAGTAATTAAGAATCAGTCCCAATATACTGTGTATCGAAACCTATTTAATTATTTTATCCATATTTGTTATTTCCAATATTAGGGACAGCGGTAGCGCAGTGGCTAGCGCGCTTACCTCCCACCAAGGCGATTTGGGTTCGCTCCCGGATTTTCGCATTTGGATGATGCCGCTTGTAGGCGGGTTTTGTCGGGGAACTCCCGTTTCCCCTGCCCTTACATTCCAGCGCTGATCGATCTTAGGGTCTCATTTCATGTCTTGTTCAGGGATGACGGGCATCTACGGGTCCCGGCTGGAAAACCCGTCACTCGGAGGGTGTTGCCTCGGCCTGGGTTAACACCCCCCCCCCCACACACACACACATTTTTTTTTATTGTTCCATTATTTACAATAAAATCCGTGGTACATGTTCATTCCGTCCCACCCCAGTTTAGTCCTTGTCCCGACAGTCCACAGTGTTCTAGAGTTCTCTGAGTGCCCTCGCGCACAGTAGCCTTCACTCGCCGGGTTTGACACCCTCTCGACCGTTCACATCACAAACACCTCGTCCGCCGTCGTCTCGTAATCTCCCGTCGTCGTCCTTCCTCTTCACCGACGTCCCGGTTACCGCACTCAACCCGAAGGCTTCCACCAAGACACCCGGCAGTCTAACTGTGACTTGTATTTGTACGGTCGTAGGCTATCACCCACGTGTTTCTCTAGATCCCGCGTTGCGCCAAGGGTCCTGGTTCGCTGAATATTCTCGGGCAACCTCCACACTAGTCGGCTTCTCCAACAGGGGGGATGAGCAAGGTCGAGGTGTGTCGCCTCCCTACACCCCCCCCCCCCATCGTCCCTTTTCAAAGAATCGGACCACGCATAACGGGAGCTCGCGGCTGGTGTGAGCTACAGCGCGTAAAGGTTATTCACGATAAAGTGAGCACATTAGAAATTAACCTCAGAAAAAAGTCACTGCCATTGCATGCATATATTTTAATGGTCGCACTGAGTGACATGCACCTAGTAAAGTTGGTAACGATGGATTAAAAGTAGTTCCGTATCTTAACGTCGAATCAAAACGTTGTTAACATTTGCGATAACTTAAAATTAATTCTTTCACTTTCTGTTTTTAATTCATGTAAGTGTAAAAAGGAGCAGAATTGCAAATTATTTACTTTCTTTATAATTTTCACAATTTCATTTGACCGACGCATGAGTAAAGTGATAAGACCCAATTGTAATGCTAATTACATACAATGTGGAAGAATACACAACGTGTATACGAGTATATTTAAAGCAGGGCTTTAAAAAGTTCCTTGCACGAAGAAATTTAATGCCGCTGAGTCCGTAATACTATGTGCATTATTCATTAGAAATAGCATTCATGCCCAGACAGCTTTTATATGAATTAATTATCTCCATAACCTATTTAGTTCCCAGCAATTGTTCGTTTTTTCATAGTTTCTTGGTTTCCTTTTTTGTCATGCACCAAGAAATTTTAGAACCGGTCCAATCTTCAAAAGTTTGGTGGAAACTGAAGCCATTCAACTTTCTCAGACAAAAATGGAGGCGTTTATGACAGTAGTAAGGGCGTGCCGGTTCTGAAACAAAGGGATACCGCCTTTATTGATATCAAAGGGTTAAATTGATCGAAAGGGTTAATTAAATTGATAGAAAAGGTTAATTAAATTGATAGAAACGGTTAAATGGAAAGGGTTAATTTTAATCCTATAAAATCCGATTAAAAAATATTCCGATTTTAATCCGATCAAAAAAATTAATCCGATATTAATCCAATACAAAAAAATTAATCCTATCTTATTTCGGTCAATTTTTTTGCTGCAAGAGTGTGCTAAGGGACAATTTTCTTTCTTTCTTTTTTTTGTTTTGGGCAATAGCTCTGGTAAATATTGTCAGCAGGAAGACTGGCACTCGACTGAGGTGTGACGTGTTGGGGACAGGATAGACAGGGTATATGTGGTGAATTTTGTGCAAGAGTGCCATAAGTATTTTTGGAGGGGATATTGCTCGTAGACGGTAGATAGGCGAATTTTTGTCAATTCAATAGAAAGAGATGTATAGTTAACACATGGGAGAAAAAAAATTTCAGAGTGTTTAAACGAGTTCTACCTATGAATAAATTACACGTATCGAATTGCAAATTTAAAACGTACACAACTACATGAATAACATCTGGTGTCGACAAGTGGTAAACTATCACAAGTACTTGACTCTCCAGGTGCCTAATCACAATAACCAGGGGTTGTGAAAACCCATACAAATTACACTACTTAAGTATTTTTAAAACACTCCCGTCTGCATGTGAGACTAGTGACTAACATCTGAAACAGAATCCACACGTTAAAAGAAATTAGTTTATTAACATGCATAAAAAGAAAATGTGTAATATATGTCTATTCGCTCAGGAGGTAGCTGCAGCTCTGACTTGGTTATAGGACTTACACCAACTTACAAGCTGTGTTGAAAGCAAACATAACCTATGCTTGGTTATAGAATGAGGTGAAAAATGCAGAAATCTTAATGAAAATACAAAACGCATGTTTCCAAATAAATTAAACAGCTAACGGACACAAGTACATGAAAATAACTAAACATGTAATGAAATCGCACAAGGAGCTCCCTATAAACACATCCATCTGCCTCGGAGGCTTGTGATTGAATGGTGCGAGCTCATGTCGAGAGCCTGACTATACATATGTGGAGCATGGCTGAGTTGAAATTTACAAGAAAAACTCTGTATACACTATTCGTCCTACAATAGACAATGAAACAATATTTTTTTTAACTAAAGTTTCTTTATTATAGGAATAATTCATTTTTAACATGGATTTTTTCTTTCGAAGCGTAGGGACACTCGGATGACTTAATCCCGCAACACTTTATAGAAACATACAATATATTATTTAAAATAATGGACGTACTACAAAATTTTTTCCGTTAAGTGTACTAAATTCACGGCACTAGTTACCGAAACGACAGAGGAAATCATAGCAAGTTTCATCGAACAAACTCAGAAACGTAGTTTACACAAAAATTATTTTAATGCCCGGTAACGTTCAGTGTTGTGACACGAAGCCCGCTGACCGCCGCGCTTGGTGAAGTCGAGAGAGCTGGTGTCACTGCACCCCTCTCCCTCCCCCAATGACACCCTTAGACTAGGCCACATCTTTGTGCGAAAATACGTTTTCTATCCAAGGTCATGTAGGCCCCACCCACTCCAACACAGAGTTCGTTTTCGTAGAGGTGGAGAACTCCCCCTTCCAAGGTCATGCACCCTCGCTGTCGATCCAAGACTACGAACCCCCACTCTCCTCCCTTCACGACCACCCCAGATCTCGTATTTTGCCCAACAACAACTTCAGAGACTCTCCACATGCCAAACACCCCTCAAGACACCAAGTTGGACTCTTCCAAAGTATTTATTTGTTTGCAAAACCACGCTTTACCCATGATTTGTGGACTCTCCCGAAACTCTCCCTTGTCCAGTTCTGTGAGAGGAACAGTTATTCTCCCATCCGCCCCTTCCCCTGACTCGCCATACCTGAGCTGGTCAGCAGCCTTCAAACATTTGTGCCAGGAGATGTTTGAAAAAAATTTCAACATTTATACTCTCAAGTGTTTGAATGTTTGCTGCAAATTAATATATTTTAACAACTCTCACTTTTTAATTATTGCATATCATTTGTGAGAAAATGTATAAACACTACCTAATAACGATCTAGGCGAACGACTCGAATGAATAATTCATATAAATTTGGAACAAAATGTATAAATGTATGAATACTAACCAAACGACTTGAATGAAAAAGTCCATGCACTTCGTTGAAGAAAAACGATGAAGTCAATACTAAGTTACTTATCACAAACACAGTTTATCGATCCGAAATAATTTTTACAGAACCTCTGTATAAAACATATTGCAGAGAAAGTTAAAAAAGAAAAATTTTCATAGTGAACACATGTAGACTAACTTCGGAAATCCACATTTATGAATCCTAGTCTAATAATGCATAGATTATTTAAAAAATCATTGATGTGCGCAAACTTCAAAATAACGGAAAAGATTTCTACACTATAAACTACTGCAATAAATGTTTAGCGGATCCCGTATTTAACACTAGTAGAGAAACTGAATTCAAATGTTAGTCAATAATTATTTAAAAAGAAATAAATTCATTAACATGCATAAAAATATTCGAACTCCTATCGTATTTTATGTCATAAAGGTTAAATACACAAAAAATAGAAATATTTCGAAAAATACTGCTATGAAGACTGTGAGGGAGGTGTGAACCCCAAGCAGATTGATTATGATAGCACCTAGCAAGCATTGTGGGTTGGGGATCAGTTAGGCGAAGCAGGGTGTCGATGCGAATGCATAAACAGGCTGGATGACCACTGTAGGCTGACGCAACTAGTATTTTTTCTATCTTGTAACACACGGCTAGCCGATGAGGGACGACCTCGCTCCTTTGTCAAGGGAATGCAACACCCTGGCGAACTGCCTTCAAATAACCCAGCCTGTCTCGCTAGGGACAAGGACTGGCAGCAATGCTTTAGTTTTATACATGTTCTAAACCCATCCCAGCTGTAGGAATCCTACAGGCTTCATGCAATGTGCCTAACACAAAAATAACTGATTTACACAATAAAGGCAGATATTGAGTAAATGCCATTTCTATCATCAGCATTTGTTAATATCCATTAACTGCATTTTACATGTGTATTTAAAACTTTTATAATATATGTCTTTACTGTGTTAAATATGAACAATTTCGTTATTTTTAGGCGATATTCGCGCAAACTGATTTCACATTGAGACAGTATTGTTCGCTGCTATGGAAAGGCTCAGACAAAGTGATTCATCAATTGTCAAAACAAACACACATTCATTAAACCGACTGAAGGAAAAAATATGTATTCAGTTCACATCCAAATATTTCTGCTCGCTTAAAACATATCAATTGACCAGGTAATTTTGGTTTTGTTATGTTGATATGTATTTTTCAAGATATGTATGTAAAAAAAGGTAACATTCACTAATAAATAAATACTCTTCACACAAACAAAGCTACGACCCCTGGTGGATAAAGTAAAAAATTATATTTTATTTTTGCGAAAACATTAATGCAATCACTCATTAATTCTCTAAGAAAAATGTTTATAAAATTCCAGATCTAAAGTTTGGAGATAAATGAAACACACATTCACATTGAAATACACTTTTAATATATCCCATATTTCCTACAACCACAATATTTATTTACATAACCAAAAATACATTCTTATTAAAAAATTTATTTATATACAGAAAAAAAAACACTCAATCTTCTTTTCTGGGAATGATGTTGGTATTATTTGGTTGATGTTGCAGGACAAAGAACTCGCTAATCTCAAATTTGTGAGAAGTTGTTATTCACAGCTGATTCTATATAAGGCATTGGTTGTTAGATTTCAGATTAGTTATTTTAAGACAATGTCTGTCAGTTGATTGGTTCACTATTGATACGGCTGGCAGTTTTATTGACTTGTAGGTATTACTATGTATTTTAACCATCTCATTGTCGGTATTGCATATAGCAGAGCTGAATTGTTAAGGTATTGAGTGTAATGTTGCGGAAAAAAATGTAGGCAGGAATTCTATAATATCACACAGGGGTACACCAGCCAACAGAATGAAGTGTTTAAATACAAGAAGTGTAAAGTTTGTAGAGGAAATTTGCCATACACATCATACTGACATGAGACAAGGTTCGAAGTTCAGTAGCTCTTCACATATTCTGGGTTTGTGGAACAGGTAAAAATCTATGGATTTCTAATTGTATTAAAAAATTGTAGCAAAATTTTGTTATCTATATATCAGAGAGAGTGAATAGATTATGCTGGTTCTCGAAACCGGGGTCTTAAGATCCAGTGAGGGTGAAGCACGGCGATAAATGAAGCAGTGTCGGATTACAAGCCTTCTTCTCACTAATAAACTTGGATTTTTTACCACCAGTGGGAATGGCCGGTATTTGGATACATGCAGATCCATTTTTGATATCAGTTGTAAAGTCCACCCACTTCCACGAGCACTAAATTCTTCAAGTCTGGTTATTAAGTAAGGCACTATGTTATTGCCCTAAAGTTCACCAACACAGGATGAGTGTAGGACAGGGAGGGAATTACTTTGAAAATAGAAGGTTTGTGTAACATAATCCTTCACCATGAGGTATTTAAAGTACTTAAATGTTATTATTTTATTAGTTCTAATAGGTTGGGGTGAAGTTCTAGTTAAATCAATGAAAGTCTACATCACTGTTAAGCCTATCGTTAACTATCTGGACATCAGTTAGACTGCCAGCGAACATGCTAGCCAGTATCTCGTATCTGAGATTTGTTGATGAAATTATCATTGAAGCTGGAGTTGGAAATCAAATTACTTTTAATCCCTAAATTAACATATCTACTTTTTGAAGGTACTGAAATGGGTGGAGTGGGAAATGTTAACTGTTTTGCAATAGGTGGACCATGTGGAGCAGATTGTGGAGTAGATTGTGTAGCAGATTGTAGAACAGATTGTGGAGTATATTGTGGAGATCGAGAAGCAGTGTTGCAAGTTTTACAATGTCTATTTAAAGCATCAGTCCGATATAGTTGTTTCTGGTATAAATCACACTGAAACTGTTTTTTTTTTTAGATTGCATTCCACAGCTAGTTCTTTCATGTCGTCGTATGTTCTGCAAAACTGTAAATTATTTACTGCACAAGTGATACAGCAAAGACATCATTGCTTCCATTCTATTCCAAGATTACAATTAATAGTGGTTCGTCGCCTACTGAATTAATCCATTTTCTTCACCAGCTTATCTATTACATTGTAACTTGCTTATCTATAGTTAATTATCAGTGCATAAGCTTGTGTAATTGCTGGAATAGGTGTATTTGCAATAATTTGAAATCGTAAATCAAGTACGCCCTTGGTAATTCTATCATCTTGTTTGCTTACATCAAATACAGATAAATTTTATCTTGTTTTAGATGTTTTGGGTTCTAGGATAGGTGAGTTGATTATGTTATAGTACATTTCCTGAAACTTTGAGTACATATAGTAGAAAATAAGGAATTCCCCATTTTCAAAGTTCAAATTTAAAACGATGTAGGGGTAAGCTTGACTGTTTAGATCCAGGTTAATATTTTTCATACCACAAATATAGATTTCAGATCTATCAGCTATAAATTTGTTTTGTCAGTTTGTTTTAAAACAAATAATGACAAACTGTAGTTTCTCAGATGAAAAACTTGATTTCACATTCCAAATGACTTTTTGTGATGTTGGTGGGGTTGGAAATATCTCCAAAGCCCATGATCTGAATGCAAATATCTAGATTCTTCCCTTTTTTGGTAAATTTTAAAAAAGTTACACATTCATGTGTGTTGACTTCAATATGCGGCATCAACTATTCCACACCAGATAATTCAAATCGTATGCCTTCCTTGTTATTAGCGCTATCATATGTGGTGTTCAAATGTGTATTACAAAATAAAATAACTAATTATTGTTTAGCATTTAATATTATGTTTATAGTGCTTAGCAAAGCCCAAAACCATACTTAATGGTATAACAATTTCTTATTTTCCACCTGTGTTTATTTGTAGTGTAAAATTATTAGCATTGCTTCACCCAGCCATAAGTCCTATATAAAGATCGTTTACAGTTCCTGAGAGATAGTTCTTTATAGTGGAAGTAATAAAAAACATCCTGTGTTTGATCGATTTCCACTCCATTGAGCAGATATGCAATTCTGTCGATTAAATGAAGTATTCTGTTTCTCACTATTCCTGTAGTTAATGTATTACTTGCATCAGCTGTCTTTTTAATTGTTCCTCTAAACCTTAAACTTGATTTCGACGGTAACATATAAATATTGTGATTTTGTATGGCAGCCCTTATTTCTGACGGAAATGTATATGGACCAATTTGGAATGGTTTATACATGTGTATTTCTGTATTGATGATTGCATCTTCATAATTGATTGGTTCTTGAATATTAAGTATGTCTTACATCTCTATTAACTGTATATTCTAATTCCTTTAAGAACAATTCGTTGAGTTGTGTTAACTTTACGGGTAACTTATTTGAAGTGACCATTTTATGCTTGTGTTTATGTCTTTTTATGCTTCCTTTTTTAAAATACATTCCTTAGGGAACCACTTCTTAAAAGAACTGCCTACTATAAGTCCGAATTTACTATTATACACAATACCTATTATGATTGTAATGTGCAACGGAATACAACTATTTGTATAGCTTTTTTTTAATGTAAACGAATGGTAATTTCTTTGTTTCTAAAATTAATAAGTTTGTATAGCTTTTTAAAAATGTAAACGAATGGTATTTTCTGTGTTTCTAAAATGAATCAATTTACCATCTTGATAGACAGTTGTAACAACTATTTCATCAACCTGATTAACTATTAATGGCAGATATATCAATGTATTCAGTTATTCAAATATTTTGTATCCTGGAGCTATGGCACACTTGAATTCATGTAGTGTATTTGTCGGTTTTTCATTCAAATATTAACCTCCTACAATATTAACATTTATACAGCATACATTGAATAGCTGAATATACTCTCTGTTTGTAACCCAACATATTTGCAATTGAATTGTCTTCCGAGAAATCGATATCGATGTTACTATACATCGCACTAGTTAACATATTTGGATTTCCACATAATCTTAAATGTACATCTTCAGGTAATGCTGCTTTGAAGAATGTTTCTAAGTCATCCAACTCATATCATATTGGTATCACAAACTTGTAGGTTTTTTCACCATTTTTTAGCCATAAATGATTGTTTATGCATATCAATGTTTGGTAAGCTGTTGTAAGTAACAAATGTGATTATACTCATACTCCATTCTCCATGTAACTCCAAGGCAGGGAAAAATACTGCATACAATTGATAAGAATTTCCACTTAATATCAATGTAATTGACTTATTACTAATATGTTTTACTATTACACTTACTTATATATCCTATTTATAGTCAAAAACATTAACATAAATGTCCACAATTGATTGTATTTGGCAATTGTTTTGTTTTGTAATTGTACCTTAATTGCATGTTTTTAAAATAATTACATATTTCAATTGGAGGACATAAATTGCCGAAACTGTTGCAATACAAATATTGATTTACATTTTTAATTAATGCAACCCAATGCATTCCTTCATTTTGTATCGAATCTAAATTAACAATCATACATTCCCAAAGATTTGGTTTCTTTAGTAAATCATCTCTCATATACACACCTCAGAAATAGGGAATATCTAGTTTCTTTACAAATACATTAATATCTATGTTTGTAAGTGCACATTTTGAAACACTATTTAGGACTTTCTGCATTTCTTTCCATGTTTCGAGTTTTTTTGTCTCTATCCGATTTTATAAGGTTTCCAAGAGCTGTTAATGCTGGAAATAGCAATGGAATAATTCCACCTTTCTTTTTTTTCCTTTTAGTTTTATGTCTTAAGCCCAGTCCTTCATGTTTGTGCACATAACTTTATCAACAACCCAAGCACCACGCTTTTCACCTGTAGATGTAGAACGATTCTCCCTTATATTTGCAGCTTTATTGGCTAGAATTTTATTTGCTCTATCTTTTTCTTTCAGATTGTTTGTTCGATCATTAACCATATAGTGTTCTTTACCAGCATTATCCAAAGAGTTTCTTCCTTGACCGTTCCATGCCAAACGTTTGGCATATTTAGTACCTGGTCTGCAATAATTGTATTTCGATAAATGCAATTCAAATGGTAATTTATTAATCAATGTATTCAATACACCGTGATCTTTTTTGATACATTTAGTGCGAGCTATTGTTTTCAACTGAACACAAACCTATATATAGGCTTGCATTTATAGTTTTATGTTAGTACATTACATTAGTACATTATGTGAGTATGTTACAAAACATTATGTAAGAACATTACAATATTTTACATTAGTACATTACAATATGTTACAAATTGTTATGTTAGTACATTATGCTACAATATGTTACATTACATTAGTATGCTGCAATATGTTACATTAAATTACAATATGTTATGTTAGTATGTTACAATTCATTATGATATGCTATTCTATGTAATTGTGCATAAGTGGCGGTTATAAAACAAGATGTACTTCTGCTTGTAATTGTAGATATGAAAGAAAATATAATTGAACAGAAACATGGCATTCTTTTACCATCATATATACGTTGAATAATAATCTGTTCTTCATGTAGAAAAATTTGTGTATTTATGTCGCTGTTAGAACATCCAAATTGACTTAAATTTGGAAATGTATATGTGTTTTATAAAACAATACAAAATATATATAAATTATTAGCAACCATTTTGTCGTTAATTGAAGGAATGCGATAGTTCCCTTTTACAAATAAAGAAGATATATTGCCTCCAAATAAGGCATTACCCAATTCTGTATTTATTTTTGACTATGTTTGGTATGAGCCACAGGGTGAAATACAACAATATTTTAGTTTTGGTTGACGACATTTTATTGTTGATTGTTTTTAACTATTGTAATGTTATGCACATATACCAAAACATAATTTGCATGATAATGCAAATATTGTGATTGTGTTTAAAATGGATAGTATGAATCTGTATCATATTTACAATGACCATGTTTTAGGCTATATAACATTTACAAAGTTTAAAGATATGTGTTTTTTACTGTTGGAAGGGCAACTATGGTGTTTTAGTGATTATGTCAATGCTTCCCGTATATAAAGGCAGATATAGATGTGGTTTTGACAGTTTTTTGCTTCCAAGTGAAGAACAATGAGTATTTCAAAGTTTGGGCATAGCGGTATAAAATGTACTCATTACAATAGCTGTTTGAACAAAAATTGTGGTGCGATTTGCGATTTGAATGGACATATATTGCGTAATATGGGTATGAGTGTGAAAGGTAGCATTGCAGTAATAAACGTTATATGGAAGACACACACAATTACACTAAACATATTTAAATCACAATCAAACAATATCCAAGATAAATTAATTAAGTTAATGGATTTGAATGATAATGTTTTTAAAACAAGAGTGTCATTGAAGAATTTTTAACCAATATTAGCTATGATTTACAGAGTAATGAATTTAGAATAGAACATTTAAATGGATTTAGTAAAGACTTCAATGATATGACAAACATAGTTTTTACAACACAACTTACAGAAATGCAAGAAAATTTAAAAGTTGTAATTAATGAAGTGGTAAGCAATACTATTACAAAACAACTTGAAACAAAATTCAAAAAGCAAGTTTGGAAATCTTTATTTGTCTGTGTTAACTGCAAATACTAAATCGTTGTCTGTGCATTTCGCTGCTTAAATTGCATGTTGTTAATACTGACTTGGTAGGGATAAATTTTTTTCTAGATATAATTCAGGATGCATATGAGTAGTGTGTAGATCGTTTAGTCAGTCATATTCAGAGATTTTTGCCATAACTTCAACTTAGTTGCCTGTCAGCCTCCAACTGTGCTCCACGAATATAACAGCTTATAAGCTGGCGCACATCATACAATCCATTCATTCATTCACCAACCTCCAAGGTGGACCGATGGGGTTTTGGGGGAGCTCTTTGTGCCATTTCAGTACGTGTTTATTCATTTTCATGTACTTGTGTCTGTTAAGCTGTTTAATTTATTTAGAAACATTCGTTTTGTATTTTCATTCAAATTTACACATTTTTCACCTCATTCTATAATGAAACATAGATTATGTTTGCTCTCAACACAGCTTATAAGTTGACGTAAGTCCTGCATCCAAGTCAGTGCTGCAGCGACCTCCCGAGTGAATGGGTGTGTATTAAACGATTTCCTTTTTACACGTATTAATATATTAATTTATTTTAATGTGTGGTTTCCCTTTCAGAATTTCCTCACCAGTCTCACAGGCAGATGGACATGTTTTAAAAATACTTAAGATATGTGCAAGAGGCATCAAGTAGTGTAATTTGTACGTGTTTTCACAACCCCTGGTTATTGTGATTAGGAAGACTGCAGTTTAATTTATAGTTGCACTTTCTTCGTTAATTAATTAATCCATTTTAAGACACCTGGAGAGCCGCGTAATTGTGATCATTTAGCAGTTGTCGACACCAGATGTTATTTACGTAGTTTCATTTGTTTGAAATTTGCGATTCGATGCATGCAATTTATTCATTGGTAGAACTCGCTGTAAATATTTCTCTCTTGTGTTAACTATACGTCTCTTTCTGTTTAATTAAGTAAAATATCGCCTATCTACCATCTACGAACAATATCCCCTCCAAATACACTTTTGCCACTCTTGCACAAAACTCACCACATAAATACACTGTCCCCAACACGTCACACCTCAGTCGAGCGCCAGCCATACTTCTGACATCTACCAGAGCTATTCCCTTCCCAGAAAAGAAAGGAAGAAAGTTGTCCCTTAGCACACTCTTGCGCCAAAATTTTTATCGGATTAAGATCGGATTAATAATTTTTGATTGGATTAAAATAGGGTTAAAAATTATAGGATTAGGAATTAACCCCTAAAGCTTTAATATATGAAGGCAGCATCACCTTTGTTTCAGAACCGGCACGCCCCTACCACTTATGACATTTAAATTATGTTATAACTATTCAACTTTATTTGGCAAACTTATTGAAAGTATTTTGACGGAAAATTTTGACAGCGTGACAGGGGCTTTGGGCGCGCGACGCTGCATCTAGCTACATATAGTATAAAACAAAGTCGCGCGGCCGCGTGTGTCTGTGTATTCCTCTACAGCTTTTAAACTACTTGATGGATTTTGTTGCGGTTTTTCCCATTACTCAAAAATTTCTTGAGGAAGGTTTAGGTATACAATAAATTAATAGTTGATGCATAAATAGTAGATAGATGTCGACGTTTTCTAGTCGAGTCGGAAAAAGCATATTTTCGGGCGCTTACATGGCTTACGCTGACTAAACCATAAGAGATATACCTAATTAATGTACTATAGAATTGTAGATCTCAGAAAGGACTACAGAAAAGTCCACGACAGGATATTTTTATATATTAAGGATGACCCGCAGTAACCATTTTTGTCTTTAAAAAAATAGGGGTTCACTTACGAAGACGTTTGAACAACACAGTATGCTAGTTTTATATAAAAATACGTTGTAGAGATTTGGGGTTCTTTAATGTATATGCAGACAAGTATATGTATATATACTTATATGTGCAATTATTATGCAACATGCGGGCAGGGTTTGCAGATAAACAATTGAATGTGAAGGTGACAGAAAACACACTGAGAAAAAACACCACAGAACACCCACACGACTTACATCTTACCAGCATGTTTCCTTTGTATCGAGGCTTATCTCCGCCTCCACATAGCTATACATATGTCATACTTTAAATATTCTCTGGGAAAAAATAAGGAAACTAACTACCAGCATATCAATCAAAGAAGTACAAGGGTGATGTGGAGTTTAATACAAACAAAATATTTTCTCAATTTAAATAATGCTTCCAACTTTATATTGTGGCCATAGAATATATACAAATAACACGCAGTAGATGGATAAGAATATTAAATTTAAAACTCTTTATGCCTGTCAAAAGTAGCAATTAGGTGTGTGTGTGTGTGTGTGTGTGTGTGTGTGTGTGCGCGCGCGCGCGCGCGCATGGTAAACATAATTTAAGTCTTGCAATGTTTAGAAGTTCGTATCAAATTAAAAATATTTTAGTGTGCAGAAAGTGTGGTTAAGGTTCCAATAGTAATCACACGCACACGTAACAGTCTGCAAAAAATCTGCCTATGCGTTTACACTTGACAAAAATTGTTTAGTTAACAAGAAACGTCTTTAGCACCCCACCGCTGCACCAACGGTCACTTAATATGGCGATGATAGAGATGCCTTACATATCTGCGTAATAATCCAAGTTGCTAAGCTCCTGAGCCCTCTTCAGGCAGTTTGAAAACTCTCTGTCGGCTATTTACATAAAACGGAACATATTTGTCGGGGTCAAACTGACTTTCAAATTATAATTATTCACTTTTCATACGGAGCTCAGGTCTACCTGACATGTTACCTTAATGACCCATTTCAAACAAGATGGAAACCAGAACATTCTTTCAACGACTCAATTTGGGGTCGGGCACTTGATTTAAATTTACCTGTGTGACATAGGGCTTATATCATGGTGCATTCCTTATGATTACAATTAATACGTTGTTATCAACTATTACCAACTTACACAAATTAAGATGTTGCTCAAAACTTAAAAATATGTAAATAAATACGTAATATTGAATATATTAATAATAACCTCTCAACTGGTGTGTGTACTATGATAAATATGTAAAATAAAATGAAATAAAAATAAAATTACTGGATAATAAATATATATGTAGAACACGTCACAACAATGGCACGTATATAAAATAACCATTGTGTACTCGTATACTAGATTTCCATACCACCCCAAGGTTTAACAATGTTAATTATATGCTTTACATAATGGGACGTTGCAACGTATCCGGATATAAACTGTATGTGGCTTTTCTGTTAATATTGGTTCACAGAATCTATGTATGGATTTTGGGCACTGAGTTACCAAACAACCCATATAACACGTATTGACCTCGTGTATGTGGACACAGTCACGAATCTCGGGGGAAATGTTGTTAATTTTGCGGGAAGTCAATTCACAGTTTCGTCGTTTATGTCCCCCAGTTAATGGCTGCAAAATAGCTTAAACGCCCCCCAAACGCGCGTTTAGCTGCGGCACAGTGTACACAAAGTTACTTTTGCAGGAAGCTGCGTGCAGTGTCATCTGAAGATTCGCGTTATGCCAGAATCGAATTGCAGTGCGTTAAGCCTGGTTCGCATGTACGCTGGACACGCTGTGCGCGAGTCGCACGGAAACCGAGGACTGCTTCTGATTGACTGTTCTTGTTTTCCGCTCTGTCTGTTCGGCGTGATCAGCGTACATGTAAACCAGGCTTCAGCCATGCGACTGGCCTGCGAAAGGGCTTTTTTTTTTTTCTGGTGGTTGTTTGCGAGTGTCACACAGCTCTGACGCGCAAAGTACAAAAAAAGACAAAACTACACAATAACATTATCGATGGGACTGATTGAATTTTCACGTAGGATAGGGTTTTCTTTTTCGGCAACATTTATAGAATAAACTAGTTTCGAAGGAAGTGCACAGAAGAGAAATTTGGAACATGTGATGCTGACAGAGTGCAGATATTTCAAAAAAGCACAAGGTGCGTAAACTTTATTTTTATATAATATTCACCCGAAGTGTGGCAAAATATTATTTACATAGTGAGACGCAAATATTCTACTGTAGGGAAAGTTATTCAAACTATTTATTTTGCTTTTACAACGTTGTACACCTCAACACACCACTGTGAAAAAAATAGTGTAACTTTACTGAACAGTTTTACTCTCAACAAATGTACTTTTACAACTGTGCCGCGTTGATTCACATACTTTGAATGTGTATTTTTATAATTTTCATGTTATTTTACACCGTTTCGTAACTTGTTAGTTGAACAGAATTATAAAATGGTATCTCTAAACTCTGTGTGCAACAATCGACTTTAATTTTTTTTTCTAACTACCCTATTAACTGAGTGTTAAGTGTATCCCGATGGCAGGACGGGAGCTAATTGCGTCTCAGGGCGAACCGCTTCCGCCTACAAGGAAGGGAAATCATGCAAGGAGACATGCATCGCGGCAGAGAGGGATTGGGCAGCCATGGCAGCAATTGAGGCAATGACTACCTCCCTAAGTGTACTTATATCTAAACTATAACTAAGAAGAGACTGAAAAAAACCGGCATAGACACCGCAAAAACCCAGCCGACAGGAAAGAATTCGAAATTATTGCATGCATTATATAGAAATGCTACGGGAGAAAGAAGGTTGGACATAAATCTTTATTATTAGTAGAGATTAAGAAACTATTAGATAAATGGGTACTTTTGTTGTCTGGGAATGGCGCTGGCTTGGTTCTAATTTCAAAATGGAATACGTAGTTATATACAAAAGCCAGCATAATACAGCAGCGGGAGTTAAGATTTACTTTTAAACACACAAAAGGCGTTTAAAGTAGTTTTACTCCCTACCGTTAAATCGCGTGTTTTAAACAAACACTTGTAGTTATATTTGAATTCACAGGAATATTAGTATAAAATTACAAATACTGTACTCGTTTTAGCAAATTACGCATAAAAATGTAAAATTGCCATAAATTTGTGTGTGTAAATTTGCATTCATTTTTGCAGTGTATATACAACAAAAATATAAATAATTTATTTCTAATCCAAAAAACTGCTAGTCGTGCGACCCTTTCCGTCGTGCTGACGTCAGAGGTTGCTTGTATTTGATTGGGCGCTCAGTTTTCATTGTATCGGACATGTCGGGCTTGTCGGATCTGTATTACTACGGGATTAATCGCCTGGGCATGTAATGGACTTTGACATAGCATTAAATTTGAACCGGCACAGTCGACTAGTCTGGCGAACATTCAGTATTAGATTCTGTCACGTCTGTTTGACGGAAATTAATTGTACTCGGGGCGAAACCACTGAAGTTACAGGATAAAAATAACAAAAACGACGAGGATAGTGACGCAGTAACACTGCATTGTTTCACTGAGTGCGTTTTTTTTTTTTAAAGCGAAATACCCCGTGTATTTATTAAAGTGTTTTACTTTTTAAAAACCTATCAAATGTAGAGAAGGGCTTTGAAAAACAATCCCGAAAGAAGGAAACTACATATTTCAAAGTCATGTTGAAATTTTTTAAATGCTAGAAAAATTATATCGAATACATACCGCTTGTTATAAATTAAATTATTTAAATGTCTCAAAGTTGTAGGAGAATCACCAAAAAAAAGAAATTAATTAAATTCTACGGAGTAAATGGCGACAGTTGCAATTGTTCGTCACGTCGTGTTTTCTACATTTTTCAGGGCTATGAAATCTGGTCCTTGGTTCGTGTCAAGTCATATACTTCAAAGTGTACTCAATGCAGTTGATATTTCCCTGAAACCACGACAGAAGTAATAATACTTGTAAATTACATATAGGGACAATCACTGCTTGCTTATCACTGCATGTCATTCTCAGATCAAACGTTGAAATATAATGTCAAGTTTTATATTGCAGAGCTACAGATCAGACGCTTGAGAAGACTTCCATGTATAAGGAAACGAAGTCCGTAGTGACGGGAAACGGAGCTAAGCTCTGAAAAAATACCAAATATTATTTTTAGAAGGCACGCTGAAACACTGTAGGGTCGTTCCCCTGTCTTCATTGGCTAAACTACTTTATGACACGTGTTAGCTGTCTGCACACCAATCACGTAGAAGGTGTGCCGAATTCTGAGTGGCGCGTTCAAATACGAAACCACATTCTCAAGCAGACAGTAACCAGTGCCAATAGACAAAGTTGTGTTGGGTGCTTACAGTATTGAAGTCTACCGTGTACTCGTATTTCTTCGCGAAAAAAATCACTAGCTGTACTGATAAGACACGAGAGCATTCTTCCGAAGTCGTCCCGCCATTTTACATCACTGGGACGCTACTCCCTCAGCGCGGGGGTAGATCGGTCCCTTGTGAGGGACCTTGGCCACCCAGTTGGTTGTCAGTTAGATTGCGGAGGCGAGGAGAAGCTAACCCCCTTCCCCCTCCACACCCATCAAACATATTTTATGCTGCAAAGCTAGCATTCTTGTACAGGATTCCCAGGGTAGCGCCTGGGAGCTGTTTTCCGAAGTCGTTGGTCGGCCAGGTTCACTTTTATTTAATAGCACACCGCCACTTTTAAGGACGCAGCTATCGCCGTTGTCTTGAACCTTGCATCGGGGTTGTCAACTTCGTCGTCACCCTTTAAACAGGGCCGTAATGTCCACAAAATTGTGCGAAATAAAAATGTAGTATTCTTTCTCTACAGACTTCAAAGGATTTGTTTTTTGTTTTAACTTCGGACGCAAACAGGCATATAAATTCTGAAGTTGAAGCACCACCTGGAGACAGCATAACGCATGCACAGCCGTCATCATTATGGTGTGCACAAAGTTAAAGAATCTCTGATGGCTACATAAAAGTGGGATTCGGCGTTGTTTCCTAGTGAAATATTTTATTTTAATGTTTAAAATAGCGATAATTATTTAAAAGTTGTGCCAAAATAGGATATTATAATAAGACCACGTTCCGCATTGTTTCCTAAAATATTTATTGAAAACTCGACTGCGAAAAACTAATTTTTGTTAATTTGGAAAGTCAACTGAATCAATCAATTAATACAATAACTCTAATTAATATGGATTTCTATTCCTCAGAATGTCAGACGAGCAGTATTCCGGGCATATTTCTTGTACATTCGTTGTCAGCGCGTTCACGTGTATATCAGCAACGCAAATAAATGCCATGGGAATAGGAATGTTTCCCGTACAAGATAAAAAAAAAAAAATGTGTTTGACTGTGTTGGGGACACGGCCGTTTGTTTTACGTGAATACGTCTACGTTGACGCGCTCGGACGCCTTGATATTTATTTTACGTTCCCGGCACCGCTTCACTCGATCATGTGGGCTTTTATGGGTATCACTGGATTTATTTTGAGATACTCTTTCCAGCCGTGTACGATTTCTGTATTTCGACTTAGCTTTTCGACGTGTATAGGACAAAATTGTGTTAAGTTTTCTAAATTGTTTTACATTGAACGCATTCGATTTCACTATTACCACGATACACAAATATTTTTATGCGCGCAATAGATTTATCTTGACGAGAGCTGTTGATTGAAATCTAAACGAGCGTCGTAGCTTCTCCTAGGGAAAAGTTATATTATGCGGAAGTTGAGAAGCGGCGAAACGAACTCATAATTGCCCCCCCCCCCCCCAAGCCACCTTCGATGCTTCGCTGTCCCCGCTCAACATAACATATTCTTTGATCCTTTGGGAATCGAGTGATGTAATTGAATTTTGAATTTAGGCAATAGATTCGGAGCTGCAATGCCAAACAGTATCCTCCGATTTTGTTAACATCGGATTTTCTGGATTGCCTCCGCTATGGTTGCAAATTTAAAGGCGTATTCACGTTAAAAAGTAATTATCTGAAAACCCGATCAGTTATGTTTTTATAATATTAATTTTTATTCGAACAGAAACAGATGGCGGATATGGTTAAAAATCAAATTTTTAAAGCTTTTCCCCGTAGTGTCCTTAATAGGTACTGCAGCAGAAAAATAAAACAGTACAGTCGTAGTTTAATCTATGGCATTTCATCGCGTGTAAATAAAGCCCACTGTTACAGAACTCATTTGCACAAGAGAACGTAACAACATAAGGACTGCGCACAGGTCCACCGCCTTTTGCGTGTTAGGCCCCGTCCACAACCGACTTGGCTTATATAACATTACTTACAAAGCATAACAAACGAGACCGCCTGTCTGCAGTCGGCGTTAACGTGAAAGAAAAAGAAAACCTTTCCTGACCAATTAGGAAGAGTAAACGATTATGAAATAATTTTTTTTCCGGCGCAAGAAATTTTATGTGCATATGTTGACTACAGCAGTTTTTTTTTTAATGACTTTTGTATTATGATTGGCCGGCATTTGAAACTTGGCGCAAGATACGTGGAGATATCCATCTTAACCCCAAGTCGCGCAACTAAACCCAAGTAAGTTAAGCCAATTACTGACCAGTCGTGGACGTTGCCACCTCAAATACAGGCTTTTACTTCTCTTTGCTCTGCCTGTTATATGCGTTACGGCGAGTGTAGACGGGGCCATAACTATTTCTTAAGCATGCTGAAATACCAGAATAATAAATAAGTCTCAAAGACGCGTGTTCAATTAATAGATACGCTGGTCGTTAGGGTGTGCCCGCCCACATCTGACACACCATGTACGCACGCCCGTGGCAGTAAATAATTTTAGTAGAGGTTATCAAGGTAAAGCGAGTACTTTTTGAAGCCCAATGATTTGGAATAATAGTCAATAAATATGTTTTATTGTAGCCTTAGACGTTAAATTTAAAGTCGGGTGAAATATATACAATGTGTTTATGGCTTACATGACAATATTTATTTAAAAAAAAAAAGGTGGTAGGATTTTAAAAAATGACTGATAGGAGAAAAAGTAACCAGGGCCTCAAAAGTGCTCACTTGACCGTGAACAGCCTGTAGCTGCTCGGCGGAGTCGTAAAGGTTCGGCCTTATCGCCGAGTCAACTTGAAGATCTTCATTTGCGGAACCCGAGCGGCAGTTGCAGTTGCGGGCCCGACCCCTGCAGTCGCCGCTCGCTTCCGCAAACGATATCCCCGCGATATTGTTATTTCGTCCCGTCTCCAGGCGATGTGTCAGCACGCGGCGCCACAACCTTTATGTCTTTGGCGCTCTTGAATAATTCATGACCGGCCGAGAGGAGCTTGTAGAGGGCACACGCTGCCGCCGACGGGTTATATTGCTCCGTCATATTTCTGTCCGATTCAGTAACATTTTCTGCGCGAAGTGTGAGGTGAAGGGGAGGTCGTGGGGTTTTTTTTTTTTTATTATTTCCCCTGGCTCCACGTGTTTCTTTTGTTTTCGTACCGAGACGGAACGGGCCCGCATCGATCACGCACGATGGGAAAAAATTTCCCGACGTGTTTCCGGGCGATTGTTCGATGTTTTTTTTTTTTCGCGGCACTACATTTCTGCGCTTGAAGAGTCTCCGGGGCCTCTGCGGCAGAGCGGTTAGACTGCTTACCTCCCACCTGGGAAAACTCGCTGGTCAGAGCGGTTCCCACGGGGATCTCCCGTTTCCCACGCCAATTTCATTCCGGCGCTGCTCCATACTCGACTCAATCACCCTCGTCGGTTCGCAAGACACAAATCTCTTCACTCGCTAGGGGGCCACGGTGGCTGAGCGGTTATCATGCTCACCTCCCACCAAGGCGATCCGGGTTCAATACCCGGCCGGGTCACTCCGGATTTTCGCATGTTGTGATCGTGCCGGACGGTGCCGTTCGTCGGCGGGTCTTCTCGGGGATCCCCCGTTTCCCCACCCCTTCATTCCGGTGCTGCTTCATACTCACTTCAATGACTCTCATCGGCTCTCAAGTCCTCGCTGTTAAGAGCCGTCCAGATCTCTTCGCTTGAAGAGTTTCCGCGAAATTGTCCACTCGGCATTCGCTTTGTCGAATTCCTTTAAACAACTTTTTAAAATAACTATTGCCACGTAAGTAATAAACACAATGTTTAGATTCCACCCCACTAAAAACTAACGTCTAAGAATAAAATAAATATTTATTTATTGACTATTATTAGAAATGAGGGGGCTTTCAAAAGAGGTAACTTTACCGTGAATAGTCTATACATACTGTTTAACTTGTACACGTGATCTGTGACTACATTCTCATTAGAAAAAAAATTATTATATAACACGGTTATTGCAAAATGACACGTTGACACTTTGAAGACAATGGTCGAGTGTAGCTCGAGCAAAGTAAATTTGAATATTTCCTTGTTCAGAACAAAAAACTCGCGTGGATGTGCAATATTTGCTCGGTCAGTGTTTAACACGAACTCACTAGACCACGACAGCGCAGTAATAATGATATTGCTAACGATAGAATTCTTTATATATATATATATATATATATATATATATATATATATATATATATATAGCCTTTCAATGGGAAATGATTGATTGCAAATCCTTTTTTACAATAAAGGACGTTTGATTGGGTCAATATCAGCTCGGCTCTCTATTGGTTTATGACCGGCTAATAGTGAACGCTGTGAAGTACAGGGTAGTGTCCGGTGTGGTACGGACCAGTAGGACGATGGCGAGTTCTAACACAGACACCAACAGAACCGGTGTTCTTGCTGTAGTGGATATAGGTGACTCACTTCTAATTTGTTTTGCCAGTAAATGTGTGCAGGCCTCAATGTGCTAAAGGTATTTGTTCATATAACTGTAGCCTAACATAGAGGAGAGCCTACCTCTCATTGGCTGTGACTACGAAACAAGAGTTGTTGCGACTTAAGTACAGTACGCGTCATACAATTAAAGTGGGTCTGAAAGGGTTAAAGTCGAAAGTTTACTGTTATTGTAATGCACAAATCAAACAGATCAAACTATAAGCCAGAAATTTAAGGTATGCTTAACAAAAGTTAGGGCCTACTTCACAGAAATTCAAAAGCAGCCACAATAAAATAAAATATTGAAAAATTTCGTTACAGGTAGCGATTTTTTCGAATTGCAAAATCGTTTCCAAGTAAGATTTAATAGACGTTTTTAAGTAGCACAAGGCATCGGCTTTCAGTGTGGAATATCTCATTTCTGTAGGTAAATAAGCTATCATTATTTGTGATTTTGACGTATATTTACGCGTAAACTATGCACTGCATAAACAAACTGCTTGGAAAGAGTAATTACTGATGATGTCTGAAAGATGAACAGTATATACGTTGTATGAATATAAAATAATTCATTTTCTGAAATCCGAGGTGATTAATTAGTCGTGTGTATTCACACACATTTTTATGGAAACATGAAGTTAGAAAAAGTAAGCGCGATGCTTGAGGACGGATAACGGAACAGAGCTGCGTGAATAATACTCAGGGATACGAAAATCTCGCGAATTAATTTCAGGACAAGATAGACTTCGTACATATGTACACTGAAGTCAGCTTTGTAATAGGATCAAAGTTCATTATACACTCCCTGGACGACTCTCGGCCAATAGCAGACTTACATGGAAACATGTAGCGAGTGCCGTACTGGTAGGTGTGTAGTAACTATGGACCTGCAAAATTCGCGTTATTTTTTGGAGTCATGCTAACATTCACAGTACTGTACACACTCGAGCCGGCGTTGTTTCTTCATTGGCTGCAGCTTAGACATTAAGTCACGCCCATGCTGAGAGAACTCCACGTGGTTGGGGCACACGATTGAGAAGTAGAGTTAACCGGGAAATGCCAGATAAAGTATGGCCCAATGACAAACGTATTCCAAAGGAAAAAATTTTAAAGTTTAATAAAATGTCCTCGAATAATAAACGCGAGTTTTGCAGGTCTCTAGTAGTAACACATCGAACAAACCTCTGTGGCTTGAGTGTACAAACGACTGTGGATTCTAGCTACCACTGTCATTGAACTCGCGAAATTTTCCTATCCCTAATAATACGGAATGTCTTTGTATTTCCCATAGCTTTGGGTTTCGGAAACAACCACTGTTGATTTTACAGTCTCTGCCACTATAGTCGGAAAATTATATCTTCAGCGGCTGTTACGCTATGGACACCACACAGACTGTAGCAAAAGTGGAAACGTAGCTGCATGTATCTGTACGACAGCAACACTTAAAAATGCTCAAACACAACTATAAACTGATTTATAAGGACACACGAATTTCGCGAAAACATTTCCGCACACTCTATATTTCAATACTCTACGGGCACAGCGACCGTTCTCTTTTGCTTATTGGCGGCGTATCTTGGTGAGAGGACCTTTTCCTACTTGACTGGCCAATCAAAAGTAGGTTAACATCAATACTGTGCATCTGTGGTTCGCGGGCGTACACACAAGACTAGTAACACGGAAATAATGCAATCACGAAAGTGAATCCGAGCTAAACGGCTATGAAATACAACTGGTCGTGAAATCTTTTCGCGAAATTCGGGTGTCCCGACTGATTAAGAAACACGTGACATTTGTAGAAATAACGACTTTACAGCCTGCGTCGTGACAAGAAAATCGTAGCTGAATGGTAAGAGTCACCCAAACCTGGGATTTTTGCTTTGTATTCAAATCTCGCACCAGGACAACGTATTTAAACTTTTGATTTTTTTTTTGTATACAGTGAAACACCCACATAACAAAAAAAAAATAAAGATATTTAATAATCACTACTTTAAATCAGAATTACAGTAAACCTAACCACCAAACCCATTATTTCACAGAAAATTTCTGTAAAATTTACGAAAAGTCCGTTACTGAAATGTATGGCATGTTTGCAATTTTACAGAGAGCAAAGTGAGGATATTTCGGTGGCTCTTCAATTCGAGGTCTTGAGAGCCGATGGGGGGGGGGGGGGTGAAGTGAAGTGAAGAGGTTGGGAAAACGGGAGACCTCCGAGAAAACCCGCCGACTAACGGCATCGTCCGGCGCGATCACCACAAGCGAAAATCCGGGAGGGACCCCGCCGGGAAGCGAACCCGGTTCGCCGAGTTAGGAGACGAGTAAGCCTGTCCGCTATTACCACCGCAGCCCCTGCTGTGTTTCGAAGCAAAACACACGGACACGAGTGAAACTGCGTCATCATAAGAGCCTGAATTGTAACGTGCTGGAGACATTCCACCAATAAAATTATACAGTCACCGCTTAAAGTGCCGTAAGATGAACTTCAAACGCGTGCACACTGGTCACCTTTGCTATTAGACCAGAGTTTTACTATGCACGCCCTAGAAAGCTCTGAATGAATAGAAAACCTGTTAATGAAATAGCGTGACAGTGGGGAAGAAGCCAATGAAGAAACATCCGAGTCTCGCATGCACAAAGGGTTGTGGAGTCTAGCCTGCAAGTCGTTGAAATCGCGAAATTTACCCAGCCCTATCCGTGGTTAGGTATGCCGCAACACAACGAGAACACTGTCCGCCAGTTCAGAACCCTGCGCTTTGCGGCGTTTGCGCACTAGTTACGCGTGTCAGTGTCGCCCTTGTAGCTCCTGCGCCTCTCTGCCCTAAACGCGAAAAAACAGCTCAGCGTTGGCGATCGCCCAGCTACAGCTTGATTTTTACGTCATACAAACGTAATTTGGTTATCAGCATAAGTAGAGACCTGCATAATTTGCGTTATTATTCGACGACAGAATAGACTTCGAAATGTTATACATTTCAATTGGGTTTTTATTACTGGGCTATAGTTTGTCTGGTATATCCTGGACGTAATTCAACCAATAAGAAACAATTAACGACAGCATGGTCCAATTGCGTCCAGCAAGTCGAAAGGCAAAATGGCACCTGACTTCTGCGGAAGCCAATAAACAAATTACCCTGGCTCGAATATATCTATATAGGACGGTGAAGTTCATCGTGCAACCAGAAAATAATGCGAGTTTAGCAGGTCTCTGATCATTAGGTAAATACCAACGAATATAGATTAGTACTGGGGGATTACTCAAACAATAATTTAAAAAAATTCGAAGTTTAACAATGCTTGTTTTAAAATTCAGTATTTAGATTGAATCAAATATTTTTCCCGCCTGCCATGAGATGATCATAAATAGAGGCAGTAATGTATCGCGAAAATATTTCGAGACTAGAGACAGCTCAAAGCACTTTGGGGCCGTCCAGTTTTTTTTGATTGGCTGACGCATGTGCTGATGTGTGTTAATTGTTTGTGCACGAATCGCGAAGGCACAGTGTCGAAGTTACGGAATCCTGAGTGGCTCTGTCAAATGCGGAAACGACACCAGCAGCCAATGGAGGTATGACAACAGTCAAGGTGTATATATAGTATTGAAGTCTACTGAGTGCTCCGATTTATTCGCGAAAAAAAAAAAACAATGGCCCTAATCATAAAGTAACACTAATGTTTATTGCTGGAAGTAAGAAACAATTGAAACCAACCGGTAGAACAAATAACAATCGAGGTATGTGGGTGGCTTTATAAGCAAATCGTGCACTTTTGCCAGATGTTAGAAGCTGTTGACGTCGTGTACTAACTAACTGCCTGATCACTTGACCAGTCGCTTGCGGTAGTCTGTGTCTACTAAGTTTGTCGCTAGAAGTAGCTGCAGCAGCGAAAGTTGCCATTTATACGAGTTCCAGTCTTCCTCTCTTTGGTCCATCGGCTTTTTGTTTCTATCACGTTTGTGCCCGTTTACGTCTTCCACGGAAGTCTTCCGACCGCTTCTCTCTGGCGCCTTTTATGACCAACTTTTATTTTATACCGCTTGCGTGTTTCTGCCTCAAATCCTCGCGTGCTTATGGATGACGTCACGGCAGTGCTTGAGTGCGTGTTTATCTTTCCCTCGGGTTTCCTTGTATAGTCTATTCGCGATTTCTTCACAGTTTTTGAATCAAACCTTTGAAAAATCACCCCATGTATGCCATCTTTAGTTACTTTCTAAATATGCCATGTATCACAATATTTTTATACTTCTGTTAACATAGAATTATATTATTTTTGTTAATTTGAAGTTTGTCCAATGGTTTACTTATAAACTCAGTTGTGTCATTTTTAATAAATATGCCTATGTATAAAGACATTGAGAAAACAGGTGTGTTGGTAACGCCTAGTATGAAATAGTGCTCATGTAAAATATAATAAAAACTGAATGCGCACGAATACGGTGCGATTTCCGTTGGTGTAATTTTGTAGACTTATTTAAGCTTAGTTAGTACGAGGCGGAGGAATAATCTGGAAGTAGAACTTTAACAGGGCTTCAGAAAAGTTTGAAGTATCCGTGAATGGATTGTGTGTGTGTGTATATATATATGCCTAATACACTTCGGGCGGGCCACGAGTCGGTTTGCGCAATACAGAGTGGTCACAGCTCGCCTTCGTACTGCCTTGGGTTACCACAGTGTCCTTTTTCTTCCCTCCTCTTTGATGTACCCCCCCCCCCTTGCCATCTGATCATGGGCGATAACGGTTCATTCTTATTGGCTGCAGTGTAATACCGAGCTTTGGTCCGTATG
Organism: Dryococelus australis; assembly: GCA_029891345.1. Taxonomy (NCBI): domain Eukaryota; kingdom Metazoa; phylum Arthropoda; class Insecta; order Phasmatodea; family Phasmatidae; genus Dryococelus; species Dryococelus australis. Next base: position 131,037,318 of record CM056999.1, read on the forward strand.
TCACTCGCTCGCCTCGGTCACTTCTACTCCGACTAGCCTGCTGTGATGACTAGGGACCTGCAAAATTCGCGTTATTTTTTGGCGTCAAGCTGAAATTCACACTACTGTATACACTCGAGCTGGCGACGTTTCTCCATTGGCTGCTGCTTAGATCTTAAGTCACTCCCATGCCGAGTGAATTGCACGTGATTAGGGTACACGATTGAGAAGTGTTCTTTTATTGGCGCAGAGTTAACCGGGGCGTGGCAAATAAAGAATGGGCAAATTACAAACGTATTCGAAAGGAAAAGTGTTAAAAGTTTAAAATGTCCTCAAATAATATAGCGAATTCTGCTGGCCTCTAGTAATGACTTATTCCTGATTCTGCTCCGGCCCCATTATGGGACTTCTCAGGGAAATTTGGTGCTAGCCATATTGGTAAAAGCTGTTCATGATAAATTGAGCACTTTTGAAATCAACCTCAGAAAAAAGTCACTGCCACTGCATGCATATGTTTTAACGGGCGCACTGAGTGACATGCTCCCAGTAAAGTTGGTAACGATGTAAGGAAAGTAATTCCATTTCTCAACGTCGAACAAAAACTGTTTGGTAACCATTTGTGATAGAAATTATTTCTTCGTTTTCTGTTTTTTTTTTAATGCATCGGAGTGTAAAAATGAGCAGATTTGTAAAATATTTACTTCCGTAATAAATTCACAGTTTCACTTGACCGACGCATGAATAAAGCAATAAGGTTTATGGCAATATAAATTTTACATAAGGCGAAAGAATACAGAACGTGCATACAAGTAGATCTTAAGCAGGGCTTTCAAAGGCTCATTTTAGCGTGAACAGCCCATAGCCGACATGCAGTGTGATTTCGGCGATGGCCGATGGGCAAGGGCTGGTGGTTCACCTATTTGTGATCTTATTCAATTGGCAAAGTGAGCAGTTAACCAAGTTTCTTGATTTTGTGCCTTTTACTTAGCATTTTAAATTCTTGTTTCGTAATGTTACTGAGAGAAATTAAATGTTTTTGTTTAACTTGCTAGGATTAGGTGCGGCTCCCGGTAAATTCAAGAGATTTGATTATGGTTGGTTCAAGTAATTTCAAGTTTGATATTATAAGTTTGAGCTGCCTGGAAATGTGATGACGCAGTTGATGGGGACCACATCGACTCGCTTCAGTTTATTTGTTGTAATTGGCAACCCACCTGTCTGTATTTAAAGCTATTGGTGCATGAAAGCAGTATATTTATATAATTTTTGTCATAGCTTGTTTCACAGCGGATTTTCAAAATTTTTGGCTCGCCAAGACATAAATAACAACTTTTAGCACAGTCTTACGTTGTTAGATATTCTCTGCCAACAATACTCCCGGAAGACTAATTGCAGATAGTAAAACAAAGTTTCTTTCTTGTATTCCATCAGTGCTCCGAGAATAATGACGAAAGTAGATCTTAAGCAGGGCTCATTTTAACGTGAGCAGCTTATACTCGTGGCGTTATAGTGTCAGAATTGATTACCCTGCAAACGTTAAACTCAGTGAAATTATCCGAACATTATCACATCACTATATACGTACAGTGGAAAAATGCGAATGGTCAATTATTTCCACATTCATGATATCGATAATACATTTGCTCAGGAATCAGTCAAATGGGTAGGGAAGTTCTCAACTTTGTATATCAGCGATGCTAAACATTCCTATATCTGCAGCTTGATCTACGGTATCATTTCCATGCAACGTATAGGTCGGAAACTTCCATTACAGTGCAGGAAGTTAACAAGAACATTTTCACAGTTACCATTTCCACCCGGGTACGCCATGTGTAGTCTGATTTTAAAGATATGTTAACGTCGAAGAGTTGAAGAGAACTGGCTTCAACACTATAGCCTGTTCACGGTAAAGTGAGCACTTTTGAAGCCCTGGTTACTTTTTCCTTTCAGTCATTTTTATACTTTAACTAACTTCTTAAATAAATATCCACGCAAGTAGTAAACACAGTGTGTAATTCCACAGTACTTGGAAGTTTACGTCTATGACTAAAATATGATTTATTTATTTGACTATTATTCCGAATGAGAGGGCTACCAAAAGTGCTCGCTTTACCGTGAATGGCCTATAGCTCGCATAACAGACACAGGGAGAAGAGGATAAGTCGTACTGCTTCTTGAACGGACAGATCAGGGGAAATTCGCTTCCTGCTTTCAGGTAGGAATTATTTTACACGAGTCAGAAAACTCGATGCCAATAGTTTAATAGTTTAGCAAATAAAAATTTTCGCCGCCAGTTCCCGCTGCTATCGCACTCGTAGTAAATTTTTTCTATGCCATTTTCACTAAATAAATATGAATTTTTTAAATATTCAATTTATATTTGGTTAAAACCTGCGTAACGAATAAACTTAGTCCTCCGCACTGGAGCGAAGAATTTAACGAAATACGTCCACATCATGTTTAATTTACGGTCGTGCATCTGGTGTTCAGCTAACCGTTGGCTTACGCAATTACATTATTCAGATGAGACAACTGAATCGAAAAAAAAATTGCTTTTGATGACAGCTGAATCTGTTTCGCTCTCAAGTTGTTAACTTTTCCAGTAAAAGAAGCTTGTTTATGGACGCTCGTTGATTTCTGTTTCCACTGTCCACTCTTGTAAACACCACTGGAGGGCGTGAATAACATTTACAAAATAAATCTGACACCTAATATTTTGGCTTGGGAAAGTACACTCCTTGATAAAGTTTTGCGCCGTTTGTAATTTGGCCGTTTACTGGGGCAGTATGCGCGTTACGAAGATACATATGAATGGCAGGCGAGGTATTCTGCACAGGTAGTGTATTTCCACCCCGTAGATTCTTTTGAGCCGCGAGCAACCAGGTAATTCAGGAATCCCAGCGGTATGAAATATTTTTTGAGGTGCGTTTAGGCCTATATCACAATTGCCCGTCAAACACAAACTTTTACACAAAAATAAATATAGTTTCTCCATTTACCAACAGGTTAGAAGCGACCTCTTTGGAACACCCGCGTACTTTGCTGCGGAAATTTGCTGTATGATGAAATCTCCTATAGTAAATCTCGTAAATATTTGGTGACACGTTAAACTTTAAAAACGTGCACCTTTTCTATGCGTTTGTCGTTGGGACATGATTTATCTTAAACGTCCTGTGCAACACTGCGCCAGTAAATGAACCCTTCACATCTGCGTTCCCCAATCACGTGCGATTCAGTCAGCTACACTGAGAAAAAGGTTTTGTTGATTCAAACAAGATTTGTTTGGTGCAGCCAAATGATTTGTTTGTGTAGGGACAATGAAATATTTTGTTGCTGAAACCAAATTATTGTATTGTTCTCATTTGGTTGCCCCGAATTGTAAGATTTGGTTTGGAGCAACTAAAAATTTGTTTGGCCACGCGTACATTAAACGGTTTGGGCCGATATAAAAAAGTTTACACGTTCGACCTAGTTTGGAACTTAGATCACTTCCGTTCGAGCGCTACGCTAATGTGACGTTTGAGTCCGGGAAGCTTTGATATAGATATTCTTCAAATATTGGGCAACGTGTGCAAAAAATATTTCAAATTTTACAGCTTTACTTGTCAGTTTCTTGTTGCATTGTTTTATTAATGTGTTTATACGATTGTTAATCATCAATAGATGCACTAACAAACACGGTTACTATCCTAATTGTCACAAAAAATACAAACAAACTCTCGAGCTGTATTTTCGAACGAAGACAGTCAAATGAGTCGGCAAACAAATACATACAGTTGATTCAACAAAATATTTAGCTGACAGTCAATTTTTTTTTGGCTCAAAACAGAGATTTTGTTTATTGAAACATATATTTTGTTAGACGAACAAATGTAGTTTTGTTGCTTTTCGAATTGTGTTTCCTCAACAATATATTTTGTTAGGACAAGTACATATATATGGCCCTATACAAACACATACTTTGTTCGATTTTCTGTCAATGTAGGGCGTGGTTTCACATCTACACAGCAGCCAATGAAGAAACGACGCCGGCTCCAGTAGCTACAGACAGAACTGTGAAGTTTACCCTGGTGCCGAATAATAACGCGGAATTTTTGCATGTGCCTAAAGGCTGTTCACGATAAAGTGGGAACTTTAGAAATAAGCCTTAGAAAAAAGTCACTGCTCATGCTTGCATTTATTTTAATGGGCGTACTGAGTAACATTCGCCCAGTAAAGTTGGTAACGATGGATGGAAAGTAGTTCCATATCTCAGCGTCGAATAAAAAGTGTTAGGTAGCCATTTGTGATAACTTAAAATTATTTCTTCAAGTTTTTCTAATGCATCGAATTGCGAAAACGAGCAGATTTCTAAAGTATTTACTTCCGTAATAATTTCACAGTTTCATTCGACCGACGCATGAATAAAAGTGATGAGGACCATGGTAATGTTAATTTTACATAAGGCGGGAGAATGCACAACGTGTATACAAGTATATCTTATGCAGGTCTTTCAAAAGTGCTCATTTTACCGAGAACAGCCTATACCGATAAGGAATATCGGTTTGTTCCCAGCCCTAGTGGAGCCAACCTTACTTCAGGGCAGGAATCAGTGGACGAGGAGAGTCTTGGCGACCAATGGATGATTCAAGAGATCCGAGAGTACTCTCCGCAAGCGAAGCTGAACTAACTGGATGGACCAGCAGGGGAAAGAAAAACATCCCTGGATCACGTGGTTTTCAAACGCGGGCATTTTCTTGAGCTGGAAGAGTCCCCGCCGGTCTTTCTTCTGCGTACTGCTCCTTTTGCTAAAGGGATGGACGTCTTTCCCTCCCGCGATTGTCCGTCGGTCAGGGCGTGTCTCGCGACGCGTCCGTCCTCTCCCTGACCTTCGCGAAAGGAACTTTCTAAAAGGGGGAATCTGAAATCCGGCGGGGCATGCCAACACTACAGTCTATTCACGGGGCCACGGTGGTTGAGCGGTTAGCCTGCTCGCCTCCCATCAAGGCGATCCGGGTTCAATCCCCTGCCGAGTCACTCCGGATTTTTGCAAGTGGGAATCGTGCCGGACGATGCTCTTGGTCGCCGGGTTTTCTCGGGAATCTCCCCCCTTTTTTTTCATTCCGGCACTGCTCCATACTCACCTCAATCACTCTCATCGGCTCTCAAGACCTCGATGTTAATAACCACCCAAGTCTCTTTACTTTATTTACAATCTATTCAAGGTTTATTTGCAGTTTTTGAATCAAACCTTTGAAACAGCACCCATGTGTGGCATGTTTAGTTATTTCCTAATTAGGCCACGTATCACAGCCGTTTTACACCTCTGTTAACGCAAAACTTCTTATTTTTAGTTAGTAGCACCTAGTAATAAATAGTTCTCATGCAAAATATTATTACAACTAGTTTGCGTACGAATTCGGTGCGATTTCCTTTGGTGTAATTTTCTAGACTTAGTTAAACTTAGTTTGCACGAGGCGGAGGAATATCCTGGAAGTAGGACTTTAGCAGGGCTTCAGAAAAGTGTGAAGTAACCGTGAATGGATTATAAACGAGACATTTAATATCCAACAGATTGCTAGTCAAGCTCGTTTACCAACCGGCTTAACGATAATAATAAATTTTTGTTATTAATATGGTCGTGTTTGAATCGCCATTTCTAATTGATGATACGTTTATGTGGTTTTATTTTGAATACAAAATGGCGACATATTTGGTTATTTGGTATTCCTTTATTTACCCAGCAAAAAATTACAAAGCAACAAATTCGCGAGATAATAAATAACCGAATCACTAATATTTTGGCTTCGACATTCAAGACACACGCGACAATATTTTAGGGCGGGGCTATTCCCCTCGCTCTGGGTTCGAATCCCGGGTAAGACATGGGTGTTAATTTAAGTTAGGTTATAAGTTAGTCTGTAAGCCGTCCCCTGCTAAGCTTTCAAACATTAAACCAGGGTACGTTAAAAAGCCCTTTACAATACAATACAATCCTAATTTACTCGGCTCTCGAGACAACGTTGTTAAGAGCGGCCCAAATCTCTTCTCTTCTCTTCACTTCAACTAAACCAACTTAAAATAATTTTAAAAATTTTCAGAAATAATTATCTTTACAGGTAATGCGACGCAAAAGTCCTCTTTCACAAGAAGCTGTTAATGTAAAATAGACAAATGGAGGCAAACGTGGGGCTATTCCACTCACGAAAACTTTCTTAAAATTCACATGCACTTAACACGTAAAGTTTTCACTGCAGCATGTACATTATCTTCGTGAAAACGATCCTATAACTTCTGGCATGCAGTTTACTTGCATATTTTTACGAATTCTTGGTTAACACACCAGGCCACAGAAAACACGCAGTATATTTTCGTCTGTTCGTGGCTGAGTCTTGCGCGGCTGCAAATTTTCTTACGCATAAAGGCTGTTCACGATAAAGTGAGCACTTTTAAAATCAACCTTAGAGAAATGTCACTGCCCCCTGAACGCGTATATTTTAACGGGCGCACTGAGTGACATGCGCCCGGTAAAGTTGCTAACGATGCATGGAAATGTAGTTCCATGTGTTAACGTCGAATAAGAAGAGTTACGTAACAGTTTGTGATAAGTGAAATTATTTCTTATGCGTTCTGTCTGTTTTAACGCCTCATTGTGAAAAAACTAGCAGATTTATAAAACGTTTACTTTAGCAATAAGTTCACAGTTGAACTTGACCGATGCATGAATAAAATTATGAGGCCCATGGCAATGTTAATTTTACATAAGATGGAAGCATCTACAACGTGCATACAAGTAGATCTGAAGCAGGGCTTTGAAAAGTTCTCATTTTACTGTGAACAGCTTATAGTTGTAGTTTCATTTTCTCTTTAATAATATCATATTTCAGTTTACGCGCAAATTTTTGTTAAGGTCCATCATATTTTACAGATTATTATATCCTCAGGAAATCTGGGAAAATTTAACGTATTGAGGGTTTCTAAAATAGTTATATCCTGTGTTGAGTTTGGGGGGGGGGGCATTCTGATGTTGCACTATTTGCAGGGAAGAAATATTTAAAGGGGAGATTTTATGGTCAAGAGATTAATTAACGGAATCGCTGCTCCCAAATGCTTATTTGTCTAGTATAGACATTTAAAGTTCCTATTTAAACATCTTTTACCTATTTACCTAGCCTTTTGTTTTACTTTTATATTTTAAATACACATAATTATGTACCAGCTAAAAAAAAATAAACACTAAAATTACTTGAGTACATTATCCCCATATTTACACTGGGTGTAATAGCCCCAAATTAATGCATACATAACAAAATATAAATAAATTAACTATTAAATATTGAGTTATTTTAGCCAGTAGTATGAAAAAGTGAAGTTTGGCACAAGGGGATGGGGGACCGGAGCGTCGGAGCTGTTCATGCTCTGTCATTCCGGTCGCCGGGCAGCCATCTGGTTCGCAATTTTTGACGTCGGTGACTTTTACCTTGACTTTTGACCTCGACCCAGTGACCTTTGACCTTGAAAAGCCAAAAAATCTCAAAAATATTTATTAATAGAGGAATGTGTATCTTATTGCACTATTTTAAGATGACTGACACAAAAATGGTATTCTTCGTTCATGATTTTGTCTTTAAATATTCTCTCTTTCTCTCCCTCAGATTCGCTTTTTGGTATGTATTTTCAGTTTGTGTTCACCTTAGACAACTGGGAAACTGATATTTATTCCTTTCGAGTACTGAATATTTGTTGGTTTTTATGTATTGTTGTGGCCATTTTTATAATTTTACTTTTAAGAAATATTCTTCCACCTGTCCTCTTTTCCGTGGTTTATTTTGCTTACGAGATCATTCTCTTCTGTTTTGCAGTCGTTCTAGCTGGTTAAACACAATATGCAATTCAGTTATTTTGTTGCTGTCAGACTAAAAAAAATTGATGATCACTAATGCCAAAACAGACGTTCGCCTTAAAACCTTCGCCGCATTTGTTTGGAAAGCTTTTGTGCCTGTCGCTTAATCGGTTCTTCGCCGCAATGTCGCAAACTTACTGTGTGTGTGTGTGTGTGTGTGTGTATGTGTGTGTGTCAGATGGCTATGGATAAATCTCACGTAGAGTTAATTGATACAACGTGTCAGGATGGCCGAGCGGTCTAAGGCGCTGCGTTCAGGTCGCAGTCCACTCCTGTGGGCGTGGGTTCGAATCCCACTTCTGACAATATTTTATCGTAGATATTCACGTCGGAACTGCGCCAGACCCTAGACCGGTCGTTAGTCAAGTGGCTCTCAACACGGTAGATGCAGGTTCTCGAGATACCTCGTGGCACGTCAGTGAGACTGCTCGTTTCAGTGTAGACGGGTAATAGCTGTCTGAAGAAATGTTATCAACGATAAGTATTTTAAACAACGAAACGTCAAGTAAAATTGTTGGAATGCTTTTATTTAATCATCATTGCGACGATTGTGCAATAAGGTGATATGGAACGATGCGTCAGCAAGTTTTGTCAAGTCACATCCATAACACTACCTATTATTCGAGAAAAAAAGAAAGATTTGATATATAGTCTTTCAACGTATCTGAAAATGTAGTGTTTTATCAGGTAACTCAAGTTGTTATCGCAGTTATTAATCTAGCATTAACCAAGGGAGTTTTTGTTTATTTCAGGTTCACTGAATTATCAGCTCGGCTGTTGCTGTGTATAGTTTCCAACTATCTCGGAGTTAGTTTCATGCTTGTCGTGAGTCGTATGATTTTACTAAGATAGTTTTAACTAGTTTCGTTCGAAACAAATCTTAGAAGTGTCTGGTACTATTATTCGTAAGTTGATTTTCTTTTTTTTAAATCGCCATAGTGTCCTTGTCCTCATTCATACGTTTAAAGATCAAGTATTAGGCTTACATTGGAGGATTTTTCCTCAATTTTTCTTTCAAACGCCTATTTTTATTAATTTTTTAATTAAGTGGAAATAGGCCTATACAAAGCATTTTCAGTGAATGTTCAAGTTGATACAGCAGTTTCTAAAACTGCCATCACTGGTCCGAAACACAGCCGGAACGATCCCCCCCCCCCCCCCAGTTTTAAAGTTGAACGTTATACTACAATATGCTCAGTGTTTTATTGTAAAACCCAGACTGCAACAAACTGCGTTGAGATTGTATATGTAAAGTGCTTCCTACACTGCAGTTGCTCTTGTCCAGCGGCACATTTCTCATTCCTCGTTGTAGGCCGCGGTGGCTGAGCGGCTAGCTCGCTCGCCCCCCACTAGGCCGACCTGGGCTCAATCCCAGGTCGGGTCACCGGAATCTTTGCATGTGGGGATCGTGCCGGACGATGCCATTGGTCGGCGGGTCTTCTCGGGAATCTGAAGTCCCCCCCTCCCATCTTTTTCTTTCATTCCGGCGCTGCTCCATACTCACCTCAATCGCCCTCATCGGCTCTGAAAACCTCGCTGTTAAGAGCCGCCCAAATCTCTTCACTCACTCACACCTCGTTTTACTAGAAACTTACATGTAATAATAATTCGTAAACGTGTTCTTGTATAAACGGTTCTTAGCAGAACTATATTTACTGTACGCTTGAGTTTCAAACTCTAGGTAGAAATTATATCCGTTCCTACATTTTACAACAAATAGCATATTTCTTATGCAGCAATGGCATGTGATTTTATGACTAAAGGCCATTTCACACGATCAAACATTTATTGAATTCAATTACCGAATTCAATTTATTAAACTAAAAGATCACTTTATTTGCCTTTTGATGAATACCATTCAATAAGCTTTCAAGTCTCCACATCAAAATTCATCAGAAATGTTTTTAATGAAACCAGTATAAAAATACCTAAAGTACATTTTTAGAAGAGCCTACGACTCGTGCACGACACGAAAATAATTGGTTAAACCCCAAATAATCTTCTATTTTTATTGTACATTTTCTTTAAAAAAAATAATGTAGATCCTTATTTTGTAAAAACCTTAAACGTGCGTACACAGCTCTATTTATTATCAGAAAAATTCTTTTAATACTGTCAGAAAAGCCTATTTATTGAAATTTTGGATTAAGGGAAATATAGAACATGTTCTATACAAAAATTTTGAAGGAAAACTAGACATTCAAGTAATCGAAAGATTAAACGGCCGCGATTATGTCGTTTCTATGACGTCGTATAGCAATCAATGAATTGAATTCAATAAAAATGGAAGGTAATTTAAAGCAAAATTTAATCGTATGAAACGTTCTTTAATGTTTTACCAACAGAAATTAATTTTCCAACAATGAGTGGAACATATCATTTTTTACAGATTACGTGGTATCAATAAATACAAATTTCGTCTCTAATTTTCAAACGAACGATTACACTAATGCGAAGCCATTTTTTTTTTTACAAGAGTCTTTGACGTATGTTTAGTTGCTAGTTTCTGAAAACGTTTGTTTCTCCGGCAGACTTTCGCCTAGTACGCAACCATATGACGTAACCCTCAGTACAGTGACTTCGAAATACCTCAGGCGCGTGATTTCAATTTGTAACCAGCTTGCGAAAGGCACTACTATGATAAGCGCAATGGCTGTTGTATAGCCTACAGGCAGGCACACTAGTTACCGCATCACAGCCGTGTTGTAGCAGTCAGAATAGCCAACTATTCTGACTTATTCCAAAACATATCAAGTATTTTGTGTTCATCTCAATAGTTCTGCACACTGTCAGAAATATCTCCTAAAATTAACGAAAGCATACATTTACAATACAGATAAGCTGTCCGGAGTAGCGAAAAACACAAAACCAAACTGACATTTGTTCTTATAGAAAGTAAATACACAACACACACACACACACACACACACACACACACACACACATATATATTATATATATATATATATATATATATATATATATATATATATATATATATATATATACATACACACACACACCAGAATGAAAATTAGTAATATTTAAATTGTTCAAATATGGGTCCGGTTGTTGTTTACTGTGATAAAATATAAATTGAGACATAATAAAGGCTTAAAATTGTATGTCTTTCTTAAATTCAAAGATTATTGTTGTTTTGTAAAGAGATAACGAAATTTACGCTCATCCCTTCGATCAAACACATTTTAAAACTGGAACAGACAATCGGGATATAAATAACGAACTGGCCTCGTTCTCCGCACGAGCCACGCGAATCTCGCATCGCAATTTTAGCTCGTGAAAGAGCAGACACCTCCGACTAATGTAGTTTGAAAGTATACCGACAGATAGAAGTAAGCAGACACTTTTTTTTTTTAAACAACACTATACACGCTTAAATATCACTCATTAAAATACGTCCAACTTCTACTGCACTTAAAAACTAATAAAATATCGCCGCATGTACAGTATCCGCCACGTTTCCTTTCTACTTCGGAAGCCACGAACAATGCCGAAGTTGCACGAGGCCCTACTTGCCGCTGTGACCCATAATTACAATTCCTGCGGTCTCTGCCCGGTTGCACCAGTAACTGTCCTGGACCGAGGATCCTATGCAAAAACGATCTTCAGTTGGATGCGAGTTCCAACGTGCGAGTGTTGCGCCAATGTGACTAGCCTAGTTCTGATCAGCTCTCCCGATCTCAGCTCAGAACTAGGACACGAAACACTGTTTGTGAATGGCTCTCATTTTGCGACGTCATGATGGAATTGTTTAATTTGAAGTCGTGAGACGAATTATGAGTCTGTGTGGGTGTGGACATTATCTCGTAAGACAAGCGGTTTTTTTTTTTTTAATTTGTTTAACTTAATACAGTGCACTGTAAAGTTTCGCCAAGCTAATATAGCGTATGTAAGGGTGGTTGGGGGGGGGGGGGGGAGACGCATTTCGTGTTTGTTTAGTGGTTCACCTTACACACGCAGTGGACAAATAACAACATGTTGCAATATTTCATTAGTTCTCAGCACAGTAGTAGTTAGACACATTTTGCTGAATGATCTTTAAGTGTGTATAATGTTGTTTTATATTACCGAAAGAAAAAGATTTAATTAATGTTGGCTAATGTTCGGTTTTATAGACGTGCAAGAGTGTTCTTACCAGCCAATATTTAAAAAAACATACTTTTTGTATTATCACGTGACAAAATCACACCGTTTTTTAAGGCTTTCGAATACAGAAATAAAATAAACAAAAACCAATTTTAATAGAAAAATTTGAAATATAGGTGAGCTGAATGAAAGAAGCACCTTATAGTGTTTATAAACTTCACGCGAGACCCTACCTACGTAACAAACATCCGACTCGTTTGAATGGCGCCTCAAGGTACCAGGCGTTTATACCAAGCGCAGAGGTAGCCCAAGGTACGACCAGGCGGTTACACCAAGTGCAGACACGTGCAGACAAGTGCAGACAGAGGTAGAAAGTCTGTGCGATACTGTGCGCCGGATATCTGTGAACTCGAGCACGTCACTTGGAGGTTGGGAGCAATAAGGAAGACATTGACACGCGCGCCTAATGCCACGTCGCTCCTGCGCGCAAGGCGCTGAACTGGCGTACAATGTTTCCGTCGTGCTGTGTGTACCTATGGGACTTCATGAGGTGACCCTATCATTTTATCGGTGGAAAGTCTATAGCAAGGTTCATTGCAGGTTCCTATGACAGTTCCGCATGTTTACAACCAGTATATTATGAGATACAGAAATGTGAAAAAGCCGCTTTTAGCTATGGCGGAGGGATCGGGAATAGCATTTATAATGTACGTGAAGATTTGAGAGTATTATACGTACCTCGCCTGAAGTGCGATTTCTTTTAATACATTGGTGTCATGGGGACACGTTTAATGTTTTCATAAGAAAAGAGAACTGATTTCAAACACATTGCAGCACGTTTCGAGAGCTAGGTAGGCGGCGCCCTTACGGCATAGCGGGTGGAGGGACGGGAGTGTAAGCGAGCAGATTACAGCCTGTCCCATTATGTAAAGAGCAATAGAAAACGTTTCCGTGGCGACGACTACTTTTCGCTCGTAAATATTTACATTTTCAACGCCATCCACAACGTGATTTTCACAGCAATCCACTACTGTTGACAAAGGAACACCACTATCCGTTTTGCTTTCACTATTAACACTTTACTGTTACATTATTTAGGAAAGAAAAAATATTCGTACTCATCATAATAACCATTCTCTAGTTTTTTTCTGATGTTCACAATGTGGATTTTCCAACAAATAAGTGACAATCCCTAGCTCAATATAAAATACACAGAATATTGGATTTCCCTATGATTGTGTTAAGCTCTATAATTTTGATTGCAACATATAGGGCCTAAGTTGTGATGCTAATATTCTCATTCTGCAGTCATTTTTCAGTTTCTTCATTTATCACCTTTATGATGAAGCCTTTCATTTTTAATGCCATCTGCGTTAAGATCTAACATTGGAAATGTTACATTTAATTACGCATTAATTTCCCGTAAACGGTGACGTTTAGCAAAAAAAAACTACGACGACCTTTTTGTTTACCATGTACTATTCTCAGAACTGAAAATGTGTCTTCTCTGCAAGTGGAGATTATTGTCAAGATGACATGTTAAGATGAGCTACCACAACAGTACCACTTACATGCACTTTGTAGTACAAATGGCCCAATATTCCTAACGTGAGTGAAAGAATTCCGTGAGCATAAAGTCCTGCTGTACCGTAATTACCATATTTTGAAATAATTGACTATGGGTATCAATTAAAACAAGTGTTTCGAATTGTGAATATTTACCATAATAAATGCGTCGAAACGTAAATCTTTACTGTAAGCCTTATTTACTCATATTCATATTGAAAAAAAAAATTAAATTCTCTGTTATAACGATTTTCAAGTTTTTTTTTTTTTTTTTTTTTTTTTTTAAACAAATATGCTGACGATTTTAAGTCTAAGATGTACTTAAAGGAACATGATTTATTTAGTGTATTCAAAGTTTGAATCAGACGACTAACGATCCGAATAGAATTAAAATGTAGGTATCAAATCACATAAAAGTGACGCGTGGGTGCTTAATCGTATTAAACAGATATTAAATAATATGAGTTGACGACGTTAGGCAAAGACAATTTTCACCATAGTAATTTTCACCATAGTAATTTTCACCATACTAATGGCAATATTCGTAAATCAAATTCAGACATTTAATAGTTCTCTGAACGAAGACTACACGATGGTTAAATAACGTAGCTGACAAATACTTTTTATTAACAAGAATCTAGAACACCAAATATTGTGCATTTTAAAATTTTTCATTACATCATAGTATTTTTAAATAAAACTTAGTGATTATATGCCAATTATATGCATAATTTTGCTCTGTGCCGTAATACATTGAATACGAAAAACCAAAATTGGATACAGATAGAATAATTTATACTGTGATTTATTTGTTATAACTGTATAAACGTCTTCGTAAAAATGTGTATCTTGTTATGAAAATAATTATGATGATTTGTAGTCAGAGTTTATTTCAAAACAAAAAAAAACTCATTTGTTTACTTTATTAAAATATGACAATTCATATATTTCCTCTCCATATTATATTCGTTTGCCATTTATTTAATTACACCGAGATTAAAATCGCCCTACAATAAAATAACCCACTTTACACATACCATCTGTTAGATTATCGGCAAAATTGCTGCTTGAATTCGACTTTAAATTTCAACTTTTCGAAATCGTAAAGTCAAGAGTGATTGTCTTTACCTTTGACAGTTCCATTGTGTCGAGCTCCACAAGAAACAACGTGTCGGAAAGCAAACGTAAAGTCAAATCGTAAAGTCAAATGTTAAAATTTTCAATTGTGTAAAGCCTCATCTACAATTGCCGTGAATTACATAGCGTTACTTTCAGGGCGTTAGACTGAATCACGACTGTCCACAATTGGCATTGACGTAATTTGCGGTAGTTTTGTGTGACCAAACACTTAGAGTAAGTAAACGGGAAATATTTTATGTTCTCACGATATAGTTTTCATTCATTCGTTGGCTATCCTGGTTATGAATTGTATACATAGGCGCCAAGGAAAGCTATACATTGCTATTTGTTTTTATTATGAACGACATGGAATTAATTGATTTACTTAAGTATTTCCACGTATCTCTACGGGAAGAATGAAAACAATAACAACGATAACACTTCATTGCACTGCAGGAATCCGAAGTCAAATACAATCCACTTTCGTTTCATGCAAACGTGATTTGACTACTACGGTTATTATGACGTTCTGCATTCTGATTCGCCGGCGTTAAAGACGTGGCACAAGACACTCAGAGAGGGCCAGCTTTCGCGTTATGCACGCCATGCAAGTCAAGCCGAGTCATAGTTGCGGAGGTTGCCCTTCAGGTATCCAGTTTATTATGCGGTCAACGTCGTGTACGAGTACGGCAATTGTAGATGAGGCGTTAGGGCCGACATTCAAAGAGTGTGGAGATACGGTGAATAGACCATACAGGCAGGATGTGCGCGACGGCCGAGCTGCATTGCCTACGCAGGTAGCGTCCTCTTCCAGCGAAGCGCAGCAGGTGGGTGTCCCAGGCGTAATTAATCCGTCCTTGCGTGCGTGTCATGTCGTGGCCGGGTATGTAGGAGACCCCATGGAGAGGGGCAGGAGGGGTGGGACGGTAATCAAGACCCCGCGCATGTTACCACCCCGCGGGCATGTCGTGTAGAGCGCGCTGTACAAGAGATGAAGAAATAGAGGGGGGGTTTTATCCGTAGACTAAAGATGAAGTAGGCCGGTATCTCGCTGGCTGCGCACAACCATTCTCCATGGTCCAACGTTGAACTGCTTTCCTGCCAGCACGACTAGGAAAAATGGCATGTATATGAGGTTAGAATTCCGTTTAGTAAACAAGTTCTTTGAGAGGTTTTATATACTTCCTCTCCCCGATTCATAATGACGTCTGTTTAAATTCAAGATGGTAACGGTATTTTATTAATATAATAGTGCTGGTCATCTTAAAATTAAGATATGAACAAACACGTTCATCATCGTTGACTGTGTGACACTGACAGTTGTGTTCCTTTGCGGTACGTGGATGTTGGGTACATGCACGGAATACAAATAATCGGTCTATCTCCTCTATAGTCTATGGTATTATCTGCTCGTCATAACCGCAGGGGTGCCACACACGCTCACGGCCGACCAAAATTATTTTTAAACAGTGCTTATTTGGACTGTTCACGGTAAACTGAGCACTTTTAAAGGCCCTGCTTGAGACCTACTTCTATGCATACTGTGTATCCTTCCGCCACATGGAAAATTAACATTGTCGTATGCCTGGTTACTTAATCCATGCATCGGTCAAGTCAAAATGTGAAAATAATAGAAAGTAGACGTTTAATAAACTTGTTAATTCTCACATCGGAAAATCAGAGAGCAAAAGAAATAAATCCAAAGCATTCACAAATGTTTACCTAACGCCTTTTATTTCAAAGTTAAAACAAGTGACTACTTTGCCTCCGTCGTTACCAACTTTACTGAGCGCATGCCAGTCAGAGCGCCCGTTAAATATATGCAAGGTGTGGGAAGTGACATTTTTCAAAGGTTGATTTCAAAAATTCTCATTTTACAGTGAACAGCCTATAACGACCCCTTCTTTACATACGTTCTGGCTGTAGGCTATTCACGGTAAAATGAGCACTTCTGAAAGCTCTCTCATTTGGAACAACGGTCAATAAATATATTCTATTTTGGCCTTAGACGTTAACTTCCGAGTGCGGAGTAATATATGCACGCTGTGTTTATTACTTACATGACATTATTTATTTAAAAAAGATAGTTAAGAGGATAAAAATGGCCGAGAGGAAAAAGTAACTAGGCCCTCAAAAGTGCTCACTTTACGGTGAACGGCTTGTAGTCACGAGATAGCTGTGAGAGTCGGAACTCAAAAAACTAATAATTTGATATTCGTACCAAACATTGATTAACTCGCACGCATTATATGCCATGGCATTTTCCTCGAATAAAAAAAAATTCACACTTTATATATTTTTTTATAATCTGATATCAAATACAAAGTTAGTCTGTTTTTTTTTTTTTTTTTGCAGCCGCAATAACAAATACTAAGTTGTTCAGATGAAAATATTCTGCAATAGAAACTAATGCTGTGGACTACTGCTTGGCATATATGCGAGTGCTGATTCAGAAGTCATGGCAACTATTGTTTACCTCTCCCGAATATTATACAAAACAGTAAATGTACTATGTACCGTTTAAAGTGTACGACAAGTACGTTTGAAGGATGTTGAGCAGCTTGTACACATACGATATGTACTCGTTCAATTGAGTGTATACAGAGTGTACGAGAGTAAACCAATTAAACGGTGATTTCAAGCAGCCATGTTTGTCTTTGTAGCTTGGCGAACATTCCAGCATCCATACCCCGGGTGGTGTCACCTTTAAAACGTAGGCGAGAGTGAGGTAATATTGCGCAGCGGGTAATACTGCACAGATCGATTACTCGAACTTGGTGGTTGAGGGACGATGCTGGTACATGCTGCAACCTGGCGGCCGGTAAGACGAACTACAGCATGTAGGCTAGACGCCATTTTCTTGCAAGTTTTCTTGTGAAAGAGAAGCATGTTCGCTGCTGCCAGTTTTAGTATAAAAATATCGCTATAAAACAATATAGGTAAGTATGTCACATTACTTTGTTGTGCTTTGTTGTATATAGGCATATTTATAAGTAGAGTGTTATATAAGGATTATCAGCAATCAATAACAATTTGTGTAATAAATACATGTATTTGCTGTATTATGCGCACCTAGTTTGGGGTAATATCGCGCATGCGCAGAATTCCCCCTGAACATTTCATATGCTAATATTCTGTATATTTTATATGTATTATTGTATTGGTTTCCCTATTTGTTTTAGATGGCACGTACATATAGCAGAACGACTAAACGAGGAACGTTTACAAGTGAGCGGCTATGAATGCAATGAAGCCCATCAGAAAAGCAGCACGGGACTTCGGCATTGCAGAGTCTACCATTCGATTACGAATCAAGAGTGGCTGCTCAGCATATTTTTCATTAGGTAGGACGCCAGTGTTCACAGTAGATCAGGAAAACAAATTAGCAGAGCATGTTTTGAAATTAGCCAACCTATTTTATGGAATGACGCCATGCGATCTCAATCGCTTGACTTATGATTATGCTGAGACTAACGATATTGATCACAACTTTGACAGATCCTCTAAACAAGCAGGTCAAGCTTGGATGGCCTTGTTCCTAAAACGGAATAGATGTATTAGCCTATATAAACCAGAGGGCACTAGCATAAACAGAATTAATGCTTTCAGTGAGGGCGCAGTGAAAATATATTTCAATAACTTGGAGGAGGTAATGAGAAAGCGTAAGTTTACTGAAAGCAATGCAGATGAAAGTGGTATTTCAATAGTGCAAAAGCCTGCCAAAATATTACGGCCCAAAGGACGAATACAGGTTGGTAGTGCAATTTATTGTAAGAAATGCCACTATTGTATATGCTGTAAGTCCTTCAGGAACTTTTGTACCACCTATTTTAATATATCCTAGGGTGCGAATGTCTCCTCAACGCCAAAAAATGTGGTCCACTTGGAGCAATTTTTAGTTGTTCGAAGAATGGCTGGATTATTGAAGAATTATTTTACGAATGGCTTAACCACTTCACAGATTGTGTAAAGCCGTCTAAAGAGGACCCAGTGCTAGTAATCCTAGACAACCACGCAAGCCATATATCTCTGAGGATGTGTTGTTATTGCCGAGATAATGGGATCATTTTGTTATCTATTCCGCCACATACCTCACACAAACCACAGCCACTCGACCTTACATTTTATGGTCCCTTAAAATCAGTATTTAACCGTAAGTGTGATATGTACCTGAAAACCAATATTCATGAAAAAATCTCACATCATGAGCTTGCGGAGTTGTTTAATAAGGCTTACCTAGAGATAGCTACAGTGAAAAAGGGCATATCAGGCTTCAGGGCAGCAGGAATTTGCCATCTAAATCCAGAAAAGTTCAACGAATTGGACTTTGAACCTGCTGAAAATAGACCTGCGCATAGGCCTAATGTTCTACTTCAACAACAGATTCCATTGTGACACGAGACGTATGCCAAGAGACTCGACCTCTTCAGCCACAGGTGGATAGACCTGTGGCAAATAAAGAAATTGATGTTGAAAAACTACTCCCACTGCCACAAAATAGGCATCGGTCAAAACACAGCAATATTAAGCCCAGGAGGCCTGCCAGGAAGCAGCATTCTGAAATTATTTCAGGGACATCTATGAAGAGGAAACTTGAAGATGTAGAAGCGGGAAAGAAATTAAAGCAAGGAGCAGAAATATCTACGGCTGCACAACCAGGCAAACAAAGGAGACCGCACTTGCAAACGAAGAAGGTGGGCCAATTGTGTAAACGGAAATTAGTAGGCCTATTTCAAGAAAGTGACTCTGACGAATCTAAAGATATTGATGTTGATGAACTTTGTGATAATACCACCGATGATGAAAATGGTGTTCATGAAGATGTTTGTTTGATTTGTGGAGAATTTGGACAAGATGGTGAACTATGGTGCAGGTGCATTTTGTGTTCAAATTGGTCCCACTCTGAATGTAGTGGCTGGACTTCACCTGATGGATACACGTGTGATTTATGTATGCGAATAGTCTCGAAATAGGAAGACAAAAATGTAGGCTAACATTGGCAAACCATGTATATTATTTTATAGTTTTTAAGACTATAATATGAGAGTATTTAAAAATATGTTATGTGAACTCGTTTAGTACAACAATTTGTATGTTTAAAACCATGTATTAGTGCTTTTATAATGTTGATGTGCTTTTTAGACCATTAAAACCATGTTCTGTAATTGAAGATAACTTGGAAGGATTTTTGGTATTTCTTGTAATTGTAATTAAAGAACATAAATCTCAACTGTAAACATTTCTGTGTGCGCAGAATTACCCCACCATATGCGCACTATTACCCCGCTGGGTGTGTAATTCTGCGCATTTACCAAGTTTTGTGTTTTAGAATTTTTTCTTTAAAATATTTTTTCTTCAATAAACCTGTTACTGATTTATGTAGTTGAATAATAAAACTGTATGTGATAAAAGTTTCATGTATAAATTTTCAAAATTCTAGAATTTATAAAGAATTTCGCTTAAGTGCGCAGAATCCCCCTCCCCCCACGACTACTTGTCTACAATTTCAACTGTACATAGTACATTTCCTCTGTTGGGTTATTTTCGGGATCATTTTGGGAGATAAACAATAGTTGCCATGACTTCTGAATCAGCCCTCGTATAATCATCAAATACAGTTCCTACATAGTAAAATGATAAATACGTGCAAAAGTGTATTTAATTTAATACTTTACACACACACACACACACACACACACACATATATATATATATATATATATATATATATATATATATATATATATATAAATATAGCTTGAGTAGTAGGCATATGGCGGAGGTAAGGCAGACGGCTTCGGCTGGTGAATCCAAATCTGTCCTTGACCTCAATTTTTTACCGTTTTTTCCCCCCAAAAATGCCTTAAAATATCCCTTCTTCATTACAGATTTCCCGTTTTTCCCTAAAATTTTCCCGATTTTCCCTAAAAAGTGCTTGCTCCTCATTGTGGCAACGTAGCTTCTCGATGCGGGCAAGATACCTGAAAACAGCCGCATAATGAGGAGCCGATAAAAATAAAATTATTTTAATAAATTGTATTTTTATATTAATATATTTTTATAAATAAAAAATACAACTATATTTCTACAATTAGAAAATTTAAAGGCGTAAGTAATAAGTGTAATAAGTGTTATAAGTCACCGGAATTGTGTTTTCAAGGCGCATACGATCGTGACGTCATAATAAAATTGATTCGATTCCCGGCGGGGTCGCTCTCTAGTTTTTGCATGTTGTAATCGCGCCAGACGATGCCGCTGGCAGGCGAGTTTTCTCAGGATTGTCCCGTTTGCCCGCACTTGCATTCTGGCGTTGCTCCATTTTCACCAAGCCCCCAAATCTCCTCTCTCAAAAGCCAAAACAATATTTGCCTGTTTTCCTGCAAATTGCATGTTTCGCGGTGTCCCGCCATAGGAATGGGACTGTTTTGTCAACTGTAAAATAAATAATTATGCTGGCATACAGTCACCAGTATTTTTTCACAACTGACGAGACATGTTTACCGCCGAAATTCCTGTTATAAATGAAGATTTATGATGGGTTTGAGGACACCTACAACCGCAAAACACTGTCTTCATTCCTAAAACAGACTGATTGCAACATTCAGTAGTTTAATCTAATATATATATCAAAGATTTGTTCTGGTAACGTTTCACGATTTATCTCCTTTAGGACTCGTTTAATTCAAGAAATTGTAGGTGTATTTTCGTTTATTTCCGTAACGGAGCAAAAAAAAAAAATTTTGTTTGTCGAATCAATTTTCGTCCTGTATTTGTGTAGGAAGAAATACAGTTTCGCCCAAAAATTTTACTATACGTTTGAGAAGAACCTATTAGCCTTAATAGTGTACTGTACGATATACAGTATAACGGTCATTCCAACTTTTCTGAAGCCCTGCTAAATTTCTACTTCCACAATACTCCCACACCTCATGCAAATAAAGCTTATCCGAGTCTAGAAAATTACACCACAAGGACGACGCACCATTGATTCGCAGTTAAATTCAACTACTCCAATCAGTGAAAATGTCTCCACTTAGAATCAGTGGAAACCACTGATTGTTTCTGTAGAAAAATTTCACTGATTGAATTAACTTAGTGACCTGAAACAATTTCACCGAATGTAGTGGCGAATTAAATATTTTTTAATTCAGCTTAGCAAAGTAATTGCGTTAAATAAACATATTTACGATAGTTTACTATTTATATTGCGCAATTTACCATAGTTAAAAGAAATTAAAACATTTTCAGATGTCACCAGGATTGAACTCGCATGCCCTTTTTCCTCTTCAGCCGCTACATTAGTAACTTTTATTTTTGTCGTTGTACGTGTATTGAAGCGATGTTGCCGAAGCTCAAGTTAGACCAACTTGCTGACAAATTCTAAGTGCGACAAGCGAACTGAAAATCGGCCTCGATGGGGCCAACGCGAACTCACGCCCTCTCGACGACAAGTCGGCTACCCTACCCCTGAGCTACGGGGGCAGTGCTCCATCTGCGCTACCAAGACAAGTTAAAATAGTAAGAGGAAAATATATCCCTTATACTTCTTTTCCAAATTGTGAAGATTTAAATTATACCCATGCCCTGACTTTTGTTTTTGGTTTAATTGGTACTGTTATGATTGTTGAAACGAATAGTTGATATGAGTACACTCTCTCAGTCTTCATCATATTATATGCAGTTTAAACCTTCAGAGTGCTGTAATGATTACACTAAAAAGAAAATGAAAGACGTAAAATCGGAATTAAAGGCTGAATGTTCATTCATATTACTTCGTAAAATGGTGTTTTGAAAGACGGAACACATTTTAGAAAGTATTTTGTATTGGTTTTATTAGTTTATCCGTTGTAATTTCACTTGTTACACGTTGTTTAGCGGCCATTTTAAACGTTGTGTCAAACAACGTTTAAAATGGCCACTAAACAACGACCATTTTTACACGATGTCTAACTGATCCATCTGTCAAAAATAAACCACTGAAAAATGGTGAAAAAATGACTGATGAATAAGTGTAAAATGCCTGCGAATCAATAAGTGAAAGAAATTTAACTGATTCATAAATTAAATTCACTAAAGTGACTGCTGGAATCAGTCAGGTTCTGTTGAAATTCTCACTGATTCAGATTTATAGTATATTTCTTACTAGGCATTACCAACACACCTATTTTCTCACTATTTTGGTTCATATTAATTATAAATGAAATATCATCATTTATACATAAAATATAAATATAATTTCAACCAAACTAAAAATAAGGTAGACCCTACTTTAATATTAACAATAGCGTAAAACACTTGTGATAATTAAAATAATTTAAAAATAAACCAAACACGTCATATAGGGTTTGAATTTCCAAAAGATTGATTTTAAAAAAAAAGCGCGAAGAAACCGCGAATAGCCTATAACAGCAAAATACGATGTTACATGTACCCGGGGTTTTATTTACATTGTAGATGTAAAGCCTGTTCATGATAAAGTGAGCACTTTTGAAAATGAACCGTAGAAAAAAGTCACTATCCCTACTTGCATATATTCTTTAACAGGCTAACTGAATGATATGCGCCCAGTAAAGTTGGTAACGATGAATGGAAAGTAGTTCCATATCTTAACGTCCAATAAAAAGCGCCAGGTAACCATTTGTGATAACTTGAATTATTTCTTTCACTTTCTGTTTTTTTTTTTTTATGCATCGAAGTGTTAAAATGTGCAGATTTGCAAAACATTTTCTTTTGTAGTAATTTCACATTTGCACTCGACCGACGCGTGAATAAAGTGTCGAGGCCCACGGCAATGTTAATTTTGCGTACGGCGGAAGAATACACAATGTGAACACAAGTGGATCTTACGTAGGGTTTTCAAAAGTGCTCATTTTACCGTGAACATCTTATAGTAATTTGTAGGCCTATCGGTGTTCGCTGCAACTGCAGTCGTGGCTGATAGAGAGAATTACTCGCCGGGAATGCCAGGCAACAGGAAATGGTACGAGCTCGAAGATCGTATAGCAGGCTACGTCAAAATGTACTAATTTCGTTCGGGGGGGGTTGGGGGGGGGGGGTATCGTTCCGAACCAAACAGATGCCGCAGAAATTACCGCCCGCCTCGCACGTTCTCATCAGCAAATTCGCATTTAACCGAGCCGTAGGTGAAACGGCGTCAGTTGAGGAAGGGGGGGGGGGGGCAGCGCTTGCTTCCCGCTTCTCTCGACCGTTTGATAACCGAAGTTAGTCGGCGGGAGTAAAATGCGGCCGCGGGCCATAAATCGGGGGCTCCTCCATTTTTACCCCTCCCTTCCCGCTCAACCGCCGTTCGAGTGTGCTATTTCTATCTGCCGGTGATTTCTCGCGCCAGACAGCTACCCCCGACAGTAAAGGTGAGGCAATTCGGCAAAGTTACGGCCCCCCCCCCACCCCAACCAACACTCCGCAAGTCGATATCGGAATCGCCCCGGCCTGTAGTTAAATTCTAGCAGCTCGGCCGAGGAAATTGGAAACCGGCTATGACTTAGGGCGGTGACGCATGCTGAGATCTCCCGACTGCGTTAAAATGTACCCGATAAATAAAGAAAAACATCGGAGTCCCATAATCCCGGCGCGGGTGATTTTCCTTGGAATGGTTTTTTTTTTTTTTTTTTTTTTTCCTGCCGCGTACGACCGACCAACAACTCTAGCCGCCTGAAATCAATTTGTAAATTCGTTTTAGGTCCCTTCAAAAGGATATGCAGTATGTAGGTCTTGATCCACTACCTGAATTAATGTCACGAATGCAGACTTCTTGCCCCAGTGTGCGACGTAGGGCCTACGTAAAGTGGTTTCGCATCCACGCGAAAGCCACTCAAATAGAGCGCAGTGTGGTTTCGTAGTGATCGCTGGAATTCAAGGGGCGACCCTGTAACGAGAGACTGTAGCAAAATTGTACGCATGCCTATCCATCGTAGCTTCGCATGTATCTGTTTCGTACATTTTGAGGTACAGCTGTCTGACAAAGCCGTTCTTGGTAACTTCGGAGGGCATGAAAATAATATTTCCAATGTGCGTGATGTCTTGAGAATACCACCTTGTCGTTGTCTTCAAATGTGCTTTCTTTCCGCAGGTGAACATTTTGGGAGGATCTTTTAATAATTTCTTCAGAAACACAACTTTCAAACACTGCTCGTATCTCAAGCGCAGGCAGGAAACCGCCTTAAGGGAGCTGCCTAGTTGTCATATAGGGGTCGCGGTGGTATAGTGATTAGACATTTTTAAAAAATTCATTTCATTAACCCTACTTAGCAGTACAGCCATCCAAGGTGTTCACTTCTATAATGACTACTACCGGGATTCCCCTCGCGCGTCCAGACGCCGTCGGGCCCGCATACAGCTAACTAGCTTTTCGGCCGGTCTACTAAGGCACCCAATGGTCGAATGGTCCCGCCCACGAACCCGAAGGTCCCCAGCCCCTCCCTATCGGTACTATTCTATTTTGTTCTTTTTATATTTTTTTCCCCCTCGCCCACCGTAGCCGGCGGGGCCGACCCCGGAATTTCGCATGTGGGAATCGTGCCGGACGATGCCGTTGGTCAGTGGGTGTTCTCGGGAATCTCCCGTTTACCCTCCATTCTATTCCGTCGCTGCTCCATTCTCACCTCGCTTCACCCTCGTCGGCTCTCAAGACCTCGTTGTTAAAAGCAGCCCAAATCTTTCTACTAGCTCACTAGTTGTCATATGGGTATAATTGTAAGCATGTTCTAATTTTATAAAATGGAATATTTTAATAACCCAGGGCGAGGCAACACCTTCCGAGAGACGGGTTTTCCAGCTGGGACCCGTAGGTGCCCGTCGTCCCTGAACATGGCGTGGAATGAGGCCCTAAGATGGAGCGACGCTGGAATGCGGGGGAAACGGGAGTACCCCGAGAAAACCCACTGGAAAGCGGCATCGTCCAGCACATTCCCACATGCGAAAATCCGTGAGCAAACCCGTCGGGGATCGAACACGGATCGCCGTGGTGGGAGACGAGTGCGCTAGCCACTGCGCCACCGCTGCCCCATAATACCTTAATGTGAATCTTTTTCAGGACAGAAGTTATAGTCGGTATTTTGTTGTCGATTTATAAATGTGGTCGCTAAAAAGCTGTAATCATTTATTCTTCTGTACGATAGTGTTAAATAAGCCCACTATATAGACAATGATGTATTTTTTCCTGAATGTATTGCTATATTAAGAACCTATAGTCAGCGCTGAAAATCCTGAACAAACAGAACACACCCGAAGCTTGTTTACGCCATATTCCATCGCCGCTACAATTCTTCCACGGCGGGGCATTAAATCGAAGGGTTAAAATAATATGTTTATTAGGGTAGGCCCCTTAAACTCAGACGTCCAACAGAAAATGAGAATGGTCGCGAAAGCCTGCGACCTATTTTTCCTTCAAGGCTGTTCACGATAAAGTGAGGACTTTTGAAATGAACCTTAGAAAAAATCACTGCCCCTACCTGCATTTATTTTAACGGGCGCATTGACTGACTTGTGACCAGTAAAGTTGGTAAGGATGGCGGGGAGAGTAGTTCCATATATTAACTTCGAATAAAAAGTGCTAGATAACCATTTGTCATAGCTTAAATCATTTCTCTCGCTTTTTTTATGCATCGAAGTGTAAAAATGAGTATATTTGTACAATATTTTCTTTTCTATTAATGCCACAGTTTCACTTGACCGACGCATGAATAAAGTGACAGGGAGAATGGCAATGTTAATTTTACATAAGGCGAAAGAACACACAACGTGTATACAAGTAGATCTTAAGCAGGACTTTCAAAAGTGCTCATTTTACCGTGAACAGCCTATAACATAAATTATTTCTTTCCCTTTTATGTTTTTTTTTTAAATCGATCCAATTGTTAAAATTAGCAGATATATAAAATATTTACTTTCCTAATAATTTCACAATTTTGCTTTACCGACGTATTAATGAAGTAATTAGGCCCACATCAATGTTAATTTTACACAAGGCGGAAGAATTCACAATCTGCATACAAGTAGATCGTAAGCAAGGCTTTCAAATGTCTCATTTTACCGTGAACAACCCTTAGGAGGTTTTCCTGCTGCAGACGTCTAACCAATAACTCTATCTGTTTTAAATCAATTTGTATCTTCGTTTTAGGCGAGACGGACAATAGGTGACTCCATTCAGGTCCGAACTTTCAGCAGCCGCGTACAAAGATGGGCGATTATTCCTTTGTTTGACAACAGGTTATATGGATATTTTGATGTTGTTAATAATCGCTGTGTGTGAATAAATTTAAATCAAATTTAGTTCTTTTAATTTTTTTAAGTACTCCATCCCTCACGAACTCGAATACGTCTCTTTGGCCTAACCGTTCGAAATGTTCAGGGCTTGAACATTTCCTACACCTTCTACTAATAATTGTTTTAATCGTTATTTAAGAGTGGTAAAGAGTAATTTTTCAATTTATATACGTTTTGCAGTTTTTTTATTCAAGTTCATCAATCTTATGTAATAAGAGGGAATTTTAATTGTAATATTTTTTGCACATTTTAATGTAATGAATGATCCCTCAAGGGTTCCTTGCAGGGTTTTGATGTACCTTTTATTAAAAATTCAGAGCTGTAAACCATCATTGTTAACATTATTTATGCTACGGCGCAACGTATAGCTTTTGTCAAGTTAATGCGAAGTATTTCACGCACCACTATACTTAAGTAAAGTGTTTAATTTCAAGACCAATTAGAATTCCATACTTAGGACATAATATAATCAATGTTTTTAGAAGTCGTTTTACGAAAAACTTGATGAGATTTAAATTCTTGATCAACTAGAAAAGGAGCAGCTGTTCAAGTCCAGGAAAGACTCAGTTTCCTAAAATGGAACATATTATAATTGCTATTAAAAAAGCTTGTAATTTCGGCGGAGGCTGTCAAATGATCCATTAAAGCTCCAACTGAATACTGCAGACTAACCACATATTAAAACATACATGAGACAGCCCAACGCGGTATTCGCGAACACCAAATTTAATTTAAAAATGATTAACTCTAGGGCGGCGAACAAGACAATACGCGACACGTTAAAAGGAGACGCAGTAACACGACGTTTTAGTTTAACCAAAACCGAATTAATACGGGCAACCGAAACCACAATTTTGGGGGGAAAAGAAACTAGCATAACTGCTCACCCAAGACAAACACAACCATGTCACACAAAACACTAATGCCCGGTTGCATCATCGTGGTTCGAAACTCGATACAAGATCGGATCTAAGATCGACACAGAAAACTGTTGCACCATTCGAGTTCAGAGCTGGACTGGAGATATAGATTAAGTTCATTTCCAACCGCCGAAATTGGCGGTTCGAAATCTCGATCCGAGATCAGCAGCCGTCGTCGACAAGTGTAGTTTGAAAATACGCCAACAGATGAACTACGTTCGATTGTTTTCTTGGGAAACTAATAGAACATTACACGTACTTGAATATTGTTCAGTAAAATTCGTATAACAATAATTCACTTAAAACAGATCAAATATCGCACACAGAGTTCTATCTATAATGAATAATATGCCTACTTCCATGACGTTATATATTACGAACCAATAGCAAAATTAGTCTCATACTTAATATCGATACCTCACTTTGGAACCAAGATCGACGAATCGTAGATCCAGAATCGTGAAATTTTGTTGGTGCAACACTTTTACATTGGAACCAAGATCAGGCTGGATCCAAGTTCGGAACTAGGATAATTTGATCTCGGATCGGGGAAGTTGTTGGTGCAACCGGGCATAAGACGTTTAATAAGAGCTCGAGAAACATTCAAAAAAATGTCCACGACTCACCGTTAATTACGCCCTAATACCCGGCGGCTCAGGCAACAAGACTAATTTAAAAGGGGCCACATCGCGGTATCAACGTCGTAGAGGACAAGTGCGGCAGTTAAAACATTTGATGACCTCTTGAAGGCGATACGTTCAGGCGACGGTAGGGCGTAGGATAGGAAAAGTTCCAGCCACAGAGAAAATAAGGAGACAAGAGTCGTCACTTCCATGTTGTAACGATCTTCATATTTTAAAGACTTTTTCAGGGGCGGTGGGTGGGTGGTAGGTGCCTGGCTTAATAACAACAGCAGATACGCGTTACGAAAAACAACGACCTAGTATAATGAAACAAAAATAATATTTTTTAATGATTATTTTGTTATAAATACACTTAATTGAAGTAGTTAATAATAAAGTTGCATTCAGTGTTTAATAAAATAGCTTATTTAAATAATAGGAAATTTTATAGTTTTTTTTTTAGACTATTGCTGGGTAGCATTTATGGCATGTTTACTGTTTGCATTATTCTTTGAGAGGTTCTATAACGAAGTTTTAAATTTACGTGAATAGAATCCACTTGACTAACACCATTTAGTTGCCGAATGCTGTTTTCGGTAATAGTTCAATATACATGTGCTGTTTGTGTTAGGAAGCTGTCTCTCTTAAGATATGTAAGTTACCTCCGAATATGACCAACAGAATAGTATAAATCTTGCACAAGCAGTGCAAAAAACGCATGAGATATTTCTAATCGTTTTAGTAACGTATTAAATCAGCACCTAAAATATATGT
This sequence comes from Dryococelus australis, assembly GCA_029891345.1. Lineage (NCBI taxonomy): Eukaryota > Metazoa > Arthropoda > Insecta > Phasmatodea > Phasmatidae > Dryococelus > Dryococelus australis. The sequence continues at coordinate 131,066,573 of CM056999.1, forward strand.
AGGTTAAATCGGTGCGTTTAAGATACAAAACACTCATAGTTTTGACTCAAAACCGATCTGGTCCATAAAATCATTAATTCTAGTGGTAAAATGTCTATGTTGGTATTTCCACAGGCACTTATTCCAAATAACACGTTCGTAAGTCGTATCTACTGCCCCCCCCCCCCCCCCCCTGGTTCCAGCCGTGCAACGACTTAAATAAACTATCAGAACTGTGTAGAAAATTATGACGCACGATTGGAGGGGAAACAGCGCAGCAAATAGGAGGGGATCCGAGCCGAGCAAAGAGTATACCACCGCGTCGATTTGGAAGCATAGAAAATGTCTTGCGCGACGGGCGCTAATGTCGCGTCAAAAACATTTATAAACAAGAATTTGTATTGCTCTCCCTAGTAACCGTCGTTTTACTGGCCTTGCATTTATTGAATGATTCTGTTAAATCGCCAAAACTATCGTGTCTGTGGTAGGTAACTCACCGTTCGGGTAGTCGGTTTATACATTATTTTGTCAAAATCGGGCCTGCATATTAGACTACTACACGAAAACGCGATGCTAACGTGCTGACTGCTGAATAAATATCGATCTCTGAATGATTATAGCCGACTGAAATTCCAATGTTAGTACTTAACGTAACTTGTAGCTACTTTTGCATCTTTTTTTGTACTTGTTTGCAGTACCTTTACTGCATGCACAGCTAATTAAATATAGCTTTAATGTTTTTAGCGGTCACTATGAGAAATACGTTTATGTTTCGAAAAATTACAGTTATATTGGGCATTGATACGCGATTTATACAAATAAAAAAATTAGTGCAAGGTGACTGGGATTTGAGCAAGAAAACTTTGTGTGATATGACGTTACCTTACTTTTTGCTCTACCGCACGCACATAAGGTTTTTGAAGCTAACGTTGAAAATCATCAATTAACCATAGACATACACATTCCATTTTCTCTTTGTTTCTTTACGTGTTTGGTCCATTCGGTCACATTATTTTTTGCGTGGATGCTAAGATTTATTATTTACTCTGATGAACGGTTTTGATGACAAGTTTTCACGTACCCAAATGTTTTTAAGTACGGATGGCCGTTCAAATACCCGCCATTTTAACGGTCAAAGCTTCTGAGCTCATTTTTAGTGTTAACTCCAGCGAGTGCAGCATACCGGTTTCCGGAAAGCAGAATTAGTTTGTGAAAATGACCATTCGGATTCGTTCAAATACGAGCGCTCGAGCTCTAGTTTCGAAAATACACTGTAAAGAAATTTCTGATAAACTCCCTAAACTGCAATGGAAGATTTTAACCTATACAGTGCATGGTAAATGGTACTACGTGTCAGGCTGAAAATATGGGAATGTTTAGCATCGCTACTGTACAAAGATGGGAACTTTCTAACGCATTTGACTCTTTACCGAGTAACTGTATAAACGTTACCATGCATGTATGAGAAATTGTTTTACCATTTGCGCTTTGTCACTGTGCGTATACATACACTTACGTGTACACTGAAATGGTAGATTTACAAATAATTTCTTAGAGTTTAGGCACCCTGGTGTGAAGACTTTCCGTCATGCTAAGTGTGCCTATGGGACTGTTAAGTGGTGACACCTTTCGTCGTTTCGCTCGTGCCCTGGTAGTATGTTTTAAGACACAGCAGTCTCTGAAACCTATTTTTTTTTCATGTTAAAGGGCTCTAAAATATTATTGTTACAAGCTCGCTTCCTTTGGCCCTTACCACTCGAAAGAGCACAGTGTGTGAAGGGCACGCTAGAATCCCGAGAGCTAAAGGATATTTACAAAGACATGCCTCCGCGTGTATACCGCTGACGCTATAAGGCTAACGTGATTCGTGTTTCTCCTGGCCTTCAACGGATTGAATTTCTGGGGGGTATCTACGAAAGAATGTTCTGGTCATCGCTCTAGCCACTCTAAGCGACACTCGGGGTACAATGAACCTTCTAGATCGGGCCAGCGAGACTACTAAAGAGTGGGATGGACACCCGTGGAAACCGCGCGTCCAAGGACAAAAGCGAGGGAGCGATATGGGCGACACTAACACACACGCCTAGTGCCTACGCGCAAGGAATGTAGTGTTTTTGCCGTAACGCTGTACTGTGCAAATTAGATATATAACAGTGGGGTTTTATTACCCGCGATGAAAGACCATGGAGTAAACTACGCCCGTATCTTTTTACTTTTCTCTCGCCACTTAAGGAAACTGTATAGGGAAGCTTTAGAAATGCGTTATTTTACCATTTTCACGATTTATTTCTCCGAGAATACACTTAATTTGACAAAAGTAAAAAAAGAGGGGCGTAGATAATTGTTTTTTAATCTTTTCTGACAAAAACTCGATTTTTTTTTTAACATTTATTCACCGAGATACGTGTATTCGCGCAAAGAAGAAGTATTTCACAGAAAATGCGGGGATTCATCCCACTCTTAAGCCGCTACGGGCCTCCGTGCCGACAGTTAGAGTTCGGAGGACTGCGTGACCCTAAGGGCGATATTACACTATACCAGATTCCGTAAAAGCTTGTACCAGGTCCGCCATAGCGGGCGGTAACGGGCTAGTGTGGCATCCGTCATGGCATTTCCCGCCTTATACGGCCAGATTTCGTACCAGGTTTGGTAAGTGGACACGTCATACTTTTCGTGGCAGCTTCCATATCGGCTCTTGTACCTGGCCAATCACGTTGCAGTTTCAGAGCGTAGGGCGCTCCCCGTGGCTACTACTTGAAACGAGTTGTTGAAGAAACCGAAAAGGACGCCTCCATCTTGATTTTACATCCGTGAAGTTGAAAGTCTTTCAAATAGATTTAAAATACGACAACGACGAATAATATTGGCTATGATAACTCTTAATTTCTGTTTAACTCTTCTAAATACTTCAAACTTTACCTACTCAATGAAAATATTAATTCGAAATATTTAACGGATCCACAGTATATAAACTCGTAATCTAGTATCTAAACTAGGAAGGTCGGATGGTATCGGACACCTTAGGTTTTTGGTAAAAAATAGCATGTTATTGATTGAAAAAATTAATGAAAATGCATTCATATATAACTTTTAACATTTATCACGGGATTATGAATAATATGTATTTAAAGCACTGGCAGAAAGAGCAGCAAAATTAGATTTAAATTAGTACTACAATTTCGTTATTGTTAAAACTGGACTGTGGTATCGGACAGCCCTTAAAAGTAGAGGGTGGTATCGGACAGCCCTCTTCTGAACCAAAAATTAAAGGCATGACCTCAGCGTTACTGATTATTTTGACACACAAACATCACATTTTAAAACAGAGGAACACTTCCAAGATTGGCACAGTTTTCGTGAGCCCAACCTTTACAAACATTGCACTGCATCCAGTCTTCATCGAAGTGCTCCCCGCAAATTATGCAGTTAACTTATCCATTGTTTTCGTTAAGTTTCAGTACTTTTTTTTTAAATCGTGCTGGCTGACTTTCCTACAGGCTTAACCTCCTTTTTCCTTTTTTTCCTTTGTTGACGACTTTTTTCTTATTGCCTGATTCCAGATCTGATCTCTTTTCTTCCAGTTGGGCTATGTAAGGCGTGGAAGTCAAAATTTCACTCTGTGCTCCTCGTCTTCTTCGAGCAGTAAAGTTTGCATTTCTACTGTTTGGTAGTGTCGAGAGTTCTTCTAATAACACTTGGGATGTAGAAGGCATAGACGTGACCACTTCAACTTGAACTGGTGAGGATGGATTCTCTTCTGTTGATTCTGCTGACTTTAAAGTTAATATTTGATTTATATTTGAGATGCTGGGTGAAGTACAAGCTGGGATGAAAGGAGAAGGTGTTTCAGCAGAAAGATGCAAATTTTATGAGAAAGAAGCTTGAAAATCTAAGTCCGAAAAAATATTTCGATTCATTGGATAAATTCCTGTGCAGGCGAAAGCAGACTGGGATAGTCCCATTTGAGACACTCTAGTAAATGCTGAATTTACCATGCCGAAGTATATCTTTCAAACCTATTTTCAATTTTGGATATTTCCTCATCCATAAAGAGCATGCCTCATTGTAAGCATATTTGAAGGGTTTCATGACAGCCCTGTCGAGGGGCTGTAATTTGTGTGTCGTATGGGGCAGCAAGCTAAGCATGTGGACATGATTTGTTTTTGCACACAAGATCACATCCAAATCTTTATGGCTGGCATGTCCATCCACTATCAGCAATACAGGATTTTTTTTCACAAGGCTCAACTTTTTCCACAAAACTTTTCATCCACTTCAAAAATCAAATCCTACTTTTTTTATCCAGCCACTGTGTTGCGTATATAAAATGCTTCCTGCTTGTGTATCCTTTGTTAAATCATTGTCCATTCTTGTTCGTGGAAAGACGAAAAGTGGTGGGATGAACTGATCCCGTAAAGCATTTATTGAGAGAAGAACTGTCACATTTTCCCCTCGCTCTCCAGATGTCAGTTTTCCCACCTGTTTCTGTCCCTTCATTGAGAGAACTTTCAACTCATTCGCGTGGACACATGAGACGCCAGTTTCATCAGGGTTAAAAATTCGTGATGGACTAAAAAAAATATTTTTCCATCAAGTCACTTAACTTGTCAAAAAATATGCTCACTTGTTACTTATTAAAACCTACTGCCCGCTGCATACTGGCGGATTCAACTGTCCTTAAACTCAAATATTGGTGTCGCTTCATAAAGTTATAATAAAAGTATTTTCCTGCCATCGTAGTTGTCTTGTTGAAACGGCGATTGATGCTCAGTTTCTCTGCAAATTGGTATGCAAACTTCAAAACTCCGTTTAATTGAGGGGCATTAACTGACTGTCGAGGGTCTTTATGTGGTTGCGCAATTCGACTTCATGAATATCTGTAAATGTTCTTTGAAATGTTCCAATGTTAGCCATACATGACTTCAATACTGTCTCCCTGCCTTCTTCAAGATATTTTATTCTATCTCCTAAAGTACTTTTGGGGATATCAAAACAATCACTTGCTTCTCGTATTGACATTTTTTTATGCTTTACTTTACTAACAGCTAACACCATGTCTTCCTCTTTCCATTTTCCACGTATCTTCCCCATTTTCACCTGAAATAAAGGAAATATCTATCAGTGCCCACAGCGAAGTCTTTAAGAATCTAGGTAGACCTGTGCTTTCATGGGGTGGAAACAGAAAGAAGGTAAGAGGACGGAGGTGGAAAATCCATATAAATTACATCAAAGAATAAAATATAGTGGCGGAATGGTGCCCACTACCGACAAAAAATAAGTGAATATTATGGGTTGTAAAAAAAACTGCGGTTGTCCTCCTCCTCTTGGGACAGTCTCTCTCACTATTAAGGAAGGCAAGAGAAAATAGAATTTTATCTTAGCCAGTAGCAAAACATAAGATCGAACTTGAGGGGTTAAACAATTACACACACTTTTTATAAATTTTTGACACCTTAATAAATTTATTTTTTTCTCATTCGACACCTACATGACATGTACAAAAAATAAATAAATACACAGGATTTGAAAACGGAAGAGGGCAATATACACTTTGCCTTCACCCCTTCCCAGTTACTGAGCCGCTGATATTAGCAGCTAGGTCTATGAGGTAACGATTGAAGATGTCCGATACCAGCCGCCAGTTTGTTTTCCGATACCACCCGAATGTAGAGCGAAGTATAAAAAATCTCTATAATAATTATCATTGGAACAAACCTAATTTTAAAACTTTAGATTATTTACAATATAATAACGTTTCTTTTAGTATACTTGAAAGACAGTTACACTTACCCTTTTTACCACAGTTTGCTGGTAAAGTTATCTACTGGTCGACACAAACGAATCATATACGACAAAACACCAACTCACTCTGAAAAAGCGCTATCTATGATCTCAATACCGCGAGCTAGTGACTCGCGTGTCTAGATGGCACTACTAGTCGCTTGACAAGTGCTGCTCCGCATGTCGATAGCTGTGAACTATGGTTGTCCGATACCAACCGCCGTCCGGTATCACCTGACCTTCCCCTAAGTTGTAAACTCCGTCGGTCCCAACATTTTTTATCATTAAATTTTACATACTAATAATATCTCGATACGTAACGAAAAAAAACTTTATTTTGCAACCGGTCAGTAATTTTCGCCAAACTTAAAAATAACACGCTCGTACTCTAGTTGCTTTACGTCATTTAAAAAAATGAATGACACTTTACTAGTAAGCAATCTATTTATGTAAAAGGCGAACAGTAATACAGCAATATTAAGATGTGCTTGCGAGCATTTTCATAAGCCTACGCAAGTTACTAACTGGTAGCAGTTCTACGAATAGGGTTAATATTTACTACAAACCAAACACTGCGCACTCACCAAAAGTTGTCAAATGCTAGTACGCAAACTGCTGTCGTGTAATATGAATCTTCCATAGCGGCTCATATAGCTGCTGGTATACTGACTCGTGCATCAGGGCTTGTAGAAGCTTGTACAAGAACCAAGTACGGCTGCAGATATAGGCTGTTCACGGTAGAATGAGCACTTTTTAAGGCCCTTCTAAATTTTTCCTTTCATCTCATGTTCATCTTCCTGCTGCTTTTTAATATAAACGTTGCAATGGTACCAATAAACACAGTGTATACATTTCACCACCCTCGAAACTTAATGCCTGAGGTTGCAATAAGATATATTTATTAGTGGTTAATGACTGCTGGGAGGGCCTTAAAAAGTGCTCACTTTACCGTGAACAACCTATATCGTGTAATATCAGCTTAAACGACAGGTGTGTGAAGACAGCGAAGCGACGAGCCAGCGGAGCACCGAGTGGCGGCGAGTGTGCCCAGCGGGAGTGAAGTCTGGGGCTGCGAGCATCAGTAGAGTGAAGGGTTAGACTGACTGGCGGGACTACTGAACTGGGGGCGTCAGTGTAGGAAATTTGGAATATATGAATAATCATTGTGGATTAAATTACTCTATTCAATATAGACAACTGATAAGGAATTTAATTAGAGTTGAGATAGACATTAAATATTGCTCTTACTAAAAATAACAACAGTAATAATGGAGATAGATAGTCTAATTTTGTAATAAATATCTAAGTGAATAAATTTCAGAAAGTCAAATTTAGTATTGTATTGTAAAGGGCTTTTAACTTGTAACTAGATTTATTCCGTTTTGAAAGTTATTTTCTTACATTGTCCTCCTTTTTCAGACTACTGTTTGACATTAAAAATAAAGGTATATAATCTGCTAAAAGTGCAGATAATTTCAGCCACTTGAATGCCTTTTAACTAAAGGCTGTTCACAATAAAATGAGCACTTTTGAAATCAACCTTAGAAAAAGTCACTGCCCATGTCTGCATATACTTCAACGGGCGCACTGAATGACGTGCGCCCAGTTAGTTGTTCACGATGGAGGGTCAAGTAGTTCCATATATTAACGTCGAACAAAAAGTGTTAGGTGACCATTTGTGATAACTCAAAATTATTTCCCTCACTTTATGAATTTTGTAGTGCCCTGAAGTGTAGAACTTAGCGGATTTATACAACATTTACTTTTATAGTAATTTTTCACTTGACCTACGCATGGATAAAGTGATGAGGCCCATGGCAATGTTAATTTTACATAAGGCGGTAGAACATACAACGTGCATACAAGTAGATCTTAAGCAGGGCTTTCAAAAGTTCTCATTTTACCGTGAAAATACTCTAGTAAGTCTATCTGGTTTGCTCTACAGCCTCGAATATGCGTAATTCTCCGTCTCGTTTAATTTTACCGCTACAGGTTTTACGATATCGCCCGCGGTAGTGTAATTGGCTGACTGCGGCGTTAGGGATTACGTATTGGCGGGAGATGGGGCCACCAGAACAACAACAACAACAACAACAAATTCCGTGGAGCCAAAGAGGGGAAACATTCAGGAGGGAAGGAAAATTCGCGAACGCGCGCGTTTGGCGGTGGCGAGAGATAAAATCTCAAAACACAGGTCAGCAGTATGTAGCCGGCGGGATTTCCATGGCCTGATTTTCCTACCTTGTCCCGGGCCACGCTCGTAGGCGACGTATACGACCGTCCGTCGACCCGGGCCAGACGACGAGCTGCACGACCGCCGAACTTGGAACTTGACCAAACGCGAGGAATATGAACGCTTGTGTCTTCACGTGCAACGTTGTTTTATTACATTCTGTATCTCGAATTTTTGTTTCCTCTCTGTCTCCCCCTGTCTTTCATTCTTCTCGTCAGTGTGCCAATTAAAAGTTTTTCACTAAAGAAAACCCGGGACACAAAATTATTTAATTTTGCACTTTTCATGCCTCAGGCCTTTTTAATTTACCAATATTATTTCAGCCAATATAAAATATAATTATTTTATATACTTATTATGCAAAGGTTAATGCAAAAATAGGTAGGTTACAATAGTTATAAATAATGGCCAAGCTAAATACACATTATTTTTGACCCAAATAGAAATATTTTACTATATGCAAATAATAAATTTTAATTTCCCTCAAAATTAACTTCATTTAACCAGAACCCACAGATCCTTCATTGCCCCACCATTTACATTGAGATTATTGGCATGTAAAATGCATTCCCATTCATGACATCAATCACAGTTGTAACTATTTTCATCTCCAAAGTTAATTTTCCATCAATATCGATAGTTTAGCCAAACTCGCAGGGAATGGCTAGCCTTGAAAAACTGATTTAATGGGTTTGTTTCTCTAATATTATGACACAACATAGCCAACAGAAGCCAACAACACGGTATCTTTATTTGGAAACTTATTTCAACATTTTAAATTTTAAACTCATTCCCTATTCAATGAATACTTGATATAATTAATTAACAGTACTGGCTATATGGCCGAAGAGTGGCCAAAAGTTTTGGAGAACTAGAATTAATTTTCATTTTACTAAGTTCCATTCTTATTTGAACGTCTCGAAACACTTACTAGAAATTACTGGCCATATGACCAAAAAAAGGTCAAAACCTGAGAAAACTCCACATAAGTTTCGAATTAACCCAAAAGCCATAAAAGTGTGTGATTTCATTGTTTTTTCCAGGAAAGACAATAAAATTCCATTTAGAAAACACATTCAAAATTTTTGGCAGGCAACTTTGATGTTAAATAAGATGTTATATTTGGCCGAAATGCCAAATTCAAAGTATTCTCATGATAGCAAATTTCGCTCTCATGGCACCTGCTTGAATTATTAGGGCACCAAGTGTGCCTAATCTAATCCAGCCATAAAGGCAGTAGTTTAAATTTAAATTTTACGTCATGTTTTATTTTTGCTACTTAACCCAGTGCAGGTTGAGCTCCTTCGGGGCGATGGTCAACCCCGACTGAGTCCGTGCGCACCTTTTTATACTCATTTAATTTCAATTCCCCTGAGAAGGGTTACATAGAAATAATGGGCAATCAGTGCCATATAACAAAAAAAAATGAATACTTGGCTAATAGCAAAACACATGTCCTTATTGGGACAAACTGTTCATTTGGGTCTTATAGGAGGATCTTGATTTGGCGACGAATCATAGCAATTATGTCCATACATGGCGATCCACGTCACTATCACATCGATGCACTTCCGGCCACCAGACGAGCTTGCAGGAAGTAACTTCGTGGGCAGCCATGTTTTTCCCAAAGTTAGTACTCCTGCACGGTAGGTGGAAAAGACACACCAGCGCCCATCTGGAGTAATTAGCCGTACCCCTAAAGGTGGCGCTATCAACCATGGGTGGCGGTGAAATCAACTACCTCAGCAGAGACGAGTTAACCACCATGTGTGCCGTGCGCGCTGACGAAAAGCTGCAGGATTCGACGGCGCCGGGCCAGAGCGACAATTTTGCGTCATGAATCACGCTTTGTTGTAGCCACCCAGAACGTCCAGACATCGAAGAAACAGGTATGCTGACAGAAATTTTAGGCTAGATTACAATATTGCAGTGTAGGAGTAGGCGGTTATTTTCCATTGCGACGTGTTGAATGTAGAGGTAGTGGGACGCCTTCACAATGCCTAGTCATAAATAGTTCTTATTCAAAATATTATTAGAAAGAGTGCGCACGAATGCGGCGCGAGACTCGGTCAAGCATTGGTTGCATGAGGTCTAGGAATATCCTGGAAGTGGAACTTCAGCAGAGCTTAGTAAACGTTGGAAGTAATCGTGAATGGAATATAAGCATTCAAAGACGAAAATGCATAGCGGTTTCTTAGAGACTGGTTTATACTAGGCCAGTTGATAGTCCGATCAGAATTGCGCCAGTCAGGCTGACATCAGTGAATGATGTGAAAATTTACTGTGGACCGTCCACACTGCAGTTGCAAACCATTCAGCTGTGAGGGACTATGAGAGTATTTCAAATATGGAGTTTGCATCATCGATACTGTCTGTGGACGAATTAAATGAAATTATATGCAATCTGACAAGCGAATTTGTGTCAGAATGATGCAGTATGTTGACAGAGGAGATCAACAAAAAGAAGCAATTGGTTCAAGACTAACTGATGGGCAGGGAGACCCGTGGAGCATCAAATCCAACCCCTTATTTTTCATTTTTTTATTTTATTTTAAATATTTTCCCATTATATACTGCCCATAAATAATATTTTTTTTTTGCATCGGCGACACGAAACCCGTCTATTTTTATTTGTAACACAATTTCGTTTAATACACTATCACACACACTTCTATTTTAATTTTACTAAAAAAACTGTTTTAGAATACTTCTTTATCTTTGTTTATGTCAATGAATTTGACAGCCATTTCCTCCGTCCAATTTGTGTGCACCACTACACTGTTAACTAACGTAACACGAGCGCACTGAACGTATCACACCGTTTCCGCTGGAAGACAACCGACTTATGGTGGGCCAGGTGGTCAATGAGTCGTTCACAACTGGCCAGTTGAGGTGCAAGACGGAAAAAAAATGTGGGTGGGTGAAGCCACTTACTTGACCTCACCGGCTCGAAACCCACTCCTTAGGTAAGTTGCATGCCAGATCGTCAGTACATCACATATTGCTACTATTGATCAGTAAATTACTACTGCAACGCCATCCCATGTCAAATAATCTAAGATTTCATTTAACCTATTTTATTGTGTTTTACTTACCGTAACCTACACCTAACTGAAGAGTTGTAACGTTTATCATCATTTCCTATATTTTTGGTTAAGCGTAGAAGTAATGAGGATTCGCAGTTGGCTCATATGGTTAGCTCATATGGTTAGCTACTGACTACCCACCTCTGAGGTCCCCGTGGGAGTGTGGTGAAACACCGTCGTGGTGTTTGTGGATGTTTTCTTAGGGTTCTCCCGTTTCCTACCCCGTCTTCATTCCGCTGCGTCTCCTCCCCCACCTCGTCCCACCTTACCCATTCTTCGGGCTGGCCGGAGTAGGGAAGCTGGCTCCGATTAGCGCCATCCTCTATCAATCCAAACGTTACCCTCTCTCAGGCGTGAACGAGTGTTTTTTTTTATTTCCACAGAATAAGTGAAAAAAAAAAAAAAAAAAAAAAGGATAATCATATTAGTTAGTACCTTTAAAAGTTCTAAAAATTTGTTAGATATTATCACTCACCATTTAAGCTTGAGCTAAAGACCCCATGACAGTGGTACTCAATAATACAGGCTGTTCGGTAATGCACTGCCCAAACTCCAGACATAGTTTTTTTTGGACCAATAGTAACACAAGCCATATACACGTACACACGGAAACAGTTGTCCGATCATGCGTGTATGACAAGTTGCATAAATTATGGTGCGCGTGGTACCGATCGTGGAGCGTGTGGTGCTGATTGGTGTAATGTGACTGATTCAATGTCAACATGATTTCATAGGGTTTGCTTAAGTTATATTATCAGCAATTTTGGGAGGGGGGAGGGATAGTTAAGTTGGGAGGCTTAGTTTGACAGTGGCTGACGTGAAAGGTGGATCGTCTCGGCTAGCTTCTACACTACATCATAAACCATGGCCAGTTATAATAGAGTGGAGTAGATATTGCCCACCGATGGTGTCTCGCCATCGATTTCTTCTTCAAGTGAGATGTCTCCTGTTTTACCAACTGCATCCACTTCTTCAGCCCGAGATGCGTACATCAATAGCAGTATATACTTCCACCAGTGCAGTGCCATTCCTTAAGACTGGTATGGTGTGCCATCAACATCTTCATCTGTGACACCTACATCACTACAAGCATATACTGCCACCAGTAAAGCACGATCATCTACAGATGGTACAGTACCATCGACTTCTTTGGTTGTGACGCCTACGAAATCTTCATTGGAGCCATCAAACTATTCGGCTGCGGTACCTATAACACCATTACCAGCGTTTCCTACTCCTTTAGCTCCAGCACCTACATCTCCAACAGGTCCGTCCGAGACTTTGTTTGAATCACTATGTCGTCATCAGTGTCACTTTTGCGATAAGATGTTTGCTTTCGACTACGGTGTACGGTGCCGTAAAAACTACATACCGAAAATTCGTAGAATCACATATGGCTACTGCCCAGTCACTAAATCGATACATAATACACTGGCACCATCTATGCTTTAAAATTAGATCCAAGGTGGCCTCCAACACAGACGCAAACAAATGACCAACGAAATACACAAGATGGCAGTCGAACATAAGCGAGAGAGCGAGTGAGAGAGAGAGAGAGAGAGAGGGAGAGAAAGAGAGCGTGGCAGCTCCTTTGACGACGAAATCGATATTGAATATACGAGCATCACCATGTGATTAAAAATATGGCGTGTCGAGTATAGGCGTGAGACAAACTACAGCGATGTAAACAAATGAGAAACGAAAAAACTAATATGGCGGGTGGAGCGCAGATGATTGATTAAATGTTGGGGAGGGGTGGTGAAAAGGAATGTTAAGACAGTGTGATTGAGTAGAGGGGATCAGTCGTCTGCTTGATGTGGTCTTGGGGGGGGGGGGGGAATCCGGAAATGTAAGCTTTTAAATAAACATGTTTATATTTTTTTTATACATTTTTAAATATTTTAAAAAATATTTTTTCGTGATTTTTGGAATTTTTTCCTTCAGTTTTCAACGTTAAGGTTCAACGGGGCCAAGGCAACATCCAACATGGCGGACAAGATGGCCGCTGGCTGACCGGAATGACAGAGCATGATTAGCTCCGAAGCTCTGGTCCCAGGTCCCTCTATGCCAAAATCGGCATGGTCATTCTACTCGTCGTTGATATTCAGTTTATTATTTCTTTTACTGCGTGAAACGAAGTTGTGAAGCTTGCGGTTTCCCTCGAATTTGCGACGATAGAAAAGCGGTTTGGTCGGGGGAGAGGAACACGTCAAGCACAAGTTGAAAATATCCCCCACTGGAACTTGCAGTGAGGTCTTATCTCTCATGCTCAAGCTCAAGTCGCGTGCTCGCTGTGGAACTTGTGACATCGCGGGCCTTTGTTCAACTGCTGTCCTCCTCCTCCTCCTCGTCTTCCTCACCCATCTCTCCCAGGGGCAGGTTCTTCCAACTTAATGCTCGCGGACAAAGAGAAGGAAACAACCGACAACTTTCATCTTCTCTCATTTGGCATCTCCCCCCCCCCCCCCCCCACATCTTCCCGCTTCCCCGACCAACGACGCCTCTTTCTCCTTTTCCACAAGGCAGGGCGCGTATTTACTCCTCTGGCCTACTGCGGGCTTCGCGGTTTGCATATCCCACGCCCGACCTGCCGTAAAGGAATTACGCTGCGAGTTGTCTTTGCTCTATCCTGCCTCCCTTCGCCCTTCTGCCCCGTAAACTGTTGAATCCTGCGAGACTTCCCTCGGCAAATGTTTACTCCAGCTCTTGAGGAAGTACAGGGCTTATTGCACGTTCCTGATACTGAGTGTCGTCGCTCTTCAACAGCGGTTTCTCGTTCCCTTAAAATGGCATATTTCGTATTTCATCATTCATTGTTAAAATTATGGTACAAGTTTTTGGTGACATACACGCCACGTACTAAAACATTTTATTGCTACAAAATATATTTAACTTCTTTGTAATGCTAACGACCTACACTGTAAGCCACATTTCAGAAACTGGTATTCTTATGGTATATATATATATATATATATATATATATATATATATATATATATATATATATATATATATACATATATGTATGTATATTACAATGTCTAATAGCAATATAAGACAATTTAGTTAGTTGCACTTTGGTTAAGTATGGCCATGATTATAATACAAGAAAACATATGGACACTGCTGTACTAAGGAAAAGAATATGTAAAACAATCCCATGTTCCCCAGTATCAGATAATTCATTTTTCAACATGTTACTAAATATAGTAAGAAATTTTAACAGGACGAGATTCTTCAAAATTGTTCATTTAATGATTTATCAATCATCCATTTTGCAGTTCAAGTGAATCCCGTGGTATTCATTGCTCATGAAGTTAAATTAAAGTGGTTGATTTATATTTTTGTTGTTTTTAATATTGGCGTTAAGCACTTGGACTCCACGTAGTTAATTCTTCTCAGTTGTATTGTGACGGGTCCAAATCATCCCCAGGACCACCACAGCTTCCCTTCCAGCCTCCGCTCGTTTACTTCCCACACATGTCAAAGAAGAGGATGGGATGGGAATCTATACATCAAAAAGAATCTTCAAAAGACAGAGTGACGTGATATTTAGTATAATGTTGTCCAGAAAAGGTTGGTGAACTCACTACTTCACAACCACCATTTTTTATTTTTCCATTTTTTTATTTTGGCCAACGTTCTCTTTATACTCATAAATCCTTCCCATTCACATATATGAAAATTTGTTTCAAACTCAACAATCTTTCAAAAACTTTCCCAAAATTTTGAATAAATATCCCAAGAACATAATTAAAGCAATCATAATGCCATGTGTGCAATACTATTTTAACATATGCCATTTAAAAACACATGTCAATATAGAGAATGTTTCTCAATTAGACCGAAAAATAAGTAGAAAATATACAGTACACATGCTACGTAAACTGAATAATAAGGGAGTTACAATCCCTTGAAAAGTGAGATTTTGAAATGAATTTTTGCTATATATTGGAAACAAAGTGAAATGAAATTACAATTCTCCGATCATTGTTCTATATTAATGGGATCTTCAACTTACGAGCAAACTAACATTAATACCTTTTCCCGTACACGAAATAACAGGGGTGGCCACCCTGTTTTTCCTGGCAATTCTTTTACAGTCAGGAATGTCAAACATTTGATGATAAATTATTGAGCCTCATAGCCTAAGTAACCAAATGTGTCCTCTTGTCGCAAGTGCCCAGGACCCACCGAGCTCGGCGACGAATTCCTCGATTTCCGCCGATCTCTCACGTGCCACTGGAAGGCCGTGCTGTCACGAGACCAGGACGCGAAGTTCACGTAACTCGTAAAGTGGGTTTGCAAATCTAGTTATAGCCAGACACACTTGGGTCCAATCATTGAGCCGGCGGCGGGCTGCCGTGTTTGTGTTTTAGCTGGGCTCCGGGCGCATAATTATAGCTGTCATCTTAGTAAACTTACGTGTAGCTGTTGTCGGCGAGGGATTGAAGCTCCCCACCAGTCTCACGACTGGCGTGTTGTAGCGTCGTGTTGTCTGTAGAACATGTTGTAGTGTTGGTTGCAAGTGGCTAGTTAAACTCGCGTGTCGGGTGTCTGTGAGTTCCCAGAGTTGCCGTTTATCGACAACCCAGCTTGTTCATCATCAGTTCTTACGGCACTGTGAGTCAGGGTCCTACCTCGCTCTTATTCTCCGGTAATTTCATTGTGTGGCGTTTGTGGTAAGAGTTGCGTGTAATCACTACACTTTTCTGGCTTCTTATGTACCAGAGCTGTTGCCAGCCCTGGTCGAAACTAGTGTTAACCAGTGTAGTTGGCCTCCCGAAAGGCATAATTTATAGATTGCCCTTAAAATTAAATTAAACCTTGCAGCTTTGAATTTTTTATATTTTTTTTTAAATTTTTTTTATATATTTTTTTAAGATATTTGGAATATTTGAAACTAAAGTTTATCTTAAAACTGAAACCCCTTAACCTTGTCCTTACATCCCATGTGTGCATCTCGGCCTGAATTCCGTATGACAGAGAGAAGCGGAACTGTTTGCCAGTGCACCCACTTGAGCTGCCTTGAAAAGGAGTTCCTCGATTTCCGAAACAACGCCCCTTATACACCGGTCAGCGTTCCCTCCCGCGTACCGCATTGTCTAGAATCGGGAGGCAAAGCTTCAAGAACTCTCCGCACAGTCTCGTCTTAAACCACCAATAATAACCGAGAGTACATCGACATCATTCTAATCCAATAACACAGTTCACAAGGGGGGGGGGGGGGTGCCTTCCACACTTTGGGCTGCAACCCGGTGAACGATAATGTGTTGCAGACAAACGCGACTACAGAGGAGTCGAGCAGTCGCACGCGAAGGGGCTAACACCCAGACACATTGGTACATAAGCAAGAAATGCCACACATAAAATTAGCACTAATTAAATCCAAATCATGAGATGGAGCAATACTCCGTCACTGTAGCACGACAACGCTGCTATGTGTCTGCTGAATGGCTGAATAAATATTTTGTATCTTCTGTGTATATGTTACAATATTCAATGGCATGCAAGCTCCCTGTTAATATGGCTGCAAATCAATAAAAATGGTTTCATGACTTCAATAACTTCAATCACTAGTATTGCGAGTTTAGTGTTTACGTTTATGGGCCCTGAAGTTAGTGTTTTGGTTTTATACACATTAGGAGTGGTTCAAGGACGAAAATTGGCTGACAGGATCAAAGTAACTAGGGCCTCAAAAGCGCTCACTTTACCGTGAACTGCATATAGCTGGCAGACGGGAAGAAGAGTTCAGTAATGCCGCGTGCAGTAGTGACATTTCAAGCGATGTTGCTTACGGAGGGCTGTTTACAGATAATAAGTACACAGTGACAATGTGATACGGGTTGTAAATCTAATGTGTTGTGGTCGCAAAGCAGAGAATTGGTAACTCGTGCACGTTAGTATTTCGAATGCAAGAAGGAAACATCCATATATTTCTTTATATAGGCCTAATATATTAAGTGATAACACATGAGTAAAGTGGTCAGGACTTTGTAAACGTTAATTTCGCACGTAGTAGAAGAATACAAGATAAAAAGAAAACCATATCCCGCCTTTTGAAAGTGCTCTATTAACCATGATCAACCTATAGCGCTTTCTGGCTATATGCTATTCACAGTAATGTGAGCAATTTTAAAATACCTCTCATTTGGAAAAAAATAATCAATAAATATATGTTATTTTAATCGTTGACGTTAACTTCCGACTGCGGTGGAATACACACATTGTGTTTATTACTTACATGGCAGTATTTATTTTAAGAGATCGTTAAGGGTAAAAAATGGACGGAAGTAAAATGTAATTAGGGCTTCAAAAGTGCTCACTTTACTGTGAACAGCCTATAAACGATATTATTTTGTTCAAGGCAATCGTGACAACTGTCTGTTTTCCTTATTAATGGCTATGGAAAGGAGTGGAGTGGAGTGGGGAGATTTGGGGGTCTCTTGACGTAGAGGTCTCGAAAGCCAATAAGGGTAAAGTGAGATGAGTATGGAAGAGCGCTGGAATGCAAGAGTGGGGGGAACCGGGAGATTCCCGAGAAAACCCGTTGACGCGATCCCCACGTGTAAAAATCCGGAAACGACCCCACTGGGAATCGAATTCGGTTCGCCTATGTGGAAGGCGAGTAGTCTGACCACCACATTACCGCGGCCCCCTGCTATGGAAAGGTCTCGCAGTTCACAAATTTAAAATTTGTGACACCAAGAACATAATTGGAACAAATTAATATATACTTTATGGCGGTAGTTTTATTTACAAGATATTTAAATGCAGGTAAACTATTTCTTACAGCAGTAGTTGGTAAGCCAATGGTTTTCGATCTAAAATTGGTCAAATTTATACCAAAATTAGTGATACAAATCCAAAATTCAATAAGTATGTTAAAATTATATTCTTAGAATTAATAAAATAATACTGCCTAAAACTCTTTAATATAATATGTAAATTTATATATATTCAAGGAGAACGATTAGCTTCAACAAAATTTTCTAGCAGTACCGTAATATTCTTAATTTAGATATTTTTTTAATTTGTAGTTCTATTAAGTTTTACAGAATATCATTTTATAAATTTTAAAATAATTATTTTTGCTTATATACTGATTTCGTGGTTTTATGTGTGGTTATTAAAAAAAACAGTAAACAATTTATATCTGAAAACTTTACATTGTATCAACTAATGCTATATTTGAGAGTTTGTTTATATAAGTCGTGTCAAAAAAAAACAATCCCGATCGAAATAAGGTATGTTAGGTAAGCATTTCTAATTCGATTAATGATTTTATATTTTACAAAGTCAGTTACAGCGATACGTTTCTGAAGCGTTCAATTTATTTAATGATTTAAACATTAGCTTCCGTGAGTTATATTCGTAACATTCAAATTCATTCCGTAGAACGAGCTATTGCATACGTGAACACAGCCAAGGCCTGTGTATTAATGTGCACAAAGAATAAAGGTCCAGCGAGGGACTTAATGAACATAGCGGTTAAAAAAAAAAGAGGCCCGCTTCTAGGTGAGAGGAGTAACAACTCGCCCCGTGCTTCGTGAAAGGGCAGCATAAACACATTTGTTGATCCGGTGAACAAAGTGCTGTACGCGACGTGTTTAGAGAACAGGCGCCGTTGGTCGGAGGACAATGATTAAGCAGCCAGCAGCCCCTACAGGAGGAGAAAAAAAAAAAAGGTGTGTGATATACGTCCCCAAGCGAGTGGGGTGATAACGACACAGTCGACTACAACCGCCAATTAAATTTAAAATTCATTGTACGACATGAATGGCTACTACGTGCCTAGCACGTAGAAACATTGAAAATTACACTCTGGACGTGAGACAGTGAGAATTGAGCCAAATCAGAGAAAACTTTGGAAACTGAGCGACTGATTTTAAGTGCCAGCTAACTAGTTAATTTGATGGCTGAATTTCACTGATTTATTTCTAATTCCCCTGAATGTCGATCATTCCGATGTCACAAGTCACTGGTTCCCATTCAATTTGCTCAATTCGTCAGTTGGCAGTAGCGTATCAACTGGCTTTCAGTGATTGTTATTTCACTGACTGTGATCACTAATTCATTTTGAGAGTGTATGTACTACTTTTTTTTTTTTACTAATTAGTAGTAAATAAAAATGAAGCTGTCACGCAACGAAGATAATTTTTCTCGACTGCAAACATAGCGGACAGAATTAAAGAAACACATTAAAAGGTTTGGTTATGAGGAATCTTATGTCGTACTAAGCGATGGCAGAATTTCTTTAAAAAAAATTATTACATGAACAGATTTTATTTATAGGTGTTCACGAAAATTGCGTTTAGTGATTTAGAATTTGCTATTTTGTATCTACTAAACCTTGCGGAATAAGGTCTCTTAGTCAATCACGTTGATTTGATTCAGTAAACGTAACAAGTGCACCTTACATCAGCAATTTTAGTAAATATGATTTGTGTGGTTAAAAATTCAAATCTTTTTCATATAAGTAGAATAATTTAGTATGTTCGCGGCCATCAGCACATAGCACCGGAGCTCGGAGCACCTCCTGCATTGTCATTTCGGTCACTCATCCGCCATCTTCGAAGCCAGTGCCCCGTGACCATTGACCTTTGACGCCAAAATCGAAAGAAATATAAAAAAATGAGAAACATTTCCAAAAAATTCCAAGAATTCGAAAAAAATCTAAAATACTTATTAAAAAAATTAATAACAAACTATTTAAAATTATTTAGAATTATTTAAAGAAATATGATATTTAAAAATTACAGTTCCTCAGCAGCCATTCATCCTTAACAATTTCGATTTTTTCCTAAAAAATTTCCTTTTTCCTCTTAAAATCTCTTTTTTTCTTAAAATTTCCTATATTTCCGTAAAAACATTCCAAAAAAAATTGATATAAATTCATAAAAGTCAGCACGCAGATAACATTACTGACTACTACCACCATATTGGATGCAGGTGACCTTAACCTTGATCCCATGACCTTGGATGACCTTTAACACAAAATTTCCAAAAACATTTTTTAAATGCCAAAAATGGTAAAAAAAATGTATTATTTAAAACTTATTTAAAGAAACTTGCACTTCCTGAGGTTCCCCCAGCACCACGCCCAGCAGGCGACTGACACCTATACTCATTCTCAAGTATGCCACCATCTTGATTTTTTCGTTCATTTGTTTTTACAGTGCTGGAGACTGCCATATTGGATTTAATATGTTGTCATCACCTAGGTGGAGCTGGTGTATTAATTCACCCATCAGAGGGCACCCATATCTGTAATTTTTAACTATATGCACTCATGGGACCCTCGACATTTTATTCTATTTTCAACACAAATGTGACGTTAATTTCTCGATTAGGCCACTTCCTATCGACCTGTACCGAATTGTGACATTGACCATTACTGCAAAATACTAAACTGCCCTATTTATTATTTTTGTTTTATTCTTGAAATGCGAGTAATTTTACTAAAAATAATTTTGACATATAAAGCAGAGGGTTTTTTATAAAATAAAATAAAAGAAGCATATTTAATATATTTTTATTTACACAATTGTACGTACAGTACATACAAACAGTTCTTTGCAATGATTCTGGAAGGCAAGATGAAAACTGCACATTATTTTGTAACTGGATTTAGCCCACTAGTTTTCAGTTCTAGATGATTTACCGAATCCCGTGTCAAGCCCGAACAGCCAAAGAACCAGATGGCTCTGCCGGCTCTCTCTCTCTCTCTCTCTCTCTCTCTCTCTCTCTCTCTCTCTCCCCCTCCGTGACCAGCCAAAGTCGGTCACGCATTTTTCTTATCACTCCCGCACCTGTACCCTTTCTGAGTAGTACAGGGATAAAGGATGTTCCTTTTTTTTGTTTTTTTCTTTATTTGATACTTTATTTTCCCATTACAGCCTTTATGGATTAGTTTATATATATAATATTGCTAATTATCTGCACCAAGTTGCCTGAAAGGTGAGAGTGAAGTGGTTTTCCTGCATTCCACCCTGACTCCTATAGCAGCTTGGGGGTCAATTTCTTGACAGTATATTTTACTGTTGATTATATTATGCCTATGCTGAGGCACTAAAATACTACTACTTAAATTTTATATATATTTAAATTCCAGCCATCAGTTTTGGAACTGCCAGTGGAGAGGTGGGGCCTGTGGACTCCTTTTCGATTCCCCTTCCCCCGTAGTCCGGTCCATTAGTTTGGAACCTTGTCATATCATTATTCTTTTTCCTTATACATTGCCAAAGTCTTCAGCATCCTCATTCGTTTCCTATTCACTTGCCTTGGTCATTGCTATTCCGATTTCTCGTGTCCTTTTTTCGTTGCTTTGATCTTCATTATATCCTTTAGGGTTCTTCTGAGTGGGAAGCGAGGCCTCCCAACTCATCAGTCACCTTCTGATGTTTCCTTAATAAGTTCTAGTCTATGTGCATTGGGAACACCCAAGCTGTGTGGGGGGACCGCTCCCACCACAATGTTTTAATAGCGGTTTTACAGTATCACTTCCAGCTGCTGCTGGAAGGCTGTCCATGGAGTATTCAATTGATGCGATGGCCTGCTGGCAATCCAGAGTATGTCCTGAGACTCCACGAACTGAAAGTCGCATCGATGTTTTCAACATCTTCCACATTCTTCAACATTTTTATGCGTTCTGCAGTGCTCAACTGCACATGCGGCAGCATACATTCGATAGACTGTAGTTTCAGTTCCACTTTCTCCAGGTTTTCTCCCGTACCCACGATGGTGTCCACATGTGTATTGGCCCCAGTATCAGAAGTTCCATCATTTCTTGGTATGAGACAACCTCCATCGTCGTCTGTATGAAGATGCTGCTTGAGGCTACTTTGCCCGAATTTCGGTTCTCTGTAACTCATACTCGAAAGACAGCGATTAACTGATCGAACCCACGCCTGTACCTCCCATCATATAGGGGCCAGTCCTTAACGATCGTCAAAAATCCATATTTCTCTTTCCAGCACAAGGCACACATGCCTTTGCAATCTGATAGCATCATTGAATATAGGTGCACGGTCTCGAACGGAAGACCGTTCTCTTCTTCCAGAAGGCACAGTAGGACGCATGTTTTCCGCAATTTGATGTTTCTGTGGTGATGCACCTAACTGTATTCGGAAATATGCTTTCATGTTGCGATTCGTAGAACATATCTTCATCTTCAGCATGGATGCATAAGGGTGGAGTAACATCGTGCTTGATAAAACGTATGTTAACACTGCCACCTTGCGATGGGTGCGATGAGTGCGGTGCATGTGGTGCTGATTGTAGTGCATGTGGTGCTGATTGTGGTGCGTGCGGTGCTGATTACGATTCCTGCGGTGCTGATTGCGGTGTGTCCAGTACTGATTGCTGTGCGTGCGGTGCTGATTGCGGTGCATGCGGTGCTTAATGCAATGCATGCGGTGCTGATTGTAGTTGCAGAGAACTAGTACTACAACTTTTAGAATATCTCTTCAAAATATCACTCCATGTAAACTGCCTTTGGCAGAAATAGCACTGAAATTACTGTCTTGAAGTTTTCATCCTGTAGGTCGTTGTTTCATGTTGACACATGCTGCGCAGATCTGTAAATGCTTTATCGCAGAACCAACAAAGCAGGTGCATCATTGGCATTTTACATCCTTACTGTTCCAAGTCTAGAATTATACTGAAACGAAAATGTATAAAAGGAGCGTATTTGGTGAAAACTCGATCGCAGAATCGGCACCGGCGACAACCAGTTAGCGATGATGCAGGTCGCGCATCAATAATCGCCCAGGTCAAAGGCAGCCCTTCGTGTTCACAATTCATCTTCGTGGTATGGGAGTACTTTGAGAAACCCAAATACTTGTTCGCCCCAGAAGAAAACATGCTGGTAGAAAATGTATTCTATACATACTTATGCATATTCCTATCTTATATATTATTCTATACATAATTATGTATATTCCTATCTTATTTATATTATTCTATACATAATCATGTACATTCCTATCTTACAGTGGCATGTAGTGAGTTTTTTTATTACAGAAAAGCAATATATATTTTAACACTCAGTCTTGCCAGTGCCGGGCTGTGGTTCCATTTCCAATTTCTGCAAATAAAAGAAACTTCCAACTATGCTTATCCTCCACTGTAGGTCTATTTACTGTTTTATAATACCTAACATTAGTTATAAAATGGAAATGAAATCAACGTAATAATAATTAATATGAATATTATTTAGAGAGCATATTACACATGATAAAAAACTCCCGTTTTCCCGAACACTTTCATCCATTTTCCAAAGAAAAATGTAGTACTGGAGGACGCAAACAGAACGATACTTACCCTCGAGTGTGTGGCGTGTTGTTGCTTGCGAGTTCGATTCATCACTAGTTACTCTCGTTTGTGAAAATAAATATTAAATACCATCTCTATACGTGTACAGTAGAGTACGAGAGTTACGAAAAACGAAAACTCTGTTTCTCGAATCGGAAACGGGAAACTCAGAATTAAATGTGTTTAAAGTTATGGCGAAAACTATATTGGGTCAAACATTTCCAATATGTATAGGCTAAGAATTGCTTACCTTGCATCTATGGAATAAATGCCACTGTATTATATACATATAGTATATTTTAATTCTAACTCTTTTCTTCCCATGTTATAAACTGATTTTGATTATAAAAAAACGCTGTGATGTAAATATTATTTTTAGTATAGCTAATCACTATGTCTACATTTGTTCATAGTGTCTTGGGTGCATAATTTATTGGAGATAGAAATGATGCTTGCAATCAATTTTACGAAGCTGGTCCTAAGCAATCACAAATTATGATCGAATATCTATAGATGTTTGCTTACTTACAATCTGACTTGCGAAAATGTATGCGTACTATGATTTACGATACAAACCCAACTGAAAAGAAAAACTTTACTTTCAAATGTACTTAAAATGCAAACAAACATAAATTTACTATGAATTTTATAGAACAATTATCCTATTAAGAATACTTCTTGACGTTATCGTGATTGAGGGTATGCAATAAACCAATAATACACAAAAACTAAATTAAATATTGGTATGAGAAAATGTGCTATGACTGGAGGGCAGGATGAGTGGGGTTATGACATTGCATGACCCTCGATTTTTAGAATTTTTTATGGGAAGGAGGTGGTGAGATTGCCGAGGGAGGTGGTGAGGTAGATGAGAGGGGGTGGTATGATGAGGGGGGAGGAGATGGGGGTTGAGGGGAGGTTTGGAGGGGTTAGGGTGGTGGGGGGTGAAGGGTAGTGTGGGGCTGGTGAAGGAGGTGAGAGTTGATGAGAGGTTCCGAAAGGGGCTGTGTGTGGTGAGGTGAACGACATCCTCTGAATTCGTATATATATATATATATATATACACACACACACACACTGACGATCGGCACTCTAGTAGGGGACCTGGTAGTCGATCAAATGGAGATTTCTATACAAACGGGCGATTTTTATCTAGGGAAATAAATAAATATCCGATGTAGTTAGCCGACAATATTTAACTTTTCACATTTTTTAAAATTAACATAATTTTTTTTTTTTACAGGTTTTTGTGTGGGGGAAGGGGGATCAACGCGTCCCCCGATATGCTGGGTACCGAAGTGGTAGCCCTATATATATATATATATATATATATATATATATATATATATATATATATATATATATATATATATATATATATATATATATATATATATATAACGATTGTTTTTAGTTAATGAAAATATGGTCTGCAGCGACACTCTAAACTGATATAATTATTAAAAATACACGGTGCCGGGCCGACACTTTTATATTTTTTATAATCTTTTATTGAAAAAGAATTATTACAATAGTTTGTAGGGTTGCGGGTAGCTGGAATGGTCGGCCTTGTGTTGGGAGCGGCGAGTGGGTTGATGAACGAGGCCGCGGGACGCGCTTGTGACGTCATGGCGGACGGTATCACAGCCAGCAGCTGTTGCTCCAGAACCGGCCACACCCATCTACTGGGGGGAACGGGAGATTACAATAAAAACCCGCCAACCAGCGGCATCGTCCGTCACGATTCCCAGGTGCGAAAATCTGGGAGTGACCCCGCCGGGATTCGAACCCGGGTTTTCTTTGTGGAAGACTAGTAGTCTGACCACTTAACCACCATGTTTAGTTTCTTGCTTACAGAACATTAAATGTAGGTTGTACAGCAAACTATGGACATGCTGTACTTCAAATAACTCATTGTGCCTTTTTGTTTGCTAATAATAAACCATCGAATGGAAGAAGTAAGAGATTCATCTGATGCAGAGATTCAACATGGACACCGACGGCGGTAGACTGCAGCCAGTATCTAATGAAGCATCACCTTTCTTAAAGATGTGTGGTATAATGAATTACGAACTGTAAAGTACTGCTTTATTGAAGTGTTATTTCCTACATATTGTAACAATTGTCTTTCGTTAACAAATAATGCATTAAACAAAGAAAGCAAAACTTAACACAATCTGTTAAACAACTGAAAAGAACATAAAATCTTCCTACAACTGTACTGTACGACAGACCCTGTACGCCAAAGATACGCCGTCAGCTGATTGTACATTAAAGGTACAAAAAATGGAAAGCCACCGATTTTGCCGAACAGAAGATTATTTTGACGTGACAATTAAACCACGTTTTAGTGATTACAGGATTAACGCAATTTTGAAATCTCTGAGAAAATGTATGTGGTCTCAACAAACATTTTCACTTCCACGAGAAATATTTAGGTTAGGGTGTATTTCCCGACGTCAGTTGTCCTGACAGTCAATTCGAGTTAGTAGATGTAGTAGCCAATTCAGATGTATTTTTGCAATAAATTCGAACAAAAATTAATGTTTTTTTTTTATTTGTGTGTGTGTGTGTGTGTGTGTGTGTGTGTGTGTGTGTGTGTGTGTGTGTGTGTGTGTGTGTGTGTGTGTGTGTGTGTGTGGTAAAACACAGCAGTTGCATTAAAATATTTTTTTAATAATTTTATTGCCATTATATAAAATGAATCAAATATTTGTTATCATTGATTCCATAAGGGTGAATAACCAAGTCCGTTGAAAACAACCAACCGAAGCGTATTTGTCGACGCTGTTGGATAAATAGCTCGCATTCTGAAGGTCATGGGTTCAATACCAGCAAACTGTTCGGAAGAAAGGCGGGCGTTGTTCTAATTCGATAGAAACTCCATGGCACTTTCTAAATACTATATTTCTTCCCAGTTTCTGACTCCTCTCCGTGTTCACAAGAAGGTAATCTATCGTCGTGTACCAAGTCCGATCACAGAATAGATGAGTACACAGAGAAGAAATGGCGTGACGTTTTCTGTGATATTGATCTAAACATTCATTCATTGGCTGAGGGATGCTCTAGAAACGGGCCTTGTGTCTGATTGGCTACGGCATGCTGCGAAAAGTATCCTACTGGTTGAGCTGCGGGCTCGTGAGTAGGTTATCGTCTATTCAAGGCTTATTCGCGCTTTTCTAATCCAACTTTTAAAAAATTACCCCATGCATGACGTGTTTGGCTATTTCCTAAATATTTAATTTGCCACAAGCGTTTTATACCTCCAGTGACGTAAGCGTACATTATATTTGTTAACTTGCACTTATACTAATATGGTATATGTAAATTATAATATTTCTGCTTTGTTTAGGTTTACAGAAAGTATATACACTAAGTGCTTAAGGTAACTAACATAGGATTAATGCTGTGTTATTCAGAAGGTCCTCCTTAGTGAACCCCTATTTTTAAAAAGACAAAAATGGTTACTGTGTGTCACTCTTAAAAGATAAACATATGGTCTTGCCGACTTTTTTGTAGACCTTTTTGAGATCTACAATTTTGTAGTACATTCATTTTGTTTATCTCTTATGTTTCAGTTAGCGTAAGCCATGTAAAGTGGCCGAAAAGCGGCTTTTTTCGACTTGATTATAAAACGTCGACATTACTATACTATTCTTACGTCAAATATTAATGTATTATATATATGAACATTTCTCAAAAAATCCTCTAAATAATGGTGAAAACTTCATCAAAATCCATCAAGTAGTTTAGAAGCCTCAGCCGAATGCACAGACACACGCGACCAGGCGACTTTGTTTTATACTATGTGCAGATATGATAAAAAAACAGTGATAGTACAGGTGTGTCAGTAATGCCTAATAAGTAATTCGTAAATGGAGTATTATTACACTTAGTGCGCACGAATGCGGGGCGTTGCCCCTTAGCTGTATTTTTCTAGGCTTCATTAAGCTTTGTCTGCACGAATGCGGAGGATTATCCTGGAAGTAGAACTTTAGCAGGGCTTCAGAAAAATTGGAACTAACTGTGAATAGAGTATACCAGGCGAGAATAGCGAAAGACGTCGCAACATTTTGTTTCCCTGTGACGACATTTCGCTGGCATGTGCAGCTGAAGTTGAGATAAATCAACCTATTTCAAATTTTGTTTCCTTAATTAAAGGCTATTCGCGGTCAAATAAGCACTTCTGAAAGCCCTCGTTAAGATATATTTGTGTATACACGTAGTGTATTTTTCCGCCTTATGTAGAATTAACATTTCCGTGGGCATCATCACTTAATTCATGCTTTGGCCAAGTGAAACTGAAATTATTAGAAAAGTAAATATTTTTAATGTTTGCTAATTTTTACACTTCGATGCATTAAAAATATTTAAAGCGAAAGAAATAATATAAGTTATCACAAATGGTTACCTAACACTTTTTAATCAACGTTAAGATACGGAACTACTTCCCATCCATCGTTTCCAACTTTACTGGGCGCATGTCACTCAGTGCGCCCGTTAAAATGCAGGCTGTGGCCGTGGCATTTTTCAAACGTTGATTTCAAAAGTGCTCACTTTGTAGAGAACAGCCTGTATTTACTCTGTTGTCATGCAGTCTATTGAGCTATATATTTCACTCCCTCAGATTTTTTTAATACGAAAGCTTGCAGCTCGTAATATATCTTGGCTAAATCATACTGCTCAAAAACTGACAAATTCAGGATTAATTCTTTCTTTTTTCATGAGCGCGTAAGCTGTGAAGCTAACTTCAACCAGAGTTCAGGAAATTTTACATTATTATCACGTGTATATATTTCATAATTAATATTAGGACCTGCCTGGTGGTTTTGAAGCCACGAGTTGCTGTCCCCCATAATGAATGGATCTCTAGCTTATTTTAATCAGCTGAGATGATTAACATCTTGTGCATGAAATCGCTTGGAGTGAACAAACTTTTATTTTTGTCTCACGTCACTTGAAATTTTAAACTTCAATTCGAATCTTCAGGTCAATTACCAAATTATGTAATTAATCGCATTCAGTTTTAGATACGATTGTGGCCAGCATATGATTCATTAATTATTTGTTCAGAATATCACCTGTTGTTACCCGAATTCATTGTCGCTGAGTATAAACACACACGTCATGCCGAATTGCCTTTCAAATACAAGAAAAATATAGTGACTCGTAATAAAATCCAATTTTGACTGAATTATTAATTTTCTCGACTTATAATCCTGTCTCAGCGAATGTTAAAATGTTACTTTAGCTATATTTATTCATCACTATTATAATTAGTGTCATACACAGACACTCATAACAAATTATTTCCTTTTTTTTTTTTTTTTTTTTTTTTTTTTTTGTAGTTATATGATTTACCACATTACGCGATCCTTATATAAAACATATTAATTTTGAGACTTTTTGAACCGTTAAGATTCGCATTATAATATCTGGAAAAAATGGATACGACTGGTCGGATTAAGATGTAAGATCATGCTAGTAAGCGTGCAGGCCGCCTGTCGTATTAAGCGAATAAAGTTCTGGATAACACAAAAAGAAAATCGGAATTTTATAAAAATGTATTTATATAAGTTTATGATACAATCTCACTCCTGATCAACTGGTGAACTAGTATCAATGCAAAATCACGTTTCGAACACCTTTGAGTAGGGTTCAAACAATGTCAAATAAGTGTCAAAGTGGTTTCTGAAACATAATACTTCTTGTGTTTCGCTGTTATTACAATACGGGAGTAGATGTGTTCATATTACAATAGTCTATTCACAGTAAAGTGAGCACTTTTTAAGGCCCTCCTAACAGGCATTGACCACTAATAAATATATTTTATTGCAGCCTCAGGCGTTAACTTGTGAGAGTGGTGAAATGTATACACTGTGTTTATTGGTCTCATTGCAATGTTGTTATTAAAAAGCCGCAGGAAGATAGAAATTGGGGGAAAGTAAAAAAAAATTATAAGGGCCATAAACTTTACCGTGAATAGCCTGTAAGTATATATATTTCCCAGTTTTACCATTTGTTACGGCTTGTGTGTTACGAAATTGTAGAAATATAAATATAAACTGCAAGACAAGTAACCTTGAAAAAAAATGGGGGGAGGGAACACTCTCACCATATAGGTTGTTCACGGTAAATTGAGCGGTTTAGTAATAAACCTTTGAAAAATATCACTGCCCCTGCATACATGTATTTTAAGGGGAACACTGATTGCTAAGGACTAGGTAAAGTTGGTAACGACTGAGGGAAATTAGTTCCATGTCTTAACGTCGAGTTGATAATAATAGGTGAACATTTCTTAATACTAAAATGATTTCCTTTTTTCTATTTTTTAAATGCATATTGGTGTAAAAAATGAGTAAATTTGTGAAATATTTGGTTTGGTACTAATTCCACAGTGTCACTTGCCCGACGCACAAATAAAGTGATGAGGCCCAAGATAATGTTTATTTTACGTATGGTAGAAGAATACATAATGTGCATACAAGTAGACCTTTATCTTAAGTAGGGTTTTCAAAAGTCCTCAGTTTATCGTGTACAGCCTTTAAAACCAAGCTATATGCGCATTCTGCAATTAATTTGCAATCTCTTTTCGCCCTCGGAGAATTCTCTGAATCAGTTTTAGAGGTGGATGCATTAGACCCCTTCCCACCCTCCATGGAAAGGGAGATTTATTTTCCCCACCTTCCAGCGCGCCATCTATTTTATACGAGGCCGATGTGTTTCGGCTTCCTGCATCGACAATAAAATCAGCCCCCGCGCGCACGTGACCGCTATGTCGAAGCAGGCGTGGAATCTCCCGCGCACGAACGCACGCACCATCTTCCAGGGGACTTATGTTAATATCGAATGGCGTGAAATACTGCGTAAATGCGACCGCACGTAGCAAGCAGCGGCGCACACAAGGGGATGGTTGTAATCGTCCAGCAGTAATTTCGCCTGCGTTGCGAGGCCTGGGAATTTTGGGAGGAAGGAGAGGAAATCCCGCAGGTCAAAGTTTTTTTTGTCTCGAACAGATGTTTAAATTTGCAACCAAAGTGGGAGGCATTCCAGTTAATCCGATGACAACAAAATTTGGGTGAATCAGTTTGGCATTGCAGCTCCGAATCTATCGTCTGCATTCAAAATTCTATTACACCACTCCATTGCCAAAGAATAACATAATATGTTACTTTGACTGAGGACTGCGAAACATCTCGTGCATGATGAAGGGGGGGGGGGGGGCAATTTTGAGTTCGTTTCGCCACGTCACATAACTTCCGCGTAGTATAACTTTTGACTAGGAGAAACTACGAGGCTCGTTTAGGTTTCGATCGACAGCTCTCGTCAAGATCAATCGATTGCGTGTATAAAAACATTAGTGTGACGTGGTTATGGTGAAATTGTATGCGATTAATGTAAAAAAATTAAGAAAACTTAACACATTTTCGGCCTAAACTCGTCAAAAAGCCAAGTCGAAATTCAGAAATTGTATACGGTTGGAAAGAGCATTTCAAATGGAATCCAGTGATGCCCATAAAACCCCATATGATCGAGTGAAGCGGTGCCAGGAACGTAAACAAAACATTAAGGCGTCCGAGTGCGTCAACGTAGACGTATCCACGGAAATCAAACGGCTTTGTCCCCAACACAGCCAAACCCAATTTTTTTCTTCCGGTAATTTGCCACAATTTTTTGTTAATGTCATTTTTTAAGTGTCCCATTAAACTAATCTTGTAATGTCCTCAAAGTAGCTGGATTCCAGCTATGTGGATAAATTTTAATCGTTATGCAGGCTATGCACATAATCTCATTGAAAAAAGGAAACTGTTTATAAGTAGCTTTTAGAATAGTCGTGTACTTCTTGGTGTGTCGGTTATTCACGGGCGGATATATGTTACTTTATAATGGTGGACATAACTATATTGATTACGCCTAAGAAAAGCAAACCTTTACCTCAATCGTTGCTATATATGGATTACAATTTCGATATGTTATTTATGGTTAACTCTTTATTTGCAAGATATCTTTACGAGTACAAAATGTTATCGAAAAATATTGTTATTTATTAATTTCTCATAGAAGTATGGTATTTGGTTTTATTCGAAACAAAGAAGCAGTTAAGTCTCGTTGACAAATTGTTTTACATATTAATCTCTGTGATGAAAATTTGATAAAACAACAAATATAGGTTAGTTTAAATACTGGTTTATGTATGTACGTACGAATAAAAATAAACGTTATTCAGAGACTAAAACATTACATTTTCGATCATTTTTCTCTGTAACTATGCACTATCCACAAACAAAGAGTACAAAACTGACACTGTTTTATATTTCCATTTTTCTTCGAAAGGTAAAGAAATATATATATATATAATACGTGTGCTCCATCTCCACCATTCGATTATGTAGAAGGCTATAAACAAGGATGACAATATCGTTACATGGACGCTTGAAGGGCGTATCTGAGTTCATAAGGGATGGCGGTCTTAAAAATAAAATAACTAAATTTAGTTTCTAATTTATTCACACAGTTTTATTTACAGCATTAAATTATCTATCTCCACTATTGCTCGTTTTATTTTTCAGTGAGCTCAATATTAAATGCCTATTTCAACTCTAATTAGCGTCCTTCTTAACGTCTATGTTTGGTTACGGTTAATTAACTCACACTCATCATTAACACGTGTTAATTCTATGTGTTACCATCATTTATAACGTATTTCACTCACACATCCAATCCAATAGTCCAGCCTGCAGTCGTACTCTTCACTGCTCTGGTTTTCGCTGTCGCAGATTTTCTTCCCGCTGCTCACTTCTCTCGCCGCGCGCTTCTCCTCTCGCTAGTCGTCTATCGCTGAAAATCGTCCACTCAACAACTGCCGGCTCAGAGGTCAGACGCGCCTTATTTAGCTGCTGGCCTTGACCTGGAAGATTTGCCGCACCCCGAGTCTAGCTGAGAGCAACGAGGTCAGTAATCCAGAGCGTTCTTCAGATGTCTCAAAAACACCCGATACCCAAGGTCGGGAGTGGCACGCCCCCTGATAGGCATAGCAGGCGCACTTTATAAATATTCTCTTGTGAAACGTCGCTGCGTCTCTGGTTGCAACTGATAGCGCGCGGCAATAAATCATCCGTGCCTCGCACACTCTCAGAGCTACCACCTGTAACAGTAATGACACATCCTAGCTTCGAAGCTAATAATGTCTCACGGAAATCTGATCACACGTCCAAGTTACAAAAGAAATTACCAGACGTCTGTCAGTCCTAAAAGTTGTTGCGTAATTAACTAAAGACGACAATCACACTTCTAATGCCGACTGTAACTGGCGTAAAAGGTGCGTAGGATATAACAATTAAGAACATTTCTGATTTCGGAAAGTATTTTCCAACAAAGTAAAAATCAAGTAATATCATGAATAATACAAAATAAATCTAAACGGCCGATTTTCGTATCTAGCCTTAGGCATAACTTGAATACAGTCTATTCACACTATAAATTAAACTTTTAGAAAACCACCCCATACATAACGTATTTGGTTGTATATTTAAATGAGGCCTGCATCACAAGCGTTTATAAATCTGTGAACATGAAAGTAAATCATCTTGGTTAAATAATTATATTAGATTTATAAGTTAAAATATTTTATTTGTAGTTAATACAGATAAAAAGAGATCGGAAATATTGAAATTGACGTATTGGAAATGCCTAGTAGGAAATAGTTCTGATACAAAATATTGTTAAACTGTGTGCGCATGAATGCGGTGCGTTGTCCTGTTGACGTAATTTTCCAAGCTTGCTTAAGCATTTGTTTCCACGAGTGCGGAGGGGTAGCCAGGACGTATAACTTTAGTAGGGATTCAGAAAAGTTGTTAGTAAGGTAGGATTTACAACGACCTGTCACGTCCGTCCGTCCGTCATCCGTCCGCCAATCACGTGACCAACTGCCAATAAGAGGTGGCCATTAATTCTATCCGTCCGTCCGTCAAAACCTTGGCAAAGCTTTAACTTTTGACGGACGAACGGATGAAATTACAGCCTTCTAAAATTTGCACGTTTTGTTAGACGTTAATCGTGAGTACTTTACAAGGCTGTTTAGCTTGCGCAGTGTTTTGTTTTGGCTGTCTTTTGTTTTCATATGTTTGTTTATGTAACTGTAAAATTAAATTAAGTTACATTTTCCCTGAAGATTGATTGATTATTATGTTTGGAAACACGAGCTCCTTTTGTGCAATAGCAAAAGTAATAAAATCACGCCTTATGTGCTATTTACAATTATTTTACATTCGTTAATTTCCTATATGTACATGTATGCGCATTTTATGTACCTAAAAACACAATTTCTATTTGTAAAGAATTGTGTTTTTATTAGTTTGTAGCAATGAACTTACGACGGACGTACGAAGTTTGGTTGTAAATCGCTCGGCTGGGAGACGGACGAATGTATCATAGATCAAAGATGAGGTAGACCACTTATTCGTCTTCTGCCCAAGTACCCAACATTGACCTACCCCAATACTGCACAATAGTTGGTTTATATCTTAATTTTTAAATGATAAGCAATATTGTATGAATACAATAATTCTACCAATTTAAATTTAATCAAACTGCATTACAAATTGTTTACAAATATGTTTTCTAACCAAATATCCAAACCATGCCGTTTATTCTAGACTTGTAGGCGGAAACGCAGTTCAATGTTGAGACACGGAGATTGGTTGTATGCAGCCATCGAGATCGGTCTACCCCATCTTTAGTCTATGGAATGTATGACGGACGGGCGTATGACGGACGGACGCGACGGGCTATTGTAAATCCTGGCTAACCGTGAAAGGACCCTGAGTCACTGTTGCTACACAGATAAAAAAACGTATGGTTATTTATCTAGGTTCACACTCACCCCCATATTTGCTGTCGGCAGCTAACTCTCCCCCGGCCCTTGTAATCTTCATATGTGTTTCCTTCAGTGTCTTTAGTGTCCTTACTTGTGTGCCGAGATCTCCAAAACGACGTTTCCCCTTTCTGGCGCCGTTCATACACTTTTATAATGAGCTCTGCGTGGCTCCTGGTGATATGTCGCGGCAGTATTAAGTCGGTGACACTTTAATACCACTTCCTTCCCTACGACCCTCCACTGTGCAATTTTCCGCTGCTAATAATTTTTCCCCCCTTCAGCACTTATTTCGCGGAGACTAATAACCTGCTTTCATTTCTCCGCGCCTCTCCCTCCACGATTCACATCCGTGCGGTGAGTTAACAAAGGTTTTATAAGAGTTTGATTTCATTTAACACTTTAAATATTTCTTTCTGGTGGTATAAAACACTTCGTAGTCCCAATGAAGCAATTTAAATACCTGCGAAAATTATTCCAAATACCTTCGTAAATTTTGCAGACCAGTTTTGTTTGCAGCGTTACCCACAAAATTGACCTTTAAGAGAGTAAAAATATACTATTTAAAACTGGTCACACGAAATAAACGTTCCCTATTACTAAAGTTGTGACAATCGCGATACGGAACTTCCTTTAATCGCATTTTACTTAATGTATTTCACTGCTTCCCTTTCTGTGAGTTGCTGCCTAAAGTTGTATACGCTAACCATTCTTGACTTTTATTTAAGAAATTTTAAATACATTTTGAATTTTTGCTGGCTGCCGATTATTAAATGAAATACATTTTACACTGAATTCTAGTAACGCAAATTTACTCTATTTCCTGATCTTTGAAGAAACTTTAGTGCAAAAACGAGTAGACGCTTAGAAAATTCTCTGGATTCATTTCTTGACCAAGGGAACGGAATTCATATAATGATAAATTTTTTAAACAGCTTAGCATAACACTTAAAAATAAAATTATTTGTATCTTGCAGCTGTTTAAAGATTTCCGTGACACTCGCTGATTCGTAAGACTAGACTTTGTCGATTTGTAATAAATAAACTTACAATACTTTAATGTAATCGTATAAAGTAATTTTAAAGCTTATGATAATTAGTGCTGCAGAGCGTTAATATTTTAATATAGAGTTTATTTGTTGAGGTTATTACCTTGAAGTATGTCTATCGCTCAGATTTCTTTTTGTTTAAAAATATAATGCTGTTGCAGTTGGTGCATTACTCTTTAACAATGGTTTAGGCAACTATCGTAGCAATGTTTTTTTTTGTTTGGTAGTAGCCCAAACTGTGAATTGTTATACAGTTAAGAGAATGCATAAATATATTTAATCATAAAATCAATAGTTTAATTTTGCTTACTTACGTTAAAAGTCTATGTAAAATATTTTCCTTAATCGCGGAAACTAAGAGATTAATGTTGCCAAATTAAAAAAAAATCGCTAATTACCTCATCTTTATTGGCTTCGTAATAAAATAATTATATGTTGTAGTTTATGATTTAGCTTTCTTTCCTGGCATAAAAACAGAACGGGCGATTTGTTAGGTACACACTAGGGTAGGTTTATGGGGTTTTACCGACCTTGAGACTTCTTGGAAATCCAGTTTGCCTAGAGGAGTGAAGAAGGTTGAACTGTTTAAAAATCCAGCTTAATTAGGCAGTTTTCCATCAGCTCTAAGATTGTTGGGTAGAAATTTCGTTCTTCATTTATTTATTTATTTATCTTGGGGAGAGGGCACAGCCCCTCCGCCCGCTCCCCTCGTTTAGTACCTATGGTTTAGGTTGTCCATTATCTCGTAAATAAGCCTGTGCAGCTTTCCTTTTTAACACCAGGGGAGAACAACCCGGTTTTCCAACATGTGGCAAACGTGGCGGGCGTGTGCATCAGTCAACGGGTTTTCTCAGAGTGTTCCCACTATATGCCATTGTTCTGGGACAACTGTGAATACCTCCCCGTCTCGAAAACCCGCAAGCAGGTGCGTCTACTCAAAACCTCTTCCTATTTTTATTGTCACAACCACATACAGCATAGCTGCATATAAGTTTCGTGTGTCGATGCGCATTGTGATTATGTTGCCAGGGACGACAGGCCTAAATATCACGCTGTTCTGAGATGCGCACCAGGTCGCCGATTTTGGCTTTAGGCTTGCGCGGGTCCATCTTATTGCGGTTGGAGTACAGTTCCGAAGCAGGAAGTCGTCCTTGGCATCCTCGGGCTTCATGCGAGTTGTAGAATGAAGTGTGGAATTATACTCGCGGACGAGTTTCGGCAGTAGATCAAGCCACCTGTGGTTTCCATTCGCAATTAAATGTCTCCGCAGTTTGGGTTTCGGTGTCCGGTGAAAACGCTCGACGATGCTAGCCTCGAGTCCAGAGTACGCGGAATAGTCGAGACGATTCTCCAGTGCGTGCAGCGCCAGTTGCCACCCCAGTACATCTGCGATGCAATGTCGACAGCTTAGCAGGCAATGAAGGCATACCAGCACGGGTATCGAGATAACTTTTCAGGTTGCCACTTCGAAGACCAAACTGCGATTTGTGTTTTTCACATGCGAAAGTAACTTGCTCCACGTTCCGAACACAGCTGAACCCAAGTGGCCGAGCGTTGCTGCTTTCCGAACATTTCTCATCACAGCAACGACACATTGTTTCTGGAATACGTTCCATCTTGGGTCGAGACGATGTTCCTTTCTTCGCAGTCCGTACATCATCCGATCCATCCCGTCCCGGTGTAGCTCTACATACAACAAGCCGTCGAAATGTAGCTCCTCATTCAAGTAGATCGTCTAAAATAGAAACAGTAAGAAAAAGCATGCGATGTAATATAAAGTGAGTTTGGCATAATGACAATTTCCGCCGCTAGGTGCGCTGTGTTACAAACAGGTTACTTTTAATAAATATTTTTGGCTATATGAATAATAAAAAAGAAAGACTTTCTTCAAGAAGTAATGATATATTTTATTTATGATTATTGCACATTTTAAACGTATAAAATAGAGAAAATCAGTTAGACATACGACACTAGCACCAACCTAGCTGTGAAAAATTTTAGTTGCCAAACTAAAAGTATTGAGCTTTCCAACCTGAATTTAATAAACCTTTAGCCCGTGTTACACTGTCAAATTTTTCCATCAAACTGCTTTCAATAAGTTTGGTCAAATAAAGTTGGGCAGTTATGACGTCATCGAAACGTCATAAACGCCGCCATTTTGTCTGAGAAAGTTGGATGGCTTCAGTTTCCATCAACATTTGAAAATTGGACCGGTTCTAAAATTTATTTGATGTTTGATGGTTTCAGCTAATCAGAATCGTGCACGACAAAAATGGACGTCAAGAAACTTAAAATAACGAACAATTGCTGGAAACGAAGTAAGTTATGAAGATAATTAATTTATGTGGAAGCTATCTGGGTATGACAGCTATTTTGAATGAATATTGCATTTAATATTACGAACTCGGAGGCATTTTTTTCATTGTGCAAGAAACCTATCTTATAAATGATATTTTAATTTAGTAAAGAAACGAAAATAAATTACAATATTACTTACATTTCTTCCTGTAACTGACCGCATGGACAAACAAAAGCAATATAGGCTACTATGAAAGTAATTTCTAAATAATATTTCAAATTATATTCTCCGTATAAAAAAAAATGACAGAGTGACATATTTTCAAACACATTAAAGATTATTTTATAAAATTTGTTGGAAGGAAAAATTTTACGGCGGTATTTTGTCCTTCAAATTTTATTGCCAAATATACTCGAAGGCAAAAATTTCACAGTGTGAAAGGGGCTTTAGAGATGGTTACTAAACATCCAATTTGTGACGTCATGGCACCTCTTGTATATTATAACCTCTTTGGTCGCCTCGATCGTTGGCTCTATCCTGATATCACGAGGCGTTTATAGAAGTGGCGCAGCGGTCTGAAAATGATGACTAAATTATTGCTTCTGTTGCAACCGTTGCCTCACGGCATCGTACTGCATAATTTAAGCCCCTTGCTTCTCTTGCGAGACACGAGGTCAGAGAGTCTACAAAACCAGGCTATCATTTGTGCTTTTATGAAATAACGCTGTTGTATTTGTCATATGCATTTTACAAAATATGTTGCGGCGTAATCATGTATAACGTAATGGTGCCGTAAATCTGAAAAGGGGATGGCTTGTACAGTACAGTAACAAAAAAAAATCACTTTTAATAAATCTACATACACATCTGCGGCTTACTTGGGAATCGAACCCGGAAATTCGATATCTGATGTAACCTGACAGGCTGTTCATGGCAAACTAAGAACTTTTGAAGGTTATTCTTAAGATCTACTTGAATGCGCATTGTGTAATCCTCCGCAATATGTAAAATCAACATTGCCTTGGGCTGAAAAATTTATTCACTCGTTTGTCGAAAGAAACGTCTAAATTATTATACAAGTAAATGGTTTACAAAGTCCCTAATTCTTATACTTATATAAATTTAAAAAACAGAAAGAAAAATAATAATATACGCATTCACTAATAATCATCTGGTGATCTTTATACAACGCTAAGACACTGAACTACTTTTCTTCCGATGTTACCAACTTTACAAGACGCATGCCAGTCATAGTTCCCGTTTAAATATATGTAAATAGAGACAGAGACATTTCTCAAAGTTTGCTTTCAAAAGTGCTCACTTTATCGTGAACAGCCTTTAACAATCTTGACCAATGCGCTACGGAACACAGGTAAGGACATTGTATATCCTGTGACTCATATTGCGTTTGAGTTCATGTAAACTGAAATTATCACTCTAGAATAATGCTTTTGGTAACAAGTATCGTCAAAAAATGCTGAGGAATCAAAGGTCCTTGAGAGGTCAGACGAAATGAACAGAAAACTTAAAATTTAGAAAAATAAAATTATTTTCATTTCATTGGTTTTAGGCTGTATGCTCCAGTTCTGAGTCATTCATAAAGTGGATCTACAGTAAGGTGACCAGAAGTCCCGATTTTTTCGGGACAATCCCGATTTTCGAGGTCGTGTTCCGAATTTTTTAAAGGGTTATTAGGGACGGCCGTTTGGCCCGAATGTTGGGGCCTGACAGTGTTGACTCGTGGTGTGGCCGGTTTTGGGTGGATTTGGACCAGATCAGGGAGGGGGATCGCGCGGGAGCGGCAGGCCAGTGACCTTCCGTCACCAAAAATGCCGGTGACTCATCAACCTATCTTACTCCGGCATTTCACTTTTTATTTAGAAGTGTGCCAGTACCACCCTGCCTTACACGCTGTCCAGTCTCTTGTTTCAAATTCAGTGCTAGTGAGTAAAACTGTATTAATCTCCTGCGAACGGTGTTAGTTCTAATTTTTGTTATACATTTATGCGAGTTTCGTCTCAGTGTATAAGGTTAAGTATACTCAGGTTAGGAACAAAACTATTTTGACATGAATACGACTTTAAATTTGCAACCATAGTGGGAAGAAATCTAGAATATCCGATGCTAACAAAATCGGGAGATACAGTTTGGCATTACGGCTCTGAATCTATAGTCTGCATTCAAAATTCAATTACACCTCTCGATTTCCAAAGGATCAAAGAATGTGTTACGTTGAGTGAGGACTAAGAAGCATCGCGCGCGACGGTGGGGGGGGCAATTTTGAGTTCGTTTCGCCGCGTCTCATAACTTCCGCGTAGTATAACTTTTGACTCGGAGAAGCTACGACGCTCGTTTAAGTTTCAATAGACAGCTGTCAGCAAGCTCAATCGATTGCGTCTATAAAACATTTGTGGGGCGAGGTTATGCTGAGATTGTATGCGTTTAATATTACAAATTAGGAAAACTTAACACAATTTCGGCCTATACTCGTCAAACAGCCAAGTTGAAATACAGAAATCGTACACGGTTGTAAAGAGCATCTCTAAAGCAATCCAGTGATACCCATAAAATCCCATATGATCGAGTGAAGTTCTGGGAACGTAAAATAAACACCAAGGCGCCCGAGCGCGCTTACGTAGACGTATTCACGCAAAACAAATGGCAGCGTCTCCAACACATCCAAACACAATTTTTCTTATGGGAAAGTTTGGCATAGGGAAGTTGCGCAGTGTTCCAAAGAAGTCTCTTATAATTAAACTTTTGAGCTACGTGATTAATAAAAGATATATTTTACGAAGTTAAGTAGTTATTTTATATTTGATTTATGAGCATTGCAATTATTTAGTTTTTCTGTCATAGAAAACAGAGAAGATATGGTACACATGCTACACTAGGGCTTACCTAGAGGCGAAAAATATTAGTTGACAAACTAAAAGCAGTGAACTTCCCGACCTCAGTAGAATAAACCTTACCGTGTATTTAATTACTCTGTGACGTATCCTCGCGAAGACCAAAGGGCAGTGACCCGAGGAAAACTCCAGATTTGCGTGGAAATATTTTCGTAAGGTATTTCTTCGTCTTGCCAAACAGATGAAAGTCAGAAAGTGCCAAGTCTGGGCCACTTCGATCTTCGTCTCTCAATTTCGTTCGACCCTCTACGAATTTGCAGCACCATTTACCCTACTTGTTGGACGGGCATTACTTTTTTTCTGTATAAATATAAATGCTAATGTGAATGTTGGTAGGTTTCCTTGATTCCTGTCCACAGGAAACGAATAACCGCGCCCACCTTCGCCCATGATCACTCTTTCAGCGCCTTCGCCATTTTGGAACCGTCGCTGCGCAAGATTATGTCTTCCCGACTAGTGCTTCATTGATACCTGAGAAAGGGAGCTTTTGACGGTTCTGTTAGTGATCGTGCGTAATACGTTTGGAAGTAGATGTTTTCATAGACAGATGGACACGTAAGCAACACATGAATTAATAAAACCCATAAAATATTATTTTAAAAATACGGGTTTCGTCTTTAATCGTAACATTTTAGAAAGCAATATGTACATTCAGTCTTTCACTTCGTTTTCATGTAATCACCGTCTTCGTCTAAAACGCACACAAAACTTTCGGCAGCAGAGCAGGCGCGTAGCCTATACCAACACTTTCTGCAGCGAATCACGCATTGATTGTAGCCCGAAACAAACAGAGCGCTTCAGTTACTGTAAGCTTATTGTTACAAGAATGTTTGTGGGGCGAAACCGAGTTCTTAAGGGATGGAGGTCTTAATAAAAAACAAAATAACTAAATTCAGTAAGTAAATTTATTTTGTGCAACAAACAGTTAAACATATGATATTTATCAGTCTGAGCGTCCTATTAACTCTTATTATTCTTATTGAGCTCAATATTTAATTACTATCTGCCTTTTACTTAAAGTCTTTATCACAGTCTTTACTCTGTCTAATGTCCCTTAAACTGCTCAAATTGTTTCCACGCGTTTAGTTAAAATGGTCTATTTCCATTGTCCCGAATGTCTTTACACTCACTCATCAGTCCACAGTCCCGCAGATCAGCCCCACTCTTCACTGCACACAAGTTCGCTGACGCACTCTCGCAGATCGCTACAGTCGTCCCTCGCCTCTCCGGAATAGCCCAACTGTCGCTAAAGGTCGCACGAGACGCCGAACTCTCGGCTATTCATCAATCTGCCCTCAGAGGCCAGCACATGGCATTTATACTTGAGGAAGATAAATTCTAGAACGTTCTCGGCATGCCAAGTAGCTCTAGGAAAGGTAATGGTGATGCCGATGACATTCCTGCGTGACAAATGGAGAAATATGAGCTTCTCAAGGTCAGCGAGGTGCGAGCTGCGATAAGTTTATCAGCGTGTGTTGCGGCAACCCCTATGATAGGCCGCTCTCTTCGTCTAATGTTACAAACTTGACCTCTAGCTCTCGGCGCCTTCCTACGCGAAGGAAACACCAGTCAGCGACATGCAACAAAGTGTCCTCCGCCATCGTCTGTGCATTGGGAACAGCAGCATAAAGGCTGTTCACGATAAATTGAGTACTTTTGAAATCAATCTCTGAAAAAAGTCACTACCCCTGCACGCATATATTTTAACTGGCGCTCTGAGTCACATGCATCCAGTAAAGTTGGTCATGGTGGATGGTCATGGTGGATAGAAAGTAGTTCTGTATCTTAAAGTCGAAAAAATAGTGTAAGGTAACAATTTACGATAGCTTAATTTTTTTTATTTCGCTTTCTGTTTTTTTTTTTTGTGAATAGAAAAGTAAAAATTAACAGTTTTGTTGTGAAATATTGACTTCTCTAATAATCTCACTGTTTCACTTCGACGCATAAATAAAGTTATGAGGCCCATGACATTGTTAATCTTACATAAGGTGGAAGAATACACAACGTACATGCAAGTAGATTTTAAGCAGGGATTTCAAAAGTACTCATTTTACCGTGAACATCTTATGCCATTGGCGCATGGAAAGTAGTATTGCCTACGTGCTAGGCACTGTATCGCTGTAGCTAAAGCTTTGTGTCCATTAATTAGGTCATACCGTTCTATAACTAGCATCAAACGTTCATAATTTCGAAGATGAAAGAATAAGAAGGTGGCCACCCATGTTATATTCAGCACGGTGAAAAGTATTAATTCAAGTTTGCACTTAGGTTGAAGATCCCGATAACATAAAACAACGCTCGGAGAATTATAATTTCATTTCAATTCGTGTCAGATATTTTGAAAGAGTACAGCTAAAAAAATCGGTTTTCAGGGCTTGTATCTTCTTAAAATTCAGTCTATTTAGAAAGTGACATGTATTTCCCACTTGATTTCTGTATAAAAAATCAACTCCATAAGTTTGTCGGTTGAATTCCGCCCCCATCCTGTGTATACACTATCTACCAAAAAATAATTGGGCACCTGTCCACAATATTTGCTCTGTGGTTGTCACCCCGTTAGAATCTTGTAGCGCCACCTCTTGCGGCTATAACAGCAGCCACCCTGTCTGGCATGCTATCTACGAGTGTTTGCAGGATATCCACGGGGATTCGTCGCCATTCCTCTTGCAACCATTCCATGAGTTGAGCAATGGATTTTGGCCGCACCTGACGAGCTCTCACCCGGCGATCCAATTTGTCCCAAAGATTTTCTGTAGGGTTGAGGTCGGGGCTCTGGGCGGGCTAGTCCAATCAGCGAACATTGTTGTCGACGTACCACTGCATAGTAGCCCTTGAAGCATGGCACCTGGCATTGTCATCCTGGAAGTAACACGGCCCCATTCCGTAAAAACGCCACAATGTTGGGAGCATTTCAGTATCCAGAATGTTACAATAGGCCTCTGTGTTCATGCTACCACGGACAAACACCAGCGGTCCTACGCCGAAGGCCGTGAAACACAAGTCAACTGACGAACTGAATTACCTATCTTCACGGGTGCCCAGTTACTTTTTGGTAGATAGTGTACATCACATATAGCCACACGCAGGTTTTAATTCCTACATTTTAATATAACATCGACACTTATCGGACCTTCGGAAATATTTTCTCTAAGCAGCATTGCCTGCCAGTTTAGATAGGAGTTGACAGCAGAATATCTAAATTGGCGGAACCGTAGTAGTGCGCGGGCTGACTGCCTGGATGACCTTCCTCACAGCCTAGCCCACTCTTCGCGCCCCTTCACGTCTCTGGATCGACGTAACGCACTGTGATTGGCTCCAGTTGGGCACTGGAGGCTGAGTCTGCTCGTTGTTTGTTAGAATTATCCAGGAATGTCTTAAGGTTTTCTGGACCCACATTCTCTGGTGTTGTTTGTACATTGTTATGACAGTTTAGACATTCCACCGCGGTTCGCCGTTATGGTTTCTTAGTTTACCAAACTCGCCTATGGCTTCCTTCACAGGTATTTGTAAATTTACCATATCAGCGTATACGTACAGTGACAAAGCGTGAATGGTAAAATATTTTCCCATACATGCATGGTAACATTCCTACAGTTGCTCAGGAAGGAGTCAAATGCATAGGGAAGGTCCCAACTTTGTATAGTATTGTAGCGATGCTAAACATTCCCATTGTTCAGCCTGATACATAGTACTATTACCATAGACTGTGTAAGTTAAAAACTTCCATTACAGTTTAGGAAGTTTATCAGAAATTATTTT
This sequence comes from Dryococelus australis, assembly GCA_029891345.1. NCBI lineage: Eukaryota > Metazoa > Arthropoda > Insecta > Phasmatodea > Phasmatidae > Dryococelus > Dryococelus australis. The sequence goes on from CM056999.1 coordinate 131,110,856, forward strand.
ACAGTGTTCTTTCTTGTCACGCCGAAACATTTGTGTTGTATAACTGCGAATAATTTAGTACAAGCAGACTTGGCAGGATTAGATAAAACACCCCATCTTTTTCCTTCAATTTTCTTACATTCCTACGAAATTATGAAGTTGGTGGCAGTACACCATTCCAACAACAGACATTTGGTTTGACTTTAGTTTTCGTGTAATAACGTTTATTTTTAACCATGCAGGTATATATTAACAAAAGTTGCTTTGAGAACTTTAACCGAGCTGGAAACATGTGCGACGAGACAACTTGTAAATGTTTTCATATAATCGGTATTCATTAAACGATTCTTTTTTAATCAAAACTTTGCAAAAATCAGCCTACGTTTGACGTCTTTCGTTGTTTCAAAATATGTCATCTATTACAAGCGTTTTACATTTCTCTTAACACAAAGGTATCTTTTTTTTTGGTTAAATCGAACTTTGACTTATTTTTTATTTATAAATTGTAGTATTTAATTTATACTTAATACCTATTTAAAACAGAAAAAAAAATGTGTATCTTCTCACGTGAAATATTGTCAAACTAGTTGCGCACAATGTCTAGACTTGGTTAAGCTTTGTCTGCTTAAGTTGGAAGTTACCGCGAATGGGCGGACTATTGATTATATCATATTTGAACACGAAGAAATTCGCCCGGGCGCAATGATGTTTCAAACACATAATCGCTCAGACGACGTAAACGGGCTTGCAAGCTTCGCAGCGGAATGGGCCGAACTCAATTTGCAGCGGACGTGGTAGAGCCCACGAACGTACAACCCCTTGCAGCGCCGCCCCGCGGTTAATTGTAATTAGAACTTCAAACAGGCGCGCCCCCGAGACGTAATATGCACTCGTGACTTGCCGCGCGAAGTGGCGCTTTCACTGCCACCGCGCATGCGCGGGGGAGAGTTGCCCGTCAGCCACCCCTCCCGCCCACAATGTGTGTTATAATCGATGGTGCTCAAGGGGTCGCGCTTAGTCGTGTGCCCACCGTCGTGGCGTACACGTCCAGAGCGCGACTTCTCTCTCTCTCTGACCTGACCGCTTCCGATTACGCGATAAACTTATCCAAAAGAAAACTTAATCTCCAGCTGGACTCGCCAGAGGCAATGTAGATACGTGCGATAATCAGCCGCTCACGGAGGGTGCTGGAAGTGGATTCCAGTCTCAAGAAATATTTTTTTTAACCAACTTCTTCACGTGAGAGAATTTCGCGAAATACGCATTTTTACCGGCGCCTCTGTGAAATGACTGCTCATAACTCGAAGAGAGGATGAGGTAGGTGGAGTTATATTTACACCATTTCGCTTTGTGTATATAATAAAAGGAAGTAGAGAGAGCAGTAGTGAATTTGATCTTGATGCTAGTGATCAAGACTACTCATCCTTACCTCGAATTAACGAAGTGTGTCTGAATTCTAGGTAAGTGACATCTACAATCTTAGAATCAAAGAGAATGCATTGTGCCCGATAAAAGTTTATAGTAGAGCAAGTTACAAGTAACATCACTGATCTAAGCCTTTGCTCAAAAATAAATGTTAAGTAATCGCAAGCGCCAAGGATGCTACTTATATTATTGTGAAGTCCACATAGGCGTGTTATTTTAGTGTAATTATAATATTTATTATTATTACAACCATTACGGAAGTATAACTGAGCATCCCAACCATATATGTCTTTATACATATTAGTAGGGAAGCTTTATGTCAGTTGCGTTAGCATATTCCGTTGTGTGGAATGATTTATTAATACTGGTTACTTTACTTGACCGTTTTGACTCGACTGTTGCTCCGTAGTATTGCCGTACTGTTGCTTGAAAACGAGAACAGTCCCTGTATCGACAAGAAGTTGCATGCTTCTATTTTACTTCCCAAGCTTGTGCGTGGAGGCTGAAGACCTCGTACTCACTGTAGTGAGCTCCGAACCACCTGATGAATGGTACGGGGGAGCAAAAAAAAAAGTTTAATTCATGCCCGGGAGTGGTATCGAATCGTCGCCAGCTGGGTTTTTGTCGCGTGAACGTGACACCTTGAAGCCTTTTCCATTGGCGCGTGTCCGCACGAACAAGGTGACGTCACGTGCTCGTCGGTGCCCCGAGACGACGTCCGCCTTCTCACGATCAAGCCTTCTTCCACTGCAAGTCAGACTACGCACAACCCTCTCGCTCGCGATTGCCCGCTCATGCTCGTGGTGGAGGGGAACGAGCTTTTCCACTGTGCGTGTCTCCCAGCCGAGCAGAAACTACAGTGCAGGCGTGTATCCTAGTCAGTATGTGCCGGCGTAACAGAAACTAGTGTGGTAATAACACTCTAAAGGGCATTTAACATTACCAAGTTGTTTATTCAATTCAATCAGTTGAATTCAAATTATTGAATACTCATGCAATTCAATTTATTGAATTGAATAGAACACTATACTTCAGAGTTTTGAAAAGCTTTTCACACATGCAGTTGTATTTAATAGACTTTAAAATTAAAACCTACACTCTTTTTTTTTTTTTTCTAAAATATTTCATTTAAAAAATACCTTTATGTTTAGAATATTTTCTCAACCCACTACAAACCATTCAATACACGAAAATTACTTGTCAAAATCGATACAAACGTTTTATTTTCCAACAACATATATTTACTCTTTATGAAATAAATATATACAAGTACTTTTGTCGCTTAAATGCTCAAAATACTATATTATGGCCGAACATTTTATATTTAGGTATACTGTTTAAATGATTCGGCGTGCTAGTTGAAAATTTTGATTCAAGAAAACATAGAACATGTTATTAAAGGAAAACAATGGAGGAATTCGAGTTATTCAATGTCTTGGAAGACAAAATGGCCGTGATTATGACGTCTAAGTAACGTCATACAGGATTCAATAAATATAATTAAATAATTTTGAAGTGAGCTTTGATCATGTGAATGGGCCAGAATAATGTTTAAGTTAACTATCAGGCAGTTTATGAAGTTATTGTTGTAGATGAGTGACTTGGTGTTAGTTACTTGTAGTATACAATATTCCTGGTTATCCTCGCCGAATTCGTTTGTTTGGGAAACAACAGCAATAGGGGGAAAAAATAATTGTTTTGGCATATTTGATAGAAAATGTTGGGAGCCAGAAAGCGGCGTGAGAAGTCTACAGCAATTGCGTGCAGACGTAGCGTGCCCTTGTCCGTGTTACCACGGGGGGGGGGGGGGGGAGGCCCGGCTCGTCTTGGAAACGTCCGACACTGCACGGGCGCTGTTTCCACTGTGTGTCTCTTCGCACTCCGAACAAGGGTGTTCCCGTCAGCATCTTTCATGTTCACGCACAGCTACCTGGAGGATCGCGTCTAGACGGGTCCCTAGGGCCACCTGTTTTCGCGAAAATATTTCAGGACAACATGTACTCCGAAACACTAGACCTCAGACCCACTTTTGTAATTTGCTGAGTTTAACTGTCACGCGTTCCAGGTGCCAACCAGCGAATCACAGAAACTCAGAGTTGGAGTTACTTAATTCTGATTGGCCCAGTCAGGTAATGAACTATCTCCCGACAAAGACAAGTGGCCAATAACCAAATGAAACCCGTACGTATGCCATAGGGCATTGGAGTCTAGCCTTCCCGTGAATCTTTTCGCGAAAAACAGGTGGCCGTACGGATCCCCCCCTGCATACGCTAGACGCACAGCGAATGAGGCTTTCCCACAGCCCGCTGTCCTGCACGCATCCCACCCGTGACGTCAGTGGAATGGTCCCTGAACAAACTAGGCTACCTTTCATGTTTTAGTAAAAAATTTTTTATGTGTCTCTTCATTTGGCATATCTCATTTGTGATTAATAAACATTCCATTTAACGTGGCTAAAGCCTATTTGACACGATGATAGTAACTATCGCGATAGTGTGTGATAGTAAACTGTCACGATAGTAACTGTTTACACACACGATCAAAACGTACTGTAATAGTTAACCTCAAAAGGAACATGTCCGACCTGGTACATTGTGTTGCCAGGGTCGTAGCAGAAATGATAGCACTGAAGTGTGAAAAAACTTGACTAAAAAAAAGTAGATAAGACATTGGATGGCAAGGAGAGAAAATTTGGGTACTTCAAACACACTCATTAAGGAAATAGCATCAGAAGATCCCAAAAGTTATGCAAATTTTCTTCGAATTGATGAAAGAATGTTTGAAATATTGCAAATAAGGCAAGCAATATCCTTAAACGATACTGACATTTTCGTTAATGTCATATTATAAACCACGATGTTATGTTTATTGATGTATTGTTTTATTTTTCGGGATGCTTCTTATCCCACAAAAAAGGGTACTGTTGATATTTATCGAGAAACTGTAAATTGCGCAAAATATATAAATAGAAACAAAATAATTCTGAAATGTTATTGTCAAATTAAACACACGTACCTATTTGTGACTCGCACTATCACGTCCGGCACGATTCCCACATGCGAAAACTCAGGTTGACCCTACCGAGAATCGAGCCCGGTTCGCCTTGGTGGGAGGCTAGCAGTCTAACCACTACATCGCCGCGGCCCCCTATGTTGTGTAAGTCTTAGAGTTTATCTCGCATAATCATTATTGGTAATCTACCATGCGCCTTAGGGGGCCCGCCTACCTTGAGTCCGAGAAGCGCTGGAGCAATAAGGGCGATGCAGCCACGTGCCTCAAGTGCGCCATCACCACTAAGCGCAAGGCTTTGAACTGTTGTTGAGACGCCCTTCTACCCCGCAGGAGTGTCAGGTATGTCAACCTCTACCTCACTCCACGATACACTAATATTACCTAATCTACCTCTACGGGACAGAAAGCGATCTCGACTTGAAAAATCCAAATGCCGTGGCCAAAGCTCTTTCCCTTATATATATCTACAACCGAATTACTATTACTCATGTTACAGCGATACAAGTCATTCGTAAATTGGGGGGTAATTTGCAAGTAATGTCTGTCTACTCTTAAGTTCACAAGGTCTTTTGGTTCATTATTTATTTTGAACTAAAACGACTGTTTACAGGCACTGGCTTTACTCATACAAACACACGATAAAATATACTAAAAAGTTTTGCATTCAAATTTTCATATTGCATGGGCAGATCCCTTAAGAGGGCGTGGGACATGTGGCCGCGAGCCACGAAATCGACATTCGTGGCGCAAGAGATACTGTGAAAACCGTTACATATTTGGAAATCAGGGTAATAATAAAATACTGTGTAAGGTTGGATTTTAGATTGCCACTACCCGAAATTTCGAAATGTGTTTTATTTTATTTTTACATAGCCGTCAATATGACGAACTTCAATAGACGAATACTAATAAATTTGCATTGCAAATAGAAACCTGAAAAGTGTCAATCCACAACACATTTGTGTACATGACGTTGAAAATTGAAGGATGCATGTAGAGCAACACAAGCTGTAAAATCTATTGTGCCTCAAGCCTTGAAAATGGCAGTTCACACAGGATTTGGCACTGATTAAATACGTCGTAGTTCACGTGTCCACCCATAGGTGACGGGCTGTACGCGCGCAGTGATTCATTACAGTAACTCATAACAGGTGTCGCGCGTGTTGGAGGCCGTCATTGTTTACTTTATAATATCGCAAAACCACTCTTTTGAAAAATCTTTCCACATTTATTCAGGTATGACAATGCAGTTTTGGCGGAAACCTATTAAATATATCTACCTTCTTGTTAAAAAAAAGTGTTAAATGCCTTAAAATGTTATGCGTTAAATTGGCAAAAGAGTTACACGAATACGTGGTAGTTTAAAAATTTCACAGAAGGAGCAGGCATTTTCTTCGAAGTAGCATATAATGTACTGTTTAATCGGACACAGATGCAGAGTGTTTACAGTCATGAGTGTATCTAAAAGCACAATGCTCAAAATATGTATTTTAAGGCCATCTAGTATTTCTTTTTATACTATCGATCGCTATCAAAGACCCAGAGATAGCCTACTAGTTAACAGCAACATCCACCTCGTTAAAAATATGCGAAAAATTCGGATATGACTTCGCCTGGATTTGAACCTGTGCGAGCACTATTAGCTGCTACACCCAAGGCACTTCCTAGATGAATAAAACTCGAATTTCTAGTAGGGTATAAATAGATTACTTTACATAAAAATCAGTACATTAACAGGCAGAGCAGTTCTACTGTTGGTTGGTTCAGTTGTATAAATGTGAGCTGCGAGCTGCTCATTGCAAAGCCGTTCACTGACTCATATCACAAGCAAGCCACCTGCCTACAGATATTCTTATCTGCATATCATCTTTCTCCATTCTTATCCCTCTTCTGCTTTCACAACAAATCTTGTACGCATTGTGTTGCTAGTTCAAGGTAGCTCCGCTTAGATCACGCTGCGTACGCTGTAGTCCTATGTGGTGCTATCCTGCGAGTAACTATAAAACCACACCAACAGCCCGTGCACTGTAATTTTTTTTTCTCCCACGCACTCTTAATCACGTTCAGCGTCTTTTGCCCTATGCAGTAACTTTCAATAACTGGTGTTCATAAAATTTAATATTAAAACCACAAACGAGAATCGTTTCCGCGGCACTTGACGTGCTTCGAAATTCTTAAAAATAAAAAAAAAAGGGACGATGGACTCCGTAAGTACACGCTGACAATGGCGCTTATGCATAACTCATACCTTAAATTGGCATTAGTACAGAATACCTTACCGCCGACCACCTGGCCACGTCGGGAAACGTCCTTGCCGCCAGTGTCAGCTCACTGCAGACTCCGGCCCGCATTGACGCCGTCAAAAGGAGAGCAGCTGACGCGTCGTTCACCTCGGAGCCTCCACGCAAGCATGCGCGGGTTTCTTGCACTCGCTGGCAAGTGGAATCGCACTGACACACTCGAAAATATTCGGCGTGTTTAGTCGCTATGCAAAAGCATGGGTATGCTTCCAGCACTCTAACCACATTAAACACTGTTAGCAATAAAGCTTGTGTAAGACAAGTTGCAGAGAAATACATAGAGCTACTTTTCTAAGCCCCAAGGAAATATTGCAAAAAATACGAGCCATTAATGTGCGTCACTGTTACTACACGTTCACTTTAAAATGCTCGTCCTCAAGCCACATAAAACGGGCAGTTTAACAGCGTGGCAAAATTCAATTTCACGAGCCATCAGTCACAAGTCGCGGCCCCACAGTTATTTCCGCGATTTTCAGTACGCTCATATTAAAGGGAATGTTCATCGTACATGCAGCTTTTTCACACATAGTACGTCCGCATCAAGTTTATGTCTCTGCGATACTTGGCCCATATCTCACTAGCAGGAGCTACGCGCTACAAGCAAACATATCAATATGGTTTTACGTTCACGTCGGACATGTTTTTATAATATTCTTTGAACAGTTAATTTGTTTGCTCACGGAAACGTTACGACGACGTTCACTTACTCGGGTAACACGCTGCACATCGCGACCGGGGGAAAATTATATAGCAGTCCCATACTGCTAAAAGTCCGCCCGACTTCCCGTTACTGTCTCGCTCCACGGTAGAGCGTTTACTTCATTGGCCGTCTAAACACTGCGGCCGACACTCGCACACTGGCTAGGGCGCACTGTCATAGTCAGGTGACATCGCGGTAACCCATCACCCCGTCGCGACTCTTTACAAATCGATTTGCACAAATAATATCGATTACAAATATCATTCACAATAACCCTATAAAATACGTGCAAAAATTCATAATGGATTAATAACTACCGATGAGAATAATTTTACAGTTTAAACCACGTGCCAATAAAAGACATAATATATTAATAAATGGCAATGAGAATAAAGGTACCGGCCGGTATATAACCAAATATAAATACACACAGAAACGGTAAATACGCAGCGCTACCAACTGTGGTGCAAAATGTCTAAAACCATTACATTTTACTAGGTGACGATCCATGAATCGTCACATTGTGCAGTGTTGTGCTGCGTGTACCTATGGGACTGTAAGCTATGACCGTATCATTTTATTTACTGGTGGAAAGTCTGTAACAATGCCCAATGCAGAGTCCTTGATTAGTTTTGTAAAGACTGTTCACAATAAAGTGAGCACTTTTAAAATCAACCTTAGAAAAAAGTCACTGCTCCTACCTGTACATATTTTAACGGGTGCACTGAATGGCATGCTCCCAGTAAAGTTGGTAACGACGGAGAAGATAGTAGTTCCATATATTAACGTCAAATAAAAAGTGTTAGGTAACCATTTATGATAACGTAATTATTTCTATCGCTTTCCATTTTTTAATTTGTCGAAGTGTAAAAATTAGCAATTTTTTTAAATATTTACTTTTCTAATAATTTTATATTTTCACTTGACCAACGCATGAAGAAAGCGATGAGGCCCATTGCAATGACAATTTTACATAAGGCGGAAGAACACACAACGTGCATACAAGTAGAATTATAGGCAGGGCTTTCATAAGTGCTCATTTTACCGTAAACATCCTATAGCTATGTTTATCCGTGTTTCTGGCGTTTTGAAAACACTCAACAGGCCTCGCCTGAAGTGCGTGTTCTTTCGTAGGACAGTACATCGGGCGGAAGTTTAGTTTCGTGGGGAAGCTTGTATTTCAAACACTGCAACAAAGTTCAAGCACCGGGCAAGCGGACCTTTTAAATAGCTCTTACTGGGATACGGCGTTATCTGCGGCAACATTTCTCGATTTCGGCGTTCCGTGCCCCGCGATGATATCCCGCGCGCACGGTTTTTAAATCACGCCCTCTCCATGACTCGGAAATTCCGCCTGTAGTCCATTCACGGTTACTTCGCACTGTTCTGAAGCCCTGCTGAAGTTCTACTTCGAGCATATTCCTCCGCCTTGTTCAAAATCAAGCTTAACTAAGTCTCGAAAATTACACCAGAGGACAACGCACCGAATTCGTGCTCACTGAGTTGTAATGATATTTCGCATGAGAACTATTTCTCACTAATCGCTACCAAGACAGATATTTTCTCACTGTTTTCTTCATATTAAATTTTTAATGAATTATTATAATTTATCGATGAAATACCGGCAAAACTTCAATTTAACGAAAAATAAGATACTTTCGTGTTAACAGACATATAAAACGCTCATGATGCATGGCGTATTTAGGAAATTATTAAACACGTCATACATGGGGTGATTTTTCAATGTTTGATTCAAAAAGTATGAAGTAACCGCGAACAGACTGCAGTTGTCATATGGTTCTCATTGTAAGTAGTTGTGGTTATTCTAAATTTAAATAAAAGTTATGGAACATTTCAATGTATTTTTTTTACATAACAGAAATGAAAGTCGATATTTTGTTGTCCATTTATACATTGGTTGTTAAAAAATAAACGTGATCATCTAAAAGTGCCAAATTCAATAGCCTTCTGTTTCCTATATTTATTCTTCCTTAAAACAGTGTTTTAATTTATAGTTACAATCTTCTGTGAACAGATTCCTGTTATAAAAATTCCGAGAAAACAGAACACACCCGAAACTTATTTAGACTATTTGCAGTCGCCTTCGCAATGTCTCCTTATGGCCGCATGTAATCTCGAGGCGTTAAAAAACCGTCCAGTCACTGTATCAACTATCGTGGATACTTTGCAGAAGAATGATATTTATAATCGGTACAGTACACAATAAGACATCAGTGCCCAGTCTTCTTGTAGCCAACAGGATTTGTCTAATTTTCTATGCTTCTTTGATGCGAATGGTTAAGAGTGAAATGGAGCTGCGCATCCCAGGCCAACAAGTGAGGGAGCATTACTGTCCGCGAGTCACCTCTGAAACCGCGGGGTATGAGGAGAGGGGAAGGCAATACAGTGCGTCACAGCGGTGATCACGCATGTACTATCGAATAAAAACACCTCTGTGCATTCTGAGGGCCGGATAATCGTACGTAATATAATTACAAATTGTGATGAAAGTCGAAACAAAAACGTTATGCTTTCACAGTAAACCAGGCGACAGCAAGAGCTGCAGACTGCTCTGGAGTGTCGCATTGGGTTAATTAAAAAGATACTGAAGGAACAGAAAGAACTAGGTAGCATTGGGGAGGGGGTAGCTTGCACACGCCGGGTAAACGACGGAAAACTAGGCCGGAACATACTGTCGTGAATATTGATGACTTATCTAAGTGTAATTTGGCGTACGATTCAGGCTGTTCATATTCAGGAAAAACGTGTCCCTACCATTGCAAAATTACTGCCCGTGGTAAGGGAGAAAACAGACTCTCCGTGGTCGCATACTTCGTTGCGTAAGGTGGTAAAACAACTAGGTTTTCGATGGAAAAAATCGCAAAGCCACAGGAAGATACTAATTGAGAGACCCCACATCGTATCTTGGCGCCACAACTATCTAGTTGCAATGAAACAGCACAGACAAGGTGGGAAACAAATTATCTACATAGACGAGACATGGATAGACGGTAATTTAACGTTTGGTAAATGTTGGCAACATGAAGTAGTGTTTGGCATACAAGCTAATGTGAATTCGGGTAACCGATTAATTGTAGTTCACGCTGGGGGTATTAACGGATATATCGAAAATGCTCTCCTTGTCTATAAAGCCTGCTCTACCAGTGGCAACTATCACGGCTAAATTAACAGTGTCGATTACATAAAATGGGTTACCGAGAAGCTTGCTCCTAACCTCCCGCAGTCATCTGTAGGACAGTGTAACAAAGACCGACTGGGAAGGATACTGTGGTGACGTACAGAAGCTTGAGACTGAACACTGGGGAAAGGACGATGTGGTATCAGATATAATTGACAGTATCGTTGTATGTCTTGACGACAGTAGTGATTCCTGCAGTGCATCAGGCGCGTGCAGTTCAAGCAGTGAACAAGAAAATCCGGGTTCACCATTAGCGAGCCCGCTGCCTTGAGGTGAGTGAATGTTTTCTTTGTACGATAGTACAGTCGCATAGCGTGGCCAGTTTATCGTTCCAAGGTCGCATCCCTGCCAGGGTTTCAGAGCTGGCGCGCGGACAGTACGGGCGACACTAACACGCACGCCTAGCGCCTCATCGCTCCTACGCGCAAGGCGTGCAGTGTTTCCGTCCTAACGCTGCACTGTGTAAATTAGATCTGTATTGGTGGGATTTTATCACATGTCATGAAACCCCATAGATTAAACTACGCTCGTATATTTGTACTTTTCTCTTGCCGCTCAAGAAAACTGCATACACGAGCTTTAAAAATGCGACATTCGACCATTTTCACGATTTTTTTTTCTCCGAGAATACTCTTAATATGGCAAAAGTAAAACATACAGGGGCATAGATAATTGCTTTTTATCTTTTCTGAGAAAAATTCGAATTCGCAGAACATTTATTTACCGAGATACGCGCATTCGCGCAAACAACTATTTCACAAAAAATGTTTCAGTACATACTCCTCTTAATATTACTTTTTTTTATTTCAACCAATTTATATCCTTCCACCACTTATCAATGTAAACCCTGCCATGTGAGTAATAAAAACAGCGTATACGTTCTCTATACCCAAAACCAAAAGTCATAGGCCACAATGAAAGTATGTATTGGTTATTATGTCTGATAAAACAGCTTCAGAAAGTGCTCACTTTAGCGTGAACGGCCTAACTGAATGTAAACAAGTGCTGAACAAAAGTACAGCGCATTCCAAGAAACTGCGTGATTACAACACTGGAACTCGGAAATTGTGTGATCGAACGGGTTGCTATTGTTTGCTAGGCATTCTCCTTTATCGGGGTACATTAGGTGTATTAAAATTTTTCCCACTAAATTTTTTTTCGTCAGACAATATCGGCGCAGTACTGCAGTATATGTACTGGGGCAGGCTCGTCCTAAGTGATTTCCAATTAAAAGACTGTTCACGATAAAGTGATCACTTTAGAAATGAACCTTAGAAAAAAGTCACTGTCCCTACGTGCATATATTTTAACTGGCGCACTGAGGGACATTAGCCCAGTACCGTTGGTAACGATTTATGAGTTCCAGTTCTTGACGTCGAATAAAATGTCTTAGGTAGCCATGTGTGATAACCTAGAATTATTTCTTTCGCTTTTTTTTATACACTGTTTGGTAATAATACCACATATCAAGCCGCAGATACAGGAATGTTTAGCAGCGCTACTATGCAAAGTTAGGAACTTCCCTATGCATTTGAATGCTTCCTCAGCAAATGTGGGAACGCTACAATGAATGTCTAAAGGCTGTGCACGATAAAGTGGCCACGTTTGAAATCAACCTTAGAATAATGTCACTGCCCTTGACTGCATATATTTTAAGGTACGCACTGGTTGACGTGCACACAATAAACTTGGTAACGATGGAGAGAAAATAGTTCCATATCTTAACGTCGAATAAAAAGTGTTAGGTAGCTACTGTGATAGCTTAAATCGTTTCTTTCGCTTCCTATTTTTTTTATCGCATCGAAGTGTAAAAATTGCAGATTTGTAAAATATTTGCTTTTTATAAAAATTCCGCAGTTCCACTTGACCGACGCATGGATAAAGTGATGGGGCCCATGGCAATATTAATTTTACATAAGACGGAATAATACACAACGCGTATAAAAGTAGGTCCTAGGCGGGGCTTTCAAAAGTGCTCTGTGCACCGTGAACAGCCTATAGTTATAATACTGTACAGTGCAAAACGAAATATTTCTTATTTGTAGCACCTGAAATCATAAATTGAGCTGAGTCTGGAAAATTTTAAAAATCTCCACTTTGCTTGCGCCTGGACTCCAATGAGGTTATTATAGGCTGTTCACGGTAAAGTGAGCACTTTTGGAATCCCTCTCGTTTGGAATAATATTCAATAAATATATTTTACTTTAACTTAAGAAGTAAACTTCCGAGTGCGGTGGAATATATACACTGTGTTTATTACGTTCATTGCAATATACATTTTAAAGTGTGGTTGAAGGATAAAAAAAGCTGAAAGGAAAGAGTAACCAGGGCCTCGAAAGTGCTCACTTTACTGCGAACGGCCTATAGACTGCCATTCTTACTTTACAACCGGTCTGAATGTATGCCAGTTTTTCTTCAGATCGTGTATGGGTTTGTGGATTTCGTATGCACGCCTATGCATGGCCTGTATGGTTAATTTATGTGATAGGCTGCACATTTACAGTTTGCAAACAACAAATCATCCTGTAACTACTGCACCCTATGTCGTCATCGGGATCAATCCTTCCTCGTTTGTAACCCAGAGATTAAGCAGGCTGTTGGGCCGTAGCGTGGACACATTTTATCGGCCGTTTCCGTTACGTTACCATGTAGCATGCCGTCATGGCGAGTTTTTTTTCCAGGACTTTTTTTCTTATTGCATGCCATGCAATTACTTTCAATCGCATTGATGTTTTTATTTAACCGTTTGCAGAACAGCCTGAAGCTTTGAACAATGTGTACGTCAGCAAATTGGCGACCCGAAGACAGTTATGTGTAAATGTTTGCGTAAACGTTATAGAGGAAAAGTAAAATGCACAGCTGGTGTGAAGTCACGATGCATCCGTCAAGCGATATTGAATGTTACAAAACCAGTCCCCGGAATAACAGAATTTCCAAGCGAATAGTAGAAATACCATGTGGGTTGGATCTCACCAAAATTAAGGTTTCCCGCTCTCTTACACGCTTCTGTGTATAACGCACATATTTTGAAATTTCTTTCAAAGCAATCTTTAATGTAACTGTAAATACTAGTTTCTCGTATGACGTAGCGGTAAATTCGAGCTGTCCAACGAGCATCCAGTGGGCTACATGTGGGATCCGAGCAGTATCTGTGCGGCCCACATGTCAAAACACAAGAGAAATGAATTTGGTAGCTGCGAAACGCGAACCTTATCTCACATAACCAGACCTGCGACCTGCGACTGTACTAGACAAAGGCTTCAGAGGTCGACCACACTTCTAATACAGAGCACTCTTTCATTACTTTTTAGGAGTGTATTATTTTATTTGGCAGGTCGAAGAGAAATATATTAATCCAAAAAATTAATAAATTTCTTCAGTTTCACAATTTTAAAAATTGCAATACTGGTAATGACAATTTACATTTTATCATTAACAGCCAAACAAAGCCTAGTAAAGGCTGTTCACGATTAAGAGAGCATTTATGAAATCAACCTTAGAAAAAAGTCACTGCCCTAAGATGCATAGGCATATTTTAATTGGCGCACTGAGCGACATGCGCCCAGTAAAGTTGGTAACGGTGGATGAAAAGTTGTTCCGTATGTTAACATCGAATAAAAAAGTGTTAGGTAACCATTTATGATAACTTAAATTATTTATTTCGCTTTTTTTAAATAAATCTAATAGTAAAAATTAGGAAATTTGTAAAATATTGATTTTTCAAATAATTTCACGGTTTCACTTGACCGACGCATGGATAAGGTTATGGTGCCCATGACAATGTTAATCTTACATAAGGCGGAAGAATACACAACGTACGTTGAAGTAGATTTTAAACAGGTTTTTCAAAAGTTCTCATTTGACCGCGAATAGCCTGTACACATGCGCATATTTCTTGTACACGAAGGCAAACACTGTCGTGTACAACCTGTGTTGCATCGTGTGAACGGCCGCCGAGTATGCCAGTTACCAGCACACAACACGAACTTGTATACTATCCCGTGCTGTGTAGTGACGGCCCAGTTTGCATTATTTTTCTTCTGCCACTTGAATGTAAACAAACTATTTATTGTTTATGTTGACAATAAAGTGATATGTTTATTTTTAGTACGATAACATATTTACTAGACACACAGTCGTAATCAGTTCTGTGTAGAAATAAAAAAAATTAAGCTTTTGCTGGAGTTGCGAGTTGTTTCGCATATGTAAGTAAAATGAGTGATATAGCCTACATTTGTACATTCACTTTCTTGCTTGCAAACTAGTATCGTGCAACTGGATTACACAATTTTTTTGTGTTCACTTTCTTGTACAAGAAAGATGTCGCTGTATACTGGGCTTAAGAAAAATTTCAGTGGTCGTATTTCTTCAATTTTTGTATAATTTCCCCGTCAAGTTGAGTTTTTTTTTGCCTGGGTGCGCGGACCTTCATCAGAAAGATTTAGGGTAGATTTAAGACTGACTTAACATAAACCTTAAGCAGTGTGCTTAAAATATAAACCAATGTTTTCAAGGGTATTGGTTAGTGACTGCAGTGTGCAAGTCGTGTGAGTTCTTGGTTTGATTTAAGAGATTGTTATATTTTACATCTTATGTACAAGTCAAGACGAAGTAGCCAATCAGCACACAGTGACATTTGTTGTTGGTGGGAAACTGTATTTACATTTTGGATTTAGATTACGTTGTATTGTGAAATCGCATTCAATTAATTATTTTAATCGCGAGACAGTATTATATTAATTTAAATAACAGTTCATTGTGATGTTTCATTTCTTGGAAGAGGTTATTGAATTCGCTTTAATCAACCTTTTCAAATTTACTGACGTAAAAGCCCAATGTTGGCATCGGCTTTCCCTTCTATAATATATCACGAGTTTTCAAAACGTTTACACAAGCAGTAACCACAAATAATTAAATATATGTAAATAATCTTCACTCTTGTCTATTTTTCCATGCTATGTCGGCTGCTTTCGTCTCCTGCTATTCTGATTGGCTAGACTTAACAGGTGCTAGATCAATCACAAACTGTAATACTTATGACTCGTCAAGTACACGGAAAATAAGTACAATTCTTAATTCTTCAGTCTTTAATTGTAACCTACCCTAAAACGTTCGCGCGCAATCGGTCTGACTGTATTTGAACAACCCTGCGGTAAATAATGTCTTTCCTCCGCAGGCGACTTTGACAAGGTCTTTTTTTTTAAACCCATTTTGATCCGACGTACACCATTTTTTTTTTAAATGACTAACAGGAAGGTTATTTTAGCTGGTTCTGTACGTACACTGCAAGGCAAACTCCCGATGTTCTACCAAATGGGTAATTTATTCCTTAACCATATTACTGTAGCCAGACACAAAACCTAAAGTTCGTTGGTTGTGATGACGAAGGAAGTGTTTTAGCGACTTAAGAGCAGGTGCATAAAATAATGTGTTACTTGCAGCACCGGAAACTTAAAGCCAAGTGTAAAAGACTAGTGTACACTGGCATATTTCTTTTACATGAAAAGGAGCATCAAAAGCGTGCAAGAAGGTGAACATGCCTAATAGTATGCAATCAAATTGAGTGATCAGTACACACGATAATAGTTCGTGAACAAGAAGGTGTGCACTTTTTAAATGTCGACTAGATATTTGATTACTGCGTTTGTGGTTGTTGGGTTAGTTTGGTCGATACCGATCGTGTCAACTACGAACAGGAATACCTAAGAGACGGTCATATTGTCGATGTGTTATTTTGATGCGATGGACTCCTACTATTAAATAAAACGTCATCATTTTTATAGATATTTAGGCCTAATAACACTTAGGACTGCTTATTTCGTCTACTTGAACGTAATACGCTCCATAATAGCTCATCTACGTTCAAATAAACATTTCCGAGATCACAAAAGTTGTTTGTTTACGTTCGACTTGTGCGCGAGAGATGACGAAAACCGAACCGTCGCTGTTTCGCACTAGCTAGTTTACGAGTATAGGCAGTTCACGGTCAACTGAGCGCTTTTGAAAGTAATGCTTAAGATCTACTTGTATGCACGCTGTGTATTATTCCGCCTTAAGTAAAATTAACATTGCCATGGGCCTCACCACTTTATTCATGCGCCTGTCAAGTGAAACTGTAAAATTATTAGACAAGTAAAAATCTTTAAAATCTGCTCATTTTTACACTTCGATGTATAAAAAATAACAGGAAGCGAAAGAAATAGTAACTCAAGTTATCACAAATGGTTGCCTAACACTTTTTATTTTACGTTCAGACATGTCACTCAGTGCGCCCGAGAAATGTATGCAGGTAGGAGCAGTGACATTTTTCTAAGGTTGATTTCGAAAGCGCTCACTTTATCGCGAATAGCCTTTGCTGTATGCTAGCTACTAGTATGCCCAGTGACCATTCACACGACACAGATTCGCTACTATTCGCGGTGCACGAGGAGGTGTTTATATATTTGTGTGCGAAAAAGATTCTCACGTGTACTAGGCTATACAGGTTGTTCCAGTAAAAGATACTCACGTGTACTAGGCTATACGGGTTGTTCCAGTAAAAGATTCTCACGTGTACTAGGCTATACAGGTTGTTCCAGTAAAAGATACTCACGTGTACTAGGCTATACAGGTTGTTCCAGTAAAAGATACTCACCTGTAATAGGCTATACAGGTTGTTCCAGTAAAAGATGCTCACGTGTACTAGGCTATAGAGGCTGTTCCAGTAAAAGATACTCACGTGTACTAGGCTTTACAGGTTGTTCCAGTAAAAGATACTCACGTGTACTAGGCTATACAGGTTGTTCCAGTTAAAGATACTCACGTGTACTAAGCTATAAAGGTTGTTCCAGTAAAAGATACTCACGTGTACTAGGCTATACAGGTTGTTCCAGTAAAAGATACTCACGTGTTCTAGGTTATACAGGTTGTTCCAGTAAAATATGCTCACGTGTACTAGGCTATAGAGGCTGTTCCAGTAAAAGATACTCACGTGTACTAGGCTTTACAGGTTGTTCCAGTAAAAGATACTCACGTGTACTAGGCTATACAGGTTGTTCCAGTAAAAGATACTCACGTGTTCTAGGTTATACAGGTTGTTCCAGTAAAAGATGCTCACGTGTACTAGGCTATAGAGGCTGTTCCAGTAAAAGATACTCACGTGTACTAGGCTATACAGGTTGTTCCAGTAAAAGATACTCACGTGTACTAGGCTATACAGGTTGTTCCAGTAAAAGATACTCACGTGTACTAGGCTTACAGGTTGTTCCAGTAAAAGATACTCACGGTACTAGGCTATAGAGTGTTCCAGTAAAGATCCAGTGTACAGGCTTATAAGGTTGTTCAGTAAAAGATACTCACGTGTACTAGGCTATACGGTTGTTCCAGTAAAAGATACTCACGTGTACTAGGCTTACAGTTGTTCCAGTAAAGTACTCACGTGTACTAGGCTATACAGGTTGTTCCAGTAAAAGATACTCACGTGTTTAGGTTATACAGGTTGTTCCAGTAAAAATGCTCACGTGTACTAGCTATAGAGGCGTTCAGTAAAAGATACTCACGTGTACTAGGCTTACAGGTTGTTCCAGTAAAAGATACTCACGTGTACTAGCTATACGGTTGTTCCAGTAAAAGATACTCACGTGTACTAGGCTATACAGGTTGTTCCAGTAAAGATACTCACTGTACTAGCTATACAGGTTGTTCCAGTAAAAGACTCACGTGTTCTAGGTTATACAGGTTGTTCCAGTAAAAGATGCTCACGTGTAAAGCTATAGAGGCTGTTCCAGTAAAAGATACTCACGTGTACTAGGCTATACAGGTTGTTCCAGTAAAAGATACTCACGTGTACTAGGCTATACAGGTTGTTCCAGTAAAAGATACTCACGTGTACTAGGTATACAGGTTGTTCCAGTAAAAGATGCTCACGTGTACTAGGCTATTGAGGCTGTTCCAGTAAAAGATACTCACGTGACTAGGCTTACAGGTTGTTCCAGTAAAAGATACTCACGTTACTAGGCTATACAGGTTGTTCCAGTTAAAGATACTCACGTGTACTAGGCTATAAAGGTTGTTCCAGTAAAAGATACTCACGTGTACTAGGCTATACAGGTTGTTCCAGTAAAAGATACTCACGTGTACTAGGCTTACAGGTTGTTTCAGTAAAAGATACTCACGTGTACTAGGCTATACGGGTTGTTCCAGTAAAAGATACTCACGTGTACTAGGTTATAGGCTGTTCCAGTAAAAGATACTCACGTGACTAGGCTATACAGGTTGTTCCATAAAAGATACTCACGTGTTAGGTTTTTACAGGTTGTTCCAGTAAAAATACTCACGTGTACTAGGTTATACAGGTTGTTCCAGTAAAAGATACTCACGTGTACTAGGCTTAAGTTGTTCCAGTAAAAGATACTCACGTGTACTAGGCTATACGGTTGTTCCAGTAAAAGATACTCACGTGTACTAGGCTATACAGGTGTTCCAGTAAAAGATCTCACTGTACTAGCTATAAGGTGTTCCAGTAAAAGATACTCACGTGTACTAGGCTATACAGGTTGTTCCAGTAAAAGATACTACGTGTACTAGCTATACAGGTTGTTCCAGTAAAAGATCTCAGTGTACTAGGCTATACAGGTTGTTCCAGTAAAAGATGCTCACGTGTACTAGGCTATACGGTTGTTCCAGTAAAATATACTCACGTGTACTAGGCTATACAGGTTGTTCCAGTAAAAGATACTCACGTGTTCTAGGTATACAGTTGTTCCAGTAAAAGATGCTCACGTGTACTAGGCTATAGAGGCTGTTCCAGTAAAAGATACTCACGTGTACTAGGCTATACAGGTTGTTCCAGTAAAAAGATACTCACGTGTACTAGGCTATACAGGTTGTTCCAGTAAAAGATCCTCACGTGTACTAGGCTATACGGGTTGTTCAGTAAAAGATACTCACGTGTACTAGGCTATACAGGTTGTTCCAGTAAAAGATACTCACGTGTATTAGGCTATAGAGGCTGTTCCAGTAAAAGATACTCACGTGTACTAGGCTATACAGGTTGTTCCAGTAAAAGATACTCACGTGTACTAGGCTATACAGTTGTTCCAGTAAAAGATGCTCACGTGTACTAGGCTATAAGCAGTTCCAGTAAAAGATACTCACGTGTACTAGGCTATACAGGTTGTTCCAGTAAAAGATACTCACGTGTACTAGGCTATACGGGTTGTTCCAGTAAAAATACTCACGTGTACTAGGCTATAGAGGCTGTTCCAGTAAAAGATACTCACGTGTACTAGGCTATACAGGTGTTCCAGTAAAAGATACTCACGTGTAATAGGCTATAGGTTGTTCCAGTAAAAGATACTCACGTGTACTAGGCTATAGAGGCTGTTCCAGTAAAAGATACTCACGTGTACTAGGCTATACAGGTTGTTCCAGTAAAAGATACTCACGTGTACTAGGCTATACGGGTTGTTCCAGTAAAAGATACTCACGTGTACTAGGTTATAGAGGCGGTTCCAGTAAAAGATACTCACGTGTACTGGGCTATACAGGTTGTTCCAGTAATAGATTCTCACGTGTACTAGGCTATACAGGTTGTTCCAGTAAAAGATACTCACGTGTACTAGGCTATACAGGTTGTTCCAGTAAAAGATACTCACGTGTACTAGGCTATACAGGTTGTTACAGTAAAAGATACTCATGTGTACTAGGTTATACAGGTTGTTCCAGTAAAAGATACTCACGTGTACTAGTCTATACAATTTGTTCCAGTAAAAGATACTCAAGTGTACTAGTCTATACAGGTTGTTCCAGTAAAAGATACTCACGTGTACTGGGCTATACAGGTTGTTCCAGTAAAATATACTCACGTGTACTAGGCTATTGAGGCTGTTCCAGTAAAAGATACTCACGTGTACTAGGCTATACAGGTTGTTCCAGTAAAAGATGCTCACGTGTACTAGGCTATACGGGTTGTTCCAGTAAAAGATACTCACGTGTACTGGGCTATACAGGTTGTTCCAGTAAAAGATTTTCACGTGTACTAGGCTATACGGGTTGTTCCAGTAAAAGATACTCACGTGTTCTAGGCTATACAGGTTGTTCCAGTAAAAGATACTCACGTGTACTAGGCTATAGAGGCTGTTCCAGTAAAAGTTGCTCACGTGTACTAGGATATAACAGGTTGTTCCAGTAAAAGATACTCACGTGTACTGGGCTATACAGGTTGTTCCAGTAAAATATACTCACGTGTACTAGGCTATAGAGGCTGTTCCAGTAAAAGATGCTCACTTGTACTAGGCTATACAGGTGGTTCCAGTAAAAGATACTCACGTGTACTGGGCTATACAGGTTGTTCCAGTAAAAGATACTCACGTGTACTAGGCTATAGAGGCTGTTCCAGTAAAAGATACTCACGTGTACTAGGCTATACAGGTTGTTCCAGTAAAAGATACTCACGTGTACTAGGCTATACAGGTTGTTCCAGTAAAAGATACTCACGTGTACTAGGCTATACGGGTTGTTCCAGTAAAAGATGCTCACGTGTACTAGGCTATAAGCCTGTTCCAGTAAAAGATACTCACGTGTACTAGGCTATACAGGTTGTTCCAGTAAAAGATACTCACGTGTACTAGGCTATACGGGTTGTTCCAGTAAAAGATACTCACGTGTACTAGGCTATAGAGGCTGTTCCAGTAAAAGATACTCACGTGTACTAGGCTATACAGGTTGTTCCAGTAAAAGATGCTCACGTGTACTATGCTATAGAGGCTGTTCCAGTAAAAGATACTCACGTGTACTAGGCTATACAGGTTGTTCCAGTAAAAGATACTCACGTGTACTAGGCTATACGGGTTGTTCCAGTAAAAGATACTCACGTGTACTAAGTTATAGAGGCTGTTCCAGTAAAAGATACTCACGTGTACTAGGCTATACAGGTTGTTCCAGTAAAAGATACTCACGTGTACTAGTCTATACAGGTTGTTCCAGTAAAAGATACTCACGTGTACTAGTCTATACAGGTTGTTCCAGTAAAAGATACTCACGTGTACTAGGCTATACAGGTTGTTCCAGTAAAAGATACTCACGTGTTCTAGGCTATACAGGTTGTTCCAGTAAAAGATACTCACGTGTACTAGGCTATAGAGGCTGTTCCAGTAAAAGTTGCTCACGTGTACTAGGCTATACAGGTTGTTCCAGTAAAAGATACTCACGTGTACTGGGCTATACAGGTTGTTCCAGTAAAATATACTCACGTGTACTAGGCTATAGAGGCTGTTCCAGTAAAAGATACTCACGTGTACTAGGCTATACAGGTTGTTCCAGTAAAAGATACTCACGTGTACTAGGCTATACGGGTTGTTCCAGTAAAAGATACTCACGTGTACTAGGTTATAGAGGCGGTTCCAGTAAAAGATACTCACGTGTACTAGGCTATACAGGTTGTTCCAGTAAAAGATACTCACGTGTACTAGGCTATACAGGTTGTTCCAGTAAAAGATACTCACGTGTACTAGGCTATACAGGTTGTTACAGTAAAAGATACTCACGTGTACTAGGTTATACAGGTTGTTCCAGTAAAAGATACTCACGTGTACTAGTCTATACAATTTGTTCCAGTAAAAGATACTCAAGTGTACTAGTCTATACAGGTTGTTCCAGTAAAAGATACTCACGTGTACTGGGCTATACAGGTTGTTCCAGTAAAATATACTCACGTGTACTAGGCTATACAGGTTGTTCCAGTAAAAGATACTCACGTGTACTAGGCTATACGGGTTGTTCCAGTAAAAGATACTCACGTGTACTAGGCTATAGAGGCTGTTCCAGTAAAAGATACTCACGTGTACTAGGCTATACGGGTTGTTCCAGTAAAAGATACTCACGTGTACTAGGCTATACGGGTTGTTCCAGTAAAAGATACTCACGTGTACTAGGCTATACGGGTTGTTCCAGTAAAAGATACTCACGTGTACTAGGCTATAGAGGCTGTTCCAGTAAAAGATACTCACGTGTACTAGGCTATACAGGTTGTTCCAGTAAAAGATACTCACTTGTACTATCCTATACAGGTTGTTCCAGTAAAAGATACTCACGTGTACTAGGCTATACAGGTTGTTCCAGTAAAAGATACTCACGTGTACTAGGCTATAGAGGCTGTTCCAGTAAAAGATACTCACGTGTACTAATCTATACAGGTTGTTCCAGTAAAAGATGCTCACGTGTACTATGCTATAGAGGCTGTTCCAGTAAAAGATACTCACGTGTACTAGGCTATACAGGTTGTTCCAGTAAAAGATACTCACGTGTACTAGGCTATACGGGTTGTTCCAGTAAAAGATACTCACGTGTACTAAGTTATAGAGGCTGTTCCAGTAAAAGATACTCACGTGTACTAGGCTATACAGGTTGTTCCAGTAAAAGATACTCACGTGTACTAGTCTATACAGGTTGTTCCAGTAAAAGATACTCACGTGTACTAGTCTATACAGGTTGTTCCAGTAAAAGATACTCACGTGTACTGGGCTATACGGGTTGTTCCAGTAAAATATACTCACGTGTGCTAGGCTATACAGGTTGTTCCAGTAAAAGCGTAAAGTTTTTAGATTTGGAACGTGTGGTAAACCTAGGTCAGCTAAAGGAGACATGAGCGTGGGCGATGCATGGAGTGTGTGTGTGTGTGTGTGGTTCGCCTTCCGTCAACGAGGTTGCTCTGTCGTCCTCCACGTTGCTACAGTGTGTGCGTGAGCCGACGACAGACCCAACACGTACGGGATATTTATCCGTGTGCGGCAGAATCTCACGCGCCGTGGTCATGCTTGCGTTGAGGTTGGTGGCCGCCACTTTGAGCAACTCTCGCGACGTACAAACTGATGACGTTGACACCTGCCCGTCAATGGTCCTATACGGTACTTACTGCTAATAGGTTACACATGCAATGTTCAATAATACACGTAGCCGATCCGGGCACCTGTATTCGTGTTAGACATCTTGACGTGAATACATATTTATAAATTTGCGATCATAGTGGGAGGCAATCCAGAAAATCTGTTCATAACAAAATCGGGGGATACAGATTGGCATTGCAGCTCCAAATCTATCGTCTACATTCAAAATTAATTTACACCACTCGATTGCCAAAGGATCAAATAATATGTTACGTTGAGTGAGGACTGCGAATTATCGCTCTCGTAAGGGTGAAGGGGCCGGGGGGGGGGGGGCAATTATGAGTTCGTTTCGCCGCGTCTCATTAATTCCGCGTATTATAACTTTTGACTATGAGAAGCTACGACGCTCGTTCAAGTTTCAATAGACAGCTCTCGTCAAGTTCAATCGATTCCGTGTTTAAAGAAATTTGTGTGGGTTGGTTCATAGTGTAAGTGTATGCGTCTAATGTAAAAAATTAAGAAAACTTTACACAATGTCGGCCTATACTCGTCAAAAGACAAGTCGAAATACAGAAATCTTATACGGTTGGAAATAACATCTGAAAAGCAATCCAGCGATACCCATAAAACCCCATAACATGATCGAGTGAAGCTGTGCCGGGAACGTAAAATAAACACCAAGGCGTCTGAGCGCATGAACGTAGATGTATTCGCGCAAAAGAAACGGCTGTGTCTCCAACACAGCCACACCCGATTTTTTAAGCCCATATCTCCTTTCACTGGTTCCTAATCTCACACGTTTCTAATCCCAACCATTCCGAAGTGCGGCCCCTGTTCCCAGTTTAATTTGTGCACGCTTTTACTGAAACAGGCTGTATATTAAAACATCCACCGTAGAAATCCTTCAAAATTGTTAACCTATATATTCCTGTAATAATATTCACCTGGCAGTGGTTTCTGAAAAATTTCCTTTATTGAAATGTAATTACTAATCCAAGAAAACCTACCAATCTAGATAATAGACAGAGTATGAATAATAATTAATTGAAGTTGAACTACCCATACAGACATCAATAATACAGATATGCACAAGAAAAAATAAACTGAAAAAAAAAACAACACTTACACTATACAACACCTACACAAACAACATTACACTGACACCAACAAAACACCGATACAGACATCAAGCACTCGACGGACACCTCACAAAACGACAACAACCGTCGGCCCCTCTGTCCCCGGAGAGGAATTTTAACTCTTAACATTTTAAAATTATAACGTAACCTTTTTTTTAAAAAAATAAAAATAATAAAAAAATAAAATAAAAAAAATAAATAAAAAATAAAATAATAATTTCATGCCTATGTTTTAAAATTAGACTTGTTTTTGAATGTTATAACGCGATAAATTTTGTGTTTCGACTACTTTTTGAATTTATTTCAAATTAGAGTAACTGAGACCAGTTATGACCTTCGGCTGGATACTGGTGCCATCTTAATATGTTCTGTTCTGTTCTGTATATTAAAGCAGTTCTGAATGGGTTAAGGTTTGTGTGAAGAATATCTGCGCCTATCGAATACACCTGGGAATGCCATATCGTACTAGGCGCTACAGATCATTTGTACTCTATCCCCGCTAAGCTTCCATGCGCATACTCCGATACAAACACGCCATTATCGCGGCTGCCGCTCCAACGTAATTAGCTGTTAGTCGATTAATCGCCCCGAGGCGTTCAGTTCTCGAAGAGCGCACGCCACAGCCACGTGTCGCAAGCTATGAAACTGTTCAACTACTATTCCGTTCGTCACGAGGTTTCGCCTAAGGCAGCATTTACAACAGCCCGTCGCGTCCGTCCGTTATCGATCCGTGAGTCGTCCGTCCGTCCGTCCGTCTCCCAGCCGAGCGACTTACAACCAGTCTTCGTACGTCCGTCGCCAGTTCATTGCTGCAAACTAATACAAACAAAACTGAATTAGGCATAATAAAAAAAAATTCTCCTTAAAAATGAATATTTTTTTTGCGGTATTGTATTTGTAAGTTCCCTAAATGCGCATGCATGTACACAATGAATGGAAATTAATTTAAGTTAAAAGTATTTTATGTAGCGTATAACGCATGATTTTATTACTCACACTATTGTAAAGAAGGATCTAATTTTTGCAAACGTAATTATCAATAAATCTTCGGGAAAACTGTAAAGTAATTTAATTTTACAGCAACACAAACAAACGTACAAAGACCAAAAAAACGGCTAAATAAAAACACTGCACACACTACACAGCCTTTTAAATAACTCGGAAGAACGGGTAACAAAACACTGCACACACTACACAGCCTTATAAATAACTCGGAAGAACGGGTAACAAAACACTGCACACACTACACAGCCTTCTAAATAACTCGGAAGAACGGGTAACAAAACACTGCACACACTACACAGCCTTCTAAATAACTCGGAAGAACGAGTAACAAAACGTGCAAGTTTAGAGAGCTGTTATTTCATCCGCCCGTCCGTCAAAAGTTAAAGCTAGCCAAGGTTTTGACGGACGGATAGAATTAATGGCCACCTCTGATTGGCTGTCGGTCACGTGATTGAGACGGACGGATGACGGACGGACGGACTCGACGGGTTGTTGTAAATCCTTCCTAACGCCGGGTGAACTCTCCCGCCTCTTTACAAATACATCTTTGTGGGCGCGTGCTGCCTTCTCAAGCCCGGCCAACCATTCTGTCCATTACTATAGGTCGTTCACGATTAATTTATCCTTTTTTTTTAAGTCAACATTTGAAAAAGTACCTGCCTATGCCTGCATGTTTTTTGTAATGGCCACGCTGACTGGCGTACACTCTGAGAAGTTGGTAACGATGAAGGGAAAGTAGTTCTGTGTCTTGACGTTGAATTAATAGTGTTAGGTAAACATCGTGATTACCGACAATTTATTTCTCTTTCTGTTTTTTATGTATATACGCCTACTTGTAACAATTATCAAATAAGTAAACTAATTTTGATACCCCGTCTCATACTCAATTCGATTATCTCGGGTTGTCAAGTTAAAATCATTAACTCTCCCCCTCCTTTCCATCACAATTTCACTGGAGAAAATCACTTTATCGGTTTAAAGATGCAATTTATACACAAATGCCATAGGCTATTCGCTAAAAAATTTGGAACGTGTTTGGAGAACGAATTATTTGTAGATTATTAACAATCACATTTTAGAGTAATGATGAAAAATAATTGTGTAGGCATACCCATAACCTTTTTTAATTGGGATACACTAAATCTGAAACAGTGAAAATTGAGCCAAATCAGTGAAAATAGTGAAAATTGAGCGACTGATAATCATTGCCTGGGAACTAATTAATTTTATGGGTTAATTTCACTAATGTATTTGTGATTTCCACTGAATGTCAAGAATTACACTGCCATAAGCCACTTGTTCCCAGTTCGTTTCCTTGATTTGCCAGTCAGCAGTAGCTTATCAAACTGACTTTCAGTGAATGTTACTTCAGTGATTGATATCGCAGATTCGAGCTTAGAGTGTACGCGTGTACGCACAAACACTGATATTACAGACAAACTTTGCTATAGGAGGTTCACGGTAAAGTGATCACTTTTGAGGCCCTAATTACTTTTTCCTTTCAGCCATATTTTATAATTTAACCACATTTTAAAATAAATATTTCCAAGTAAGTAATAAACACAGTATGTATATTCCACTGAATTCAGAAATTAACGACTAAGCCTAAAATAAAATATATTTATTGACTATTATTATTCCAAATGAGAAGGCTTCAAAAGTGCTCACTTAACCGTGAATAGTAGTACTACTGAGTTATAAATTATCTCGGGGGAATGGAGTAGAACCACTTTCGATCTGCCCTGCTCACCAAAATAACGTAATACTTCCGAGATCTCGTCCACAAATAAAAATGCCTTATAGGTAAAGCCCCCAGTATTTCACGGATTGAGTTGGCAGCAAGCTAGGCTGGACAGTGCTCTATACACTCGAGACATTATCGTTTGCTTATTGGTTGCTGTGATCAAGTGAAGCCTCTGTACAGGATTGTTAAACACTCACTCATACTACTGCAGTATGTTTACAGCTTGCATTATTCTTGAGAGGTTCTAGAACGAAGTTTTAAAATTGCTTTTTTAGAACCTACTTGACTAACACCATTTAGTTGCCGAATGCTGTTTTCGGCAATAATTAAATATATACATGTGCTGTTTGTGTTAGCTCTGTGTTTGAAATATTTACGTTAGCTCCAAATGTGACCAACAAAATAGAATAAATGTTGCACAAGCAGCGCAAAAAGCGATTAAATATGTATAATCGTTTTGATAAGTTATTAAATCAGCACCTGAAATATATGTAGGTTATATCAGTATGTATGAGATACAAAACACTCATAGTTTTAACTCAAAACCGATCTGTTCCACAAAATCATTAATTCTAGTGGTAAAATGTATATGTTGGTATTTCCACAGGTACTAACTTCAAATAACGCGATTGTAAGCCCCATCTAGTGTCTCCCCCTTGTATCAGAGGGCAACGGTCTCAGAGGGGCGTTGCTACGTGACAGCGAAGCCGAACCAGAGCTCATCGCTTGCGGTTCAAGTGTCCACTTCATGTCCCGACACAGTGTTTTCCGCACCTCCGCACCCCGCTCTACCACGCGTTCGAATTTGCCGGGCTTAGACGCGTTGCCATGGTGATCAGGTATGCAGACAACCCCCCCCCCCCCCCCACCACCCGGTGCTCCGAGCGACTAGCAAGAGGACACCTACTTACCGACTCCCTCTACCTGAAGCCGCTCTGACCTTTCTAATTTCGTGAAAGTGCATTAATCTTAATTTCCTGCACAAATAGCTAATAAATAAAAATATATTGTTGGGAAGTTTCTCAGAAACGTTTATTGAACATTCGAGTCTGTAATAGCTGTACACGATATAGTTCGCACTTTTAAAATCAACCTTTACGGAAATGTCACTGTCCCCCCCCCCCCCCCTTCTCCAGGTATTTTATCGGATACAAGACCCGGTATGCGCCCAGTAAAGTTGATAGCTACGGAGGGAAAGTAATGTCTTTAACGTTGAATGAAAAATTTTAGGTAAAAATTTCTTGATATTGAAATTATTTCATCTTTTTCCACTTTTTAGTGTTTTAAAGTGTAAAAATTAACGAATTCATGAAACATTTTCATTTATAACAATTTCGCAATTTTACGTGACCGATGCGTGAATAGAGTTAAGAGGTCCCTGGCAATGATAAATTTACATATTGTAACGGCTGCGCTGAGGCCTCAAGAGAACCATCCGATGTGCGGTGTTTGGGAGACGGAAATTGAACAGAGGAGTCGGCAGGAAGAAAAGGGCCCAGCGGGTGTGTATATAAAGAGGGTGTCACAATGTCGCCCCCCTCCCCTACCCCAAAAGTAGAGCCACTAGTATTTCGCGAACTCATTCGGAGACGAGGTAGACTCCAAACCCTTGTTCTTTTCTCATACTGTTTTGATTGGAAGACAGTTCTTTAGACACGCCCCGTTTAACCGTGAGCCAGTAATAAGCTGGGAGCAGTAGTGTGTGTGTGTGCGTTTAACAGTCCTGCACAGAGGCCTCAGTTGATCACAGCATCCAATAAGCAAAGGATGATGTCTCGAGTATATAGAGGATTGTCCAGCCTAGCTTGCTGCCGACTCAAATCTCGAAATACTCGGAGCTCTAGTAATCAGGTTGGCGCGACGTCGAGGCACGGGTCCAGGACAGCGAGGTATGGCGGAGGCCCATGCGTCCGTCAAACGGCATCAACTTATCTGATTCAGTGGTGAGTGCAAACCCAGGTACGCGTCAGACGGGGTTAGGAATTTAAATGTAATAAAGGCCCCGGTATCTTATGGGTAGAGCCCCGAGTATTTCGCAGATTGAGTTAGCAGCAAGGTAGGCTGGACAGTCTCTATATACACTTGAGAAATTATCGTCTGCTCATTGGTTGCTGTGTTCAAGTGAGAGAGGCCTCTGTACTCATGGCTCTACTTATGGGTCCTATCTACTGAAACTTTTTCTGTGAAATGGTTGTTTGCGCGTAAACGCGTGTCTCGGTAAATAGATGTTCTGGAAATACGAAGTTTTGGCAGAAAGGATAAAAAAAAAAAAAAAAAACTATTGTCCATATAGCTATATTTTTATTTTGTCATATTAAGTGTATTAATGGAAAAAAAATCGTGAAAAAGGTCATATATCTCCTTCTTATAGCTTGCCTATGACGGTTCTTTAAGCGGTAAGAGAAAAGTACGACTATATGCAGGTAGTTTGATCTGTGTACTTCCATCACCATAGCTACAGATCTAGTTTACACAGTAGACGGAAACACTGCACGCCTTGCGCGTAGGAGCGACGAGGTGCTAGGCGTGCGTGTTAATGTCGCCCGTATCGCTCCCTCGCTTCTTGACCTTGGACGTGCAGCTACGTAGTCCCCTTAAAGTCAGTATTATTAAACAGTTAGAAAGTTGGAACAAGTAGATAATTCAGGAGACATTCAGTAATGTTACTAGTCTGTTGAATCACTAGTTTGTATTCGAGCTTATAATTGAAATAATCATATTGAGTAGTAACGTATTACAAGCTTTGTTGTTAAACGTAAAGGAAGTAATCTTTTTATAGCCGTTTGTTAAGCGAAGTAAAGGTTTTGTATCATTTAACGGTTGATTAAATTATTGAGTTACGAAATCCCCCATTTTTCCTTAACGCATTACTATAACGTCAAAAGACTAACGTTAACAATATGGTGGAAGGATACGATGTAATCCGATAAGTAGATCGTAAACAGGTCTTTCAAATGTACTCATTTTACCGCGAACAGCCTATACAAGAAATTCGTAAGTGCTTTCCATACCAAAAATATTTATTCTTTTGCAACACTTGAAACAAAAAATAATGTTTAAGCTAAGGGGTTTGTCTGTTCTCTCACTGTAGGTCAGAAATTACTGAGACGAAATAAATAGACACGTTCTTCTTTACGTGAAACATATTTAAAGTGAACGATACCGAAACTTCACCATTAAAGTTATGTATATCAAGAATTTTCGCCACTTCCTTTCCCTTGAACAACGCATCCCAAAGGACAAAAATCGTTAGTGATAAAAACATATTTTTTTCAAATAT
Source organism: Dryococelus australis (assembly GCA_029891345.1). Lineage (NCBI taxonomy): Eukaryota > Metazoa > Arthropoda > Insecta > Phasmatodea > Phasmatidae > Dryococelus > Dryococelus australis. The sequence continues at coordinate 131,141,502 of CM056999.1, forward strand.
ATGTGTACATAATAAGTAAACTACACTCCCAGCGAGGAGTGAAGCCTAGCGATGATTGGTTTACAAACACGTTCCCTATTTCGTAGAGGCTGTTTACGGTAAAGTGAGCACTTTTAAAAGCCCTCTCATTTCGAATAATAGTCAATAAGTGTATTTTATTTTAGCCTTAGTAGTGAACTACTAAATGCGGTGGAATATACAGACTGTGTTTATTACTTAAAAAGCAATATTTATTTAAAACGATGGTTAAAGGATAAAACATGGCTGAAAGAAAAAAAAAGTAACTAGGGCTTCAACAGTGCTCACTTTGCCGTGAACAGCCTATAGGAAATAATATTCTGAATGTATATAAATAAATAGGCGTCGGGCAGTCTGTCCGTGCTGTAAAAACGAGGTCAACACGTGCGTGAGCGACAGAGTCATTACACCCGTGTTGAGTCACGGAAGCGAAAGAAAGCATTACAGAAAAATGAACACGCTCAATGCCGGTGAATTGAAATGTTGCGACGCCCAGCATGAGGCGTTAGGTGCCGATTAGTTCACGGAGGAACACAAGCATTTAAAAGAAATTGCCACGTTAGATATTCCTTACAACCATCACGATTACTAAAGGCTGTTCACGGTATTGTGGGTACTTTTGAAATCAACCTTGGAAAGAAGTCACTGCCCTTGCTTGCATACATTATAATGGGCGTACTGAGTGGCATACATACGCCCATGAAGTTGGTAACGATGGATGAAGAAATAGTTCCATCATACCTTAACGTCAAATTAAAAGAGTTAGGTAACAATATGTGATTACTTAAAATTATAATTTTCGCTCTGTGGTTTTTTTTTTTTTTTTAAATCTATCGAAGCGTAAAAAAGAGCAGATTTGTGTAATATTTACTTTTCAAATAATTTCACAGTTTAATTTGAGTGACGCACGAATAAATTGATGAGGCCAATGAAAATGTTGATTGTACGTAAGGCGGAAGAATACACAACGTGCATACAAGTAGTTCTTAAGCAGGTCTATCAAAAGTGCTCATTTTACCGCTAACAGCGTTGAATAGAATATTTAAGAGAGCTGACCCTTGCCACCATCATGATTACCAATAGATTTTTCAAGAAAGCCGACAATTAAACTGTCAATATTGGAATACTGAACGTCACAACAAACACGAGCACTAAGAGCTGCGATTCCAAACCATTTTAAAATGGCCGTTAATAACATTTGTATTTTAGGAAATCACTGTTCAAAGATGCTACCACTTTGCTACAGTGTAACACAAATAAAGAATTACTAAGCCTACACGATACTACGAAATTTCTGAATTAATCTTATTGTACGTAAATATCGTTCAGTTTTATCGTCATTCAGGTTTAAGTAAATGGTAATTGGAAATGCATGAAATATTTCAACCACCAAGCAAACTGGAGGAACTACTTTTCTTAAATGCCAATCGTAAGGAGGACCCGACAAAAAAAAGGCTCTGTTACAATACATTGAATGTCATTTGGCAACATAAGTAGGCGGACTGTTTAAATGCCTGCATAAATGTTGTCCCCTCCCCCTTCTCCATTTTCCCTCGTCGCCCATGGTGTTGGTATATTTGAAATATTTTGATCAATTTAGGCTGTTAATAAAGGAAATATTTCGGCATAGGCCATTCACGATAAAGTGAACACTTTTGAAGGCCCTGCTAAATATTTTCTTTCGACTAATTTCTATCTTTCCGCCACTCTTGAATATAAACGCTGCCATGTGACTAATAAACACAGTGTAAACATTTTACTTCTCTCAAAAATTAACGTCCGGGGCTGTGATAAAATATATTTATTAGTGGTCAATGCCTGCTGGGAGGGCCTTAAAAAGTGCTCACTTTACCGTGAATAGCCTGTACAAAGGAATATTTCAAGGTACCTCGGTTTCCCCTGTTTTTCAGGCAATAAAACTTAAGCCAGAGCCCACAAGTTTGAGATTTTGTCTTCCTAAAGCGCCCTTTGCGTCTAGACCTGTGGTGGGTCAAGTATTCTGGGCATACTGGCTTTTTTTCCCCCCACGGAGATTAACATTCTACTGCTGATCCATAGCTCTCATAGCATTATCTTTCCGTCGTACCTTGACCCGTCAGTCTCTATAAACTAACGAACTTGGGTTGTTAAAAATATCTTCTATGTGATATTTGCCTAAAGCTCCTGTCACACCATCAAATTTTTGCCTTCAACTATATTAGACAATAAAATTTGAGGACAAAATACGGCCATCATATTTTTCCTTCCAAACAAATTTTATCAAATAATATTGAATGTGGTTGAAAATGTGTCACACTGCCAGATTTTGTTTATTAGGAGAATCTAATTTTAAATATTATTTAAAAATTATTTTCATAGTGAGATATTGCTTTTGTGTTTCCATGCGGTCAGTTACAGGAAGAAATATAAGTAATATTGTAAATTATTTTCGTTTCTTTACTAAGTTAAAATTTTATTTATAATATATGTTTCCTGTACTATGAAAGAAATGCCTCTGTGTTAGAAATATTTTGTGTAATATTTACTTAAAAAAGCATTTAAGCACAGATAGCTACTACATAAATGAATTATCTTCATAACTTACTTCGTTTCAAGCAATTGTTCGTTATTTTAAGTTTCTTGACGTCAATTTTTGTCGTGCATGATTCTGACTGGCTGAAACCGTAAAACATCAAATTAATTTTAGAACCGGTCCTATTAAAACATGTTTGATGGAAACTGAAGCCATCCAACATTCTCAGACAAAAATGGCGGCGCTTATGACGTTTCGATGACAACATAACCTCCACATTAAGGCCCCCGCCTACCTGACGTTTGAAGTGCGTTGCAGTGCGTTTGAAATAACACATGTTTTCCCCACGAAAATATTAAACGTGCGTCCAACGTGCCGTTCTGCAAAAAGAAGACACACTTGAGACGAGGGCTGTTGAGTACTTCCAAAATGTCACGCACGTTAGAAGCGCCATTTCAGATTACTGTAAAACGGCTAAAAAAAAAATGGCTGCTTCAAAGCGCTAAAGCCTGAGATATTCGTATCACGTACATACAAAAGTACTCAAGAGCCCTGCATTGAACCTTCCTATAGACTTCCCAGCAATGAAATAATAAGGTTACCGCTGAAAGTCCCATAGGTAGACGCAGTGCGACGAGAACATAGCACGCCAGTTCAGAGCCTTGCGCTTAGTGGCCATGGCGTATATTTGATGCGCGTGGCTCTAGATAGACTGGGGCCTTATGGGGACTGTGTAGCTGCGCGTCCAAGGCCAAGAAGCGAGGGAGCGATACGGGCGACACTAACACACACGCCTAGTGCCTCATCGCTCCTACTTGCATGCGCGCAGTTTTTTCCGTCGTAACGCTATACTGTGCGAATTACATCTGTAACAGTGGGGTTTTATTAAACGCGATGAAAGCCCACGGATTAAACTACGTCAGTATTTTCGTACTTTTCTCTTGCCGCTTAAGGAAACTACATAGGCAAGTTTTCAAAATGCTATATTTGACCATTTTGACGAATTTGTTTCCCCAAGAATACACTTAATATGACCAAAAAAAAAAAAAAAACATAGATAATTGGTTTTTATATTTTCTGACAAAAGTCATATTTCCAGAACTTTTATTTACCGAGATACGCGTTTACGTGCAAACAACGATTTCACAGAAAACGTTTCAGTACATAGGACTGTTAAGGATGCTGTTAACTGAAAAGTTCATTATTTTATATTTTCACGAAACTCTGTCCAACTTGTAGATATTACTTGCTATTTCCTCGCATCAAAGTAATAATACGGCATATTTATACATGATGGCCTTCAAGATCACAATTTTAGTGTTTTTGCAACGTACAATAATAAAAACTAACTCACCTACCGGTACGAGATAATTCACATTGAAATTAGATACGAGTTACTTCAAGGAATCTAAGAAATCACGCTATTAAACGTTTTCGCAATTAAAATTTTTTTATAACAATATGTTTGCATGGTTTCGAATTTTATCTGTGGTGGTGGTCTGTGATTTTCTTTACAATAAAATTTGCTAAGCGTATATTATAATGAATTAAGACGTGACCTTTCAGTCACTTTTGTGAAGTTTTCTGTAAAAAAAAATTTGTGATCTTGACCTACCATAATGCAGAAACTTTGCGATCTAAATGTACTACTAATTAATATCTGCAAGACTTACTACGTTTCGCACAAGTAAAAAATAATTAATTTGTTGGCGACCAGCGGCTTTAAGAGCCAGCGTTACCCGCCATATTGGAATTTTTTATTTCTTCCTAATTAAAATTTAGGAGGATTTATCAAAAAATAAAGTGACAACTGAAGCTGAATTAATTACGCTACCCAACATTAGGGACATAATATATGAACTATTAATGCATATTTATCCAATAATTGATTTAATACAACATTTTATATATATTTTTTTTTCATTCATTTTAATGACAGCCGGGTAACACCTATGAACAATCCGGTTGAAAAAGTTTGCACATAACCACGACATGTAATGCTTATATAATGAAGCATTTTCTGTAATGGCCCTGACTCGTTTGTTATGACACAAAAAAAAAACTATTTCTATATAAGGAGCGATACAGCGAACGCCGCGCATCACGTGCAGTTCGGTTCAGCGGAGAAATTCATTGCGGTAAGTTGTGTAGTTTATTCGCGGTTTATTCACACTTTTTGAATTAACCCTTTGAAAACTCGCCCTGTGTATGGCGTGTTTAGTCATTTCCTAAATATATCACAAACATTTTATACCTCTGCTAACATAAAAGTGCCTTATTTTCCGTTAAATTGAAGTTTCATTTATATTTGATTTATAATTTATAATAAATACGAATACAGAAACGGTGAGGAAACGTCTGTGTTGGTAGCGCCTAGTACAACGCCCGTTCACGGTAAAGTGAGCACTTTTGAGGCCCTAGTTAATATTTCTTTTCAGCCGTTTTTATCCTTTAACAAGCTTTTAAAATAAATATTGCGATGTAAGTAATAAACACAGTGTGTATATTCCTCCGCACTCGGAAGTTAACTTAAAAGGCTAAACTAAAATATATTTAATTACTATTATTCCAAATGAGACGACTTTCAAAAGTGCTCACTTTACCGTGAATAGCCCATAAGAAATAGTTCTCATGCAAAATATTATTACAACTGTGTGCGCACGAACTCGGTGCGTTGTACTTGAGTGTAATTTGAATATACTTAGTTAAGTTTCGTTTTCGCGGATGTCCTGGGTGTGGAACTTCTGCAGGGTTTCAGAAAAGGTTGAAGCAACCGTGAATTGACGACATTTGGAGAGTGCCACAGCAGGAAGTAAGACTGGTGCTTCCAGAGCAGAGTGTACCTGAGAGTGTGCGCGTGTGGGTAACATTAATTGATCGGTTTGGGCCCCCGTCAAGCCACAGGTGGATGATGAATTGCCACGTGTGTCGTTAGATTAGTTTAGATTTAAGCTGCTTAAGCCGCTTCCCGCCCATTCCCGGTTAGCTCACCAGCACGAAGTCGAGAGCTTTTAAAAATACGAATTTAATGATGCAAATCGTTTCGTTTGAGCGAGTGACAAACCGACAAATTCGCTGAACGTTCGCGGAGTGGAAGATGTGGAATATGTCAAGAGGATGGACCAGTAACCGGGAAGCTTCCAAATGACCATTCGAGACGTTGGCTAGAGTGTGGAAATTCCAACGAGATAAGGATAATTTTCGTTGTTTATTAATGAAATAGATACGCTATTTTTGTGCTTCTGTTCATGCCGACGACGAATCGAAGATTTGAATAATAAATGCATAGTTATTACAATGTGTCTATTGCTTTCCTTTTATTATTTACCGACGTGAATAAATTAGGAAGCAAGATGTCGGACTTGTAATAAATTAAAACTACCCATTAAAACTACGATCCTGGCTACGCCCAGACCTTTTTAGCTATGATTTTTAACAAGCAATTAATGAAACATTTCACAGAATATCGATTACTGAAGAGAAGGAATAATTCTAGTTGAAAATGTTTATCGTTTGCAACACGTTGTAACCATATATGATTTTTTTATCTAACAAAATGTAGTTTGTTGTTTTATATGTTTAGATTTCGAGATGCTTCTCAGGTTTTAGGGATAACGTATTGGGTATTTTATGTCATGGCATGGCATATCTGTGAAAACTAATAAAGAGACTGGTTTTTTTAAAGCGCAAAGACCTGGTGAGTGTTTTCTTTTGTTCACATTCGAATGAAGGCTTCTAAAAAAAAAATAATTAAAAAAAAAAAGAGACTGACTTTTGCGCAATACGAGGGCATTTGAAACGGGCGAAATACAGCACCGCTATATTACTTTTCGTCCCCGTCAACAATGAAAGCCATGTGTATATCTAGCGACCCGTTTTCATTACTGGCCAAGACGTTTGGCAAGGGATGAGGGAGGGAGGGGGGTGGAACCCGGAAAGGAAACGCGGCACACCAGCAATCATTTCCAGCTTAGAACCGAGCGTTTGTACTGACGAAATACCGCGGTAAAACGTCACACTTCTTATAATGCTCGGTAGAGTTTACAAGCGGCAACTGCACTGCAATAACCAGAAACTACTTCTCCATCACACACAAACACGCAAATCCTCGCTTTTAACTGCGTTCATCGACATTCGACGGTTAAAACCCCGAGAAAACTTTTTTAAAATGAAGACGTTGTTTAGTTTGCTGCGAGCTACATTTTTTTTTTCCCCCTACACCGTTATTTCACACCGAAGCCCCAACGCGGTATGGAATCTTGTGTTCCCGGACAGCGATGAACGTCAACGTCCCGGATGACTAAACAAAATGTTCCCAGTGACGGAAACAAGAAGCAGGAAACGCGACATTTGCAAAAACCGGCGACTTTCACGCGCCTTATAAATTGCTTCAGTCAGCTGACACTGCATGATTTATTTTTTTTTGCCTTCCGAATAAAGACGAGGGAGAAAAATGCTTCTGGAAAAAATCGAAAAAGGAAACCTGCGTGACACGTAAAAACGCTCTAACTTTACGCATGATGAATATTAACAAGATGGATGTTACGTATAAAAAAAATTGTATTACTGCCCTGAAGCTTTCCCGTTTTGGGGCCACGGTGGCTGAGTGGTAAGTCTGCTCTACTCCCAGCAAGGCGATCAGGGTTCAATCACCGGTCGGGCCACGCCGAACTTTCGCATGTGGGAATCGTGGCGGACGATGCCGTTGGTCGGTGGGTCTTCTTGGGGATATCCCGCCTCCCCCGCCACTTTATTTCGGCGCCGCTCCATACTCAGCTCAATCACCCTCAACGGCTCTCAAGACCTCGATTTTAAGAGCCGTCCAAACCTCTTCACTAATTCATTCACTTTCCCATTTTAGATGCTTCAGTATTTTTTTATATTTTCATCTTCCTCTACAAAGCACAGTTCCCAACATTCGTGGTACTCTCTTCGCGTAAAATGTAAAAATACATTATACGTATTTTAATTAAATGTTTAGTTTACATAACATGCTGAATGGAGTAACGTGTGCTACAAAACAGTTACACATTGTACAATTTCGTCTGGGATCTGTTTCCTGATGTGCAAGTTTTCATGATTCGCTTCTGATTTAAACATGTAAAGTTATTCTGTGTTTAACCCTTTATGGCCATTGTAGTCACACTGTAAAAAAAAAAAATCCTTCGTTTTGCGGAAATGTGCTGGTAAAAATTTATCCAGAAGTGTCCGTAAACTCTCCGTAAATTAACAGACACATTGATTTTCAAAAACGGACTTTCCGTAAAATTCATGGAACCTCTCCGTTAATTTCCTAGTTAGTTTTCTGTACTTCTAGTTTAAATAATTTTTAATATCTATTTTACTTTAATTTTTATAATGTGGGTGTTCTACTGTGAATAAAACATATTTTAAAAAGTTATAATTTTTTATACTTAAGCAAGATTTGAACCCGAGTCAAAAAGTTGCAAGTTTACAACGCAAACCACTTACCTACAATGCTCACGTGTTGAATCTTGTATAACATTTGAATTTGCGATACAGAAGCGACTTTTTCAGTTTATTTTAAAGTTAGTGTATTTGAAGTGTTGCTAAGTGTCACATACGCTTGTTGCTACTTTTTAATGTTTGAAAGAACAGGCCTTAGTGACATGGATAACCTTAACTGGCGCAGAAATGATAACTTTCTGGTTACAGTGGCGAAGAAATTTTCGTGTAAACTCGACACTGTTCGTGCCCGCAACACGATGTTATAGGAAAATTCGGAGAATTCCCGTATTTTTTATTTACACACTTAACTATGTTTTTAGTCATTACAGATCCGTATATTTACTGTGCATTTTCGTAAAAATTTCTGTAAATATACGGAAAATTTTAACAGTGAAGTTGTGTACATCTAACGCAGTAAAATTATATTTGACCGGTACTGTACCTAAACCGCGAGTCTCAATACCCAAAGATCTTCTCTGGGGATAACTGATTAGTAAACTGTGCAATTGTTCTTGCGCTATGACAGGCTCATATCACTGTTCGCCAAAAACAAAGACTACGGCTTGTTGTTTGTGATAATGGAACCAGTTCTTTATCAGCTGAAGAACAGCGCGATCAAAACTTTTTTTATTTACAACAAGAGTAACCGAGTAACCATATATAAACTTGGGGGTGAAAGGATTAAATACATTCGCATAGGTGCTTTAAAAGAAAACTTCTCCTGAATCACGGTTTAACAAGTGGGACACACGGAACAAGATATTCTTACATTGAAGGAACCGCCACACCATTTTGGTTACGGCGTTAAAAATATTACCGGTACATTTCTACGCACGGACGATAATTTTTTTGAATAGTAAATATCTGGTTAGCATAAACTTGAGAATTGAGCAAGGCACCGAAGTTCAGCAATGTCTGAAACGAAACCACAAGATTTTCTACTTCTTGCTTCTTTCAAATTTGATTTCAAGTTGCCTGTACGCTTGTAAGCCATGAGAATTATTTTGGATGGCCAGGCGATTTCTCATTAACTGCCGACAGAAAGAGATGTGGAAAATCTCGCGAAAATGAACTTGAATAACGTTGTATATGCCTAAACTCTTCTTTACACAGGTGCCCTTAGAGTGAATTTAAGTAGTAATTTTACCCTTATTCTTAATCTAGCAAACGACTGGCTTTTCGCTCATGGGAAACTTACGTTTCCTCGCGCAAGTGGATTATCTCGGGATACTCCTTGTTCACCCCAGCGTCGCATTCCATCCGTGCTTGAACCTATGATCTTGGGTTCATCCTCAAAAGCCCGTTCCCAGATAGTTGTTACATCTCCTAAAGGTGGGAACGCGTTAGTGAAAGTAACACGTAACTTAGTACCGAGCCGTAACAGTATGTACGGGATCCGTAACCCTGTAACTCAAGAAAAAGTGGTATGGCATGTGTCTTCTCCCATAAACCACCATAACTTCTCTCCCAACCTCCGCCTACATACATCTAGCACTATGAAGTAAGAGGAAGGGATGGTAAACAATCATCAACAAGAACCTTTAAAAAAGAGAGTGACTTTTGCCTTGATAGTTACTGTAATGCTGGTCATAATTTGGTTAATTTGTGGGGGGGGGGAGGGTGTAACAACCATTGTGTTCAGTCCTATTTTAATTTTTGGCCACACATCCTCTTTTTCTCATTAGGTCTATCCCAAAATACACGTGTGTGTGTGTGTGTGTATATATATATATATATATATATATATATATATATATATATATATATATATATATATATTTATTTATATATCCGTGTGTGCGTGTGTGTGTACACACACAATTGGGTTAAAAAAATATTCCACAGTATATTTATTTTAAGATACCGTAAAACTAAATTAAAAGATTCAGTAATTCTAGAAAACAATTATACTAAACACATACCATATTTAAAAAAATATATCCCAATACCGTATGAAGGTCACTGAGACCTTTTGTTTCCTAAACAAGGGGCTGCCAACCCCAATAAATCACATTAATCAAACACAGACACCATTTCACACCAAAACCATCAGAGCCGAAGGTATTTCCGTCACCAGTACACCCATATGGTGTAGATGGTGCTCTCTCTAAAACATAACCATATGCATGAACCGAGGGTATTACACTCACCAATACACCCATACGGTGTAGGTAGTGCTCATTCACATGTAGACAGTCTCACAGCCACACAATCACCAAGAGCCGAGTGAATTGTCCTCACCATGCACCCACAAGAAGTGTAGGTAGTGCTCTATCTCTCTCTCTCTTTCTCTCTCTCTAAAACAAACCTCTCAAACAACCATATGCATGAACCGAGGATATTGGCCTCATCAATACACCCATAAAGTGCAGGTAAAGCTCATGCATATTGACAAATATTAATATTACTCAAACAAACACACTCATACTCTTAAATTGTCCCCACGTTCCATATCACCAACTACTTCCAGTGCCCCCACAGGTTTAAGTACCGAATCCGATCTTCTCAATACAAATTCCCGCAGTACTTCCGTATTAAGTCCCGCATTTACTCGTTCAGTGATTAAGTTAAACTCTGGGCGTCCAGAAACTAAGTCCCGCATCTTACTCCAACTTCCGTAGCTCGTGGTGAAGGTCGTTACTCATCCGCTTTCGTGCCTGCCCAACCGCGAGCCTCCAAGGCACTCGGTGACAATCTCCACGATTTCCAAAACCACGCCCCTTATATACTGGTCAGCGACCCCTCCTACGGACCCCCTTTTTTTTTAAAGACTCCAGGTCCAGCTTCAGCTCTCTCAGCATAAACCACCAAAAGTAAACAAAAGCACAAAGACATCACTCTCATCCAATCACACATTATTTTACCCTGATGGCCCCTTCAACACTTCGATCTGCTACCCAACAAACAGAATTGCACTGCAGGCAGAATCGACGACAGGAGTCGAGCTCTCGCACCCGAAAGGGAGGACACAAACGCACGTAAGCTAGAAATGCCACATATGTAGTATTACCACCGCACTTCCATATCTAATTTAAAACCCAACACATGTGATAGAGCGACATTCCATCGTAGGCGTTAGGTGCGGTTAAGTTCTGGTTGACATTGACATTTCGTGCCACGCCAAAGAGACGTAGCGGGTCGTATACCCATACCTCTACAATACGCAAAAATTCGCAAACAAGTTGTTCCGTTACCTATCTCGATGCGCATCTGTGAACAACATTCCATTTTCGACCAATCTGGCGCATCAGCTGCATGTAGTCTTGAACATAGATGCTTTGTGCACTAACATCGCATTGGTGCAATTAGATGGCGGGGTTGGGCAGCGAGTTAAGTTAACACTTTGAGTGCGGTACAAATTTACTGACAAATAAGACGTGCTAGAAGTATATCACATATTGCACGACTGCATGGCCGTCAATTATGTTGTTCTCTCCAATCCCATTACAACCGTCCTATTGGTTCATACAACACTAGACACGCTTACTGTACTCTATATAGTTCATTACTGGCCGGATATCGACCAGTATAATTCCGAGGTGAAAGTGTCACGATCAAATGTTATTTCCTACTTATGATATTGTACTGGCCACCCTGTTTATTTAAGTAATTTACACTTTGGATGTTGATGACGTGATATTATGTTGAAGAGGACCTTGTGTACACTGCTGGCGAAGTAATATTTCATCGCCAGTGTCTTCAAACATTCCCGATGCAGTAATGTTACAGCAAACTCCACACAACGGAGTTATATTAAAGGCTGTTCACGATAAACTGAACACTTTTGAAAACAACCTTAGAAAAAAATCACTGCTCCAACCTGTATACCTTTTAGATAGCGCACTGAGTGATTTGCGCTTAGTAAAGATGGTAACGATGGATGGAAAGTAGCCCAATATCTCAAAGTCTAATAAAAAGTGTTAGGTAACCATTTGTGATGATTTGAATTATTTCCCACGCTTTTGGTTTTTTTTTTTAAATTCATCGAAGTACAAAAATTAGTAGATTTATACAATATTTACTTTCCTAGTAATTTCATAGTTTCACTTGACCAACGCATAAATAAAGTCGCTGAGGCCCGATGCTATGTTAATTTTACATAAGGCGGAAGAATACATAACGTGCATGCAAGTAGATCTTAAGCAGGGCTTTTAAAAGTGCTCATTTTACCGTGAATAGCCTATTCATAATATTACGTCGGCAGCTCCCAGAATGTTAAAAAGCTAAAAAATGTTCAGTGGTGCCATCAATTAGTTTAGGTGTGTGTCTAGACGATGTATTTTTTGGTGTTTTCAGTCCGGTTAAGCTACGTTACGTACACAAAGTTAAGTAAAGTATTTAACTACGCAAAGTAAGATTAAGGTGTGCGAAGTATTTTAATAGCTGCGATGTCTCTAACACTCGATTTTTGAAAGAAAAACACTTTTATATGAATAAAATCTTTCATGAATTTGAATTTAATCACACTGCATTACAGATTGGTTAGAGGAAGTATAAAAATATCTCAAACCACATGTTCACCAATTCAAGCCATTTTCGCTAGACGTGTAGGTAGAAAAGCAGTTCAATGTTGGGACACGGAGACTGGTTGTGCGCAGCCAGCGATATCGTTCCACCTCATATTTATAGACTGTTAACGGTAAAATGAGCATTTTTGAAAGCCCTGCTCAAGATATACTTGCATGCTCGTTACGCATACTTCCGCCTTATGTAAAATTAACAATGCCATGGGTCTCATCACTCTATTCTTGCGTCGGCCAAGTGAAACAGTGAAACTATTAGAAAAGCGTATATTTTACGAATCTTTTATTTGAAACACTTTGATGTAATAAAAAGAAACAGAAAGCAACAGAAATCATTTCAGTTGTCGTAAATTGTCACCTAACACTTTCTATTCGACGTTAAGATGTGGAACTACTTTCCATCCATCGTTACCAACTTCACTGGGCCATGCCACTCAGTGCGCCCTTTAAAATATATGCTGGTGTGGGCAGTGACATTTTCCCGAGGTCGATTTCAAAAGTGCTCACTTTATCGTGAACAGCCTTTAGTCTATGCGTAATGCATAACCCGAGTTTTCTAGCAGCTGCATTAGCGTGACGACGAGGCTAATGAATGCGCGCCCGAGTTTTCTAGCAGCTGCATTAGCGTGACTACGAGACTAATGAATGCGCGCCCGAGTTTTCTAGCAGCTGCATTAGCGTGACTACGAGGCTAATGAATGCGCGCCATTGTACGCTCCTCTACTTGCACGCAGATCTGCTCGCCTCGACCGCCCCGCAGTAAATATTTTCTTCCTTCTTTTCAGAGAGCAAAACGTAGATAAACGTGAGCTGCTACAGTCACCTGCATGTGAATGTCACTCAGGCCGTGTCTCATTTTAAAGAATACTCTCTCGTAAGAGCACTACTTGGCACGACCTGGCGAGAACGCTGTTTCGCGCTCTCTCGAGCTCTCGCACTGTGAAATTGCGACAAACACACACTCTCTCTCTCTCTCTCTTGCTTCTCTCCGACGTCATGCAGACAGTTGATGCCAAACGGCAGGAAATCATGCTTGGCTAAAATCGCGACCATAGCTATTGTAAATAATTTATACACTATGTGTTTAGATTTTTTTTTACAGTGAGTAAGCAACTGATTACTTTTCGTTACTGATGTAAGTATTTTCTCTTTGTTTTAGTGCATATGTACTATTGCACAAGTATTACAATTACAATTCTATTTAACGAAAATATTAGATATTACTTTGAAATGTAAAACGTTTTAGTGCAGTGTCCACCAAGCCTGCAGCTACAAAGAATAAACGAGGAATTAAATCCCTTCTCAGTGCGCCAAATTTAAAGATAATTGTTTTAAACAAGTATTTAAATGGGATTTCTAAAGGACAGCTGGAAAGATAACAAATCGTTCCAATTTTGATGTTTAATTTTTTTTTTTCTGAAATGTAACATAACATTTTGCAGTTTCCAAAAAATATATGGAAAAATACAATTGTTTGAACATTTCTTAACGGGGCAGTATTATCTGGAAAAGTTGCGCTGAATTTTTTTTTTGTTTGGAACTCTTATCTATAGCAAAACTGTTGAATTGTGAAAGAAGTCCTTCTACATTGATTTACCATTTAATCTCCGCTACTGCAGGATCGATAGGCAGAGCCCTTAAGAAAAGAGCGAAATACGTTATAAACTGAGTCATTTTCCACACGTTTCGTAAAAGAAAAAATTGAATATATCGTGAATGTCCTTTTTTTTTTTTTTTTTTTTTTCCCCCCCTGTTGCCTGCCAAAAATCCGATCACGCAGTGTGTTACCACCAGCGAAATTGTGTCCTTTCTGGGTAATGCGGGAGTGTAGGATGTTCCTTATTTTTATTGGTATCTAAATTTCCCATCACCCCTTTGCGGGTTACGATTTCAAATGTAACGACACCAAATTGTCCGAAAGGGTATTGCGAACTTCCTGGATTACATTCTGACTCCCCCAGCAGTATGAGGATTAACTTTTCGAAATTATTTTCTGCTGGTGGCTGATTTGTGCCTATGGATCTGCACTATACTACTATTACTACTTGGATTACATACATTCTAGTTCCATGCACCAGTGTTGTAACTATTTAACTGGAGGGGAGCCCTGTGGACCTATTTATGATCCCCTTTCCCACCTCTTCACGTAGCCCGGGAATTTAGTCTAGAACCATCATTCTTTACACTTATTCATTGCCGAAGTCGCGAACGTCCTGATTCGTTCCTGTTCACTTGCCTTGCTCGTTGTTTCTCCGATTTCTCGTGTCCTCTATTCGTTGCTCTCTTCTTTATCGCTTCTTTCAGTATTCTTCCGAGTGTTTGACCGGGGAGGGGGCGAGTCTCCAGCACCGAGATTGTACTACAGCAACCGAGTAGCCGTGTGGTCAGAGGGAACATCCGAGGTATGGTTACTCCACGCGGGTTCATCCATGCAGACACTGCCCCGAGCCCAAATATCCCGGCCTCATCTCGAGGTCTCCCCCCCCCCCCCCCACCCAAGAGATGCGGGAGCTGCCTGTACCGCGCTTTATGGATGCCTGGTGGCGGATATGCGCCCAGCGGGTAAAGGGCTGGGATGATGTCTCGCGGATGCTAGATGGAGGTAGGGTGGCGCGCCCCTCCCCCAACCGCCATCCTTCCACCGTCCCCACGACTCGGAAAGTGTTTCGCCTCGTAACAGTGCTGCGGGAGAGTTGCCTAAATGGCGAAACTTCCGTCGCGCGGGGGGAGCCAACGCGTTATGAATGTGCGCCGAACTTTGGCCCACCTCCTGGCAGGCAGGCAGGCAGGCAGGCAGGCCTCCCCAAGATAGCGGATAGCGCACAGTTGCGCCAAGGTTGGTAGTATGCCCGAGGGGGGGGGGAGGGTAGAAGGCTGTTGCGCCACCCTTCCACATTGCGCTTCGCATGAAAACGCCTATTCAGGGTTCCTTGCGAAGACGCGGGAGTGCCCATTTCGGGTGCGCAGGTAGGTAGGGTGAGGGTTAAGAAATGTGAGAAACAGCCGCCGATGCATACGCTTCATACACGCTCTTGCAAATTTATTGCGACAGACTTTACAGGCGAGATAAGGGAAACTTGTGCAAGAAAAATTTTGTTTAACAAATGCAAAATTAAAAAATTTCGGCATATTGACAAAAATCCTTTTTTTTTTTTTTTTTACTGAAATCTGCAGTAAATATACGTAAACGAGCTCCCTATGAACAAAACACTGAATCTCTCCAGTAGTAGGGAAATGGAGAGGGGGGTGGTGCAGGGGATTGGGGGTTCAGATGCTCGGTTTACCGCCATCTTGGATTGTCACGATGGCCATGTTGAATGACCGTGACCCTAAACTTTTTTGTTATCTGGTTTCCGTCCGCCATATTTTTTCCGTCTGCCACCTTGTTTCTAGAATGCTCCAGTTCATTGCTCTGTTATTCCACCTTGGTGCATCTCCTCTCTTTATTTCTTGCCTCTCTCAACAGTTCTCCCTCTCTCTCTCTCTCTCTTTCATTTCTATGTCATATTTGTCACCAGGGTGTGCCACAGTACGTCCTCACCTTCGTTCAACTGTCATATTGCATGTCTACTGCTGTAGGCAACCATTTTGGATGTTGAGACCTTCTTTCAAATGCTGCCTGCTGGAAGTTTTTCATTAGTCAGTTTCGTTCTAGTCGTAGTTCCATCATCATCTGCTAGAGTGTGCTACTGGTGTCCGAGATCTTGGGGGTTCCTTCGTTGACCACCGGGAGCGTTGTTATTTTTATTTTGGGAGCTGAAAAAATACTATACACACCTCTGTAGCCGAGTGGTCTAAGACATCATACACAAGGTTGGATGGGTCGATCCCGCACTCGTCTACAGGTTCTGTATTTGCCATAGCTTTGGGTTTTCGGAGACAAACAATGGCGAAGCTACGCCAACCGTCGCTAGAAACTAAAATAATTACCATTCCTACAGCAGTTAGTATGTTCTTGCCATATGATCTGTTTGGTTGCGCGCACAGATTTTTCAATTCGGTGTTGCAATTACAAAACTGTTTGTTATGTGCTGTACTTGTATTCAACACTTTTAAACAACCATTACCCAACGTTCTGCGTGCTAGACAATATTGGCATTAACCATTCATGTCAAAGAGATGTAGAGAATTCCGGAAACCACATTAGCCACAAGGAAGAGTCTCAAGGTATACGGCACCGATGCCTTGCTGTGTACAATACCGGCCATAAGAATCGCTCATATGCAATGTGTCCACGAATTAAACTTGTTTTTTCAAACGTCGGAAATTAGCACGAGCTACGTGTAACAATTCAGCAACATCTTAAACACTCAAACATCACTTAATAACTGAAAAGTCATGTACGTTACTTCAACTAACCCGCCAGTTTTACAAGAGAATAGATGCCACAATATCGGAAATTGAGTTTTTGCTTAAAACGTTATATTTAGATGTACAGTCATCCATCAGTGTTAAGAAGGCAACGCAACGCCGAGTTAGTTGCGGAGATATAGGGTCGGTAATTACGTGACAGTTTGAAGAAGGGGATGACTCCTGGATTCATTCCCTTCTTAAAACTTTTTCACTAACCACTAGATAGCAGGACATCGTCCCATCGGTTCTGTCCACGCATAATCGTACACTACCCTTTTGTACCGTTTGCAACAGTATTGGGTGCGGTTTAGCGCATTGTGTACTTCTCGTGAAAATGTTGAGTGTAGTAACGAAAGCATTGCAGAAGTGGAATCTGAATGTGAAATGCCATGCTAGAGAAAGAAAAGTAGTTCGGAATGTTCATTTATACAAGCATAACGTGCAAGAAAGAACATCGTCTGTGCGGGAAGGCCTATGTGAGTACTAAAATTGGACACACTGAGGCAACTAAATCAAACACGGGAGCAGAATGTTAAACACTCGTCAAGCCATGATCACACAGCAGGCCTCCTTAAGAATACAAAGGTCCCTATAGTCAATCCACGATTCCTTCACACGTTTTAAATCAAACCTTTGAAAAATCACTCCGTGTATGACGTGTTTATTTCCTAAATATGCCATGTATTTCAAGAATTTTATAAATCTGTTAATATAAAAACATCTCATTTTTTATAAATTGAAGTTTTACCTAGATTTCATTTATATATTACAATACTTCTTTTATAATAGATATAAATAAAATAGATAAGAATACATGTGTGTTGGTAGCACCTTGTAAGAAATAGTTCCCATGCAAAATAGTATTACAAGTGCGCTCGCACGAATTCGGTGCGCTGTCATTTGGTGTAGTTCTCCTAGAAATAGTTCACCTTAGTTTGCACGAGGCGGAGGAATATCACGGAAGTGGAATTTCAGCAGAGCTTCAGAAAAGTGTGAAGTAACAGAGAATGCATCATAGTACAGCTGCTTATATACAGCGAACTCGAGCTGCCCACGCCAGTACAATGACCTCATGGCCAACAAAAAATTGGGTTTCGCTGTGTTGGGGACACGGCCGTTTGTTTTGCGTGAATACGTCTACGTTGACGCGCTCGGACGTCTTGGTGATTTTTATTACGATTTTTTACGTTCCCGGCACCGCTTCACTAGATCATATGGGATTTTATGGGCAACACTGGACTGCTTTTGAGATGCTCTTTCAAACCGTATACGATTTCCGTATTTCGACTTGGTTTTTAGACGAGTATAGGCCGACACTGTGTAAGTTTTCTTTTTTTTTTTTTACATTAAACTCGTACAGTTTCACCGTAACCACACCACAAAAATGTTTTTTATACACGCAATCGATTGATCTTGATGAGATCTTTCGATTGAAACCTAAACGAGCGTCGTAGCTTCTCCTAGTAAAAAGTTATACTACGCGGAAGTTACGATACGTGGCGAAACGAACTCAAAATTGCACCCCCCCCTTCCCCCCTCCCCAACCCTTTTTCCACTTTTCCTTTCCGTCGTCCCTGGCCGCGCACGATGCTTCGCAGTCATCTCTCAACGTAACGTATTACTTGATCCTTTGGCAATCGATAGGTGTAATTGAATTTTGAATGTAGATGATAGATTCAGAGCTACAACGCCAAACTGTGTATCACAATTTTGTTATCATCGGATTTTATGGATTGCCTCCCACTATGGTTGCGAATTTAAAGACATATTCAGGTCAAAAAATAGTTGAGAACACCGTTCGCCAATCGGCGCTTGTGTAACTTTCTCGCCAGCCGGCAGCCCAGACGATAGGGAACGTTTCAGAACACGCGGAGGCCAGTCAAATGAAAGGCCCCTTCCCAGAGCCTCGCGCAGCCAATCAGAAAATGTTTACGCCCGTCATCATAGTAGCCACCATGTCATTTCGTATCTGCGTGCTTCTCTACTCTGTGCCCACGCATATAGGCGAAAGGTAAGAACAGAGGTCTGACTTATTTTTGATTCGGGTTTCCCACGCCAGTACAAAATAGCGTTTGTCAACCTTTACAAAAAAAAATTACTTACTAAATGCTGTTTACGATAAAGTGAGTACTATTGAAATCAACCTTCGGAAAAAGTCACTGCGCCAGCCGGCATATATTTTAACGGGCGTACAGAGTGGCATGCGCCCAGTTAAGTTAGTAACGATGGATGGAAAGTAATTCGATGTCTTAACGTAGAATAAAAAGTGTTAAGGTAACCATTTGTTATAACTTAAATTATTTCTTTTTCTTTGTTTTTTTTATGCATCGAAGTGCGAAATGAGCACATTTGTATAATATTACCGTTTATAATAATGTCACAGTTTCACTTGACTGACACATGAATAAATTGAAGATACCCACTGCAATATTAATTTTACATAAGGCGGAAAAATACAAAACGTTCATACAAGTAGATACTAAGCGGGGCTTTAAAAAGTGCTCATTTTACCGTGGACAGCCTATACAATGAAGATTATTATTTTTTGTAATCCTTTTCTATACACGGGAAACTCAGAAAACTAACTGGGCAGTTTTGTAGAGGAGTTCCGTAAATTCGCGGAAATTTCTGTGGAGTTTACGGAATGTCCGTTATTGAAGAAAACGTTGTGTCCGTAGTTTTGACAAAGATTTCCGGATAAGATTCTACAATACTTTTCCTAATTACACAGGATATATTTTTCCTAGTGGTGCGATGTTCGTAGTTCAGCTCATGATGTCGCTGTCTTACGGGCGTGGTTTAATTTAAACTCTAATTCAGTGATTTCAGACAGTGAAAATATTCTCACTAAAAGTTTAGTTAATGGGCTGTTACTTGCGAATTAGTGAAATGCACTGAGAAGTTAGTGCCAGAGTAAATGTAATTCACTAGGGATCAGTTAGAAATCGCAGTTAAATCAGTTGAAACCATGAACAAAAAAAAATAAGTATTGTTTCTTGTCGCTGGTCTGCGTTGACCTTGGCTCACCCAGCGTGAGCGAGCTGAAGAAGTACATAGAAGTTATATTATAACGGGCGGAAATCAATGGAATGTTTTGAACGGCAGACGAGAACTAAACCGTGTAGTATCGCGTATCTGTTATGCAAAGCATCTCTCCACGCGCTTTCGACCTTGGTTGTATTGCATTTCTGCGTTTATCTGAATAATTCTCTGGATCACTGTCCTCGTTTCTCTCGGCGGGAGTCGGGGTGCGTCGAACCTTCCAGATGGTCAGGTCGACTGATACATAAGGAAGACGGGCCTCTGAGGTTGCAGTTGTTGAGTGGATGAGTGGTTGGAGTGAGTGAAGAGTGAAGAGATTTTTGGCGGCTCTTAACAGCGAGGTCTTGAGAGCCGACGAGGTTGGTTGAGGTGAGTATGGAGCAGCGCCTGAATGAAAGGGCGGGGGAAACGGGAGATCCCCGAGAAAACCCGCTGACCAACGGCATCGTCCAGCACGATTCCCACATGCGAAAATCCGGAGTGACCCGGCCGGGGACTGAACCCGGATCGCCTTGGTGGAATGCGAGCAGGGTAACCGCTCAGCCACCGTGGCCCCACGAAAGAAAGAAAATGGTAAGCGACATTGTCTTGGCAGAGTTCTTTAAACACTGAAGAATTGTGACAAGCTAGTGTGCATTTTACTCTCGTACTAAAAAGAAAGTTATCTATACGGCTGAGTAGTGTGATTAATAATAAGAATAGGTAATTTCTTGTGTTAATGGTATTGGTGCTTTGTTTCATTCTGTTGTTATTCTGATAAAACAAAAGACGAAACCATTTTAATAAGCCAGTTTTATTCAAGCATTGTTTGTTTTTCTTCGGAAAAGAGGTTTAGTTATATAACCTTATTTAAAAACAAATCACCTTTTACTAACGCAGCTAGACACACCCAGAGCTTTTAATAGTATGGACCGAAGCCAGGATAGCAAATACGTGATTTTTTAAATTATTATGTTTAGAAAGTAATTTTAATTAACACTACTTAAGTTGTTTAAACTAAAACAATAACATTCCATTTCAAAATACCCGCATAAATACCCATAAAAATGTTTAAACGTTTCAGCCTTTGCGTTTCTAGACCCGGCATTTGTAATTACGGTCAGGATTAAAAATAAAGTTTAGAAGTCATTATTCCAGGAGGGTGGAGAAAGTTGGATAACACGAGTTTCCGATAATCCGCTCACTGATTCAGCGCGCACCGGAGGTTCGCAGCAATATCGGCAACATTATTCAAAAGCTAACGAATTCAAAATCCCCACTTGGATCTTATAGCGTTTCAACAGGAGAGTAAATAAGCTACTGGAAAGTGAATAAATATTTTCCCAGAATGTGTTTTAAACCAAATTGCATCTTTCATTATACAATAATCTCATGAGAAGTTGTCTTATTCTTTAAGGGGAATGGTGCACGAAAACCGTATATTTATATAATTTTTGTCGCAACTTGTTTTACAGAGGATTTTTTGAAATTTTTGGCTCGTCAAGACATAAATAACAATTTTGAACTTCTTCTTACATTGTTACAATATCACTGCGTTCGTTACTCTCGGAACTCTGCTTAGAGATAAGGAAAAAAATTCTTTCTGTTCTTGTCATTGCTCCGAGAATAATAAAGACAGTGAATATCTGACAAAGTAAAAAGATTTTGAAAATTATTATTTACGTTTTTTCGATCCAAAATCTTCGATAAACCCCTGAGAAAATTATTTATATCGAAAATCGGGCAAATGTGCTGATTTCATGCACTATTCTCCTTAAGCATAAAGATATTTCTATCGCTTCTGGTCGAACAACACAAAATCATTACCGTGTTTGTATGGAAATGGGCATGTTAATCTTCTACGGAGAATTTAGCATTCCTCACTGGGTATTATTTGTAGTATTTTACTTCCCTTAGCCTACGAGAAGTGAATACAGTTCATTGCTTTTTCGCGATAATATAACAAAGAGAATCCGGCATAGCTGCACCCTTGCTAATATTGCGCACATTTCCCTTGCTAAACTGCTTTCTCCCTACCTTTGAAAGGATCCTGAATTATAATACATTCTTGTTTATTAACTAATTCTTAGCTGCCAGAAGGGAAAAAGCTGTTGCTAAACGAAGGCCTTTCCAACAGGCATTAATAACTAGATGTGTTTTATTGCAGCATTGGACGTTAACTTTGGAGATTGGTGAAATGTATACACTATGTTTATTAGTCTCATCGTAATGTTTATATTAAAAAGTGGCGGAAAGATAAAAAGCGGCTCAAAGGAAAAATTTAACAGGGCCTTAAAGAGTGCTCACTTTACCGTGAGTGGCCTATAGTGTGCAAAATTTCCTTTACTAGTCACCGAAGTAGAATTTTCTTGAATACTTTGCAGTTCTTGTTATAAACGAATGTGTTTTTAAGATACAAAACAAATTTTTGCCGTGAATTATAAATATTTGGTGGCAGTATTACTTTCTTAAATATATGTCATAATATATTCACAGTGGAATTGTGAACTTTTTTCAGGAAACTAAGCTTCCGTGGAAGGTCGTATGCACGAGTCTGACAAAGTGGATGTACCACTTTCAACGAACCGAATACACATCTACCCTGCTACTCCGAGTCATAGCAATTAGAAAAAAAAAATCATACTTTAGAATTTATGACTGATTTCCTGTATCGATTTTCCAAACATTCGATGAATAATCCATGTACGAAAAATAAATTCCTTCGAAAAGTTTTGTTCTCTTACATTTTCTGCTGGAAATTTACTTCGTCATTCTAAAGAATAGTTGATTCGACAACTCGAAAAGATTATAAATCTCTGAAATATATAACGTGACCAAGAGAGCTGTGACAAACGTCAGTAGCTATAAGTTTGCCAATAATTGATTCATGTTAGTATCCCGATAGCAAGTCAGTTTCGGTTTACACACATCCTTTTAGTGTACATCATTAGCAAATCTATTTCTGGAATGAATTGGCTCGTCGCTAACAAGTTTGACAGAAGTTACAGACAAATTATTCAATAATATGCGTTTTCAAGACTTCAGTTCCAGTAAAAACACTTTCCCAAGTTCTCAAGTTACAAAAAAAAATGAAGTTAAAATTCGTCAGAAATAAATTTTTAGAATTTCCCTATCATTGGAAAACTCTAAATTCAAAAACTTACCGTTCCTGTGTCTTAGCATTATTAGGCAATGCACGCCATGCCTTTTCAAGAACGGTAAAAAAAAAAAAATCTGCATTTTTCAGAGCTGGCAGTTCTTTGCTTCTAGCAGCTCTTTGGAGACTATCCCAGATATGCATGTTAACGTTCACATCAGGTGAAAGAGTGGGCCATGGCATGAATTCATTCATACTCGAAGATGAAAGATTCTCTAACTTCAATGTGGTGGTGCTGAACGTGTGTGGTGGTGCATGGTACTGTTGGTAAATTACTAACGCGTCACGATGAATGGGCGTAAAGATGGACTCACATTAGTCCGTCTCATTCGTCAGTCGTCCGTCTGGTGATCACGTGATCTTCGACCAATCGCAGGGCAACGTTCATTTTTTTCTATCCGCCTACCTGTCAAATATTTACCGAACTTTAATTTTCGACGGACAGGCGGATGAGCCACCGCCTTTTGACGACATTCCTTAGACATGAATACACATGCACTTTGTGGATCTGTGTTTTTTTTAAATCATAAGTGGTAAATTCTGAAATTTAAAAACTAAAAAAAAAAATCAGTATAAATTATTACCACGTAAAAAATCATTTCCCCAGATGTTTCTCTCTTGTTTGAAAATGTATTTCCATGCAAAATATAACACTTTAAAAAAAATTAAGTTGCCACGCTGCAATTTTGACGTACAGGAGTATTGACGGATACGATGGACTATTGTGAGTCCACCTTAACACGTCGGGAAATATGTTCATGTACAGTTTACTGGTTACAGAAATTTGTAAATGCCCTAGTGGTCCCAACGCGTACCACCTGAACAAGCCCTGTAACTTTGAGGAGGAGATATTTTCAGCTTGAACAATTCCTTGTTAGCATGGATTCACGTTTATATTTCCCACGTTCAGGCACGTCTATCTTCGCAAATCAGTACAGCTTTTCCGAAGCCCTGCTTAAGTCCTTCTTTCAGGTTGTGCCTCCGCCTTATGCTAACGAAGCTTAACAAAGGCTGTCCACGATAAAGTGAACACTTTAAAAAAAAAAGTCACTACCCCTACATGCATATATTATATCGTGCGCACTGAGTTACATGCACCCAGTAAAGTTGGTAACGATGGAGTGAAAGTAATTCCATATCATAACGTCGAACAAAAAGTGTTAGGTA
The DNA here is from genome assembly GCA_029891345.1 of Dryococelus australis. Taxonomy (NCBI): domain Eukaryota; kingdom Metazoa; phylum Arthropoda; class Insecta; order Phasmatodea; family Phasmatidae; genus Dryococelus; species Dryococelus australis. The sequence continues at coordinate 131,165,722 of CM056999.1, forward strand.
ACCATTTGTGATTCATTAAATTATTTCCTTCGTTTTCTGTATATTTTTTAATGCATCTAAGAGTAAAAAAAAGCAGATTTGTAAAATAATTACTTTTCTAATAATTTCTTAGTTTCATTTGAACGACACGTGAATATGAATTTGATTAAGCCCATGGCAATGTTAATTTTTCACAAGGCGAAAGAATACACAACGAGCATACAAGTATATCTTAAGCAGGGCTTTCAAAAGTGCTCATCGTGAACAGCCTATACAGTATATGACTAACATGAATGGTATTGCTGCCGTAGGCTGAATGTTGTATCGGGAATCGACGAGCGGCCCGCTAAGTTGCATCCTGAGTGTAGTTCTTCTCAGCGTGGATCTACATACAGACATACCGTACGAAGTTTTGCCAAGTGTTATATAGTTCCAGGGGGGCGTAATCGTCCAGAATATCGCGAGGGAAAGATCCGCCGGTGCTTCGGTACATAGGTTTTAAAAGAATATAACGTGTTTTTTTCATTATTTCGCTTGGTCTTGGTTACCGACGCGTCGCTGCAATTATAGATCGGGCTTGTCCGCGTTTACTGAATCATTTACTCTCGGCTGTCTCTCGTTTCAGACACGTAGCTGGCAGACGCGACGTTGGGAGCGCACAGGGGTGGTTTCATGTAATTTTCAAGGGCTTGCCTATTCCAGTCTTCCTCGCGTATCGCTCTATTTCAAGGGCTTGCCTATTCCAGTCTTCCTCGCGTATCGCTCTGTTTCAGACAGGCTTCTTCTTCTGTATTTCACACGACTGCCATTCTCTTCTGAACTGCAAGTGCACTTACATTTTGTCTGCGTCTATCACAGATGAAACCATCTTGGGTTTAGAATTGCTGAAACACGGCGGAATTTCATGTACAATGTACAGTTTTATATATATATATATATATCTTCTCTTTATCTCTTTAATGTTTGGTGATTATCAATCTCCCAGATATCTGCATTGTAAATATTACACTTTGTAATGAAAATAATTCGCTGAAGAAGGAAATTATTCTTCTATTCCGCAATGACACAAATTTTCGTTTAACTTAATTGGGTTATTACGTAACGGGCACAAAGGAAACATTTAAGTATTGTTATTGCTATGTCTGGCTATATTTTCTTTAGAAGGAAAAATACCATTATAGGCTGTTCACGGAAAAGTGATCTCTTTTGAGGCCCTAGCAACTGTTTCCTTTCAGCCATTTTTAAAACTTTAACAACCTTTTTTTGTATAGATACTGCCATATAAGTAATTAATATACTGTCTATATTTCACCGCACTCGGGAGTTAACGTCTAAGGCTAAATTAAAATATATTTATTGACTTTTATTCCAAATGAAACACCTGTCAAAAATTCTCACTTTACCGTGAATAGCCTATATTTAATCAAAATCTTAAAATTAAATTTAATTGTGTTAAAAGTTGCTACAACCATAGAAATGAGGGTGTTTTTTTCTGCCCCGATGGCTATGAACACACCTACCTTTGTTCACTTCAATGTTAATTCCCCAACATGTCTCCCGTAGAAAAATGGTTTTGATGAGATACGTAGCTCGGTGGACTGTGGCGTTCGCCAACAGCGCTTGTACCGCACCATCCTTCCTCTTGTCGCGGGTTGTGTTTTGTCGTCACAGTATCCGAGGGGCAGGCAGATTACCAAAGCCCCTTGTCCTCTGTCCATGGACAAACACTTGATGCTTGCCGCAGGAAGAAGATAATTGCGTTCTTTTTTTTTTTTTTTAATTGACAATGAAGGTTCTATACGCCTGTGTGTTTTCCGCTCGTCTATATTCCCGCCTCCCGGTAAAATGCTTTATCGTTGTCAAAATTACACATTAATTCAGATAACATCATACCGGGGATGTTACTACGAGATTAAAACATCACGTCATCCTGAGAGTTGCGAACTTGCAGGGGAAAAAATATCGACTCATGATATTTTAATAAAATTGTTTTAGAATTTGTTCAGCACTTGGGTTTTTATCACGTTGAACTAGCTGTACGCTCGCCCGCTTCGTCGGGCGTTATTTAGAACATTGGAATCGCTCTAGCAGTTCACTTGGGATCGCTCTAGCCACTGGGTCACTGTGGCCCCACACTTGATGTATTTCTATCCACTGAGCCACTGCGGCCCCACTTGAGAGTGCTCCAGCCACTGAGCCACTGCGTCCCCACTTGAGATTGCTCTACCCACTGGTCCACTGCGGCTCCACTTGAGATTACTCTAGCCACTGGGTCACTGTGGCCCCACACTTGATGCATTTCTATCCACTGAGCCACTGCGGCCCCACTTGAGATCGCTCTACCCACTGGTCCACTGCGTCTCCACTTGAGATTACTCTACCCACTGGGTCACTGTGGCCCCACTTGGTATATGTCTGTAGCTGTACGGAAGAGTGTAGCTTGCTAACAATGAAATAATTATAACATTCGGGACTGCAGTTTTGGTAAAGCATGCTTAGAAAACAGCAAAATAGCTCATTTTTCCCGACTTGTTTCACTAATACTGTCAATGCTCAGCTTATATATATGCTACGGCAATTGTAATACACATAAACCTTCCTCGATAAATGCAGATCATAACAGTAAAAACCGCACCCAAATCCGTTCAGTGGTTCTCGAGATTAGCGCAGTCATACAGGCAGACAGACGCGCACTAGTAAGTAGTGATAAGCATTTTTAAGTAATACACATAAAAAAAACCTAAACTCTAAAATCGAAGCAGTCAAAACTGCTCCATATCCGCCGCATTTGACTGCATATCTGTTGAAACTGCTTCTCTTGTATCAGTATAATTCTACTGATTCTTGTGAATTGCAATGACCTGACAGGACAATATCAGTGCATTACACTCACTCGCCAATAGATAAAAATCTCATTTACTGGATATCCAGTAAAATAATACTACTACTGATTGTAACCACTGATTCAGATTTAGAGTGTAGCTATAAGCAGGATATCGCGTATTCAATGTTATCGCATAGAGGAAAGCATGGATTCGGATTTGACGAAGTATTAACTCAAAATTGCCTTCAGCGAGCTCGTATAAGAAACTAGAGTTTAATGAGCGACTTCCTGAAAGTAATCTTATATCTACTAAAGCAATGTTAGAAACTATCATTGTAACTTGATAATAACAGCTTGAACCTCAAAATCCACAACTGGTAAGGGGTTTTTTTGTGGGGAAAAATGCCATTATCAATTGTATTTCACTAAATTCTTCACGTGTTAAGCAAAATAGAGTTAGAGGATAGCATAATATAAATTTATTGCGTTTTGCTGGTCTTAACGTTACTCGGTTATAAAAATAAATAAAATGTTCAAATTGAAAACGCTTAATAAAATTTATAATTTTTTTTTTGTCACATAAGTTCCATTAGTGCTATAGTAAGAGCACTTTTAACTTCGTAAAGTATATTTTAGATTGTTGAATATATTTAGAAAGCACCTACAACCAAACTGATTGCTGTCCCGATATTAACAGTCTAGAGGATTGCGGGTACCAAAATTAGGTTCCTACAATCATATATTTTTCTCAGTGTACTTTTCTGGCACTGTAGTCTTCAAAACGGACAAAATGCAAATATAATAACGCAATTTTACTTGTATAAGAGACCTGCACACGTTATCACTCGTGTAGCAGTATTCATTCCCACAGTGGGCAAGATCATAATTCACAATAGCTGAAGATAATTACAAATAAAAGAGAGCGGAATCATGGTCAGGCTGAAGTTTTAAAAGAAGTTTTAAAATCATCTCACCATTCACCTTTTCAGAAATATTTTACATATAGATAAATAAGCCATTAAACAATGATATTTCTACATGTGTATTAACGACTTCCGTTCTTTAGCTCATGTAGGATATCAAGGCTTGGAGCAATAATTCCTTCCTTTTTTACTGTGTAAGCTGCATAAACAATAAATAAAATTGCAAGTGACATTAATTTTTACATCGTAAGTAATTTTCTCGCATTTTTAAAGAGTTAGTTTAATTGTGAAATTATTCATAAATATTCAACATAAAAATGCAACAGCGTAAATATTTTGAAGGGCGAAGAGGAAGGAGTTTCTGAATTAGGTAGCAATATCACTTACAGGAACGGTTTGAGATACTAATAAAATGAGCAAATGTATCTCAGTATTTTTGCACCTCTTAGTTTATTATTGACAGTATTCCTTACCTTTAAAAACACTCATATTAAATTATCGAGTTGGCATTTTTTGTTCACTAATGCTGGAAAAATTCCCTGAATTTGCAGTTGTCTGTTTAACCTCCGAGGTCCCTCTCTAAAACAATGGGAAAACCTTGAAAATCTGGAGATCATATCTAAAAGTCCCACCACGAGTTTACATGTATACTGAGGTTCCTACCATCGACTACGTTTTCAGTTATCAAGAACTGAATTTTTTGTGATGGCAATACCTTCCTCAGCAGCCTGAAAAAAACAATTTCGATAGGGATTTAAACTTGAATCAAAATTTTGGACAACGCTCCACCCTTTAACTTTCAGTCCCCTATAATTCTGTTCTCCTCCCCATTTTTTGCAAGAAATGGCCGGGCGAAAAGTGTGTGTTTTTGGGGGCCCCAGTTTTTAAAATGACGCGAATTCAGTGCAACTGAAAATAAATTTTCAATTTTTATAAATGAATTCTGCTTAAAATCTTATAGTTTACTTTGAAAAACTGTCAGTAGTTTAGATTTTTTATATAAATATTTCTAACGGTCTATTTTGCAACATTTTCCTTGAAAATCTGGCCCGTTAGGTTTTTACAGATCTTTTTGACGTAAGATTTAAATCTTGTACCATCGAATTATTTTGATGAACTGTCTCCTGCAGAGTTCGGGATGTCGCCTGTATCATCACCACCAGAGAAAACGTTTCCATGCACCTACTGCGACAAGGTATTTACGCATCAACACACCGCACGGCACCGTTAATTCCGTGGCTGTGTGAACAATCCCAACCACGTTAAATACATGTGCCTACGGTGGGTGTCGCTTTTCTACTGCAACAATACTTACTGTAAACATGTAAGGTCATGCAGTGTTAAACTGCAGGCCTCATCGATGCCTCGGTGCCGGATCTGCAACAGAGAGTTCTAGCAGCCTCCGTCGGCGGAGGGACAGACGATGATCTCGATCATATGGCTCCACCACCAAAATCTGCTGCGACCAGTATGAACGACGAACCTGGCACCTCATCACCAGGAGCAACATCTCTTCCCACGATGACATCTTCATCCACGGTTCCTGATCGTTCCGACGTGACGACAGCCGAACTATCTGGGACAACTAGTGTATCATCTACGTTACTTTCAGCGGCTTATCTGGGTCGCTTCTGCTGCAAGGACTTTGCCTTTAAGCTTACTGCACGGTGGGACGAAGTTCCCGAGTGCCTGAATATTTGGTTTCGCATTTAATGAATTAGAACTGAAGGCGATGTTTATACGGATGCAGAGGAGCATAAATAATTTCGTAGTAATACATTTTAATAAATTTGAAAAATTAAATAATAATTTTTTATATTTAACACTAAATATTTTCTTCCCCTTTTATAAACTGATTTTGATTTTTTAAAAAGCACTATGATGTCAATATTATTTTTAGTTTATCTAATCGCTATGTCTATATGTTAGGGTCTTATATATGCATACTTTCCTGGAGCTATAAATGATGCTTGCAAACTGAATTCCACGATCCTGGCCTTAAGGAATCGCAAAATATAATTGTATGTGCCTATAAATAATCACTTGCTTACAACCTGACTTGCGAAAATGTGGGAAACTATGACTAAGATACAGACCCAACTGGAAAAGAAAAACACGAGCTCTATGATACATCACTTACCTTTAAATGTACTTAAAATGCAAACAATAATAAATTTACCATGAATTTTCATAACAAAATATCCTATTTGGAATAGTTCTTGAAGTTATCGTGATTGCGGGCATGCGCTAAACCAATAATACAATGGCTGTGGATAATACACACAAACAAAATTAAATATTGGTATGAGGAAATGTTCTATGATAGATTTTTACGACTGCGTGGCAAGGTAAAATTACGATTCTCGATTTTTAGAATTTTGAAGAGCGAAGGGGTTAAGAGGTGTGAGTGGGGAGACTGGCGGAGTTGGACGAGGGGTCGAGGGAGGGTGGGTGTTATGGCGGGTGTTGGGTGTTTAGGGAGTTGCGTGTTTGATGAGAGGGGTGAGAGGACATGCGGTTTCATGACGGGAGGACTGTAGATTAGGGGTGTGAGGGGTGGCGAGGGCGTGATTGGCCAAGGGGGTGAGTTAGGTGTGGGACATTGGTGTGTATTGAAGGAATGAGTGGTGGTGTGTGCTAGATTCTACATTTTTTATGGTTACGGCTTTTTGTGAAGGGGGATTAATTACGTGCTGTTGGGTACCGATGAGGCAGGGCGATATAATAATTACAAAATTTTTATAAACACATTTCTTAAATTTATTCGATTTATAATCTGCAACGATACTCTTAACCTATGTAATTATTACAAATCCAATGTAGCGGCCCGGTGCTAATTAATATTTTGTTAAAATATTTGTCATTGGTATAATTTTTTATTTAAATAATTGCTAGGGATTTTGGGGGGAAGAACACCCAACATGGCATCGAGCCCTGGCTGCGAAACCTACCAATATGGCGGACGGCACCGACCAACATGGCCGCCGCCCGCACCTGTGACGTCATGGCGGACAACTAATTCCTCCTCATGCCAGATGCAGTTGCGCCCAAACGAAGATAACTTACCTATTCGAAAGGTATTTGTATGTCAACGTAGGTTTCACAGACTCGGTAACCGCGACAGTTATGTGGTGGGATGCCACCTACTGCTCACAAAAAGTTTAGCATATTCCCGTCCGCCAACTAAAACGTAATATTTATGGTTGTAGCAGGAGATATCGTACCCACGTTGTGTGAAACAGTTAAACATATGCATCTTCCGCTCCAGTGACATGAGTATTGCACGTACACTAACACAGTAGGTTCAATTCAAACTCAGGCTTTAAAAACGGCCGCAAATGAAGGAACGGGACAATTTGCTTCAGGAGAGTTTAAGGCTCGGCCATACATGCCATGTTGAATTATTGGTTTTAGCTTATTTCTGTTATATACCGGCATTTACTACGAAACTGCTACTATGCAATCATGACGACATATCTACGTTACTCTGAAGTACAAAAATAAATTCAGAAAATTCGTTAAGTAGTCATGCCGTATTTTTTCTAGAATTATGAACAGATTAATACCATTTTACAATCCCCATATCACATGTGGATGAAGTTTGACGACTAAATTTGAAGGGTATTGTCAATTGTGATAATGCTATAGTAACAAATATTTGGTTATATCACTGAAAAGGAACTCATGACACATAAATGGAAAATTCAACATGCCGGGTGAGGCAGAGCCTTAATGACCTCGTTTTGGGCATGTCTCGTCGGATACAAGCATGCCTCAGTGATTGTGGAAGTCCTACACGTTATTCAGGTTTGTCTATTCATCTGAGAAGACCTTGTTTTTTACTTATTGAAACTGATGAGATTCCTTTGTTTCAGTTGGTTTTTAACTTATACTTTTGTTTGTTCCATTCTGGGATGATATAAACGAGTACCGTGTGTTTTCCCACTTAATGTGCTACGAGGAGTACAAAATTAAATGTAAACTACTTTTATTCAATATTACATCCTGGATTCTGATATACGATAAACTTTTTGTGAGCAGCAATATCAACAATCGTTTTATAAGCTTTGACGAAGATTGTTTGAACCTTGACTCTAATTACCGCTACATTACGAACGTTTGTAATTCGCAAATGAAACCAATTTCGTGATGGATGTACATCTGCATTTTATATTATTCTGTGGAATTGTTTGATTATCTAACTAATATTTTTATATGCTAGTAACTCAGTATGAAATAGGGGTACACTAATTTCTCGGTAGTAAATTGCGCTTGTGCAAGTTACAGTGCTTCACAAATAGTTGCGTAAGCATTTTATAAAACAGATTAAATATAATCAACAAACATATTTTTGTAAGAATAATATATAATTGGAGTAAATACCTATAATATGCATACCAACATATTATCATCTATACTGAACATAAAGTAGGTTACTTACGCATACCTCCGTATAATGCATACCGTTTATCTCATAATTTGTTTGAAACGTCTCCGGCTACGTAACCTTGTCTGTTATTGCTGACGAGAGAATACGAGCAGAGAGATGCTGCCGCATTCGTGGTTTCTACACACTTTTGAAACAAAATTTTGAAAAATCACCCCATGTATGACGTGTTTGGTGATTTCGTAGATATATCATGTATCACAAGCGTTTATCAATCTGTTAACATAAAGATACCTTGTTTTGGTTCAATTTAACTTCTGTTTACATTTTATCTATACATATAATATTTCATTTGCAATGACATGAATAAATAACAACAGGGAGAAAATAGGTGTTTCGGCAATGCCTAGTAAGAAATAGTTTTAATGCAAAATATTACTACACTGAGCTAGCACGAATGCGTTGCGCTGTCACTTTTGTGTAATTTTCTAGACTCGGTTAAGCTCTGTTTGCATGAGGCGCAGGAATATCCTGAACGTAGAACTTCAGCAAGGCTTCAGAAGAGTTGGAAGTAACCGTGAACGGACTGTAGCTTGGAGTTTCAACGCGCACAGAGTATAGAGCGCAGCACAACCGTGTTCCCGCTGGGGGCTGCGTCGTGTCAGCCGCGTCGCGCCGCAATGCATGCTGGTCGCCCTCCAGAGACAGTCGCCGAGCGTCGGGACGAACAAACACTCAAGCTGGTGTTCGGCGCCGACGGGCCCACGGGACTCTGGTTTCCATCCGCTGAGTGAACGTGTTGTAGATTGATCTCGCTGGCTGCGCAAAACCAGTCTCCGTGTCCCAACATTGAACTGATTAATACGACTATCATAAGCCTCTCAGACTCACTTTAATTTACGGTTTTAGGTGTTGCAAGCAAAAAAATGTTACAATGCTTGCTGTATAAGTCGACACAAAATTTGTTTCGTTCTCACAGCCAATAAGCTGTAGGCTAAATGTTCGGCTACAGTTATATGATACAATATTGTGACCTAAACCAGTAAGCCGGTTTAAGAATAGTAGTAGGGACGTGTCGGTTCTGGCGCACTTGGGATTAATTGATGGATTATCGGATTAATTGAATGAATTAGCTTATTAATTCGTTAATCCAATTAGTCCTTAATCCGGTTGGTCAGATCCATAAAGTAATTGGATTGGTGAGTTTATCCGCTGATCCATTCAGGTAATCCGATAATCCATTAATTAATCCCAATTAATCCCAAGTGCGCCAGAACCGGCACGCCCCTACTACTGAGAATCATTTACCCACAGGTAAGATCATTGGCCATGAGCTATGCAGTGTTCAGTATAGACCAAAAATTACCTAAACGTGCGCGACATACACAATTATGTACAGTAGGTCTGAATGGGATGAACGACATGGATAGGACTTGACGATATGACAATCTTTATGTAAACGTTGTAGGCCTTTAATTCCTCTATCCAATTTGTAATGCAGTTTGATATTAATATTTATTAGTTTCTCTTGGACGATTCAAAATGTGTTGGCAAAAACATCAACACCTATTTGAAAAGATATTCAGAAAACCGGTATCCGAGTAGACTAATTGTTAAAATATCCTTGATACATAATTAACATGTTCTGTATATATACTTAAATAATGTGAATTGTGATTTATTTGACAAAATTAATTAGGAGCACAGAAACGCAGAGCTCCCATATTCCAACATTTTAGGCTTTTCGGTGCTATACTTTGAAAACTAATCATTTGACTACAAATATTTACATTTATTTTATCCCTATATAACCCTCTTTCAGATGATGAAATACAAACACTATCGTGTAATATGGCCTTAGGAGATATGGATGCCATACTATATTTATATATTATGCCATTACGTGTGTTTGAGATTAATTTTTGAAAATGTGACTTTGTTACGGCATACTTGTATAAAGAGGGTATGGGAAGCTGGAAGCCATATTATATACATGTATTTTATGCCTTTACTTGTCTGCGAGGTTAATTTTTTGAAATTGCCATTTTACTATGGTATAGATTATTATTTGATTACAATTTCGTACAACAGTAATTTCTGTGGTAATTCTCCAAAGTTCATCGATAAATAACTTCCATTTATTTCACCAGGTAAACCAATTACGATACCCTATTGATATCGGAGTTACTCAGTCATCCTTAGTAAAATGAAAAATTTCAATAATGAATGTTGAATAAATTTTGTGGCTCAATAACTGGTAACAGCATATTGATGGCTGTCTTTCTTTCTTAATTGTGTATTGTCATAAATATAAGGGAAATTTTAACAGAGAAGAGTTAGCTTAGCCAGGGCTTCAGGAAAGTGGGAAATAATCACAAACTAAGTAAAACTGAAGCAGATCAGCCGTGAACTAGCTGACAACATGCCTTGGAATTCCCCTCGAGGGCCGTTACGGCCACGATCCTTCATTTCTACAGCTTTTGCGAGAGTTAATTTTTGTACCCAAACGGGAGCCAATATCGTAAAATCCTCTCACAATTATGTTACAAATTGTTTTTATTATGTAGCTTAAATTTTTTTTTTTACACGAAACACGGTATATTTTAAGTAATTATTAAATAAACACTTTTCGTTAATTAATTAATTGGATAAAAGTATACACTTTTTTGTGTTGGAAAAATTAGAGTACATACAATTTGTAACAAAATTGAAAGAGGATTTTACAATATCGGCTCCCGTTTGGGTACAAAAAATTATTTCTCGCAAAAAATGTAGAAATGAAGGATTGTGGCCTTAATAGTGGTAAATAGCGACCCCGGGCTCATCGTTGATCTCTCAGGACTGAGAATACGGCGCGACTGGGCGGAGTTTCGGGACCTGGGCGTGCCATAATCCGAGCGTAACTCCGTCGGGAGTTGAACCGAGATCGCCTGAGTGAGAGATGGGAGCCTTAGCCCCTGTGCCAACCACGGACCCGCGTTTCGACTTGGAAAACACAACATTCGTCTACTTGCGTGTGAAATATTCTTAATTGTTTCACTATTCACACATGAAATTACGCTTCAGTAAATTAATTGCAACTAGTTGAAAACATTTCCATGTTCAGTAGTTTGATAAATTACGGCTCGGAAATGTGTCTCTAAATATTCGTTCTTAGAAGAAGGCAAGGAATGCAGCAGAGCGAAGCACGCGAACAACTCAGTACTGCAAACAATTGCTCGAGCGAACAGATCACTCGGGTGTCTCAACCCTCCAGCCTAAGACTACCTCTTCGGCCCACCTAAAGGAGCAAAGTCCGCTACCGGCTAGTATGGCGCCCGTCATAGCATTTCCGGCCTTGAACGGCCAGATTTCGTACCATGTTTGGTAATTGGACGCGTCCTATTTTTCGTGGCAGGTCCCATGCCAGTTTCCGTACCTGGCCAATCACATCGCAGTTTCAGAGCATAGGGCACTCCCCGTGGCTACTACTTGAAACGAGTTGACGGAGAAACTGAAAAGGACGCCTCCATCGTGATTATACATCCGTGAGGTTGAAACTCTTTCAAATAGATTTAATATACGACGACGAATAATATTGGCGATAACAAATTTAATTACTTTTTAAAACCGTTCTAAATACCTAAAAAACATAACCTACTGTATGATAAAATGAATTCATAGATTTAATACATCTAAGATGTATACTTATTCTTTAGCGTGTGATCTGGTAATACAGTGGTAAAATCGAGGCGCCCGCGAGTAATATGTAACTTTTGGGTGTGAATTCAGAAGTACACTGGACCCCATTTTTTATCATTAAATTTTACATGCGGATAATATTCCGGTATGTAAAAACAAAACTTTTTTGCAACCGGTCAGTAATTTTCGTAAAAATTAAAAATAACAAACTCGTACTGTAGTGGCTTCACATCATTTTCAAGAAAATGAATGAAACTATACTAGTAAGCAATCAATTTATGTGAAAGGGTGAACATTAATATAGCAATATTAAGATGTGCTATAGCTAGTTTTTTTTTTTCATAGGCTTGCGCAAGTTACAAACTGGCAGCAGTTCTACGAATGGTGTTCATGTTACCTACAAACCACACACTGCGCACCCTCCGAGGGTGCCAACTGCTAGTACGCGAACTGCTGTCGTGTAATATGAATCTTCCATGGCGGCTCATATAGCGGCTGGTATACTGACTCGTGCACCAGGGCTTATAGAAGCTTGTACAAGAACCAAGTACGGCTGCAGTTCTCGTGTTATATCGGCTTAACGGGCACGATTGTCCTTGAGAGCATTCAATGCCTCCTTTACTGCGACAGGCCCACTGCCAGCCACCCCCTCCCTTCAAGGGTAGCAGTCGGGGCGAGACGAGGAAAGAAAATCACGTAGCGATTAGGCATCTGCGCGATACGTGCCTCAAAATGCGCAAAACATAACTACAATTTTTGTTAAATTTCTTAACATTCAATTCTGTGACACCTTTTTTTTCCGCATGATGTTACTCAGAAAACATTTGCTGATTCCTCTATTATTTATATTAAATTTTTTTTTCCTAGTTAACTGAAAATCACGTGCGAATTTAGGCAATTTCATTTTTAAATATATATTTAACACCGTTAGAATCGAAAAGTATAATCATAACTCGAACAATTCAACTTTTTCTTATACGGAAAAAAATTTCGTCGCCATATCTTTAATAGTTCCAAAGTAATCATTATTACAAAACCACTGCTTGTTTCTCACTCGAGATGAGACTATATACTACACATAAGAGGGCTCATGTACACCTAGGTCCAGCCATGTTCGTCTCCATGGACGGCAACTCAATGCAGGCCGTTGATTATTATCGAAACTGGAAGCTTTTTTTCCTCCCCCCCCCCACTTTCCCCCCCCCCCTCATTTTCCAGGATCCCTCTGTGTGAAGAAGCACGCCATGCCCCGGTGTCTCTGGTCGCCAAGGGTGCAATTGAAATTGCGCGTGACTGGCCAGGTATATGAGAAAAGAACATTACGTTCGCTTTCGAGCTTTTGTGCCATCGAGGATACTCTCGGACAGCGTCGAATTCTTCTAGGGTATTTGTTGTGCACATAAAGTGGGATACATTATTTCCTGTATACGTGGGTCGAATAACCTAGAGACCAATACCGGAGAGAGTATGCTACAAATATCATAGACGAGTGTGCGAAAAATAACCTGGTGGCAAGAGCAGTTATTGTTATTATATTTGCAAAAATATTTATTAGTAAATATTTTACAATTATCAAACATTTGGCATAAAAGAACTAGTTTTTGTCGTTTAATTTTTGGCCATGGTTATACTAACTTTACATATTGAAATGGAAGTTTCTTCTTATTATTTACCATGTTGGTATTATATCATTAAAATCAATGTAATTTATTACTGAACAGAGGTGCTGCTATCTATTGGCCGGTGGTAACAACACAGCGGGATTTTCTCGCAAAAACCTTCAAGCTGTCCGGTATTGGTCTCTATTGTATTTAGTTGAATTGCAGTGATTACGTGACAGTAAAGGAGTTGACATCTAATTCAATGATTATCATGAAGGCAGCAATATTATAATGTATATTCAATTTTGGATAAGGAAGGCGAAATCACAATACACGGCGCTAAACATCCAAACAATCCAACTATACTGCGAGGACGTTTATACAATTTAATATAATTTGGTCCTTATAATAACATACCTGCATATTTGATAGCAGAAGCAACAAACATGACGCGTTATCTAATACCACACGGGGAAGCATACACAGTGTTTTATTTCTACGCAATCTTGCCACTTTTTGTATAAATAGTTTAACTAAGACACGTATGTTAACTGCTTCGTTGTTGGGTGAATTTATAATCCCTCATTTTATTATATACGTTAGTAATTTTTCTGTGAAAAAATTTTTTTCTCAACGTGAGAGCTGAAAATGATGCAGCTAGTTGCAGATCATGTTGTAATGAAATTTCCACCGCAATTGGAAAGAGTATATGTGAATATCTGGACAGATAGTGACTGTGGCAGATTGAAGGTAATTAAACACAATTCAATTTTTTTTTTTTTTTTTTTTTTTTGCAATTCAAACATAATTTATCTGCGTGATAATGTAATGAGTGTATTTTTAACGTAACACAGTATGTTTTTACCTAGTGTAAATTATTTTGCTTCTGAAAAGTTATTTTATCGTGACCTACCTTTGGTTGGTGCAACTAAAGATTTGTTTGGCTACACTTACATTAAACAGTTCGGGCCGATATAAAAAACTTAACAGATTCGACTGGGTCTCGAACCTGGATTACCTGTGACCGAGCGCAACGCCTTAGTAATCTCAGCTAATGTGACAGCTGGCTGTATTGGAAAGCCTTTAAATATATACTCCAAATAATGGGCAACGTGTGCAAACAAATATTTCAAGTTTTACAGATTTACTTGTCAGTTTCTTGCATTGTTTTATTAATGTGTTTATACGATTGTAAATAATCAATAGATGCTCTAATAAACACGGTTGCTATCCTTTGGTGTAATTTTCAAATCTTGGTTAAGCCTTGTTTGCATAAGGCGGAGGAATATCCTGCGAGTATAGGTAACTTTAACACGGCTTCAGAAAAGTTTGATGTAACCGTAAATTTACTGTACCTATACTTTCCCGTTCAATTTCTACCAATGCATGATGTAATGAACATCTGTTTGTTGCGACAGATTTTTACGGTGCAAATGCAGTATTTCTCTCTCTATCTATCTATCTCTCTCGCTTGCTCTCCATCTCTTTAGTAATATGTACACTATAGGTACAGCTTGTTCACGATAAACTGAGCACTTTTAAAATCAACCGTTGAAAAATGTCACTGCCCCTACCTGTGTGTATTTTAACATGCACTCTGACTGACATGCACCCTGTAAAGTTGGTAACGAGGGAGAAAGAGTAGTTCCATGTCTTAACGCTGAATTATAAGTGTTAAGAAAACATTTTCGAATACTGGAATAATTTGTTTTACTTTCTATATTTTGTAATGCTTATAAGTGTATAAATAGTGAAACTGTCAAATATTAACTTTTCTAATAACTGCACAGCTTTACTTGACCGACACTTGAATAATGTGGCCAGGTCCATGGAAATGTTAATTTTACATGTGGCGGAGGTATCCAAAATGTACATGCAAGTAGATCTATAGCAGGGCTTTCGAAAGGTCTCACTTTACCGTGAACAGCATATACACTCAGGGAGGTTGCCATGACTCGAATTGCGGCCATGGCTGTGTCGTAAATGCATGCCTCCTTCGATGAATTACCCTCCTTGAAGCCATCTTAGGCTCAGCACTGAGATTCACTTAGCTCTTGTCCCTACCTCGGATCTCACTTAAGAACGAGATTAGGGTATGTCGGGGAGAATCACAAGACCCGTCCCTAGAGTCTCGCTTAGCCAATAAGAGAGTGGGTACGGCCACATCAAAGGAACCGCCGCATTATTTCCTCTCCGTGTACTTTTCTTCTCTGAAGAAACTGAAACGAATACGGAAGTAGCAATTGAAGTAAGGAAACGAACCTGGTTAAAGACAACTCGTAACGAAAACGGTGCCTAAAAGGACATGACACCAAATGGAAGGATCTGCGGTCGGGGGAGACAGATATAATTAAACCACATATGATTTTTCCCCTGAAAACATACATTTATTTCAACTGCGTCTGAAAATACATGCAAAGAGGAATATTTTTATTATTTTCTAAATAATACACTTTTCTCTTTCTGAAAGGCATTCACGCAGTCATTTATCCACAGTTAGCAATGTTTTGGGAAGACGTGTTTTTGCATACAATATACCAACTAATAAACAACGTTCTGCAAATGTTGGCTACTAGTTTTTAAATAAATTTTTCCGAATAACAAAAAAAAAAAAAAAAAATAGAAATCAATTAACACCACCAGTTTACATTATGACCTGAAAATCCCATTGGTAGAAATTGGATTCGAACCCATGCCCTTTTGGATAAGCAGCCCGATATCCACTGGACTACTGTAACGTGTTATCGTTTATGCAGAAATAGGTACATATCATTACATTTCAGTACACTTGTATATTTGTTATATATTTAAGTTAGATTTTACTGCCCTGAATTTGAATTTAAAAGCAGCCAGTTGCACGAATATATTTTCCAACTAATAACAAATACACAACGAAAGGTAGCCAGTTTATTTCTAAAGAAACTCTGTGCTAAAAAAAAAACTGGAAATATTAAGCAAGTGAAATGAATTATATATGTGTTTATTTCGAAAAATCAAACTGTCATATGATGGCATTGGTTGATGAATGTTCCTTGTAAGACTTATACTTTCTGAAACAAAAAAAGAGAAAATTTACATACTCACCTAATATAAATATTTACTCCGAAATAGTTTACAGAAAAAATCTCAAAAATGTTTCCTTAATAATTGTAGCAGCAGTAGCACCAAGACCACGTGTTTTTAAAGCAGAAATGGCGGTTAATAATTACCAACTGTTTGGTTTCCATAACATTAGCCTAACAAACGACCAACAAAACATATTTCAAAGAAAAATGGTCAGTTATGTGAAAAATATTTTGTACTTAATTAATTACAGGAATACAGGGGCATTATTTTAATTAAGAATACCTATTCCCCAATGTTGTCTTAAAATGTTGTCTATATAGTGTTGGCCACAGATAAAAATACATACCAATTACAAACTGTATGTCTACCAAATAGTTGGCGACAATCAGCCAACCATGGTCATCAAAATATATTTTAATACAATTAGTTTTCATATTAGAAAAACCAAGTGTTTAAGCAAACATAAAAATTATGTTATTTTCTCATCACAAACTTTTTGTGGAGCATTGTTGAAATTATGCTAATTGCACAACGTTGGCCCAACTAACGAAAAGGTGCCAAAAAATCTATAGTTTGGTTCCCAACATTGTTCCACCATAAAACCAACTTAACATATCTCATAGAAATTTTTTCAGAATCATGAAAAACATTTGCATCTCATACAATACAGGAAATATGCATTGTTTTCATTAAGAATAACTATTCCTTAGCTTCGACATTAAAGTGTTGGTTTTATAATGTTGGCCCAACATAAAATGTAATACCAATTAACAACTGTATATCTCCCAACTTGTTGCCAACATTCAGCCAACCTCGACCAGACGACTATCGAATTCAATTTGAAACAAAACAATTTATGTATTAAAAAACCAACATTTTAAGCAAACATTAAAAGTTTTTTTTTTCATTCCAAAAATACAATTGGGCATTGTTATAAATAGGCTAGTTACACAACGTTGGCCCAACTAAAAAAAGTACCAAACGCCAACTGTTTGGCTTCGAAGATTGTCTCAACATAAAACCAACTACACATATTTCAAAGAAAAATGGTCATCATCGTGAAAAACATTTGCATTTCTAGATATGCAGGAAACGGGCATTTTTAAAATTAATAATACATATTCCCTAACTTTGGCATAAAATGCTGGTTTTACAACGTTAGCCCAGCATAAAAATACATACACATTACCAACAGTATGTCGACCAATTGTCGCCAAAATTTAGCCAACCATCCTAGAGTTTTCAAAAATTGCTCTTGCGACATGTTCTCGCATTTTTTGATATAGTGAGGTGTTGATAATGTGTTCCTAAGGCATCTCATTAAAATTTTCGAGTAAAAATATTTGGTTGGCATACTACGTTGGGCCAGCGTTGTATTTATGTATGTTTTCTAACCCAACATATTGCCGACCTTTCCAACCAAATGCCAACCGTTGGGTCAACATATGTTGATACTTGGGTTAGGCAGACCAGTCTGCATATATATATATATATACATACATAAAATAAACATACATATATACATATATATACAATGAACATTAAAATGATAACATTTGTGTGTAAATAGTACGATTTTATCATAGTGACAATTTACATTTTTCAGTTCAATGTTTATGTTAACATGGGCAAGATATGACGTACACTAACTTTAGTATCGAAAAACCCAAGATTTTATAGCACAGTTAAACGGGGCGTGTCTAAAGAACTGTCTTCCAATCAGAACAGTAGCAGAAAAGAACAAGTGTTTGAAGTCTACCTCGTCTCCGAATGAGTTCGCGAAATACTCGTGGCACTAGTTATTGGCTCAGGGTTCATGAGGGCGTGCCTAATAAACTGTGAGCCAATTGCAACCATAGAGGAAGCTTGTCCTAAAGTGAATTCGCGAAATTTTCCAGTCCCTAGTTATTTACGACACGAGTGCTGCCAACATGATATCACGTCTCAGTATACTTAACGAAAGCTGATGTCCTCAAACAATTTGGGAGTTGTATTATTGTGGGAAACTCTGTACATCTCTGTTAAATTCAGGCGATGGAATACTGTGTTGGTAGCTCTCAAAAGTGTTAAAATATGGGCGCCAAGCTCAAGCTAAGTTCGAAATAACAAATTCGTTATTTTGTAATTTATCATTACTTAAGTTTCAATTCGGACGTTGTCGACAGTCACTTGTTTAGCAACTCACGGCAACGGATATTTGCTCAACAGTGAAGAATATTTTTATCTGAAAATTAATGCTTAAAACAGACGCAATATTTTAGCAATCGTCTTTTTAATGCTGCGAATACGATAGTAAACAAGAAAATAATAAATTATACAATAACAACTTTAAAAAAATTTTGTTGCGAAATATTTCAACAAAGCACAACACTTACTTGCTTTTTTTTTTATTATTATATATATTCCTAGTGTATATTATGAACCGGTATTCGTTTAAAAAAAATATTTTATCTACGCATTCGCGCATGTATTTGAAGGTCAAAACCAGTATGACGCTGATTTTGTCATTTTGTATTTTTGCTAACATCTGCTAGATACAAAGTACAAAACACCAAATTAACAAAAACCTCGCCATTCTTGTATACAAAATCGAGTGACGTGATCGTTTTGTCAACATAATTTGCCATTTCGGACACGACTTCAATCTTTGTTAATCTGATAAGCAGAGTATATAGTCTATTCACGGTAAAATGGGCACTTTTGAAAGTCCTGCTTAAGATCTGCTTGCATGCACGTAGTGTATTATTCCACTTTATGTGTATTTAACATTGCCATAGGCCTCACCAATTTAATCATGCGTCGGTCAAGTGAAACTGTGAAATTATCAGAAAAGAAAATATTTTAAAAATATGCTAATTTTCACACTTCGGTGAATTTGAAATAATTGAAAGCCATAGAAATATTCCAATTGATCGCAAATGGTTATCTAACACTTTTTATTCGACGTTAAGATATGGAACTACTTCCCATCCATCGTTACCAACTTTACTGGGCGCGTGTCAGTCAGTACGCCCTTTAAAATATATGCATGTAGAAGCAGTGACTTTTCTCTAAGGTTATCGTGAACAGCCTTTAGATATATATTTTTGTACACGTTTCTCTGCAGACTTGTATGAGTAGACTGAGGAGTGACGTGTGTGTATGTGTGTGTGTGCGACAGGTCAGGTGGACGCAGCGCCATGTCCCGACGACGACGTCCGACCGGTCGAGTTTTGAGTGCGGCGACCGTCATCTGGCTGCTATCGACCACGGCTGGCGGCATCGATATACGTGAGTACAGCCCCTCCCTCGTCACGCAGGCACCCGCGGACAGTCATGGCCGTGCCATTGCGCATGCGCGCTTCACGAACACCCGCTCATTCACGTAAAGGCTGTTCGCGGTGAACCGGAGCACTTTCGAAAGCTCTACTTAACACTTTGTAGACTACGCTCGAGTGTAGCCCGAGCAGAGCTAATATGAAAATTTCTTTGTCGTTCAGAAACAAAACTCGCATAGATGTGCACTCGTTGCTCGGCTAGTGTTTAACACGACCTCACAAGAACACCACAGCGCAGTAACAATGATATTGCTAACGATAGAATTAATTTTTTTAATAGCCCGTCAACGGGACATGGTTGGTTGTAAATCCTTTTATACGATAAAGGACGTTTGATTGGGTCAATATCAACTCGGCTCTCTATTGGTTGATGACCGGCTAATAGTGAACGCTGTGAAGTACAGTAAGTGAATATATATATATTCGAGCCAGGGTCATTTGTTTATTGTCTTCCGCAGAAGTCAGGTGCCATTTTCCCTTTCGACTTGGCTGTACCCAATAGGACCGTGCTGTCGTCTATTGTTACATATTAGTTGAAATTCGTCCGGTACGTGCCAGACAAACTATAGCCCATTAATAAAACCTTACAGAAATGTATAACTTTTCGAAGTCGTGGGCCTCATCGCTTTATTCATGCGTCAGTCGAGTGATACAATGAAATTATTAAGGTTGACGTAAATCACCTGCCTATGAAGCACTCCACCCGACTACACAAAGTGAAGAACTCATAAAAAAAGTAGTATAGACACTATACAAAATTGTCAGAAAAGTGCGATTTATGCTGTATATGAAAGTATAATGTATATATTGTGCAACATTAATTTTTTTTAAATAAAATATACTTTTTAAATGGAAAAAATTATCGATTAAAGTAGTCTGTATTTTTTAACAAAATTTAAGTGCATTTCCATTTTGAATGCTTCGAAAAGCTGAATTTGCAAGAAAATCTTCTTCAAGATATATCGTTATAAAATTTACTGTGATTATGTGTAAAAAAACCATAGTAATAATGTCATTTAAATTTTATAGTTAACTTTATTTATGTCAATTTCAGCCATAAATGTTAGTGACAAAATTGTAAAAATTATTTGCTATATTATTATTACCATTTTCTTACATACAATCATAGCAAACATTATGCCGATAGTCTATGACGAAGTTTTTTTTTGCAAATTCTGCTTTCTGAAGCATCCAGAATGGAAATGTTCTTACATTTTGTTAACAATACAGACTATTGTAATAGATTATTTTTTTATGAGTTCTTCACGTTGTATAGTCGGGTGCAGTGCTCCATAGGCAGTTGCTTTGCTTGAACCTTAAGACATTTAATATTTCACAGAATGTCCTAATTCTTACTCTTACATTCATTAAAAAAACGGAAAGGGTAATAAATCTTCTGAGTATTCACTAATCTCTAACTAACACTTTTAGTTCAATGTTAAGGCATTGGCGTACTTTCTCTCTGTCGTTACCAAATTTTCTGGTAGCTCGGCAATCAGTGTGCCCATTAAAATGTTTGAACGTGAGGGCGGTGATATTTTTTCAAATGGTCATTTCGAAAATGCTCAAATAACCGTGTACAGTCTATATTTCCTAATCAGACTTTTAAGTTTGTTCTACTCATGTAGAAGCTCAGTGCTAATACTGTGGAACCCCTATTTTACACTTTTCAAGTGACTGGGAAAATATTTCGCAAAATGCAGGAAAGTGTAATATGAGGGAAATTTACGCTGTAAAAACAGACATTGGAATCAGACAAAGTGTGTGTGTGTAAATTGCAGGATAGTGTAAAATTACGGTGTGTAATACAGGGTTTCCACTGTAGTTTGGCAACTAAATATTTCCCTCTCCATGTAGTACTAATATTGCAAGTGTACAGGATTTTCTTCCTTTTGCATGTGAACTTAAGCAAATAGAATTGCAATTTTCCTAAAATAAGTTAGTTGTTTTCAAATGTTCCTATTTTTTCATTAAAACCTACGTTAATAATAAACTTTGTTTATCGCATTATAGTGGGAAGTGAACGAAATGTGCCAAAAAAGTTATTTCATATTCTATCGCAAAACTTGGTAGAGCAAAACGTTGTATTACAGTGTTATAAGAAATGTCCGTAAAATTACGGAAATATACCGGTTACACATAATCCAGACATCTGAGTTAAACTACGGTCTCTTGTTTTTGTTTTGCATTAACGCTCTCTCTGTAAATTTCAGATTCACTGTGTATTAAAATGATTATAAAAATAACAAAAATGTCCGATGGCGGGATTTGAATTCGGAAAAAAATGTTGACAAACCAACACGTTTTCCACTCACATACACATACATTTTTACACGAATAAGTGTGGCAAATACGGATTTGTACACAATGATGCATGTGCCTCTTGATTTTTAGTCATTTTAGAGTGTTCGCGAATTCTTTTTGTATAGACTGTTCGCAATAAAGTGAGCACTTTTGAGGTCCTAGATACTTTTTCTTTCATCCAATATTTATCCTTTAACATCCTTTTAAAATAAATATTGTCATGTAAGTAATAAACACAGAGTGTATAGTCCAACACAATCGGAAGTTAACGTATAAGGTTAAAATAAAATGTGTGTATTGACTATTATTCCAAATGAGAGGATTTTCAAAATTGCTCAATTTACCGTGAAAAGCCTATAATATATTTTACTGTGTATAACAGAGAAATGAAAAAAAAAAAAAATTGAATGTTTTGTAGAGTAGTGAAATTTGAACACGAATTGAAAAATTAACAATCAGTAATTCGAGCCACTCACCTACCACGCCTTTACACGAAGTATTTCGTAAATATGAATTTAACTTGAAAGTGACGAATGCGAGTGTTTTAGTTCCAAGTCGTGGTAGAGAACACTTGCTACAGTATTGTGGTTTATAAAACGACGAGGTTACGAAAAATTGTTTTGTTTTCATTATGTGCGTGTTTCGCTGTGTATACAGAATGTTTTGTCCTGTAGTGAGATTTGAACAAGAATTAACAAAGTGGCATTCCACGAGTGGTTCGCCACTCACCTACTACTATTTTACAAGACGTAGACCTTAGTATTGTGACGATAGGATTTTATACGCTTCAGCTATCATCCGCATTGTTCGTGTCTCAAAATCGAAGCCACGAGTATACGACGAGCTTCCAGCTCATTTCAGTTATTCGTCATTACGGAGTACCTTTCCGTAAATTAACTCTACATCTCCGTAAAAGTTTCCGTAGATATACAGAAATTTCTAACCGTGTAAACAATAACTTTTTAATACACGTGAGAAAAAAATTTGAAAAGTACCTTTTGGTGGCAGCTATATTAATTTCGCTCCTAAATTCGAAACTTTTATTATTAAGGCCGTGTTTGAAATAGCAACAAACGTGCAGTCTCGTGCACTCGTACTCGGTAATGACGTCAGAGAGTGCTGTTCCAAATGTTCCTCGAGAGCGAGTGTTTGTTTACGAGTGTGTGCGCATGCATGCTCTATTCGTGCTCGCAACCACCGCCATTCTTTTGTTTGTTTTCTAACATTGTGAAAAATAAATGAACTGCCTTAGCTTCATTCTCCTTCGTGTGACTTTCGTAAAAAAAAAATATACTAGAGGCCTATTTTGTGTGTCGCATTACAATTTACTTATTTATACAGCAATACTACTTTACTGAAAACAGTGGAATGGCACAGGAACAAGCATCAATCCATTATGAATTGAAATGTAAATATTAATGTATAAATGATTTTTTTAAGTAAATATTGTTTTGTTTATGCAGAACAACAGTCGATTGCTAACGGTATCGATTATTCTTAAAAATAAGTGCGAGTGACGATAGTGCCATAGGGAGGGAGTGTAAGCGAGAGTGCGAGAGGAACACAGCCTAAGTCCATTGCCAAACACGATTGTATTTTTTGCTATTTACTCTTGTAAACAACATTGAATGTCTTGATTATTAGTTACAAAATAAAGTTAATATTTAAAAAAAATATTTTGATATTTGCAATTACGTCGCAACTCGAGCCAAACACAAAATAATTTCTCCATTTGCCGCCAGCTTGGAAGTGACCTCTTTGGAACACCAGCGCGCCTAGCGGTGGAAATCTTCCCTACACTAAACTCTCCCATGAGGAATTTCGTTTTGTTCCCAACCTGAGTGGAATAAACCTCACCATATATAGGCTGTTCACGGTAAAATGAGCACTTTTGAAAGCGTTGCTTAAGATCTACTTGTCACGTTGTGTATCCTTCTCTCTTACGTAATATTAACATTGGCATGGACCTCATCACTTTATTCGGGCGTCGGTCAAGTGAAACTGTGGAATTATCACAAAAGTAAATATTTTACCAATCGGCCGTCATTTTTTACGCTTCGGCGTATTAAAAAAAACAAAATCGAAATAATTGAAGTTGTCACAAATGGTTATGTAACACTTTTTATATGACTTACAGATATGGCACTACAGTCCATCCATCGTTAAAGACTGTTCACGATAAAGTGAGCAATTTTGAAATCAACCTTATACCATATATTTTAACGGGCGCTCTGTCACATGCGCCAAGTAAAGTTGGTTACGATGGATGGGAAGTAGTTCCGTATACGAACGCCGAACAAATAGTGTTAGGTAACTATTTCCGATAACTTAAATTATATATTTCACTTTATCTTACATAAGGCGGAAGAATATGCAT
Source organism: Dryococelus australis (assembly GCA_029891345.1). Taxonomy (NCBI): domain Eukaryota; kingdom Metazoa; phylum Arthropoda; class Insecta; order Phasmatodea; family Phasmatidae; genus Dryococelus; species Dryococelus australis. The sequence goes on from CM056999.1 coordinate 131,190,181, forward strand.
GGTACATCAAGAAAAGACTGTTCACGATTAAGTGAGCACTTTTGAAATCAACCTTATAAAAATGTCACTGCCCCTGCCTGCACATACTTCAACGGGCGCATAGAGTGACATTCGCCCGGTAAAGTTGGTAACGATAGATGGGAAGTAGCTCCATATCTTAACGTCGAATAATAACTGTTATGTAACCATTTTGTGATAATTTAAGTTATTTATTTCGCTTTCTGTTTTTTTAATGCACCAGTGTGTAAATATTAGCAGGTTTTTATAATGTTTACTGTTCTGATAATTTCACCGTTTCACTTGACCGACGCATGAATAAAGTGATGAACACTTAGCAATGTTAATTTAAATAAGGCGGAATAATACATAACGTGCATTGGAGTACATCTGAAGCATCTTTTTTAAAAGTGCTCATTTTAACGCGAACAGTCTATAGATAGAGATAAGGAAATTTCGCGAATTCATTTCTGGACAAGATAAACATCCAACACGTGTACACAGAAGTCACCTTGACAATTGGATCACATGGAAACACCCAGGACGACTCTGAGCCAATAGCAAACTTGAAAAGAAACAAGCATAGTGTGCCATACTGCAAGGTGTGGAGTAACACTGGCTACTCTCTGGGGCAACAGCCAATGAACACACCGCTAAGTCTCGAGTGTACATATTACTGTGGAGAATAGCCTAGAGGTCATTGAACTCTCGACATTTTCATATCCCTATTTATAGATCTTGTGCATTTTACCGTGAATAGCATATACCAACTTTACTGGCCGCATGTCACTCAGTGCGCCCTGGGGCAGTGACTTTTTACTATGGTTGATTTCAAAAGTGCCCACGCTATCGTGAACAGCCTTCGTGGATAAAACCGTATTCGCCATTCAGCGACGCAACGCGGCGGAAAACGACTGGGGACAGCGGTTCGTAAAACCTTCTCACAATTGAGCGACTTTATATTGGCGTCAGTTACCGTTGCAAACTGTGCTACTGTCTGGTGTCATGTTTTTATAATGTGATATAGACTTCAAGTGTCCATCTTTTGATAATTTATTTAAGTAGCCTACTATAAGGGGCAAGATTTTGTGGTGCTATTTCAAGGCCAATTCCGTTCTTAAAAATACCTGATTTCGCTGTTGTAGGTTTTATTATGAGTCTCTTAGAAATTGAAATGCCATAAATAAAACTGTGCTTTATTATAGCCAACATTCTACTGTGTTATTTTTATGCACATTTTATATTTATCTTTTTCTTATATACACATTTCATGAAAATTTTATAATGTTTATGCATTTTCATAAACAAGAGAAAACCATTTATTTGAACAAAGGTAATGCAGAGCATTGCCATATGTTGAAAAAAAATCGCTTTTTTATTTTTTTTTGTTTCTACTTAACTTGTATGTGGATTATTTGTTATAGTTTTACACGAACGGCTTGGATATGGTTTTATAGAGAAAAACAAACATACAATATTGGAAATAAAATTATTATATTTTTCCTTTTACAATTCTGCTATTCTCATTAAACGATAATTTCTCATCCACATGGTATTCAATATTTACTGCTGTTATTTACTCACATTGAATGACAACATTTTAAAATTAATTTTATTCCCATCATCTGAAAACTTAAATTACTCTTATTATCACTCAGTTTATACATTTTTGAATACAAAATGTTGGTCATGGTCTGACAGATAAAATAGTTTATTTTTCGTAGAATTTCATTTATTTTGTGTTTTAATTGAAATTTCGGTGTTAGGCGGTGTATAACTTGCATTTCGGTGTTTGGCGGTGTATTAACTTGCATTTCGGTGTTATTTCGGTTGTATCGCTACTGACGGCATAATCTACGCTCTAATTATAATCTATTCCTCGAAAATCAATAAAAATAGCCTAATTTACAACATAAAAACGGACGTTGCTATAAAGGATCTGAAAATTGACAGCAGACATGTTTACTTTACATATTTTGTGAAAGGAAACGTTAAGATGCAAAGTTTATTTGATATTAGCTATCAAAAGACATTCATTATTAATATTATTTATTGATCAATTAATCTCTTACTGCGTAAACGTGAAAGTTTCTTCATTTAAAAACTTTCATTCTCCTCCTCCTCTGTTGACGTCCAAAGCCGATAAATCCAACGAACTGGACGCTCGTCGCTATCGCGTGCGTGGCTGTACAGGGAGTTGTGGGTTTAGTTAGTTTTCAGAAGTAACTGGTGTTGAGTTCAAGGAGTGCAAAAAATATTAACTTAGTATATTAAAAGTAAGTGCCTGGAAAAAATAAATGATTGGAAATTGGCGGAGAGAAATACGTATCTTAGTTAAGCCTGCCTGACATAAGTATCTCACTAAAATATACAGCAGTGAATAATTTTATGTTGCCAGAAACTTTCACTATTTTAGCAAATAGAAATAAATATTTTTATTTCAGCAAAAAAATGGACATGGTTAAATATATTATCAAAAGTTAACTAACACTAAACCACGACGTGGACCTATTGTACCTATTGCTGATTTCGCTTATCTGCACGTGCAAAACGGATCGTGCAAAAATTATTATCTAACTTAACTTGAAAATAAATTACTTTTGTGATGAACACTAACTAGTTTAAGTTCCTAATAACTTGGTAGGAAAGCTTATGAGTTTAGTTCAAAATATTGCTATTAGATAACTTTTAACTTAAACTTTATCTTTTCAACAAGTTAGTAGCCATGTATTGTTTCTAGGTTACTTTAAACTACAAAAACACTCATTCACCTAGTGTCATATGTTATAGGCTGTTCCCGGTAAAGTGAGCACTTTTGAAAGCCCTGCATAAGATATACTTGTACGCACGTTGTGTATTCTTCCACCATATCTAGTTTAACTTTGCCACGGGCCTCATCACTTTATTCACGCGTCGGTCAAGTGAAACTGTGAAATGTTTAAAATGTAATTATTTTACTAATATGTTCATTTTTACACTTAGATGTATTAAAAAACAGAAAGCATAAGAATTAATGTAAGTTATCACAAATGGTTACCTAACAATTTTTATTCGACGTTAAGACACGGTACTACTTTCCACCCATCGTTACCAACTTTAATGGGTGCATGTCAATCAGGGCGCGCAATGAAATGTATGCAGGCATTTTTCTAAGGTTGATTTCAAAAGTGCTCACTTTATCGTGAACAACCTTTAGTATTTGTTGTTAGTACAAACGGTTAATACACGTATTAACTCAATATTCTAGGCTGGGTTTAGGATATCCAGTCAGGGTGGAATGCTTGCCCTTTTATGAGAAATGACTTAGTGGAGTCGTACAGGTGCAGTAATGACGGTCACCAACAAACGTACACTGTTGAAAAAAACGTTCGTTCATCGTACGGAAATGTGCTGGTAAAATTTTATCCATAGGTGACGGTTAACTGTACGTAAATTTACGGATACACAGATTTTCAAAAACGGACTTTCCATGAATTCATGGAACCTCTCCGCTAATATTTAGTTACTTTTATGTACTTCCAGTTAAAAATAAAAACAGATAACGTAAAAGCATTTAATTTTCGTTATGTCGGTGTTTTACTATGTGTCTATGTACAAAAAATATACTTAAAAGAAGTTAAATATTTTATACTTGAGCAAGACTTGAACCCAAGTCAAAAATATCACGAGTCCACGATTTTAACCACTTATCCATAAACCTTACGTAATTCTTGTGGTATAACTTTGGCAATTGTAAACAGTCACATACCCGAACAACTTTCAGTTTATATTAAATTTAGTGTATTGTAAGTGTTGCTAGATGTTACAGACGCCCGATGCTACTTTTCAATGTTTGAAAGCATAGGTTTTAGTGACGTGAATAACCTTAACTGCCACAGAAACGATAATTTTCTGGTTATAGCGGCGAAGAAAGCTTCGGGTAGACTCGGCATTGTTGGTCCCCGAAACCCGAAGCTACACGAAATACTGTGTGACGGTACAACCTCATGAAGACCCCGCAAAGTAACGAGTATTGAATAATGATTTACTTTATAAGTGTACTTGATGAATTGGTAATTTAATGCACGACTAGCTTAAGGTTCGTGAATAATAATACCAAAGTAGGAATTGTAGATTTTTGAACCAATATTGGAAGTAATTTTGTACTTACAGAATTTTTTAGAAACTTGAATTGCGAAATAAGCTTCGACGAAACTAGCCACGAAAACCAATTTAGATCACTTACAGGTTTTCTGAGACAGCTTCTTGAGTTTAATATACATGGCAGCTTTTAACCATAATTCTTTACTTTGGAATAAATTAGAAAAACTTTCTTCATAACTGCTTCGGTATTAAGAAATAAAATTCAATCGACGAACTCATAAAAGTGACCACATATGTTCCAAATTTCGTTACACATACTATATAATAATTAAAAGCAAAAAAAAAAAAAATCACAGACAGTCCATGTACATACATGGAATACAGTCTTCTGGCAAGGACACCAGATGTCTCCCCGCACACAGGGTGCACGAGACGACCCGAAGAACAGCATTAGAAACGTTGGTGCGTCACAACTGAGACTCCCCATATTTTCAGCATGTACAGAGACCAACTGCTTTTTTTAGTCGTTACGGATTGCGTAAATTTCCGTAAAAGTTTCCGTAAATATAGGGATATTTTTTAACGGTGTACTAGTGGTAACCACGGCACAGAACAAAGAGTAGACGAGTACACAGATACGAAATATCGGGGCGGTTCATGTGATGTGAGCGTATACCCACTTTCTGATTGGCTGCGCGAGTATCTGGGGAACGGGCTTCGCGTCTGACTGGTTTCCGCATGTTCTGAAAGGTTCCCCATTGGCTCGGCTGCCGACTGGGCGATGCTGATTGACGAACGGCATTCCTACATATTAATAGGCTGTTCACGGTAAAGTGAGCACTTTTAAGGCCCTGCAAAACTTTTTCTTTCTGCCAATTTTTGAAATAAATATTGCTATGTGACTAATAAACACAGAAACACAGTGTATACAATACACCACTCTCAAAATATAACGTCTAAAGTTGCAATAAATTATATTTATTAATGGTTAATGCCTGTTGTGAGGGCCTTAAAAGGTTCTCACTTTACCGTCAATAGCCTATACTTGCCAGCGACGCCAATTTTCCTGGCGTGTGCGGCTGGAGTTCGCGGAACGAGAAGAGGAGAAGAAAATAAATGTGGACGACCTTTCGGAATGCCTTTCACAAAATTGGGAGAAATAAAAATGTGGAGACGGGGAAGTGGCAGTTTTTGGCATTTCTTTCTGCAGTCCGTTCGTGATGATTATTTTTAGGGCCGCGGTGGCTCAGTCGCCGGCCTTCAACCACACGGTCACCCTTCAGAGGATCGAACCCGAGTCTTCGTGTGCGGGGAACGAGACGGAAGTTGTTCGCCGGGTAGGTTTTCTCAGGGCGCTCCCTTTTCCCTCCATCGCTTCATTCCGTATCGCCCTTCATGGACGTCGGGCTGAACGTAGAAATATTGTCACTGGGTGGGTGTTAACTCCACTGCAAGGCGTGCCTTTAAACTCTAAGCTGTTACGCACTGGTCAATGAGACGAATGAGGTGGAATATGTCTTCTCGCACTATTCATATCCATGTATGAATACGCGGCATAACACGTGGTTTGCTTTCTTTACGTTTACCTACTCGTGCCTAAGGCAGAGGCTTCGATATTTTGATGCATTAATTTTATGCAAAGCATTTCTTGTCCAATGAAATTTAATAAATTTAATTTCTATTAGTAGAAATTATGCAGGTGTTTCTGATCTAATCTCAATCCAAAACATACAGAGCATAATGCATTTTCAATGCAACGACGAAATACATTATAATTAATAACGACGGGTTTCCGAATTGTATTTAAATTTCAGTAATGACCTACAATAGCTAAAGAACAGCAAGCGATTTGCCGCTTTAAAACATTTCGTTCTTCGGTAATAAATGCTTATTGTGCTTTCAAAATAAAAACCTCACATACTAAGCCGCTTTTACGCTTCATAATTTAGTTACGGGGATTTCAGTTACGAGATCATAGCTGTTCGTGGATATTCGCCAGTTTGCAACTCCACAGATGAACGCGTAAATCAGTGAAATTCAGCCACGTCAATGGCCTGTGAACTGCAGCTTAATTCAAGTGAAGCCATTTTCGTTGGTTTTTCACCATTTTCACTTATTCATATTTAGAGTGTACATGTACAGTACATTATTTTTAATGATATAATTTTTTTTCTGAACAAGCATTTGAAATAATGCAGACTATATAAGACGGGAAATGAGTAGAAGAATTTTCAGTCCACTGTTGTGAAATATATTTTGGTACTGATGCCAAGGTTTCAGAACAGACACAATCTAAACTAGCGTCGGCGCAGCACCTGTTCACGGTAATGTGAGCACTTTTGAAACCAACCTTAGAAAAAAGTCACTGCTACTACTGTCATGTATTTTGACAGGCGCACTGAGTGACATGCGCCTATTAAAGTTGGTAATGATAGAGGGAAGGTAGTTCCGTATCTTAACGTCGAATTAAAAGTGTTAGGTAACAATTTGTGATAACTTAAATGATTTCTTTCACTTTCTGTTTTTTTATTACCTCTAAGTACAAAAATGAGCAGATTAGTACAATGTTTACTTTTGCAATAATTGCATAGTTTTACTTTACCGACGCATGAATAGAGTGATAAGGCCCATGGCAATGTTAATTTTACATATGGCGGAATATTACACAACGTGGACACAAGTATATTTTTAACAGGACTTTTAAAAGTGTTGAGTTCACCGTGAACAGCTTAGAAAAGGACGTATTTGACAACCGAATGCTGGTATAATCACAGAGTGTTTAAGAATACAGAAGTGGAACATCCGCTTATACCGCGAACTCCGGCGGCACATATCAGCAAAATGACGTCACTAACCAGCAATATCCTCAGTAGCCATATATGTAGGGCCAACATTGGAAATTGGTTGACAAATGTTGTGTAGGAATCTAACATAAAATTGACTTTGGGCCAATGTTGTTTGCCAACCAAAATCCAACCTAATATATTTAATGAACATTATGTTAAAAGATACAATAAAATACACATATGTCAATAATTAAGAAAAAAATGTTAAAATAAAGAATTTGGTGCTTTTAATTTGCCGGCGGAACGTTGGACAAACGTGTGATAGACAACGGCTGGTGTTTTGTAAATGTGTGCGCGTTTGGCCAACATTGTTTTCCAACCAAAACCCAACCTAATCTCCGCAATATGCCCACATTGGCACTTGGTTGGTAAGGTTGGCTATATATTGGATTGGAGCTTACACATTAATACAGCGTTGGCTCAACGGAAAATGGCAACAGAGGTTTTCTACCACGAAGATGTTACGAGATTATTAAGCACCCTCCAGACAATGATGTAACTAAATCAGGAAATGTCATAACCTATTGCCATTGTAATTTTTAATGGTTTTTGGTTGGTAATAAGTAGAGACGTGCAGAATTCGCGTTATTATTTGGCATCAGGCTACACTTCACAGTGCTGTATATTCTCGAGCCGGCATCATTTCTCCATTGGTTTGCAGTATAGATGTTAATTTACTCCATTTCTGACTGGACTACACATTATTGGAGTACACTATTATGAAGTGTTCATTTATTGGCGCAGAGTTATCCAGGGCGTGTCAAATAAAGTATTGTCCAATGATAAACTTATTCCAAAGGTACATGTGTGTGAAGTTTAACGTGTCCCCAAACAATAACGCGAATTTTGCAGGTCTCTAGTAATAAGTTGGTAAAAAATACTGTTGGTAATGTGTGTGGATTTTTCTGTTGGGCCAATATTGGCAACCCACTTTTTATGTAAAACTACAGAACACCTATTTGAATGAAAACAGTGCAACTTACTTTTTTTTTGTATTGTAATATGAAGGTACTTCATCCCCTGAGATATTTCTCTTCATAATATGAACAGTTGGTTATATATAATGTAAATTTTGAGAACACGACAGTTGGTAATTGGTACTAATTGTTAAGTTGTGCCAACATTGTTTAACACACGTTATACCAACAATGGTGATTACCATATTCCTAATTAAATAAAACCAAACTTTTGTATTTTTTTAATATATGTTTTTAACACATAATCCAGGTTTTATTTTTAAATTTACATTGTTGGTGGGGTGTTGGTTAGTTGGAAAACATACTGTTTGCATTTTGTATTTAAATATGTGTTAGGCCAACATTGTGTCATCAATATTATGCCAACAAAGGTAATTGCTATATTTTGAATATGACACCATAGTTTTGTATGATGGTTTAAAAGCTACATCTTCATCACATAAAAAAATTGCTTTACTTAAAATTGACTACGTTGGTGATGTGTTAGTTACTTGTTGGATAATATACTGTTGTAATTTGGTATGTAAATTTCTACTGGGCCAACATTGTGTAACCAACATTATGCCAACAAACGAAATTGCCATATATCTTATGAAATAACACTATAATTTCGTATGATAGTTCGAAAGTAATGTTTTTAATACACAAACAATGCCTTATTTCATATTAGCTTCATTTGTTCTGTCTTGTTTACTTGTCGGAAACAACCCCATTGGCATTTGTTATGTACTGTATACTTATGTTGGGCCAGCATTGTAGAACTAGCATAAATTCACTAATAGAAATAATCGTTTTCAATGGAAAACATATTAATTTTCACAGCATACAAAGAATTATCAAATGTAAATGTTGATTAAACTGTGTTTTGTTTCTCGTGTGTTTTGGCAATGTTGTGAACATAAAAGTTGGCGACTGGCTTTTTGTTACGTTGGGACAACATTGCATTGCAGACATTATGTCATTGGATACTATTATTCATTTTTTCTTAATAAACTCTTATATCATTCATTTAATTTGCTTAATGTATTCTCTAAAAATAAACTCGCTCTTTGGCTGTGTATTACTCATTTGTTGGAAAATATATTCTTGTAACTGGTAGGTTTTAAATTCAGTTTCAGTGTAGTAAAATCCATCTTAAATATATAAAAACCATAACACAGTATATAGAACTGGAATATAATGATATGTACTTTTTCCTTCATCGACGCCAAGAAGTTCCATTAGTCTAGTGGATGACACATCGGGCTGCTAATTTTAAGGGGCTAGGTTACTAGTAATGAGTAATCACTAGAGACCTACAAAATTCGTATTATTAATTAAGGACAGACTGAACTCCAAGTTACTGTGCGTTTGACCAAGTTCAGCCATTAGCTAGAAGTAAGTTTAGCACTCCTCGGATAACTCCTAGCCTAATAATATCAATTCAGCAGTGGAGTGGCCAATCATTTTTTTTTTTTTTTTTTTTAGGAAATCAAGCATTGATTACAGTGCAGCGGCCAATGAAAACACCAACTGCGGTGACTTGTTTATAAGGCTACAGAGTCTATCATGTCCCCGAAAGAAAATGCGAATTTGGCCGGTCTATAGTAATCACTGGTGAGCTAATTCAAACAAGTATTTGCGAACGGTACTTCTAAAGGCTGAAACTGATTCCATTTGCGTGAGACGAAGTTCCAAGTAATTCCAGAGGCAGCAGCTATCAACAATCTCCTCAGCGGCGTTCAATGACCCAAGGCATGCACTGTAGAAAGTAAGCAGTTGCAAGCACCCGATATGCGAGATATTCCTCCTATTCAATTGGAATCTCATAAACCAGGCTCTTAAACCCCCACATTAAACAGTCATTGCAGAACTTGTGTTGAAGCAGAAGGCCGCTCTTTTGAGCAGTTTTCGAAAATGAATACAATAAAATATAAATGTAAAATTTTCACTCTCATTCTCAATCACGTTAAAAAAGTATTTCAATTATCCATTTCCTACCTACGGTCTCTTTTAACATCCCCAAAAGTTTGAGTATTGAACTTTTTTTACATCCTGTATATGACACATAACTAGAGATCTGCAAAATTCGCGCTATTATTTGGAGACAAGTTAAACTTTAAACACGTGTATCCTTGGAATACGGTTCCCATTGGATCACACTTGATCTGAGACACCCTGGGTAACTCTGCGCCAAAGAATGGGCACTTCAAAACTATGTGCCCCAATCACGTGCGGTTCAGTTAGAAGGGCGTGGCTTCACATCTATTCAGCAGCCAGTGGAGAAACAACGCCGGCTCCTGTACACACAGTATTGTGAAGTTTAGCCTGGTGCCTAATAATGACGCGAATTTTGCACGTGTCTACACATAACCTATCCGCGAAAATGTAGGTTCTTTAAATATTCGATGACACAGGAATATCAGTGAGAAATTTAGCGCAGTGAAAAAATATGACGCGGCAATTACAGAAAGAAAAGTGGAACAATTTACTCCTAACAAATTCGGACCAAATGTTCACTTTTTTTCATTTGGAAAAAGGGATTCAAAAGCAAATAACAACTAATTAGAACTTTTCCTTTTTAAATTTTAGGAATGTGCATCACATTGCGAAAACTATTAAAATTTATAGGCGACGATTCAGAGGTTTTAACAAATACAGACATAACACCGTTAACAATTATTCTTATTCTCTTTTTCGAAAATAGAACTAGGCCAGGCGTAAATTCAATCCAACGTTGTAATCTGAAATAGTTTTCGTTAGTAAAAGTCTTATAAGTTTGATTATCTGAAGATTTAATATCTGTAGGTTATCTCTCGTCAAGATATTCCTTGTGGCTTATGAAATACAGCAACCTCCAAAAGTCATGTGACAGTAATCACAACAACTCTGAAGGCTGTTCATGATAAAGTGAGCACTTTTGAAATCAAACTTAGAAAAAAATCATTGCCCCCGCCTGCAGATATTGTAACGGGTGCACCGAGTGCCATGCGCGTAGTAAAGTTGGTGATGATGGATGTAAAGTAGTTCCATATGTTAACGTTGAATAAAATGTGTTAGGAAACCAATTGTGTCAACTTAAATTATTTATTTCCCTTTCTGTGCATCTTTGATAAATCGAAATGTGACAATGAGCAGATTTGTAAAGTATTTAGTTTTCTAATAATTTCACAGTTTCACTTGACCGACACGTGAATAAAATGATGAGGCTCATGGAAATATTAATTTCAGATAAGGCAGAAGATTACACAACGTGCATACAAGTAGATACTAAACAGGGCTTTAAAAAGCGCTCCTTTTACCGTGAACAGCCTATACTCAAATTGAAATCTAGGCAACAATATACTAACAAGTCGGCCATGCTGGCCTCTACGTGAGAGGACAGCCTTTCGTTGTCACCGGATATTGGCCAGTGCAGGTTTGCGTGCTTTCAGCCGCAAGTACGTAATTGCAAGCAGAAAAAAATGTTTTAAAAAATCTTACGAGATTCGACTAACAAATTACACATATATGCTATTCGCGGTTTCTTCACACTTTTCGTATCAAACCTTTGAAAAAAATCACCCCATGTATGACGTATTTAGTTATTTCCTTAATACCCCATTTTACACCTCTGGTAACATAAAACTACTCATTTTTGTTTATTTCAAGTTTTACCTGCATTATATTTATAAACTATAATATATCATTTATAATAAATGTGAATAAAACAGCGAAAAAACACGTATGTTGGTAGCGTCTAGTGGGAAAAAGTTCTGATGAATAATACTACTAAAGGCTGTTCACGGTAAAATGAACATTTTTGAAAGCCCTGCTTAAGATTGCTTGTATGGGCGTTGCGTATTCTTCCGCCTAATGTGAAGTTAACATTCTCATGGGTTTCATCATTTTATTCATGCGTTCATCAAGTGAAACTTTTAATTTATTAAAAAGTAAATATTTCACAAATCTACTCATTTTTTACACTTCGATACATTAAAAAAAGAACAAAGCAAAATAAATAATTTAAGTTGTTACATATGGTTACCCAACACTTTTAATTTGACGTTAAGATATGTAACTGTTTTTCATCCACCGTTACCAACTTTACTGGGCGTGAGTCACCAAGTGCGCCCGTTAAAATATATGCAGGAAGGGGCAGTGACTTTTTCTAAGACTGATTTCAAAAGTGCTCACTTTATCGTGAACAGCCTATACAACTGAGTGCGTACGAATTCTGTGTGATGTCCTTTGGTGTAATTTTACAGACTTATCTAAGCTTAGTTTGCACGAGGCGGAGGAATATCCTGGAAGTAGAACTTTAGCAGGACTTCAGAAAAGTGTGAAGTAACCGTGCATGAATTATTTTTTTAACAGCGAATAGACATTTCACGACGGCGAGACCATAAACTAAATATGAGCGTATACCGCTTATTAGTCTTCTGTACATATAGCCAACATTTACCTACCCCAATCCTACACAACTGTCAAAGTCACATGGTCAAAAGTTAAGGAAGGGTTTATTTATGCCTTAAATTTTAAATGACTAGCACTATTATATAAATAAAATACCTTTACTAATTTGAATCTTATCAAACTGCGTTCCAAATTGGTCGGAGGAAGTATACATACGTCTCAAATCATTTGTTTACAAATCAGTTTCCTGACCTAAAATGCAAACCATGTCGTTTTCGCCAAACGTGTTAGCATAAAAGCAGTTCAATGTTGGGACACGGAGATTGGTTGTGCGCAGCCAGCGAGATCGGTCTACCTCATATTTAGTCTACGGGCGAGACTCCGTACAGAGTGCAGCATGATATTCACAGGATGAGGTTGTTATTCTGCATCAACACAGTGACACAAGGTTTTTCGATATCTCCTTATCTGGTTTTGAAGTCAGAATACCTTGAACGTTGTATTTGAATCCAGCGTTTTTTCATCAACTCTGCACGTGCTCGTTAAGAAGTTTCAGGTGAAGTTTCGGAAGTTACGTTTCTTTTGTCGGGGAAGTTGCACTACGAATTTATTTTTTCTCTCGGGGAAAAATATCCCTACCCCGCAAGTTTTTATAACCAACATTCTCACGAATGCCAAAGTTACAAACTTTAATCGTACCCACAAGCAGCTAATATATTGGACGACACGTTAAGTTTTTCTACGATTCATATTTACTGGTCGATTTTGATAATATTGTTACAAGACGCCAGAGGGGCATATCTGAGTTCGTAGGGGATTGAGGCCCTACTAATAATAAAATAACTAAATGTGATTTTAATTTATTCCCATATCTACAATCTTGAACATTAAACCACCTTGTCTTCATTACTCTCGCCTTTCTCAGTGAGTGCAATATTTAATGTCTACCTCAATTTCAATACGATCCTTATTACTATATCTATATTGGTTAGTCACTTAATTCACACGTATTATTTACACATATTTAACCTGTCTACTGCCATCACTCCAAATGTCACACTTAGAGACCCGATATTTCGCGGTTTGAGTTGGCAGCAAGCTGGTATGGACAGTCCTCTATATACTCGAGACATTATTAGAGACCTGCAAAATTTGCGTTTATTATTCGAGGACAGAATGGACTTCAAAATGTTATACATTTCTAGTGGGTTATATTACTGGGCTATATTATGTCTAGCACGTCCCGGACGAATTTCAACTAATAAGTACCAATTAACGACAGCGCGGTCCAATTGCGTCCAGCCAATTCGAAAGGGAAAATGGCATCTGACTTATGCGGAAGCCAACAAACGAATGACCCTGGCTCAAATATATATAGGACGGCGAAGTTCATTGTGCAACCAGAAAATAACACGAAACTTGCGTCATTATCGTCTGCTTATTGGTTTCTATGATCAACTGAGGCCTCTGCACAGGACTGTTAAATACTCACTCACACTACTGCTCCCAGCTCACGGGTAAACGAGGAGTGTCTAACAGCAGGAGAGAAGAACAAGTGTTTGTAGTCTACCTCGTTCCCGAATGAGTTCGCGAAATACTTGTGGCTCTAGTCATAGTCCCTCCAGTCAGTTGCTCCCTTCACTGTAGCGGTGCTCGCAGTCCGCAGATTTCACTCCCGCTCTTCACTGTCATCGCCACTCATAGCTTTTCTGGCCCGTCACTTCGCTGTCTTCGCACAGTCCTCCAAATACTAAAGTGTCAAGGAAAGGGAAGTTATGCAGGCCAGCAGGCACGTTAAAATAATATTATCATCATCATTGCCACCAAATGAAATCTCTGAAATGCGCCATGACAGTTGACCAAGCGTGACATACATTTTGAGCTTGCTGAAACAGATAATCATTTTGTTTAGCTAGTGCTGAAGTTGAATCATTGCTCAACTGAGTGGTATATATTAAAAATGCATATTTGATGCAATTTCTAGGAAGCTGCAAGGTTATATATTCTTATTTGACTTCTGTTATTGACGGGAACTTGTGTGACACGTCACAAGGACGTTTCTAGGCAATAGCGAAGGCACCTACAAAGATATAGCCTGTCGTTGACTTTTAACGTTTCCTCTCCTACTGTTAGTATAAATGGAAATAATTCCAGTCACATTGCCCTTTATCTGGGACGTCTAAGGGGCTTTAATGGCCTTCAGAGTACACGGTTTAGTAACCAATATCCAATATAAAGAATTAACACAGGTAAATTACGCTGTACAGTTGCCAGTGGCCAATGAAATAACGAATTGTGCTCATGTAGTAGATACAGGACAGTCAATTCTAACTTGTTACCAAATATTAACTAGAGACATGAAAAATTCGCGAGTTCAATGATCTGCAGGCTAGACTCTGCAGTGTATGTGCAAATATGCAGATGCCAACTGCACATCGGTTGTCTGCTGTCACAGTGGAAGGCGACGATTGGCCCAGCGTTCTCCCAGGAGGCGTCAAACACCGTGTGGACCAATGTATAAAGTTATATAAACACACGTGTTTTGAATTCTATCGTGTCCCAAAATTAACAGCCGAATTCTTCAGGTCTCTAATAATAAAAACGCCAATTTGGTAGGTTTCTAGCAATTCCTCGTCACATTAAAATTTAATTAAAATGCATTTAAGGTTTGAAGTAGAAGGGCATACCCAATGTGGAAAATCCCATTATTCAGATTTGTATTAAAGAATTAATCTAATAACTATAGAAAATAAAACAATACATTTCATAAATACAAAGATACCTTTTTCAATATTCACATTGCCAGAGTTCATTCATCACTTCTTTTAATAAACCTTAGTTTATTTTGAATCATTTTTAATTGATTGCGTTCCTTTTTATGACGAAACTAACTTTCTGTTCTATTGAAATTATAGTCACGTACAATTCAAATTTATTTTAAGAAGTAATTTTACACCAATGTCAACGCACATTTGAAATGACCTTATATTCTATCCAAATTAAACGGAGCACTTTTGGAGGCCCTGCTTTATTATACTTGTACGCATATTGTGTATTCTTCCTCCCTACGTAAAACTAACACATCTATGAGCCTGATTATTTTATTCATGCGTCAGTCAATTAAAACTGGGAAATTTCTATAAACCGAAATATTTTACAAATTTACTAATTCTTATACTTTTATACAACAAAAAACAGAAAGCAAAAATATGTCAGTATTACAAAAGAAGTTTGCGAAACCATTTAAATTCAACGTTAAGATGTGGAACTACTTTAACTCCGTCGTGGCGTTACCAAATTTACGGGGTGCACGCTATTCAGTGTGCCAGTTAAAATATGTGCAGGTGAGGGGTGTGGAAATTTTCAAAGTTTGACTTTAAAAATACGTAATTAATGGTGAACAACGTATAAACATCTCAGTCCATTCAGACCCAGTTTTCACAATTGTCATGTACGTAACATACTCGAATGTTATTTTGGCCAATACTCTATACTGTACGGTGTGAGGCTTGGCGTCCGTAGGGTAGCGACATCTAGCGTGTGCGGGAAATCTTTTCGTGAAATTTGGGTGTTCCTAGTTATAAGCTCCATCACATGTATCAGACCTGATCTGGGGCTGTTGGAACCATTAACCAGCCCAAGCACTAGTGGCATGTCTTCTCATCTTTGTTGAACATCATCTTCCTTAAACAATGCATTTGGTATCAGCAACTGCATATAGAATGTAACGATAAAATAAAAAACGTGGCTTCAAGTTCGTCGCGAAATATGTAAGTTGAAAACCTGAACGTCTACATGAAGTATGGTAAAAAGTGTCCAGTATGTAAACAATGTGAAATGTGACTACGTTCTGCATTCGGTACAAATCGTGTTGCTTTCAGAAAAATTACGTCACGAAAGTGCCAATAATTTTTTGAACAAAATTAAGTGGCACGGGAGTGGGCCTGGTTTGCTAAAACGGTTTATCGACCGGAATGTTCTAAAAATGGTGGCTTGCGTAAGTTCCCTAATCCTCGCCGATTAAGAAAATTCACGCATAAATTAACAAAGGAAGAAGCTGAATAGACTGCATTCAGGCAAACCCTGATTACAGTCGAGGTTTTTGTGGGCGTATATTGAATGTGCACTTGGTTTCTCACTATTAGATCACCTCCATATTTTCTGACTCCGACATCAAACCGCTAATCCAACGGCTTCAGCTTTCATTCGACCTGATTTTCATGACGCCTTTGGTTCCTGCTATACAGCCATATGATATGTATTTGTATGGTATAGGATGTTCACGGTAAAGTGAGCACTTTTGAGGCCCTAGTTACTTTTTCCTTTCAGCTATTTTTTTCCTTTGACCAGCTTTTTAAAATAATTATTGCCATATAACTAATAAACACTGTGTGCTTATTCCACAACACTCGAGAGTTAACGTCTAAGGTTAAAATAAAGTACATTTATTGATAGTTATCCAAATGAGAAGGCTTTCAGAACTGCTCACTTGATCGTGAATAGCATATACCTTAAAAAATAAATATTTCGTAAGTCAATCAAACGTAGATTTTTTTTTTTTTTTTTTCTGTTCTCTCGGAACGATTTCAAAGTTTCCTACTATACAGCAGATATTCGTAGTTTGCAGCGATACTGGTATTAAACACGAACGCTTTTAGTTGAATTATAATACAATTCAAAACGAGCTCAACTTTCCGTTGCGAGCGAGCGTAATAAGTATTAACAGAATTTAGGTGTGTTAACCGTCTGGACCGTCAAACACATAAGGTTTCAGCTCTTCGCAACTACAAAAGCACCGAACTAGCGTTATTAAAATTCGCTCCTCGACGTTAACGTGATACCGCAGGGCACACAGGAAAAGGGATAGTTGTCTGACCATATAATTAACATAATAATTACGCCTCTGAGAAAAAAATGCAAATAAATTTTCTGCGATGATGCAGAAATTGAATCGTTAACGCCACAGAGGGTGGGATACCCACTTTATTCCCACAATTTCCGCCGTGATCGCTATACTTTCGCACCGTTGCTGTTTCTCCGATAAGCACAACGATAACCTCAGCGAACCCGCGATAATTATTCTCTGTAGCTGGTGGGAGACTGCGTCCCGTACCAATAATCATTTATCGTAGCGCGCGAGACCGGAAATGGTGCTCGGTTTCCCGGTGTTTGTTCCAGGGGTTGAAGGCGCAGAGAGAGGGTAGGGGTTGTTGGAGGTGACTATACCCCCACTCTCTCTCCCCGTCAAGGGGGGGGGGGGGTTCCGAGGCAGTCCTAGACTAATGACCGGGTATCTCTCCAAGGTGCAGTTAAAGGGAGCAGCAACAGCGGTCTCTGCTGCCTCATTACGGCTAACCGCTCGCCCCCATCACGACCCGCTCGCAGCCCCCGCGCCTCCCCCCCTTCTCATCATCAGGCCACAGCAACCCCACACTTTGGCGCAGACACCCTTCTGACTCACCACCCCATTCACACACATTTTGCCATATTTCCCGTGGGGCGAGCGCGCGCTAGCTGCAAGATTTCACTCGGGCGCTATATACAAATATTGCATTGTTTAGGTTTACAGCAAGTATATACACTAAATGCTTAAGGTAGCTAGAATTGGGTCTCCGTAAGTGAACCCCTATTTGAAAAAAAATGGTTACCGTGGGTCATCCTTAAACGCGGGTCATCCTTAAAAGATACACATATATTGTCATGGACTTTTTGTAGACCTTTTTGAAATCTACAACTTTGCAGTGCATTAATTTGGCGTATCTCTTATGGTTTAGCCAGCGTAAGCCATGTAAGTGCCCGAAATGAGGCTTTTACCGAATTGTCTAGAAAACGTCGACATTTCTTTACTATCCTTACATAATATTTAATGTATGATTTATCTTAACCTTCCTCAAGAAATTCTCTAAATGACGATGAACACCGCATCAAAATCCACCAAGTGGTTTAGAAGCCTTATCCGATTACACGTACACACGCGGCCGGGCAGCTTTGTTTTGAACTACGTATAAGGATCTACAAACTTTAACAGTTCACTTATAGCTAATATTAATAAAATCAGAGCGGAAATATGTGTGTTGTTAGTACCTGGTATGAAATAGTGTTTATGCAAAATATAATTACACTGAGCGCGCACAAATGTGATGCTCTCCTTCCGGTGCAATTTTCAAGACTCGGTTAAGTTTCGTTTGCTCGAAGTAGATGAATAGCGTGAGAATAGAACTTCAGCATGGCTTCAGAATAGTTGTAGGTAACCTTGAATGGACTATAATGGCGAATACAGAGGGGTGAAACAAGTAGTAGGAAATAGAGAAGTCTGGCGCAAGGGCGTGGTGCGTCGGAAGTGGAGTCGACCGCCCTCCATGTTGTAACGTCACCCTTCCGCCATCTTAGAAGGCATTGACCCCAACCATGACCTTCAACCCGTGACCTTGACTTGACCCGGTGACCTCTGACCCCAAAAACCTACAAAATTGCGAAAACATATAAATTTTTATGAAAAATTTTGTTAAACAAATCGTTAAAAATATTACTAAACCGTTTTAAAAATTTATGAAAAATGTATTATTAAACACTTTAATTTAAAAAATCGTTTTAAAAATGTAAAGAAAATGTTAAAAAATTAATTTTTACAAAATTCTATTTAAATTGTTTTTTTTTATTAAAAAGTATTTCCCCGGCAGATATTTTCCCTAATAATTCCCCCTTTTCCCCTCAAAATTTGTTTTTTTTTTTCCACGTCATTTTGTCTCTATGCTAATTGTATTTTACAATTTTTTTTACCTTAAAATAACTTTTTATTGCTTAGTGTTATGCCTGCACTAGCGAATACAAGTCCTACAAGCTGTCCAACATGGCGCCCTGTTTTGTTTCTTCCTCCTGTCCTCCCATATAGCTGTTGAGACAATGCTGAGAAGATCCACACGTCATTGTACGGCAATTTTCCTATTCATGTATGGGATTTTCCTCTACCATGTAACTGAATTTCACTCCAGAGTGCGGTAATTCTATCTTACATGTAAAGAAAAATATGTTTCCCAAACAAGTGTTCTTGCAATTGTCAGGTAAATTCCCCAATATTTTTTATGGTGTAGACACCTTGTGTATTCTTCCGTCCTATGTAGACTTAACATTGCCATGGGCGCCATCACTTTATTCATATATCGGTTGAGGGTAACTGTGAAATAATTAGGAAAGTAAGTAGTTTACAAAATTTACTTATTGTCATATTTTTTCGCATTAAAAAATGTCCTTTAAACTGTCAGTGACATTTTTCGTTGATTTTAAAAGTGCTCACTTTATCGTGAACAACCTTGAACCAATTCAGACCTAGTGTAAACAAATGTGCACATTACGTACATGTAGGTAATTTTTGTTCTATACTGCATACTGCGAAGTTCAATCACCAATAATGACATTTCTTGTTGGTCAACGATTCGCGAACCGTCTTACTGTACTAGGTCATAATTGGTTCGTATTACTAAAGCTGAACATATGGCCTACAGCTCGTTGACTGTGACAACGAAAAAAGTGTTGCGTCGACTTAAATACAGCACGCAAACATAATTTCGTTTGTTTGCAACACCTGAAACAGTAAATTAATGCGGGTCGGAAAGGGTTAAATTATCAGTTTATATTTTTTCTCGCCGCTTTGTCTTCCCAGTGTCCAAATTCCGTTACGAGTGGCGAAATTCCGCTACAGTTGGCAACGCTCGACTCTCCGCGCACCGCTGACGTACGTGGGAAAGCTGAGAAGAACGGCCTTCATCCCCGATTAGCCGGCCGCTCAGGGTGTAGGAGACGTTACACGATGACGAGGAGAGAAAACGGGCGGGTATTAGCTTTGTGACGGGCGTCTGTCGTCGAGATACGAGCAGTCGCCTTTTGGCGCTGACAGGCGGATTTCTCTCGCCGCGCCGACAACCGCAGAAACACGCATGCGATAAAGGTGGGAGCAGCCAGCGAAGCGAGGGAGGTAAAAGGGCGGTTGGGCGAACTCCCCCTCCTCTACCTGTGATCCGCAGACTCGAGTCGCGCTGCCCAAATGACGTCACTCCGCGTTGAAAGCCAGAGTTGCCAACCTGGTGATTTTCTCGCCAGGTCCGGTGGCGAAGTTTCATGTTTGCGACAGGTCGAGTAGTTGGTGATTATAGGCTGTTCACGGT
The DNA here is from genome assembly GCA_029891345.1 of Dryococelus australis. Taxonomy (NCBI): domain Eukaryota; kingdom Metazoa; phylum Arthropoda; class Insecta; order Phasmatodea; family Phasmatidae; genus Dryococelus; species Dryococelus australis. The sequence continues at coordinate 131,210,620 of CM056999.1, forward strand.
AAAGTGGGCACTTTTCAAAGCCGTCAACATTTGGAATAATAGCCAATAAATATATACTATTTTAGCCTTCAACGTTAACAACTGAGTGGGGTGGAATAGGAACACTGTGTTTATTACTTACATGGCAGTATTTATTTAGAAAGGTAGTTAACGAATAAACAACAGCTGAAAGGGAAAAGTAACCAGGGCCTCAAAAGTGCTCACTTTACCTACAGTAAGAACGTGGTAGCAGATATAGTGGTTGGAAAAAAGACAGAAAAAATACCATATATATGTGTGTATGTATGTTTTTTTTCCAGATCTCCGCAATTTCGCGTCTTCACGGAATACACAGTATGCATTGCACGTGTAGAGACAATTGGGATATTTTGAGATGCATATTGCATGTGATTATAGTCTGTGAGCACTTTGGAAATCCCTGCTTAATATCTACTTGTATGCACGTTGTGTATTCTTCCGCATTATGTAAGATTAACATTGCCGTAGGCCTCGTCGCTTTATTCATACGTCGGTCAAGTGAAACTGTGAAATTATTAGAAAAATAAATATTATACAAATCTGCTCATTTTTACACTTCGATGCATAAAAAAATAAACGAAAAGCGAAAGATATAATTTAAGTTATCAGAAATGGTTACCTAACATATTTTATTCGACGTTAAGATACGAGATTACTTCCCATCCATCGTTACCAACTTCACTGGGTGCATGTCACTCAGGGCACCAGTTTAAATATATGCTGGTAGGGGTAACAAATTTTTTCTAAGGTTAATTTCAAAAGTGCTTACCTCTTTGTAAGTAGTCGTGTGGCCTTTCTTTTGCAGGAACAGCAATGCGGTCCGGCCCCGTTATAAGGAAGGTTTTGGGAGGCTCTGCACTGGAATAGTTCTTTAAGTAAAGGCTCTTCACGATAAAGTGAGCATTTTTGGAATCAATCTTAGAAAAAAGTCACTGCCCCTGCGGTGCATACATTTTAACGGGCGCCCTGAGTGACATGCGCCCGGTAAAGTTGGTAACGATGGAGGGAAAGTAGTCCCATAACTTAATGTCGAATAAAACCATTTGTGATAATTTAAATTATTTTTACTCTTTCTGTTTTTTTAACGCCTCAGTGTGTAAAAATTAGCAGATTTATCAAATGTTTATTTTTTTTTAAATTCCGCAGTTTCACTTGACGGGCACATGGATAAAGTGATGAGGCGCATGGCAATGTTAATTTTACATAAGGCGTATGAATACACAACGTGCATGTAAGTAGATCTTAAGCAGCGCTTTCAAAAGTGTTCACTTTATCGTGAACAGCCTATATGAATTTATACAGTTCGAGAGTAGTGAACGTTTGAACATATGTTTAACGAATATATCAGAACAATATTTCATATAAAGTTTTTTGTTATTAATTTTTGTTTTAATAACTGATCATAATATTTATATTTTATATAGAGGTAAGCGACTGTAACGAGTAATGATAAATAATATTTCAAGCGGAAAAAAACACATTATATATTTCGTCTAGAATAATTCAACATATATACGAAGAGATAATTTGGTGATTTGTATTGTATTTCGCATATTTATTTAGATCCTTTCTCTCAAAAAAAGTTGTTTAGTTCTCGTCAAAGCTAGAGTGAAATTATCAAAGCCCCTGTGGGGGCCACGGTGGCTGAGCGATTTGCACGCTCGCCTCCCGCTAAGGCGAACCGGGTTCATTCCCCGGCTGGGTCACCGGATCTTCGTAAGTGGGAACCGTACCGGACGATGCCGTTGGTCGTCGGGTTTTTCTCGGGGATCTCCCGTTTCCGCCGCCCCTTCATTCCGGCACCACTCCGTATTCGCTTCAATCGCCCCCGTCGGCTCTAAAGACCTCGCTGTCGAGAGCCGCCCAAATCTCTTCACTCGCTCACCGAAGCACCGTTATAGCAAGGGAGTGCAGCCGCTACGGCTGACTGAGAGGTTAAAAGCGTGACGTAATTACCAGGCGACCGTCACGAACCACTGGATTGTATTTCGAGCGTGGAGAACTCTCTGCATACATCGTGGTCTTCATTGCGCTTTGTGCGAACTCGGCTCTCTGCGGTACTTCCTGAGTGTTTCACGTGCGGAAAGAGAAGAATTCATATGCTTCTCAAACGAGGACTGTGTTCGTGGAACCGTAGTGAAGATGACCACATCAAAGAATATATTTCATACATTTGCCGTAAAACGTGCGAAATAATTCATACTGCTTCAAAAATACGTACTAATTTATAACATCTCCATTTATATTTTGACATGTAATAGCAAATGCAAAAGTCGAGGGTTAAAAATAAGTTATACTGCTTCAAAAATACGTACTAGTGTATGACATCTGCATTTAGATTTTGACTTGTAATAGCAGAGTTGAATTTCTTTTTCAGTGCCTCTTTCTTAAAAACGATACCACAGCAGACTGGTTGGACGGGTTGTATACTGATTACGGTTAAATGCAAAACAGTGAGTGAAGAGATTTGGGCGGCTCTTAACAGCGAGGTCTTGAGAGCCGATGATGGTGATTGATGCGAGTATGGAGCGTCGCCGGAATGAAAGAGCACGGGAAACGGGAGATACCCGAGAAAACCCGTTGACCAACGGCATCGTCCGGCACGGTGCTCACATTCGAAAATCCGGTGACGCAGCCGAGGTTTGAACACGGTTCGCCTTGGTGGAAGGCGAGCAGGTTAACGGCTCAGCCACCGTGGCCCCTTAAATGCAAAAGAATTCCCGGCGTTATAAAATTTTTTATAAACATTTAATGCAAAAAAGTTGGTGTGTTCATCAGCCGTCCTAACGATAGAAAAAAAAAATCGGATCTTTAGCCATTTTCGAAAAAGGAACAAATGCCATCTGCTTCGAGATACAGGAATAATTTCAAGTAGAGAAACTCTGTTCGGGTAGACAATGTAATGTTACCACATAAATGAGCAAAATTAAGGTGATGACGATAATATCCCATCAGAAACTCCTGCAATTTCCTCACAAATTAGCTTTGTATTGACGTCAACAGAACGCCATCTCTGGCAGACATAAAGAGCTGGAAGACGCACTAAACACTGTTTACTACACACGAATCGTTTGTTGAAATCCAGTAACCCTTCGAGCTTAGTATATAGTCAATAATGTGCAAAGTATGGCTTGCAAACAGACATCTATACAGAGAATGAGATGGAATTCAAAGCAGCAAATTGATTTTCATAGGCACGTGCTGTGACCACTCTAAACCAGTGGCGTGTCCAAAACATTAAACGTTATCTTACCCGACGAGACAGCTTGTGTTTCAAAATAATATCTGAACAGATACATTTTATAATTATCTTCCGTAAATTTTGATGACAAAATTTTTAGACAACTCTTATATGAAAACATATTATCACAACATTTTTAAGCAATACGCAGCGCGTGTCAAATGCATCTGTAATCATATTTCATTCTCACGAAAAAAAAAAAGTGAAACATTATATTCCCATGAAGCTCTAGTTAACAATTATGTTAATGCTCTGTCAAATTCGTGCTGTTAATCAAAGAATTTATTGCGCCAATGCTTATGATTCAGTCACGAATTCTGATGTTTTATTTGAAATTCCGAAATTATTTTAAGGCTTTGAGCAATAATGTTCTTGTTTTCTTTAGTTTTCATTTAAATACTTTTAGGTTTAATGTAAAATGTAATATCTAGAGACGTAAAAATTTTGTCCGTTCAAATGAGAGGACGTTTAAATTATTCGGCCTGCATAGTAAAATAGCAACTCAAATAAATTTGGCCTCAACGTCAATTATTTTCTTTCCTCGACAGTTTCAAAGCGTTCGACTTAATGGTATGAGCTGTTCACTGTAAAATGAGCACTTCGAAAGCCCTGCTTTAAGATCTACTTGTATGCACGATGTGTATTCTTCCGTCTTATGCAAAATTAACATTGCCACGGGACTCGTCACTTTATTCATGTGTCGGTCAAGTGAAACTGTGAAATTGTTAAGATAGTAAATATCTTACCAAATTTGCTCATTTTGGAACTTCGATGCAATAAAAAAACAGAAACTGAAAGAAATAATTTAAATTGTAACAAATTGTTACCTAACACTTTTTATTCGACGTTTAAATACGGAACTACTTTCTCTTGATCGTTACCAACTTTACTGGGCGCATGTCACTCAGTGCGCCATTAAAAATATATGCAGGCATGAACAGTGACGTTTTTCTAAGGTTGAGTTTTTCAAAAGTGCTCACTTTATCGTGAACAGCTTATAATTTATTTCACCCGAGCGTTACCAAATGTGGACTTTCCATTATAAAACCCAATTGACAATATCAAGATTCGCTTTAATAAGAAATTTTGGAAAATTAAGTACGTTGGTAAACGTCGATCATGGCTACAAAGAAGTGATATTTTTCACTCCATGGACAAGGTGATATTGTGGCTGAGTATATTAACAAAATATCAATACCAGAAAGTAAAAAATATGACGGTGATATAAATCATCATTTATTTTCTCCGAATGCCTGCCTTTAACTTGCCCCCCCCCTTTTTTTTCCCCCCCTGAGAATATAAGTTTTCTCAGCTAATTATTTGTGAACACAATTTCAATACAATATCTGAGGCAGAATTTGTTTACGAATAAAAAAATTCAACGAATAAATTATCATTATGTTAGTTATACAAAATCGATATATTTTAGAAAGTGCAGTGTCTGAATAAACTTTTGTTTCGGTTTTCGCCATTGCAGAAATTTTTGTATGCCACATGAAATTCCGAATGCGGCATAAAAAATGTAGACACGGGGTTAAGGTGGTACTATTCATTTGGTCTTGAATTTATTTTTATTTAAAGGCAGCTTACTTTTCTGATCAAATATTTAAGAATGAGGCCTGTCAGTGCATAGGGAATATCTTGATAGATATTTTTAAGTTCACGATATTTTTTCTCGTGTAATTTTTGTTACCTATGTTACCGTAATGAAGATAAAGTAATGGTATATTCTTTAACAATCTCACTTGAGAAAATACAGACTGATTTCAGTATTCTGTAAAGTGGTTCTATATGTATTAATAAAGTTTGAATTATAATATTAAACATTGAGAGGTTATTGTAAAGCGATATAAATAATAACAATTAGGGCGTAGCAGGGCTAAAGGAAGGCAAGGAGAAGGGCGCACACCATAAAATAAAATAAAATATGCATGGACACAAAACTTCCAAAATCAATACAAATATATTGAAGCCCATCTATACATTATCACCAAACACAACATCTTTGCAACTTGATTTGAAAAGTATAGATTGCATCCGTAGATTTATGTTACTTGCTACCAATCGACGAACTAGGGGAAGGAGAGAACACACATTCACTGGAACAAATAGAAAAACAAGAATATTAAAATATTCTGAGAAATCACACAACCTGAATAAACACTTGTGAAATCCCATTTTTAAAAAACAGGTAAAATGACTCCCTGAGTAAAGCAAGCACCATTACAACTTTAAAAGTAAAAGTACGCCTGATGATTCACTAAAAAGTACAACATGGAATACTAATTTCAAGAATACCATTGGGAAAGAGCATAAACCCTCATTAGACTTAACCATGAGGATAAACACGCCATAAAATATCCACTAAACTCCTTGGCATTAAAATTCTTTTGGCAAATCGTAGTCCAGGAAACCATTCCTACAGCACGCCAAAAAATAAAGAATCCATCTCTTACAAACATTCCCATAAAATACCATATTGAAAATTCATACAGGCAAAACGGTGAAGAAATACTTCTCTAGAAAAATCCATATACACAAAAATCGTTATAAAAACACTACTAAAAGGGAAACTCTACTCCTGGCATAACAACAACTATGTTCATTGCAATACTTAACTTGAATAGCACTCATACTACGCGAAAACGCGTCTAGCATGGTGAAGCCCCGAAGTACGAAATGGTGTAGACATGATCTATCGTCGGCCAGCCCGCGCAACTAGAAGAGGAACACTGCACACTTGCTCGGGCTGGGGACGAATATTTATACGCGAAATCGCGGCTCGGGAAGGTTAAGGAGGCGGCGGGAATAGCGGAGAGGCGAGCGTGCGAGGCTGAACGCGTTGCCAGTAGTAGCCACCAGACAGCGCTCGGCCGCGCCAGGAGTGCCACGCGCCCCTCTTCAGTATAGCTCAGCGCTTGGAAGCGTTCAGACGTGGCCAACCCCGGGGGGGGGGGGGAGGGAGGGCGAAGAAAAACAAAGTACCTTTGTCTGGCAGCAGAAATATTGCTTCTTCAAATAGTAACCCCTCTTCAAACAAAACAACAGTTTATTAATCTAGGCTACCAAAATACAGACATGGCAAATAACCAAGCAGACTTGCTAACCAAGTTCATTAACGCCATGTAGTTCTGTAAACACACCAACCCCATAATAGCAGCATTTAATCGTACTCCAGATTAGGCATCACACATTTCACCAGCTGGCGGGACAAAAAAATAAACTGTTCAGGCAGGACAGTTTTTTGGCAGGACAGGAGTATTCACATAAAATCGCCTGAGTTTGCTAATTGACACGCATGTCAGACTTGAAGCAGGGTTTCAATCCTCCGACGCACTGGAAGAGAGCTGCAGGGCTCTCTTCTCCAAACCCGGAGAAGCTGATGGATGGGGCCCACAGTATAAAACAGCGGAAGACGATGAAGGAGTGGCCAGGTCCTTCCCCATATCTTCAGCTCTTGAACTCCAGTTACCCTGGCAGGGTGTAAAGGAATACGGGAAACAGGAAAATGACTAAGGAGGAAATTTCCGCCTAAACTAACCTACCCAAACTTCTAATAACGCCCCCTTGTGTTTCTTCACCGTAAAAAATATATATATATGAGGTGGATATCCTTTACCTACTAATCCATAAAAACAACTACTGCTTGTAGTTTACTCCTTTAGGAGCTAATTAAAAATAAGACATATATTTAGCGAACATCTTACAAAAAGGAAAATAATAACAATATTTGTAGTACCTTACTTCGAAAATACATTGCCATACAGTGTGAACCCTCTCCTAGTGTTGACAGTGCTCCTCTTCAAGGCGCGGGGGCTGGCCGATCTTACAATGACTGATGAAGAATCTTAATATTAGAGGCATGGATTTTTAAAAACTTGTTCGTTGCTGGGTCCTGCAACAATACTAACATTAGGGTAAGAAAACTAACAATGCAATACGGTCCATCGTACTTAAGGCCTAGATTTGCTGAGAAGGAATCAGTCTTTCTAGATAAATGATGAGTGTTTACAAGAACTAAATCACCAACCTTGTAAGAAACAGAATCATATTGCTCGTCCTGCGCTCTACGCATATGGCGATGGTATTCCTTGAGATGCTTGGTAGCATCCTCCCAGAATTCATTTCGCTGCCCTACATCTACATCAAAATGTAAGCCCCAGGCATTAAGAAGAGGATTCAATTATCTCCGACCAAAGAACACTTCTTGCGTCGTCAAACCTGTAGCAACATTTACACAAAAATTCAAGGCCTACATTATGACATTGATCTCTTTATCCCAATCTGTGTTAACATTATGATGAAAGGCCACAAGTGCATCCTTAATGGTACGATTATACCGCGCTGCCATATTAGCTTGAGGGTGATAAGGGGTTGTATGGACCAAACAAACTTCCTAAGAAAAAGCTAGATTTGATAACTCGGTGGAAGTAAAGTTTCTCGCATTTTCAGTAACAACTTGGGCGGGTGAACCAAAATAACAAAACACTTGTTCCTGCAAGATATTACAAATAGTAGTGGCCTTCTGGCCTCTCATGGGGAATAACAAAACAAACTTTGAAAATCCATCAATCAGAACAAATAAATAATTAAAACCTTTCTTATAACTAGGGAGAGGGCCAAACACATCCATATAGACTCTTTCCCATACAAAACTAGGTGGTGAACTACTGAACTGTCCTTGGGCTCTACTATTGCGGACCTTTACCTGCTGGCACAAAGTAGACTGTTTCACCCAATATATAATTTTTGACTTCATTTCTAGCCAACAAGAACGTTGTCCAATAAGCTGCAAAGTGCGTTTTGCCCCTGATGAGCGCCCAAATAAGAATTATGAAAATAATCAAACACCATTGGCCTCACTGCCTTGGGTACATAGGTCTTGAAAACGCCCTTACGTGAAGCTTTGCCAATAATCCCCTTCTTCACAATAAAACCAGTGAGTTCATCTAGCTGGATTTTATACCACAACTCCGCACATTCATCATCCTTTTGCTGCCAAACCTTAATGTTCAAATAAGCCGCCAGAACTTGTTTCAGAACATTTACCTGCTCCTGAATTCCTCCATCACACACAAATTCGTCAACATTCTAGACAAACTGTCCGCTACACAACTGTATTTTCCCTTTACATGAACTATATCAAATGAAAAATGACTAAGGCGTTCGGTCCAACTGCCTAATTTACCCAAAGGTTTCTTGGAATTCCAATGCCGTGTTAAGGCTTGGTTGTCTGTACACAACTTAAAACGAGTACACTTCAGATAATCGGAAAATTTCTCAACCCCAAATACACAAGTAAGAGCTTCCTTTTCATAGGCCGAGTACTCTCTTTCGGTGGATGTTAATAGCCGACTAGCATAAGCAATGGGAAAAACATCATCCTCATACTCTTGTGACAAAACTGTGCCTAATGCCAGGGAGCTTGCATCTACATTCACTATAAACTTACGGTCAAACTCAGCCAATATAAACATTGGTGGAGAGGTCAAACAAGTTTTTATTTTCACCAAAGTTGCCTCTTGCTTATCTCCCCACAAAAACTCCTGGCCCTTATGTTTTAAAAGATTGAGGGGTTCGGCCAATTCGGCAAGATATGGAATACATTTGGCATAGTAGTCTACCATGCCCAAAAAACGCCTTACACCACGTAAGTTCTTCGGACGAGGAAAGGAAAGCACACAGCTAATACGATCAGAGTCTAACAGCAATAGCCTTTCACTCAAAATAAATCCCAACAGCTTCACATGCCGCCTACACCGGCTGATTTTCTCTGGATTCACAGTCAATTCTGCTTCCAAAAGCTTCTGGAGGACTAACGTGACATGTTCCTGGTGCAACTTCTTAGTCTCCCTGTATATGACAATATCATCCAGATAGTTGAAAACCAATTCAGCTTTACATGGCAACAAGATAGTCTCTAAAGCACGAGAAAGTGCCTGGGCCCCAAACGAAACACCAAAAGGGACTCTGGTCCATTCAAAAACTTCCCAAGAAGTAACAAATGCAAGAAATTTTCGTGCATCTTAGTGCAGCAAAATTTGGTGAGAGGTCTGATTCAGATTTAGCACTGTAAAATACCTAGCCTTCCCTAATAACTGAAAAACATGGTCTACTTTAGGTAAAGAGTAAGTATATAGTTCAATTTTTTTATTGATACGTCGGTAGTCTATCACTAACCCAAATTTACCAGGCTCTTTTTTGTTTACTAAAAATTCCGGGCTCGCATAACGACTAGTAGAATGCCTAATGGCATCCTCATCAAGCAAGTGGTCTAGCATTTCTTTAAAAGCTTGTCTCTTAGCTGGACTTTCACTATAGGGATGGCACCTAACCGGGGCGTTGTCGGTCAGTACCAAATCATGCACATATTGATTACATACTCCCAGTCCAGTTTATCTGTTATTACAGATGGGAACTTCTCTCGCATTTCTTGCTCAAAATCACTATCAATGGCATTTACCTGCTTACATTCCTCCTGCCCCATCAACTTTGCCCCTTCTTTACAAAAAGGAAAACTCAGTGTGCCTTCATGCAAATTGAAATAGGCACGAGTGCTGTGGAGGAAATCTACGCCCGAAATTATATTGTGGCTTAGGTGTGGCAAAACAAAGAATTCCCTCTTCCATGATAAATTACCTATGTGCATACTTATGGTCAAAAGAGCACATGATTGCATCAAACCTCCATTTGCTAGACTAAGAACAGTTTTCCCACTGTGTTAAACAATCATAACACCTGTGAGGTGTTCCCTAAACAGCTTATTATAAAAAGCCTGATCGATCAAGAACACTGAACAACCACTATCAATCAAGGCGGGTTCTTCACCGGAACCTAACTTCACTAGGACAAATGGTAAGTTAATCTTTCCTTGGTTTTGAATTTTCTTATTGGGCTTAGGGCAGTTCCTTCCTTTGGCACTCGTATTCGTATGGAAATTATCCCCTACCCTAGTCACTTTTTTATCACTCACAATTTGGACTTGCGAAATTTTAGGTTGGTCTTGATTAGGACATTGGGCTTTAAAATGGCTAGGCTTACCGCAGCCAAAACACGTCACAGGAGATCTACACTTTTCCACGGACTTAGTCTGAGAATTATCTGCCAGGACCATACACACTTTACATTGGGACACTTTGTGATTAGGTTTACCAGATTTAAAACAAACCATATTTTTTGTGGGCTTGGGGAAACTTTTATCCTGAGCATGAGCCCTACTAAACTCACCTCCTTCACAATCCTTCACCTGCATGCTCATGTCTGGAATATGAAGTTGTTAGAGCAGCTGTGTAAGAGCCTCTTTGGACAGGTGCTGCAATCAGGCGGTACCTTTAAACAGTTTCAAATCAACAGTTAATTTCCACTCAATAACAACAAAACAACTTTTCTGCTACACCCTAGGGGGGCGTAGCAGGGCTAAAGGAAGGCGAGGAGAAGGACGCACACCAATAAAAAAAATTAAGAAAGCATGGACACAAAAATTTCAAAATCAATACAAATATATTGAAACCCATCTACACATTATCACCAAGAACAGCATAGATTTACAGATGCAATTTATATTTTTCAAATCAAGTTGCAAAGTTGTTACTCGCTATCGCAATTTTTGTTATTTTTTTCTTGTGAATACTGACTTAATGCCGTCTGCATTATTTAAACACATTAAATAGTTTTGTAGGTTTTACAGGCCATTTATTTGGAAACTAGTTTGCTAAAGATTTCCTTGTAGTTCTGAATATAAAATATTGTATATTTAAAACACACTGGTTTATGGAACATCGACATATGTTCACGTAACTGCATATTAATATTAAACGTTGCGTCTGCTGTACTTTTATCTTAGATCTACATGTTTCACATTAACATTTATTGAAATTTGATCTAATTTACGTGCAGTGTTACATATACAGAAAAATTGCACAGTTCATATGACTGATAATAGCTGACCTTGGTTTTCTTATTTTATTAATTTTTACTTTCATATTTTTTTATCACATGTTCTGTGTTTTCTGATACAACACTTCTCTACAATGCGTATGTCCGAAATAATTATTACGTTTTTTTTTTTCTGCGGAAAAAATCATATCTCACATGTGCAGTTTTGTATAGCAAAGAAAGCATTTAGTAAAAACTGTTACATTGTTATTTGGCCGAATTCAAGCAAGTGCTAGAGTTAATAGTTTCACCGTGTTGGTACAACGAGATTACTTAAACAAAGTTCGTCATTTTGTATTTCTTGGGCTGTCATTTAGCCCACGTCACTAAAGTTTTAACGCTACGGTACAAAGTACAAAGTTGTGTGAAAGTTACTGCTCTGTGAGTATGAAACACAGCTGAACTTAATGCAATGACTTCGCCTTGTTATCCAAGTTTAATGGGTGAATAAAAGGGCGATAGTTATTGCGCCGCACTGTAATGTCTTTGTTCTTGGGAGTTTCGTGCTGATAGCGTCACCAGCTCCACATCATAACCATCCGCTTTATAAATGACGCTGTTGTCATGCTGGGGACGGGACAAATTACAGGCACGAACGAAGATCCATCTTGTGTTATTTCCAAGTGAAATGGAAATAGCATGTTATTGGCTTCAGCTAATTTATAGTCGGCCTAAAATTGCGACATGGCATCGCGTTATGCGCAGCACCCAGGGGATTCCGCATAAATTAATGTCACGCAAGGAAACCTGTAAACGTAGGTTGGCATGTAAGGCGAAAAATTGGGGCGTCTGGCTAATTTTGTGTGATTTTTGTAGAAACAGTTCAATAAAATAACTTTATCTTGGTAGTAAGACAATAATTCCTTTATGAGAGTAATGTGTAAGGCTTTTTTTATAGGCCGTGCTCACTTAATATTTACCATGAAAGCTAACAGTTTACAGTGCATAGGATACTTATAATGGCACGGTGATTACTTTGAGTGAGGAAACTAAAGCATATTTGTCTAATATAAAATGTGTAAAACTCCCTAAAACTATTTATATGAAAAAATTATTGCACGGTGAGCTGGTACTTAGACAGTTACATTCGTAATC